>CM028382.1:4926150-4957984 GCA_013146195.2 Codonopsis lanceolata
CCATTTTTATTATGTATGTTGTTCAGCTAATGAAGCCAGATCTATTTGAATTCATTGAAGCATAACTTACACGATGCCATCCATGAGAAGGTGCGCTTTTACAACGTATACTGAATTTGGTGAATGTCTTGCTAAGTTTTTCTATTTGGGGAGACAAATTCCATACTTGTAGTTTGATATTACTGAGACTTGGGAGTATCATAAGGTGAAAAACTTGTATTTTAGTCTGCAATTCAATTTCACTCTGGCTGTTGCCACTACCAAGAGATGCGTCATAATATCAACCTAAAAACTTAAATCAGCATAATCTGATTTCCTGGGCTTCTATCTACGTTCTTCATTGTCTGATTATCTAGCTTGTCCATCTGTTACAAATGACTTTCCAGGTTGTCCAACTATTGATGATTGACGCAAAACGCAATTCCATCGTTGATCCAGCACAGGGACATAATTACTCCATCTGAAGTTGTTTCCCAACTTTTGGCTGCTAGAAACAAATGTGATTTCAGATATTTTCTGCATCTATATTTGCATGCACTATTTGAAGTCAACCCTCATGCTGGAAGAGATTTTCATGATATGCAGGTATGCCAAAAAAGCTAAATGTAAAAAAATATCCTTCACCATCCTAGTTGGTTTCTTGTTTTAAAGTCAGCAAAAATGACTTGTCTTTAATATTTTGTACCTTGTACGTATGCTGGGTTATGACGACGGAATTGCTCTCACGGTAATCACTAAATGAGGTCTGTACTGATTAATGCATTGAATAAATAATCTGTGTTTTCACTTCAAGTAAAGCAGCTTGTTGGCCAAACTTTGGAACTAATTACAGATGAGAAATGTTAAAATCCATTTTAATGGTAATTTGGTTTACAAAATCAATGTTTACAGCTGATCTTGCATACTTTTTACTATTGGTGATAGCTTTAAGTTCTTGGGCATGATCATCCGTTGTGTTCTATGAGACTTGCTCAAGTTGATGTTTTGTCCATCCACTGTGTTTCCAGTAGGCACAGATGTAAGTAACTAAACCAACCTGCACCCTGAGCCTCATAGTGCTTCGGGTTTGCTCAGCCAATAAATCCATGCGATGATGCATCAGCTTTGTTCTTGTGGGGTACAGCTGATGTTTCCAGAGTCCAAAAAAGGCTGGGCAAAAGTGTAGAAATGTGCACTAACCGGTGAAGAGGCCAGAAGAGGAAGAGAGAGATATAGTGACAGCCAGCATTTTGTTTTTCTGCGAGCTCTTTGCAAACACAACCTGGTAGAGAAACGCTTGTGGTTCATGCTATTCAGAATGGTTATGTTGTGTGAAGTTTGAGTTATATAGACTTCTTTGGATGTTTCAGAAGTACATGTACTGTTCTGTGGTTATATGTGGGTGACTGAACTGTTGTGGCTTGCTTGACCTCTTCTATGGTTCTAAAATGTTGCAGGAACAGCTGGTTGCAATTTGTGATGTAATTTTACTTGCTCAATTATCTATGTTCGACTATGTGTATATGCTTCGTTAATATTTCACATGTTTTTGTTCCTCAAGTGTTTCTCTGTATGGAACAGTTACATGGATGATACTTTTCTTTGTGTCTCTGTGTCCCCACCCTGCCCCTCATCCCCCAAAGCAAATGCCAAAAGAATAAAATTCTCTTTGATGGATATCTACAGCTTCATGCATTTGTTACTGCATAGGCTAACTATACGCTTCTGTTCATGTATATAGGTCGAGCTTTATGCAGATTATGATCCAAAGATGCTGCTTCCTTTTCTTCGTAGTAGTCAGCATTATATGCTTGAGAAGGTTTGCAAACTGAACGTTTGGGAATTAAGATAGTTCATTATCTGTGCTTTATGCCGAGTTAATTCTTTGAAACTATTATCAGGCTTACGAAGTTTGCGTTAGAAGAGATTTGTTAAAAGAGCAAGTTTTCATTCTTGGAAGAATGGGAAACTCAAAGCAAGCCCTTGCAGTTATCATAAATAAACTAGGGGATATAGAAGAGGTAAATGTCATTCCTTTTTGGGGTTGTAATCTATATTTCCGTTTATGTTCTCAATTGATGCAGCATAACTGCAGGCAGTAGAATTTGTGAGCATGCAGCATGATGATGAACTTTGGGAGGAACTTATTAAACAATGTCTTCACAAACCTGAAATGGTACACTTTGGGCTCATTCCTAAATTAGAAAGATCATAAGAGACCATGATCAGCAACTATTATTGCTCCTTTTGCTAGTCCTCATATTTTTCTTCTTATCGGCAGGTAGGTGTGTTGTTGGAACATACTGTTGGCAATCTTGATCCTCTTTATATTGTGAATATGGTGCCCAATGGCTTGGAGATACCTCGGTTAGTGTGATCATTAGTTGTCTCTACTTTATTTGTTTGGTGGCCCTGTTCTTTTTCCTTCTTTTATCTCAATTATGGCGTGACACTCTTTTCTGATCAAGATGCTATCATTGGTGAAGGTCTCAAGATAAACTAGAAAATATTCATCTTTTTGGCAGCTTGATACTTTGCTCATGGATACAATTTATTTGTTCATTTATCTGTTGCATTTCTTATGCATCCCAAATGTAAATTCTCATAGCCCTTATAGTGTGACCACTATCGACAACTTCTCACGGCTTAACTACTGCCTCCTTCCTAATCCTATCAGCATTCACCACCACATAAGGAGATTTTCCAGATGGCAGACCCTCTGGAAAGAGTTTTTTCGCCTTTATGAAACTTGATCCTGAACTTAACCTGTTTTCTCCTCGAGCTGGTTACTGAAATGCAATGAACCTGATCTGAACGAGATGATGTCCGACTTTATGAAACTTGATCCGATATAAAGTTGGGCAATTTGCCATCAAAGGATGATATATGCCACAAAGGACTTTACGCCATGAAGGCTTGGTACTATCAAGAGATGAAATTAGCCATTAAGAGAGGATTTGTTTAACAACTAACTTTATGCCATGGATTTTGTCATCAAGAAGATTTTAGTGTAGATTTTATGTGATGCGTCGTACCATATCTGATCCCTCAAACCGTACTAGTCAATTATATAGATTTGGAACAGATCATCAAGATTGGCTTAGTGAGCTTCCTTGGCTATCTCAAACTTTCTGGACTAAAATTGAACTTAGTCTGATCCTGATTTGTCTGGATATTGTATAACATGAATTTGGAGATTCTTTTTTGGTTCCAGAATTTCTTGATCAGCCTTGGTAATATTTCCAAAATTTGTAGCTCGTTGTAAAATCTAGTTTAGATCGTATAGGAGCTGGTTGAGATGATTCTTAACTGCTGATTGTAAAAAGTAAGTTTATCTTTTAATTCCTGGGTTTTGTTTATTTTGTTTATTTTTTTTTACCTCCTATACTCCTAGCGTACCTCGTAATCTCTACTGCCTTTGCTTCTTATTTATTCATTTTTTAGGCATTTTATTTTAAACATATTTTTAATTTGGGATGTGGGATTTCCCTATACGATTTTCTGCTTTTATTTTTCTATTTACTTTACTTTTTTTTAATCTTATTTTTATTGGTTGCATATTCATTATATTATTTGCAGTTTTAATTTACTCGAAATTTCATCTTTCGTTATGAAATTGTAGGTTTGGATGTCGAAAATTTGTTGTTGACTTGTTGCTATTATATGTGAACTTAATTTCATATATTATTCTCATTTATACATGCTTTGGAATTTGTTATAACAAAATAAATAAATATATATACTATTTTTCTTAATTTCTAGCCTTGCTTGCCTTTTCAGTCGCCTGCCTTTCGCCCCAAAAATGGACCTCTCAGTCTTGATAGATTCCTAATGAGCGTCAACAATTTTCGAGAATTGATAGATTCCTAATTTCAGGGGATTGGGAAGGCTGTTTTAGTGGTTCCACTCAGTCTTGTTTGCCAAGACTTGTTTCTGATCATGTGCCCTTGCTTCTTGAGTGCGATTGGTATCTCTAAAGGGAAATCGCCTTTTCGTTTCGAGAATATATGGTTGAAAGAGCCAGGATTTTTGGATTGGGTGAAGGCTAGATGGGACTCCTACTTGGTGGCAGGTGATCCGAGTTTCAGAATAGCTAGAAAATTGAAGCTGCTTAAGGAGGATTTAAAAGTTTGGAATCGAGAGGTTTTCGGTAAGGTGGAGTTTAAAATCAATAACCATTTCAGATGAGATTTGCAGATTGGATGAGAGAGCAGGGGATGGTCTTTTGGACAAGGCTGAAGAGTCTGTTAGAGTGCAGTTGAAACAGGAGCTGAATAGCCTTCTTATTCGTGAAGAGATCTGTTGGAGACAAAAGTCTCAGGTGCAGTGGCTTAAGGAAGGTGATAGTAACACCAAGTTCTTCCACAGGATGGCAAAGATTCGTGGAGCAGCAAAAAAGGTTAGTTCAATAGATTCGGTTCTGTACGGTGCGTTTTCCTGTTCTGGTGAACGGGGAACCTTTGGTTTTTTTTTTCTAGTTCGAGGGGTTTACGTCAAGGTGATCCCTTGTCCCCTTTTCTGTTTATTGTCGTTATGGAGGCCCCTAGCAGGATGCTGGACAGTGATGGGAGGTTTTATAAGTGGTTTCAAGGTGGGGAGGAGAGGGGAGAGGGAGATGTCGGTATCCCATCTTCTCTTTGCTGATGACACGCTGTTATTTTGCGGGGCATCTCAGTTGGGGTATCGTCGATTGGTGTTACTATTCTTTCAAGCAGTTTCGGGGTTTCGTGTTAACATTTCCAAGAGCGAGATTATTCTTGTCGGGGTTGTGGACAATGTTGGGGTTCTAGCTTCGTTCTTTGGGTGCAAGACTGCCTATCTTCCGTCCTCTTACCTTGATCTTCCCATTGGTGCACAGTCGAAGAGTAGGGCGCTATGGACCCCGATAATTGAGCGCTTCGAGCTGAGATTGGCGGGGTGGAAGCGTCAACTTCTTTTTAAAGGGGGGAGATTAGTCTTAATCAAGAATACTCTTTCTAATTTACCGACCTATTTCTTGTCCTTTTTTGTGATTCTGGCCACAGTTAGACAAAGAATAGAGAAGCTGGAAAGAGATTTCTTGTGGGAAGGGCAGTTGGAAGGCTTTTATTTTCATCTAGTGAATTGGGAGAAAGTATGCTCCAGGGTTCAAGTGGGAGGTCTGAACGTTAGAAAACTCAAACTTTTTAACGAGGTGTTGTTGGGGAAATGGTTGTGGAGGTATCTCACTGACAAGGAAGTTTTTTGGAGATAAGTGGTGGTTTGTAAGTACGGGGCAGGGGACCACTGCTGGTTCCCAAACACGGTAAATTCTACTTTCGGGGTGGGAGTGTGGAGAGGCATCAGGAAAGGGTGGAGTTCTTTTGAGAGATTCATTGCTTTTGAGGTTGGCAACAGGTTTCCGTGAGTTTTTGGGGAGATAGATGGTGTGGAAATTCGTGTTTGAGGGTGAAATTTCAGAATTTATGTGAGGTTTCCACGGGTAAGGATTGTAGAGTTAGTTCTGTATTGTCTATGAAGGAGGGTAAACCTGTTTGGAATCCCACGTTCAGAAGGAATTTTCATGATTGGGAGATCGAGTCACTAGTGTAGCTTTTAGAGAGGCTTCATGAGCACAACACAGATAGATTGGAGGATAAGGTGGTCTGGAATCGTACAAGGGGTCTTGGTTTCTCAATCGGATCGTATTACCTCAAGCTCCTCAATTGCGATAGAACTTCCTTCCCAAAGCAATATGGAACTCTCTAGCCCCAAAGAGAGTGGCTTTCTTCATGTGGGAAGTATCTCACGAAGCTATTCTTACCGTGGACATTTACGGAAACGACACATGGTTCTTGTCAATAGATGTTTGTGTAAGGGTAGTGAGGAGAGTGTGAATCACCTGTTTCTGCACTGCCAAGTTTCTGCTGAATAGTGGAATTTCGTACTCACCTGGTCAAGATGTCTTGTGTCATGCCGAGGTCGATTCTTGAACATGTTAGGGGCTGGTCTATTGAGTTTATGATAGGAGAAACCATTTTTGGGAGACAGCCCTTTGACAACGAGGAAGTGGTTGTCCCGGATTTGAAGAATTTGTTGATTCGCACCCTTCACTTTTGGTGTTCCGAGGCAGCTCAATCCATTCCTAGTACTAACATGACTCTTGTAGATTTTGTAAATATTATCGATAGTGGCTAATTCTTTTCGCTAGGTATACTCCTAGTGTACAAAGGCCACATCACCTGTTTTGATGCTATTTATTTAATTATTACTTATCAAAAAAAAAAAAAAAAACAATGGTAGTTTCTTTCAAAGCCCATGCATGTGACCCATATTTAAAGTAGGAAGAAAAAGTAAGGGTAAAATTGGTTATGTTCAAAAAGGAAAGTTATAAACAAGACAATATTTTTGGAAAAAAGGAAAGCACGACAATAATTTTGGGATAGAGGGAGTAGAATTTTAGCTCCCATGGTTTTTCATAGTTGCTCATAGTTTATACTTTCCTATAGTTGTGTCAATCTTCTTCAATCTTGGTGAAAGAAAATCAGAAACTTTCTACACACTTTGAGAATGGATTTCAATATATGCCCCGGGTTAGATTGTGTTTTTCAGTTGATGTAATTAAACAAGTTCACAAAACAACTATGCCAAAATGAGGACTGCCACATGAATGTGCACCAAAGAATGATGAACATCTTAACCAAATGCATCTATGAGATGAGACTAGAGGTGGCAATCCTGAACTAGAACTTGAAAACCCACCCAACCCAACCCATTAACATATGTCCAATAAAACTGACGGGTTAGAAGGAAACTGTCTTTAACCGGAATAAAACTCTTTTCAAGCCCTAGCTCCTTCTCGTCGTTCTCGATCCCTCTCTCTCCTTCTCCCTCTCCCAAACTCTTTCCGAACAAAATTCAATTACTCTATACTCAATGCTACTACCAGTACTATCACCATAATTCAGAGTCGATTTGTTTCCAATTCTTGATTCTTTCCTTCAAAGCTGAGAATTTTCTCTGAAATCTTTCTTCAATTTTGTGTGACAAGCAACCAACAAGACCGACCTCTCTCTCCTTTTCACACTAAGGTACTAAATTTCTCTGCATATCTATCTAATCTTTGCTACCCATTTTTGTTTAAGCTTGGTTTCTCTCCATATCTCTCAAATTTTTCATTGTCATCTACCCAATCTTTACTTTTTACTAATTTTGTTGCCAATTTTATGTGAATCTGTTTGTAAATTGTTTGTTTGTGTGACCTTTCATTTTTCGCTTTCTTCTTGGATTCTTGAGTGACTCGACCCATGTTCATATTTTTTCAAATTTTGAAAACTTCACCGTCCCTTGCGTCTATACACCTTCAGATTTGACACTTCAAAATTTTGTTTCTTAAGAATAATTGGGTTTGGAAAGACTAGGTTTTTGGTGTAGCAATTACAATTTACGTACTTGACGGTCAGTTATCATAATACTATTGTTTATGTTTGGTTCCTGTTCAAATCGCTCTGAAAATCATGTAAGCTGTTATATTAATTGGTGTTTATTGATTTGCTGAAAACTGGATCTTGATTCAATTTTTACTACTGTCCACTTTTGTCTTTTGAATTTCTAGCTCAAATTCAGAGGCCAATTTTGAATTGTTCCAAACAACTGACCAGTAATTATGTTTTCAGGTCGAAATGGGAAGAAATCTAAGCCCAGTGCTGAGAGAATTGGGGGGGGAGGGAGAAAAGAAACTGACACAGCTCTGACCTGACTGCAACCCGATCCAATTGACCCGTTTGCCATTTGGGTACTAACGGGTTTTGACCCGTTACCCATATCAACCCAACCCAAAACCCACCCAACCCACCCAATTGCTAGGCCTAGATGAGACGCTAGAAGTAATTTTTATGGGAGATAAACTGGGATATTGATTGTTTGCTTATTGGCTTAGAGAATTGCCTAATCCATGGAAAGGAGCAACACTAGAGATGTGAGATACTTTAGTATTTGTACTTACGTAGTTCCTTATATTGGTTTTGGAATTTTCCTATCTCTCAGGATGCATGCCTATTAGTAATTAGGCTAACTTGTGGATCCTTATGGGAGAGTTGGGTCTTGTTACCTTGTAAATCTTCGGGAAGGCCAGCACCTTCCATTTTATTCCTACTTTTCCCCAGTTATGCATTAATTTACTTTCCGGAAATTGTCTGAGATACAATAATTAGTCTCATACATTTGTGTTAGAGTAAATGGTTCAGATCACTTTTTCCAACTAAGAATAGATTGGTACTCTTTTAAGGAAAGCATATTAACTCGCCTACCGATTTCATTTATGCATTCCATCCCTTTCAGGTTAAGGGATCGTCTAGTTAAAATCATCACAGACTACAGGACAGAAACTTCTCTTAGGCATGGATGTAATGATATACTAAAGGTACAATCCAGCCTCACATAGTAATTCTGCATTCCCTCTCTTTTCAGTAAATAGTTGATAAATGATTGACAAGTATCTTTATGGCTGATTGGTAGGCTGATTGTGTTAACCTATTAGTCAAATACTATAAAGAGGCAAGACGTGCAATATACTTGAGCAATGAAGAAAATGAAGCACGTTCTAACAGGAACGATAACAGGGCTGGTCACTCGATGGAGAGAGCCCCAATCCTGAAAACCATGGAGGTTAAGTCGAAAACAAGAGCAGGGGGAAGGTGTTGCGTGTGTTTTGATCCTTTCTCTATACAGAATGTATCAGTCATTGCATTCTTTTGTTGTCATGCCTATCACTTGACTTGTCTTGTGGACTCTACCCATTCTGTAAGTGACAAGAAAAGGGCAGAAACCAATTCTAGAGAAGATGGATTGTATCACGAGTATATCAATGGTGATTACATCGAGGAAGATGAGGATGATAACAATGATGATAACCCTTCTGGTGCCCCTAGGATGCGTTGTATCTTGTGTACTACTGCTGCTGGTTGACTTTGCATGTGTACGGGAATATAGTTGATGCATTATTTTATTGTGTAATTCTTTATAGTTTGCTCGAATGAGCAATATCATTATAATCTTGTATATTAATATACTGAATGTAGATTCATCGAGTCGAGAAATTTGACTGCAGCTGCGATCATTTTTGTTGTTGAGAAAACCATGCTCTTTCGATCTCTTGAGGGTTTAGGCTAGGTGAGGGGCGACACGTATTACTACTTTTTGGTTGCAGAATGTGATCGACAATTTGTTCCTTTGTATAATTCTAGATCCATACTAACGTTGTTATATTGTTTAGTAAGAAAGGATGTTGAGATTATGTTTATTCTGTTTGTTTGGACTTTGGAGGAAAGTAGAAGGAACGGAATTAGGGGTGGTAAAATGGGTGTTATGGATACTCATGGGTTAGTTTATTATCCATGAGTAATAGGCTAATCCATGATTATCTATAACACCCATTTTGCCACCCCTAAACAGAACAATGAAGGGGAGAGGTGGAAAAAGAAGTAAAAGCAACATTATCAAGCAGGCTCTATCAATTACTACTTCAATATTGTCAAAGCTTGCTTATTTTTGAAGGCAATGCACTTCTAGAAGCTGCGCTTTGTATAGTCTCTATCAATTACTACTTTAGCATTATCAATGCACTTCTAGAACCAGACGAACACAAACTTCTAAAAGGTAAAACAATATCCATTAACTTTTAGCATATCAAATACCAATAAGTAGGTATCTTGTGACACAGTCTTATAGATCTTAATTCGTTAAATGAAGTTTTATTTTTTCTGACTGCACACAAAATACATATAAATTGGTTATTCCCAAGTTTTTGCCAATTCCAATTCATAAGCTTTGACTAACAAGCTCCACTTGGTACTATACCAATTTAGTTCTAAGGAGAGAGGTTAAGTTTGATTCGAATTTGAAGAACTGATAAAGTGAACTCTAAAGAACTCAGTCCCTCCCACACACTACTGAGAGCTGAATTGGAAAAAAAAAAGTTGCTCTCTTTGTTCCAAAATAAGTATTTATTTCTTTCTTTTGGTCCCTAAATGACAATTAATTTTTGTATGGGTAAACTAAATTTACCATTAACATTTATCATGTCTTAAAGTGAATTTTTTAATATTGTGTGTGAACATCAAGAACATCAATATACATAGTGACTAAAAACGTAACACTCAAATCCCTAAACGTAACATCATTTAATGTATAAAATAACTTAAGTACTCCTTTAAATTTAACAGATATTCACTTACGGTACACAGTAGCGGATGTTTTGTCCGAAATCGAAAAAAAAATACAAATCAACAGTTTTTTGTTTGTAATTGAAAAGAAAAAATAAACCGAATCAAAATCAATCCAATTCACATGCGATATCATACCTTAACAATAGAAACCGAATCAACAATGACACGCAATCAAAATTACGTGAAGGGGGAGGGAGAGAGGGAGGGGGTAGTATAGTTTAAATATGAAGAGGGGTAGTGAAGTAATTTTACCTCTTAAATGGTATTACGTTTAGGGATTTAGGTGTTACGTTAAGGTTTTCTGATATACATATCATACTAAAATGTTCCAAAAGTAAATTTTATAAATTTCAGTAAAAAACCAGAAATAGACACTTAGTTATGTTTACTAAAATCAGTGTTCTAAAACTCTCCGCCTAGCTCCGCCTAGGCGCCTCTCCACCGCTGCGACTTTCATAGTCGCCGCCTAATCAGTCAAGTTGACGCCTATGCCAAACCCCACCGACCTTAATTCATTTTTGTAGCTTTGATTTTGTGGCGTGCGGTGACCGGAGAAGGAAAGGGGGACGAACTGGAGAAGGAATGAGGAGTGGTAACGGTGAGGAAGAGAGGGAGGTAGAAAGAAAAGAGGTGTGATTTTGTGAATATTCGGTGGGTTGAGAGATAGGATATATTAAATGGTTAGATATAGGAGGAAAGAGATTGTAAGATGAAAAAATGAGGAGAGTCGATATGTCGGAGAGGGAGAGAAGAAAAAAAAAGAAAGGAAGAAAAAATAGTTGCCGGTCTGTCAGATAGAGAGAAGAAATAAGAAGAAAAAAAGATGAAGAAGGGGGCTGTCTCAGGACTCAGAATTTAGAATGAGGAGGGACTAGAGAGGATATGTTAGACTATGAGTTGTAGGCACAGTAGGTAGGTAGAGTAATATATATATATATATATATATATATATATATATATATATATATATATATATATATATATATATTAGTTCTAAATTTAGTTGGTTTATTACTTTGGGGTTGTTGAGAATTGAGATTAGTGGTAGGTTTATATATTTCTGTTCATTTTGCAAATATAGACAAGTGTTTGATAAAATGTCAAATATAAAAAAAATTAAATTTTTAGTCAATATATTTGATTTTTGATGTAAATTATAAAAAAAAAGAAGATAATTATACCTTAATTCTAGGCCCTGATTACTCCCCGACTAATTCCCTAAACGCTAGGCGCTAGTTTACCGCCTAACGACTGCCTAATGATTTTTAAAACTTCGACTCAAATGCTTAAAAGAGCTTTATCATTTCTGTGAAAAATTAAAAATAAACACTCATGGAAACCCCTTAAATGCAAGTAGGAAAAAAACAGGGGACCCACATAACCTTTGAATTTTCATTTCTCCATCCAAAAAGCTTAGTTTTTCATCCACAAGCCTTTTATCATAGAATTGAATCTCTCTTCTCTCTTACTATAAAAATTAAGTTTGTTTCTTACAATTTAATAGATGGACAAAAATAACCATTCTCCAAATAAATCACCTAGGGGTGGCAATTCGTGTTATCGTGTCGTGTTCGTGCCTCATTATCGTGTTTTAATATTATCTATCTTATTTGATCATAAATAAAACAATAAATATTAATTAAGAACAAAACAAGTAAATTTACCATGACAACAAATAATGTTTGGACAAAAATAGTCTCAAATATAATAAATCATCCACCATTAATTAAGGTCAAACAAGTAAATTTATCAGAGACTAATTAATTCCATTAATAATCAAATAATAATTTGATCCCTTGACTTGTACATGTTTTAAAGTTAGGTCCTACAATTTTGAATTCTATTTATTTCGTCTTGTATTTTTACTTTCTTATCAGTTTCCTCCTACCATTATCGTTACAAATGTCGTCTAATATTTCCTAAAATAACAAAAATACCCTTACTCAGTCAAAAGACTAAAACTTTATTTGAAACTAAAAAATAATATGATATTACTTTCTTAAATAATATGGTTTTACTCAGTAAAGATATTATAGAAGTAAATGAAAAAATGTTACTATAATAATAGATTTGTCAGTGAGTATAAAGATATTAAGCAAAAATATTTAGTGTCTTTAGCTATTACTTATGAATAAACTAAAAGAAGTGGGTTAAGAAAATGTGTCATAGTGTCAATAAGATGAAGAAAATGAAGAACCAATTGATGAATTTGTGCGTTTTGTTACAAAAGAAAGCAAAAATCTACGGTTTACTTCTTTGAATTTTCAAACTACTACAAACAACCTTAAAAACTATCATACTGGTCCTAACTGATAAATATTACAAACAAACCACTGTTAGTAATCACAAATAACTAGGTTTAAAATATTTTACTCCTTCCCATAATTGGGTTCCAAACCTCTAACCTCTTTTGGTCTTAACTTGCTCGCTCCTATTCATATAACCCGAAGTAGTTACGTGTGAGAATCTCTCTATGCCCCTCCCCTAGCTATCAATTTTCTTTTCTTCTACCACATCTCTCCTTTAATTGAAAGAAATTGTCACCAATCAACATCCTGTCAAGTAGTTCCATCCTAAATTAGATTCTCTCCTTACTTAGTAATTTGACACCGAAAGTAATAAATGAGAGACGCTCGAGAAAGAAGTCCGACTAATCAGAAGCTAAAAAGATTCTATGTTTCTATTTTAGCAAGGTGAGGTGAATGCGTTTCTTGGTGATGGTGATAGCGCTGCTTACGACTGCATGGATGATGATGTTAGGGGCGGTGGTGACAGTGATTTTAGGGATGACCGTGGTGGATTAGATGAAATACATCGTTGTGAGATTTCCTAATCATCAAATTTTCAAATATCCATATGGGTTTCAGATTCAATTTGAAATTTTGAAAATTCAAAAAAATTGAATTTGAGTTTGTAAAAAGTGAAATTTAAGGTTGCATTGTGGTGGTGGTGTGTCCATCATTGATGGGTTTTCTAAATGGGTTACTTCGAAGGAAGGAGTAAAGAATTCGAAAAGGAAATAAAATCAAATCAAAAAATTAAATTTTGGACTAATGATAAAATTTGAGGTGGTAGTGGTGGTGGTAGTGGTGAGTCTATGAATGATGGGGTTGACGAAAGAAAGTGAGGGCTAAAAAATAAATTTTAAATTTCATTTTTTTGGAGTAATGCATTTTTTAACTTTGAATTTAAATATCAGACAAAGTATAACTAATTTTAGATTATTTAAATAATTATTTTTTAATTAAAAATATTTTAAATATTAAATGACAAACTAAATGATGAAATTATAACAAATCCCACTTTGCGCCACAAGCAAAATGACCAAAATAATCCTCATATACATGATTTTTCATCACTATTTTTAATGCCCATAAACGGGAGAGGACAAAGTGAGACAAATAGAAAAAAAACATGTAAGAAAGTGAGACATCATAGGTTGAGAATAACATTATTAGAGGTATATGAAAAATTGTAACTATAATAATACATTGGTTGGTGAGTATCGCGATATTAAGCAAATCTATAGCGTGCTTAGTAATTACGTGTGAATAAGCTAAGAGAAACATGTTAAGGAAATGTGCTATAATGTCAAGAAGATAAAGAAAAATGGAGAACTTAGTTGACAAATCTGTGCGTTTTGTTAGAGAAGAAATTAAGTTAGAATCGATAGGAAAGTCATTTGAAGAAAGTAGTTCCACTTAATAGAAGCTAAAGATATGTTATTTTTCCATTTTAGCAAAGCAATGTGGACACGTTTCTTGGTGGTGGTGATAGCTGTAACAGCATTTGTAGGGATGCTGGTGGTGGTGGGGGCGATTTTAAGCATGACAGTTATGATTTAGGTGGAATACGACATTAAATAAAGGAGTAAGAAATTAAACAAAGAAATACGATAAAATTAAAAAAAAATTGATTTCTAGGCTAATGATGTTATTTGAGGTGGTAGTGGTGGTAATGGTGGTGGGTGTATGAATGATGGGTGTATAAATTAAATAAATTTTAAATTTAATTATGAGACAAACTAAAATAACAACATTGCTAGCCTTACAACTAATTTTATAATTTTCCTTACTACTAATCCTTCAAGGGTAAAAATGTCTTTGTCCAAAACAACTTTGCACTTCTTCAAAGCATAGTTGTAAGGAAAGTAGTATAATTAGTTTTAAGGATAGCATTTTCCTTACCATTTATCTTCATTCAAGCCCGTCTCTCTTTCCGAGGAATTCGTTGATAAGGGTTATGTGTTTTTTGTTAATTGCATGTTTTTACTAGAGTTTTTAGTAAGTACAGTATATACCTTCTGATTTCTACTTTAGGCGCGACTTTTGCATGTGATAGAATGAGGAAGATCAAAAATGGAGTTTGGCTAGAATCGAAGAAGGACGGGGCCAAAATTGTGATAGGCCTGACCGAAGTGGGAAGGGTTTGGGCTGGAGATGACGACTATTATGGTGGAGCGAGAGATGGGCACTTGCACCGGGAGAAGAGGGAAGGAGATGGTGTGTGGTTAGAGTTTTTTTTTACTTTTAATGCATTTACCCCTAAAGGAGATAATGAAAATGTTATTTTTGCCCCGCACGTGGAAGACCATATGCTATTTAACGTGAATATTCTAACGTCCATCACGAATAGGGTGGAAAATGGAAAAAAAAAATGTAACGTCAGATATCATTATGAGACAAACCTTAGGTTGGGGTGCATTATACGATTTGGTGGATACCTTGAGAGAAATTGTAATTTGGTTATATAATTATTTTTGAATTATTGAAACAATTATTTATTATTATTTTTATTTAAAAACATATTTTAAATAGTAAATGGTTAATTATATAACAAAGTTATAACTAAATCTTAGGGGTGTAAATCGGAACCACCGAACCACGGAACCGAACCAAACCAAACCAAACCAGTCGGTTTGGTTCAGTTTTGGTCGAACACGGTTCGGTTTCGGTTTCAAAAATTGGAAAACCGCGCAGTTCGGTTCAGTTCACGGTTTTTGTTATCAAACCAAACCGAACCGAACCAAACCACCCTATATATTTTTATTTATTTATTATATAATATATATTATATTACATTTATTACCTATTTTGAACATTTGACTTATTCATAATATATATATATATATATATATATATATATATATATATACGTACAGATACTAAACCAAACAAAATCTTGATTGTTGGAGAACTATTATTTCTTCCATTGTTTGTGTTTATTTTAGAATTTGTATTGTTTAATTTATGATAATTTATTGTTAGTAGGTTATTTCCTAATTTTGATGTTAATTCCAAATTAAAATCTTATTTTTATTGTTATTTTTAATGTTGGTTAATTTCATTAAAAATAATTTATATAAACCACAAAATCGAACCAAACCAAACCAAACCAAACCGAGTGGTTCGGTTCCAAGTCTTACTTGGTTCGGTTCGGTTTGAGATTTTTGGAGCCACTAGAAGGTGGTTCGGTTTGTGGTTTTGGTATAAACCAAACCAAACCACTTACACCCCTACTAAATCTCATTTTCCTCCCCAAGCAAAATAACCAAAATAATATTCATGTGACATGCACATATCATTTTCCGTACGCTACTATTTTTAACACCTATAGACGGAAGGGAGCAAAGTGGGACAAATATAAAAATAAGGTATGAAAGTGAGACACTTCGTAGTTTGGGGTCAAATGTGAGATTTAGTATGTAATTTTGGGAGCTAATCATATGTTTGCCCCATCAAAATTAGTCCAAAATGCACATTGTCCACTAAGGTATCCACCAAATCCACTTTGGCCTTCAACGTACTTTTGTAACATTTCCATATTTCATACTAAATTTGGTGATTGTGATGTAACGTGTGGTAAGCGTAGTGATAAAAATAGTAGCGAATAATGTTTAAGATCGAGAATTTGCTCCATTCAAACCATAAACCATATCAATGATACCAAGGAGAAATTTGTTGGAGTTTAAGCTAGGGACGATGAAGACGGATTGAATCATGATGTGCCTCATCATTGTCGTATACATCTGTGATGAATTCAAATATGAGTTTTGAAATTCATCGTGTATGCTTATGCAATGTGTTTGTGGCTTGGTCATTTAACATCAGCAGCTTTGACAACTTTAATTTTTTGTGGGTTCTTATTCATGGTGGCCTTGACACCTGAATGCGATCCTCTTCTTGTGTTTTATCTCTATCTGATATGATTCTGCACTATTTTTATTTATTTTTCTATATAAAAATTCGAATAAAAGATTTATACACTTGAGTTTTATCTCACTTAAAATTTAAATAAGATGTCATTGTTGGAGAAGAAGCAGAGAAAACGTTGTCGGAGAATAAGAAAATGAAGTTTTTTTTTTGGGTAATAAAAGCACATAAAGCATTGTTAAAAATGATCAAAATGCCCTTCACGTGAAATACCATGTGCACCTTAACGTCATATTGGTAACCTTAGTAGCGTCTAGGGGGCAAACTAGAAAAAAACATATACAATGAGATATGAAAATGACATAAAAGTTAGGTTGGGTGGTAAAGTGAGACTTTATAGATACTTTGGGTGAATTTTGTATTTTAGAGTGTAAGTATATACTTTGGGACTGTCAGTTTGATTTCTATAACACAATTTATTATTTTTCAAAGAGAGTCATAAATTCCAGAAACGACATAAGCAAAATCTCCAACAACAATGTGCTTATCTATGACAGTAAGTTTGAATTGTTTTTAATTCCAACACCGATAAAAGTGAATGAATTCATGTTTGATATTAAAAAAAGATTTAAAAATAACCAATAAAAAGACAAATGTATAGGATAAGTTACAATATAATGACTAAAAACTTACACTATAAATGACCGAAAAACAAAATATCAAAAAACCTAAACACACAACAACACAATTTATAAGTCTCAAAACTGTAAAGATTAAAACACAAAAAGAATCTAATAATTAAAAATAAACAAAAAAGTTAAGAAACTGACAAATCACTTTAAAAAATCATTAACACCACCACGTGCGTTAATCGCGTTCGATGCACGTGAACCTTACTAGTACGTACTTGTTGGGTGATTGCACCAATACACGAAGATAGCCAGGAACAGTTCCAAATACAGAATCGGAGTTATCAGAATATAAAATAACAGACCCAAGATTAAAATAAAGCTGATAACATTACAACCTAGGAAGGGGTAACATTTTAATTACGAGGGGTCAATAATAAAACAGTAACTAAAGTTTACTAATATTCTGAATACACAAAGTCCAAAAAATATTGCTCCAAACTGTTATGAGTTAACAGAGGAGGAATATTTTGTTGAGCTTCAAAACCAATGGGAACAGAGACAGAGTATCATCAACAGAAAGTTAGGGCAGAAAACATTAACATTTCTAACTAATAGAATGTAGATGGAAACTGAATAAAACGACAAAGCCACCGACAAGAGCAATCACTCGCCATGTTCAGGGACACGACTCGCCGTCACTGGTCATTGACCTCGGCTGTGCTCTTGTAGGCTCAGATACCCTCTCACGACCAATATCCACCAAGGAGTTCGACTGGGGAACCAACTCTCCACTGCCAAGGTCAAAGCCACCAACAAAAGGCTCGACCCAATCCGACAACACAAAACCACAGGAGAACAGAGAAGGAGAAGAAAACAAGGTTCACAGACAAGAAGCTTCTGTGAACTCGCCCAACCGAAGAACCCAGCCACAGACACACCCAAGACGGAAATAGAGCTCACAAAGGACTCTACAACCACCGTCAATCACCTCCCTCACAGCTCACAAAGACGCTCGAAGAAAAGGGAGAAGGTCACCGATGAAATCGGATGAAAGGCTGGGGCGAACAACTGATATATCGCTATCTCTCCTTTGTTTTCTCTCTCTATAACCGCTCCCTCACAAATCCTCTACTAAATCGCTCAGTCTGCCTCTCTCTCTCTCTCTCTCTCTCTGGATTCTGTTCTGCAACAAATGACGAGGAAGGAGCAATATCAAAGAGCGGCAGAATCAAGGAAACCAACAAAACAGGTGAATAAAGACAATGCTGCCCCTCCGCTAAAACGCAAGGGACGGGATGGGCTTCACCAATGAATTGGGTAGGCTGCACAAAGGGATGGGCCAGCTAGATTGGGCTTAGGGACTAATTAGTAGAAAATGGGCTGCCACACAGGTTTGGGCCTCCAGCAATTTCTAACAGTTCTAAATGCTCCTTTTATTTCCTATCTTCCTTTTGCAATTTGCATGAGTGATCTGGAGTCTGGACCCCTTCATTTCTTTAACACAAACATCTATTTTCATCAATGGTCTAGACTAGATGATTGAGTCTACTATATATATAGTCCAACACATAGCTTTTTCAGCATATCAACAATGGCGGCTCGATTACCTTCCTTTCCTACCATTACCATATTTGCTACTGATCCTCCTTCTAGCTGGAACATGTAATGCAGAAGTATACGAGTATGAAATATATGAGTACATGCAGACGTTGTATTGTTCAAGACCAGAGAGTTATGCCACTTTCCAACAGAGGTATCTAGTGAACTCAAAATACTGGGGTGGATCCCGCATGTATTAACTCGCCTATCTTTGTCTATACGGGCGAAGAGATCGACGTCGTTTCTGATGCTGATTATTTTGGATTCATTCCTCAGTTGGCTTCACGATTTCGTGGTCACTAACAAGAATATGACAAAAAGTAAGTCTCTTTTATTAACAATGTCAATATATATAGTTACATAGAACCCTAGAATATCTTGATGTACAAGAAAAGAATAATCTAGAATTATTTACAAATATTATTGAGTAAAGGAAAAGTAAAAAATCTACTTAATTTAGGAAACTAAATTTCTGCAATTGTATTAGAAGAAGGAGAATCAATAGTATCCTTATCACGCTCCTGCAAGATGGACGTTCCTTGGATAAGTCCAATCTTGGAAATAAGAGACTCAAATCGAGCACGAGATATATAGTGGTTTAGTAAGAGCATCTGCCAGCTGATCCTTACCGGAAATATGTTGCACACGAAGAGTATTGTTCTGAACTTGTTCCCGAACAAAATGAAAAGCAAGTGCAAGATGCTTCATCCGAGAATGGAAAAGATTGGTAGAATAATTTGTAGCACCAAGATTATCGAGAATAAACAACGGGGCGAGATTGGTGAATTCAAGTTCGAGACAAAGGTTTCTAATCCAAAGACCTTCCGCGATGGTAGCGACAATAGCAAATTGCTCAAGATAGAGGAGCGAGAATTGCCGTGTTTCTTGGAGGACCAAGCAATTGAATTTGGCCAAGATAAACAAGGAAGCCGTGGTAGAAACATAGTCATCATTGTCACACCTTGATCGGCATCACAAAAAGCATGAAGATCAAGAGGAGTGTGACGAAAGAGTCAAGACCCATGTGCGTAGTACCATGAAGATATCACAATAAGCGCTTAAGAGCCATCGGTGGGATTCACGAGGATGAGAAAGAAACTGAGCAAGCTTATTAACAGTGAAAGCAATATCTGGCCTCGTGAAAGACAAATATTGAAGACCTCCCATAATAGCTCTAAACTCAGTGGGACTGCAAATGGGTGTGCGAGTAGCAGAAGAAAGTGTAGGATGTGTGACCATGGGAGTGGGAGAGGGTTTAGAGTTGATCATATCATACGAGAGTGAGAAGATCATGAATATACTTGGATTGAGAAAGAAGGAGGCCTTTGGCATTGGGAGTGACCTCGACACGAAGTAAGAGAGAGGTCCAAGATCTTTGAGTGAAAACGATGGACAAAGTAGTGATAAAAGAGGTAATGAATGTGTGAGACGGACCGGTGACAATGATGTCATCAACATAAATAAGAAGAAGAATGTGGTTCAAGTTTTTGGTATAAGTGAAAAGAGACGGATCGGAAATGGAAGGGGTGAACCCGAAAGTGACAAGGAAGGATTTGAGCTCGGTGTACCAAGCCCTAGGGGCTTGTTTGAGCCCATAAATAGCCTTGGAGAGGTGGCAAACATGAGAAGGGACAGTGGGATCTTCAAAACCAGGGGGTTGAGACATGTAAACTGTTTCATGAAGATTACCTTGAAGGAAGGCATTGTTTATGTCAAGTTGACGAAGTGACCAACCGTAAGTAAGAGCCAAGGAAAGAATGAGACGAATTGTGACAGGTTTGACAATCGGACTGAAAGGGTCAGAATAATCAATGCTAGGTCTTTGATGAAAACCTTTAGCAACTAAGCGAGCTTTATATTTTTGAATTGAGTTGTCAGGATTGTATTTGATGCGGTAGACCCACTTACACCCGACAATGTTTGGAGCTTCATGAGAAGGCACAAGAGACCATGTGTTGTTTTTAATGAGAGCATTATATTCCTCAAGCATGGCGGTACGCCAAAGGGGATAGGAGAGGGCTTGTTTGGTTGTTGTGGGAATACTGGATGGTGAGGATAAAGTGGAAATATTAGCATATTTGGGATTAGGCTTTCGAATATTGTGAGAGAGGCGAGTGGTGATAGTTTTGACGGGAATGGGTGGGGGAGAAGGAATTGGAGAGGGTTCGGTTAAAGGGGGTTAAGGGCTGTAGAAGGCAGGTCGGTCAAGGGAGTGGATGGAGTGGGTATGGTGGCGGCAGGAGGGGCAGGAGGAGGATTGGAGGGAGGAGCGGCTATAGTGGTGGTAGGAGTGGTGGACGTGGGGATGGGATTTAGGACAGGAAGGGAGAAGGTGCACCATTGGTTAGAGGTAAGGAGAGGAGTTGTATTAGAGGATTTGGAGAGGGATGGATAGGGGAACTCAGTTTCAACAAATTTGACATGGCGAGATGTATATAGACGATTGGTGGTGGGTTCAAGACAATAATAGGCACTTTGAGAGGGTGAGTAGCCTATGAAGATACAAAGGACGAATTTTGGTGCAAGTTTGTGTGGTGAGTAAGGACGAAGCCATGGATAGCAAAGACATCCAAAGCTTCGAAGTTTGGTGTAGTTTGGTGGAGTTTGAAAAAGGCGAAGAAAAGGAGAGTCATTATTAAGTGTGTCAGTAGGCATGCGGTTAATGAGATAGGCGGCTGTGGTGAAGGCATGAGTCCAAAATGTGAGGGGGAGATTAGCATGTGTGAGAAGGGTGAGGCCGGTTTCAACAATGTGACGATGACGACGTTCGACATAACCATTATGTTCAGGTGTGTGAGGAGGAGAAGTGAGATGGGAAATACCTTGCTGGATAAGAGAAGGGGTGAGTTTGAGATATTCGCCACCATTGTCAGAATAGACTTGAAGTATAGGGCGAGAAAAATATTTTTCCACAATGGCTTTGAAGGGAAGTTTGGTGGAGTTTGAAAAAGGCGAAGAAAAGGAGAGTCATTATTAAGTGTGTCAGTAGGCATGCAGTTAATGAGATAGGCGGCTGTGGTGAAGGCATGAGTCCAAAATGTGAGGAGATTAGCATGTGTGAGAAGGGTGAGGCCGGTTTCAACAATGTGACGATGTGACGTTCGACATAACCATTATGTTCGGTGTGTGAGGAGAAGTGAGATGGGAAATACCTTCTTTGGATAAGAGAAGGGGTGAGTTTGAGATATTCGCCACCATTGTCGAGAATAGACTTGAAGTATAGAGGCGAAAAATATTTTCCTGATGGCTTTGAAGCGAAAAAGGTAGCAAAGGTATCGGATTTATGTTTCAATGGATAGATCCAAGTATATTTCATGTAGTGATCAACAAATATAACATAGTACTTGAAACCATCATATGAAAGAAGAGGGGAAGTCCAAACATCAGAGAAAATAACATCAAGTGGAGCGGAAGACTTAAGAGTAGAAGTGGAAAACGGTAACTTATGACTTTTATTGATGTTGCAAGCATTACAATGAGAAGAACTAGATGGAATTAAAAGAAAATTGTCTATTTAAAAAGAAATAATAGGAGGAGACGGATGTCCTAGTCGATGATGCCAAGATTGAGTTGAGACTTTGGTGCAAGAATGAGCTTGTGGTGTGGACGGATGCCAAAGATAGATTCCATGATCAATGGTCCCTTGGAGGAGGATTTTTGGTCGAGATATCCTTGAAAAAGAAAGAGGAAGATGAGAACTCAATGATAGCATTATTGTCTTTACAAAATTGAGAGACGGAAATAATGTTGCGAGAAATTAAAGGAACATGCAAAACATTTGTAAAGTGAAGAAGAGAAGAGGAAGTAGGAATAGAGAAGGAACCTATGTTAGAGATGGGGAGAGTGGAACCATCACCAATTATAACTGCATCGTCGCCATCATAAGGATTATGGAGTGCTAGGTTGGAGAGATCATGAGTGAGGTGGTTGGTGGCTCCACTATCAACGAGCCAAGGCATGGGAGGGCGAGGATTGGTGGTTGCGGTATTGTATGCTTGTGGGTGGGTATTGTTGGAACGAGGTGGGCGTTGTGGGGGGGTGGCAGATGGGAAGGTTACATTGGGATAATCTCGCTTGAATTGGCGACATTGAGACAGAAAGTGACCAACGTAGCGACAATATTGGCACTTGCCTTTGTATGGGTTGGGGTTGGTGGTGCGGGGTTGAGGGGAGGTGGGGTTAGTTTGGATTGGATGGGAGGTGGTGGGACGGGTAGAGAAGCGGGAGGAAGGGGTGTAAGTTTGAGCCGTGTGGGCAGAAGCCGGAAAGGTGGGGAGAGATGGTGGTTGTTTAAGGGTGAGTTCATGGGTGATCAATTTTTCATATAGGGCTTCGAAGGTAATGGTGGTGTCACGAGCACAAACGAAATCAATGATGGATTTGTAGGATTCATAGTCTAGGCCTTTGAGAATTTTAGAGATAATATCCTCAATATCCATGGGTTTGCCCATAAGAGCAAGTTTATCTGTGCATGTTTTGATGGAGTACATATATTCACTAATAGATTGTGATGTTTTGGTGATGTTGTCGAGTTGGTCTTTTAGTTGGAGGATATGTCCACGAGAAGGGTTTGCATAGGTAGATTTTAGAATTTCCCATGCTGCTCGTGAAGTGGTGGCATTGTCAACAAGAGGGGAGACGCTATTATCAAGTGTGCCGAGTAAGGCACCAAGGATGAGACGATCTTGGCGTTGCCAAGTAATGGCGGCGGGATTAGGAGCATCGGCGTTGTTAACTTTGATAGTTGCAGCGGGTATGGGGTGGGTACCATCAAGATATTTTAGAAGATCAAGGCCGAAGAGAATAGATGAAATTTGGGATGACCACGAGAGATAGGTGAGAGGGGTTAAGATCTTACAGTGAGAGAGGTTAACAAGAATTATAGGTTTATTGGGATCGGCTGGATTTGGGAGGGTAGAGGAATTGTTTGCCGCCATGAGGAGATATTCGGCTGCGAGCAATGGAGGTGCCCAGAAAAAGAATGATCAATGCCCAGAAAAAAAAAAGGTGATCAATTTGCTCTGATACCATAACAAGAATATGGCAAAAAGTAAGTCTCTTTTATTAACAATGTCAATATATATAGTTACATAGAACCCTAGAATATCTTGATGTACAAGAAAAGAATAATCTAGAATTATTTACAAATATTATTGAGTAAAGGAAAAGTAAAAAATCTACTTAATTTAGGAAACTAAATTTCTGCAATTGTATTAGAAGAAGGAGAATCAATAGTATCCTTATCAGTCACCTCATCTATATAGAGGTAATTAAGTTTCCCTCTTTAACATTACTAGATTGGTGGGAGTCAAGCCAGGCAGCTTGCATGCACCTCCACTAATCCATTTCCCCGGGTGTCCATTCACGCTCAATAAAATTTACTTCACTAGATTGATGATTTATAGTTGGAGTTGCCTATTATTGGCAACATGAATGATGATAATATTAGCTTATTGGTATCATGTTATAGCATCGGTATTCGGTACTATGGAAATTCAATGCCATTTGGATCCAGAGACGAAGCGTATCAAAATGCGAGCACCCTTGGATATTTAAGCTCGGAACAAGCTTTGGCTGACTATGCCGAATTAATCATAGATGTTAAAAGGAATTTGTCTGCTCAAAACTGCCCTGTCATTGCAATTGGCGCATCCTACGGTGGAAGTAAGTTTGTTCTGTTTCTATATATGGTGTTTTCGTTTTCCCTTTTTTCAGAACACCTAGAATCCTTACATACATAAAAGTATTGAGAAAATGTATACACCACATTTTGTGTGTGTGTATGTCATGATTTTTGGAGATTCAAGTAGGAAAACAGGTTTAAGAACTATACTCAAAGGAGCGTTTAAATTCTAAATCAAAAGCTATTACATTCTATTTTCTTTCCTATTTTCATATACAGTGCTTGCTTCTTGGTTTCGCTTAAAGTACCCCCATATCGTCTGTGGTGCTTTGGCATCATCGGCTCCAATTCTCTATTTTGAGGACATCACTCCACAAAATGGATATTATGTCAAAGTTAGCAAGCATTTTAGAGTAAGGAACTTGGAGCAAAATAGATTCAACGTTCTATTTTGATCTCATTTCTTAAATTGCTGCAATAACGCCAATGATGGCCTAATGGCAGGATACTAGAAAGAGTTGCTACAATACCATACGACGGTCTTGGTTTGAAATGGATAAAGTTGCTGCTCGACCCAATGGCCTTTTGAAACTTTCCCAAACATTCAACACATGCCGGTAAAAATGTAGTTCCTCGTTTTTTTTTCTCAGTAGATGTATCTGTTTAGATATATTAAAGTTTATAACATTATCCACGGATGAATTTTTATGATTTTTTTCTCTTCTTGTTGATTTTCCATCCATTTTAAAGAGCATTGCATTTGTCTCAAGCGCTAAAGGACACCCTGGAGTATACGCATGATTATGCAGCACAATATGACAACCCTTTAGATCATAATTGGGCAGAGAAGTTATGCAGAGGCATCGATGGAGCAGCAGAGGTGAAACATGTGCTTGATAAAATTGTGGCGGGATTCAACACTCTCTTGGGACAACAATGCCTTAACATATACAATATCAGACCTAGCAACAAACCTAGAAACAAACCTAGCTACAAACCTAACAACAAGAGTGGATGGAGTTGGCAGGTTTTAGCATATCCTCTTTTACCGGGACATTTTATTTATTCCCTTAACGTGAAAATCAAATATTTGGTGTGTTTTGAAGAGCTGCACAGAGATGGTAATGCCATTTGGACGTGGTGCAAATGATACAATGTTCCAGGAGGCCCCATTCGTTATGGAACGCTTCATCCGGAACTGTGAGGACTTGTTTGGTGTCTCTCCAAGACCTAGTAGGATCACAACAGAATTCGGAGGCCATGTATGCTTCTTTCAAGCTCTTTATATAATTTCAATTTCCACAAATTTCTGATCTAAGAATAAGCCTTTTTCTTATATATAAAAACTCACCGAGTAAAATTTCTGATGAGATTTGCAGAATATAAAATCTGTGCTTAAGAATTTCGCAAGCAACATCATATTCTCGAATGGACTACAAGACCCTTACAGCGCTGGAGGGTAAAGAAAAGCAAACCTTTAGATCAACCTTCTATTCTTCTTTGTTATACATAACAACCTTTTTTTACCCCACTGATTAATTCATTTTGAAATTAATTACAGGGTTCATAAAAACATATCAGATACCATTTTAGCTATAAATACTGAAAAAGGTACTTATTCATTTGGTTTGAGAGCATAGTTCATTAGTTGGTTCATTATGTGAGTCTGATTGGGTGTATTTCTGTTTTCTAATGAAATTAGGAAGCCATTGCTTGGATTTATGTACTCCCACAGCCCCAACTGGTTGGGCTCAATGCGAGAGACGGAGATCAAAGTTGTACGAGGATGGCTTTCAGTATATGGTAGAAGTGACTAGCTAGAAGATACTTTCAATTTTGTTTTGTAAACTGATGTATTGTTTCAAATCATTTATCCAAAGTGGTTGTCAGAAAAATGAAGGCAGAGATATATGAATGATTGATATAAGTGGGTAACTCTGTGTTTGAACTTAACTCTAGATCCTGAATTACTGCTGATATTTGTAAAACACTGATTATTTTTTTTAAGTGCTCATGGAAGAGGGTAAATCATATACGGAGTGCCTTTCAAAGGCTAATCAAATACAAGCATCTGCTATATATTGTGTTCAACATTCCTTTGAATGGAAATTACAGTTGCACAGATTTTTCATTTGGATCTGGTGAATTCTGTCCTGAAGGAGTGTGTGCATGCATTCTGGATCTGTGACTCTAGGTGTGCTTTTAAGGTGCACTGCACCCTAGTCCTTTAGATCAGAAATTGACGATATCTCTTCACTGCAGGAACTTTGTGCAGGTGATAGCTACCAACCTTGTCCACGAGGAGTTGGGTCAAGGATTAATCCATGTTGACGTAAAGAGACTACTAGATACAAGGTAGTAGTGGATATATTGAATAACAATGAGCTAGATCACACAGAAGAGAACACCTCAGCCAAGAAGGTTAGATGGTATAAGACATTCAGACAAACATATTGAAATAACAAATACGATTTAATTTGCATATCAAGATACATTCTTGATAATAATAAGCTTCTGCTGAGTGCCCTTTAAGCATGACTAACACCAGGAAAACTACTTAACTATGAGTTACAGACTACCATTATTCGAGATTCTTGATATAATAGTAGTTTGTTGTGTACAACGGAAGACTTTGCAAACAAATTAACAAAGTATAACAAGATCAATAGTAAAGAAGAGAGAGGGAGAGATTGAGGCCAACAGACTGTCGAAATTTTATTAGAGCCAACCTTGAAAATGTTCTAGGGATACAACTATTTATATAGATACAATAGAAACCCTAAAACCCTTAAATAAGGAAATCGGATAAAACTGAAAAACGGGACTAGGTGGTCGCCTAGTCCTCGACACTAGGCGACCGCTTAAATTCCAGTAGTGCATTGAAAACCAACAACGAGTAGGCGGTCGCTTAATCCTTGACACTAAGCAGCCGCCTTGTTTTCGGTAGCTCGGTCCAAAGTAATCATGACTAAGCGGTCGCCTAGTCCTTAACACTAAGCGACCGCCTTGTCCAAACTTTGACAATCCGTAATCAAGCCATGCCATTCTCAACAATCTCCACCTTGGTGAGTATTCACCCAACCCCTTAGAAAACATAGAACACGAGCTCGAAACCATCTTGGGCACCTTGTAGAACTTGACCTCCCACATCTCTAACAGCTAGTGATGTGCAACAAATCCAAACAACGCTCGAACTTGTCAGTTACAACTGGTTTTGTCAACATATCTGCATCATTTTCCGTGGTGTGAATCTTCTCTAATAGACTATCCCCATTATCAATCAACTCACGAATCTTGTGAAACCTCACATCAATGTGCTTCGTCCTTGAGTGATAAATCTGATTCTTCGCTAAGTAGATTGCACTTTGACTGTCACCATGCAACAGAACTCTACCTTACTGAACACCCAACTCCTTGACTAAGCCCCTAAGCCATAGGACTTTCTTTGCAGCTTCAACAGCTGTCATGTATTCCGCCTCGGTCGTAGACAATGCAATAATGGCCTGAAGCATAGCTCTCCAACATATAGGTCCACCTGCTAGGGTAAACACATAGCATGTGGTTGATCTCCTACGGTCATTATCGCCTGCATAATCTGAATCAACATACCATACGACTGAAAGCCCTACACTCTGCTTCTTAAACATAATACCATAGTCCTCAGTGCCCTTCAAATATCTAAAAATCCACTTGATTGCCTCCCAATGCTGTCTGCCTGGATTAGCCATATACTTGCTTACCACACTGATTGCCTGTGTCAAATCTGGTCTAGTACATACCACGACATACATGAGACATCCCATTGCATTTGCATAGGGAACCTTTGACATGTGTTGAATTTCTTCAACTGTAGTTGGGGAATTTGAGGTAGATAAACTGAAGTGATTCGCTAATGGTGTTTTCACTGGTTTTGCATCTCGCATGTTGAACCTCTCTAACAACTTCTCAACATAGCCGGTTTGAGACAACCACAATCTTCTAGATTTTCTGTCTCGACGAATCTCCATACCAAGAATCTTCTTGGCAGCCCCCAAATCCTTCATGTCAAATTCCTTGCTTAACAAGGTCTTTAATTTCTTGACCTCATTAACACTCCTACTAGAAATAAGCATATCATCCACATACAGTAACAGAAAAATAATAGAGCCATCATCAATGCTTCTTACATACACGCAGCAATCATACTCTCACCTCTTATAGCCAATACTAACCATATAAGTGTCGAACCTGGTGTACCACTGTCGCAGAGACTGCTTTAGCCCATAAAGCGACTTCTTCAATTTACAAACTAAATGCTCCTGTCCAGGATGACTGAACCCACTTGGCTGCTCCATGAAGATTTGTTCTTCTAACTCACCGTGTAGAAAAGCAGTCTTCACATCCATCTTCTCCAACACCATATCATAATGTGCTACAAGACCCAACACAATTCTTATCGAAGTGTGTCTCACAACGAGTGAAAAGATCTCATTATAATCTATCCCTTATTGCTGCGAGTACCCCTTTGCCACTAACCGTGCATTGAACTTTTTCCCCTCTTTTGTTGATACTGCTTCCTTTCGATTGAATACCCATTTACAACCAATTACTCACTTCCCCTTGGGAAGTTCCACCAACTCGCATGTGTTATTTTTGTGAAGTGATTCCATCTCTTTCGCCGTAGTAGTCATCCACTTATCTTTTTCTGGACTTTTTATTGCCTCCTGATAAGTATTTGGATCTCCACCACTGAGAATAAGAGTATATGAAACCAAATCTTCAAACCCATACCTGACTGGTGGTCTGATTGTTTTCTTGGATCTTCCATTTGAAGGATTTTCTTCTTCAACTTCTTGTGTTGTTACCTCGGGATCGGGAAGAGTGCGATCCAAATCCACCTCCGGTAGCTCCACCTCAATGACATGCTCATTACCCCTTTTGTTTTCTGGCACCTGTTTCTACTTTTCTTCATGAGTACACATTAATATAGATTTTTCATGAAAAACCACATCCCTACTAATCACCACCACCACCTTGCTTGACTTGGTGTCCCAAAGTCTGTAACCATTTACCCCTTTCGCGAAACCGAGAAAAATACATTGTTTGGACTTTGGATCAAGCTTCGACTTTTCTTCACTAGGTATATACACATAGGATGGACATCCAAACACCTGAATATCGGAGTAGCCTACCTCAGAACCCGTCCAAACCTCTTCTGGAACCTTGCAATCTAGTGACGCCTTTGGTGATCTATTTATTAAGAAACAAGCCATACTCACTGACTCACTGTATCTGCCCAAAAATTATTTGCTAACCCTACATTCAATCGTAGACACCGTGCCCTTTCGGCAATAGATCGGTTCAACCTTTCTGGCACACCATTTTGCTGTGGTGTCCTGCGTACTGTATAGTGCCTTTTGATTCCATGCTTCGTGCAAAACTTGAACTTCTCAAAAGTGTCATTCTTGTGCTTCATGAAGTAAATCCAAACCTTCTTGGAAAAGTCATCAATAAATGTCACGAATTATAAATGTCCATACCTTGATGCCGTTCTCACTGGCCCCCAAACATCGGTATGTATGTAATCAATGATTCCCTCTGTTTTGTGTTTAGCCGTCTTGAATTGCATTTTGTTTTGCTTTCCAAGAACACAATACTTACAAAAATCAAGTTTGTACGTTTTAACACCCTTCAACAGTTTCCTCTTATGAAGCTCCTTCATACCCCTTTCCCCCATGTGATCTAATCTCATGTGCCAAAGAGTAGTAGCCTCATCTACTTCATGTTCAGACTCTATAGAACTAGCTCCACCTACAACAGTGCTACCGAGTAATCCATAAATGTTTTTAGATCCCCTCTCACCCTTCATCACCACCAATGCACCCTTACAAACTCTCATCATACCATCTTTAGATCTTTAACTACAGCCATTACAGTCTAAAGCACCCAATGAGATCATATTTTTTGGAGACTTCTGGTACATGTCTAACATCACACAACGTTTGTACCACACCATCAAACATTTTAATTATAATAGTACCTATGCCGACAATTTTACAAGATGCACCATTACCCATAGTAACTACACCAGAATTAACTAACATGTAGGTATCAAATCAATCACGATTGGACGTTACGTGAAACAAGCATGCTGAATCCAGAATCCAGAAATCTGCGGAGTGATATACTGTTGATGAAATTGAGAGCATATCACCATCTTCATCTGAACCATCCATAACCACATTAGCTGACTTCGATAAACCACCACCATTATTGCCCTTCTCCGGACAATCCTGCCTCTTGTGCCCCTTCTTCCCACACCTGTAGCAATTCCCCTTGTACTTCTTCCTTGACTGCGACTTGGAATTCTGATTATTCTTTGAGTTGTCTCTGGATTGTGATCTCCCACGTTCCTTGTTCTCCTTCACATACAACCCTTCTCCTACATGTTTATCAACAGTTTTCTTTCGTTGATGAAACGCCAAGAGAGCCTCTGTAACAGGTCCCAACTCAACAATATCTTTCCCTCACGTCAACATAGTCACAAGATTTTCATACGTTGTAGAAGACGGCAGCGAGTTTAGCAACATCAACACCTAGTCTTCTTCCTGAAACGTCACCTCCACCCGTAGCAAATCATTAATGATTTGTGTAAACACGTTTATGTGACCGTTGAGATCAGCCCCTTCTGCCATCTTAAGCCCATACAACCTTTGCTTAAGATGCAACTTATTTGACAAGGATTTTGACATGTATTTCGCCTCAAAAATTTCCCACGTTGTGGCTGATTCCTCATCAATAATAGGATATACCAATTCGTCTGCAGGGCACGAACGAATTATAGAAACAACGTTTAGTTTTGTTCCAAAGAACCTTCCCTAAACCTGCCTGTACCAGGGCATCCTTAACCCATCTTTTCCACAACGCGAAATTCCCCGTTCCATCGAACAATTGAACCTCGTGTTTGGAATTGAATGAGAGGTACCTATTCCTGAAACAGGCATGTTGACCTATGCTCTGATACCAGTTGTTGTGCACAGCGGAAGACTTTGCAAACAAATTAACAGAGTATAACAATATTAATAGTAAAGAATAGAGAGAGATTGAGGCCAACGGACTGTTGAAATTTTATTAGAGCCAACCTTGAAAACATTCTAGGGATACAATTATTTATATGGATACAATAGAAACCCTAATACCCTTAAATAAGGAAACCGGACAAAACTGAAAAACAGGACTAGGCGGTCGCCTAGTCCTCGACATTGGGCGACCGCTTAAATTCCAGTAGCGCATTGAAAACCAACAACGATTTGGTGGTCGCCTAATCCTTGACACTAAGCGACCGCCTTGTTTCCAGTAGCTCGGTCTGAAGTAATCATGACTAAGTGGTCGCCTAGTCCTTAACACTAAGCGACTGCCTTGTCCAAGTTAACTTTGACAATCTGTACCATCCCATTCTCAACATAGTTCATATATACTCCTAGTTTAGTAGTTTTCATGGTGTTAGTGATGCTTGGATGGAGCATTGCAGTAGCCGATTGCTAGCTGAAATGAACTTTCAAATGCAAAAGTTGCAGTACTAGTAACAATATCGATCTTTTTTAATAGCTGTGAATCTACATAGCACATACATCTATTTATATTCACTCATGATAACCTGCCTGTACACAGTTGCATCATGGATGC
>CM028382.1:4958084-5018470 GCA_013146195.2 Codonopsis lanceolata
GAGAGGATGGTGGTGGTGGTGATGGTGATGGTCATGATATATGGAGGTTGATGGATTCACATCCGGAGGACTGTTGACCATGGAATCTTAGGATTTCTCGGCCATGTTGCGGTACAATATATGGCATAACTATCATTGGTAATTTCTTATAACTAATATTATGGATAATTTTTATCTTGTTAATAATTTTGTAAGGTTGATAATATTTTATTTTTATGTTCGACAGAAAGGGATGTATTGGGTTGTCATGCATCTGTTGATCGTCTATCATCTTGGAGCATTGAGAATGCAACCTAACGGATTGATATTTTGTAGTGGTTTGGGGCATTTGAAGGATTGCATGTTTTTGACAGTTGGACATGCCACTTCTATCGGCATTCGTTGAGAGATGGCACGAAACTAATAGTTTTCATTTGCCATTCGAAATGACGACTACATGATGTGCACTCTATATGCATCCCGTTGAAGGGAGGCCCTTCTTCTTGATACTAAGATGTTCTCCATCAATGGTTTCTTATCGACCATCCTACGCGAAATGTCCCAAATAAATATAGAGGTGAAGTCGAGTGGGATTACATTCTTGACAAGCACAACACCGTTTGTCTCCCAAATGTTAATCCCGAACCAATGGCGATTGGTTATTTGTTTTGTTGATGGGGCGACCCTCTTTACTGACAAGACGTCCAATAGAGTAAATGTCCACACGATAATGTATTTATCACATCTAGTTGATGTCCCTAGAGTCGCTTAGGGTGCAGCCACCCTATGTTATCTATATCGTCAACTAGGTATAGCATCTATGGCTGGTTGTAAATAGATGGCCGGTTGCTTGACTTTGTTGCATGTATATTGTTTAATTACTATATTGTTTTGATATAATAAGTTAATATTTGTTCTAATTATAATGTATATTTTTTAGGCCTGGATCTATGAATACTTTCATGTCTTCAGGTCAAACACGAGATCAAAATGGAGACAAGGTGAGCCACGCGCTTCTAGATGGACCCCTCCTTTCACGAAGAGAAACAATCCTGATCAATTGCAGTATTATCATATTACGCTTGATCACATGACTGCTGATCAAGTAAGTTTTTATTCAATAGTTATATTAATCTCATTTACATTATGCAACAAATTCACGTTAATCAATTGCGGTTACTTGGACTCCATATGGGACAACTCACGGCGTGATGTACCTATTAGTCTTTCTCGAGCATAATTCATTGCGGGGAAAATTACAGAGCCATACATGTCTGATCGTTGCCTGAGACAGTTTGGATATGTACAGACAATTCATATCCCAATATACATTCCAAAAAAGGTATACATAGGTTGGAACCTACATAAGTATGTTTGTTACCACGATGAAATGGTTCGCAATTTCCAGGGATGGCAGCATCATGTGGTTCACCCAAGAACCATTGGATCTAGGGTAGCCAACACCCCATTTGAGGCCGTAGAGGCTTACTTAACGTGGTTTAGGGAGCGCTCACAGAGTACTGATGATGACAATGAGGATGACGCTGCTCATGACGACGACGATCACGCTCAGGGGTATGATCACGCTCAGCCATCGAGGGTTCCCCCCTTGAGCTCGGAGCGAGTAGAGTACTTACTTCCCCGTATCAGGTTGCTACATCCTGATAGACAAGGAAAGCTTCCTTGGGACAAGGTTTGTGAGACTTTGGACAATGTTTGTAGACATTTTGACGATTTGTTGTGATGTACTTTTTTAATGTTTTCTTAATTGTACTAAATTACGTTGTGATATCAACTTGTTTAACATTCTTTTATAAAGTCATGTGTCCACTTTGGTTATGATTAATCATATTTGTTTCTCAGTCGTTATATTAAGAAGTTATATTTTTACACATGCGCCCCTTTAAATAATACAAATTGTTAAAATGAGAGACGTGTCCAAAAAAAGTTTTATTCTACTAAATTTCTTAATTGGACTAAAAATAGTTATGACAAAATTTATAAATAAAATGTCAGACATAATTGTTAACAAAAGTATTACTAAACAAATCTTCAAAGAAAAAATATACCCCCTACGATGTCTCTAAATTAAGGTAATTGGTAAGTCGAGCCATCCAAATTTGCAGCGAATATCGTATGTTAGGGTCACAAGAATTTTCCCATGCCGGGAGTATGGGCAGGCGAGGCATAGGGCTATAGGGTTTCATTCGAAGTGCTATAAAATGGTCCCCATTGACCCACCCAATGTCAATTTGTGCGGTTGGAGATTGTGGTGGTGGCCCATCAACAGAACGTGCTGTAGACACCCCAATTTCGTACCCCAGGTATGTGACATGACATAAAATATCAAGACCTGTTAAAACATTAACAAATGTCAAGTTCTGAGGTCAAAAGTGCAAAAGGACAAAGCGGGATGCGCAAAGGACAAGTGCGGGGACCTAAGTGCTAAAAAAGGGACCAAGTTTGGAAAATGGGCATGGCTCCCATTATATTTGGGCATGGCGCCCAAATATAATGAGGGCGGAGCCCAAATTCCATTCCCAGCCACTGTTCATCACATATTTGCCATAAAATGCAACTTTTCCAACGCAAGGTACAACCGTTTGCAGCACAGAAAAGGAAATGGGCGTGGCTCCCTACAAATTTGGGCATGGCACCCAAATTCCTATAGCATGGCGCCCAAAAAGCCTTCCTTCAGCGCACAGACCTCAGACAGTTGCCGCAATTCACAACAAATTCAACGCAAGGTGCAACCAGTTGATGCGCAGAGAGGGAAAAGAAATGCCCGCGATGTCCCTATTTTTTCCTATAAATAGCAGAGCTCGGCTCCTCATTACACACAGAATTCATCCGTAAAGCTTCTCCGCGTTAACGTTACGCTGAAGAATTAGAGAGCGGTGTGAGATAGTGAGAGATCACCTCCAAAGCCTCGAAACCCTGCTAAACTTCCTCCAAACACAAAACCAACCGATAGAAGTGTACCTTAGCCCCCCAGCTAGGTATCCACCCTTTTTCCCCGGTCCAAAAATCGTGGAAAGAGCAGTTGCTCTGCCCGATTTAAAAGGCCAAATCGCTCAGAAATAAGCCGTTATTCTACCCGATTTCAGCCTACCTCAAGCCAACAAACAACCAAACACAAATAGTTACCCTGCCCCGATCCCGAGGCCGAAAAGTAACTTTCAGAGCAGTCACGCTGCCCAAATTCACACAACACACAACACACAACACACAACAACAACAACAACAAAAAAGACTCTCTCTCCCCGAGGGATAGAGCGAGCACACCCTAGGCTGTCTGTAAGTTTTTATTTTTAAAAGTCTTTCATTTGTTTGTAAAAGTATTATTTCTACTCCGGCCCAATGTAGCCATATAAGCAGTTGTGCTGCCCGGATTTAATTAGAAAATAGTACTAAATGTAGCCGTTATTATGGCCAAATCTTTTCAGATGTATTTGTAATTATTTGCTTTATTTATTCATTAAAGTCTTGGTTTGTAACAGTATTATTTCCAATCCGGCCTAATGTAAATATATAAGCAGTTATGCTGCCCGGATTTTGTTAGGAAATAATACTAAATGTAGCTGTTATAATGGCCAAATATTTCCAAGTATATTTGTAATTGTTTGTAAAAGAGATTGTTGCAAGTCCGTAAATAATATAGATGTAACGGATGTATTTGTAGGCAGTTAATGCTTTATTTATCTGTTTAATAAATATAACAAAAAGCATACTTTAGCCAAAAACCGTTTTGAGACCGAAAGGGCGAGTTGGGTGCCTAGCACCTTCCCAACTCGTAACTTAGCCTCCGAACCCGTTTTCTTCATCTCTGGTTTTCTTTTTCTGGTTTTGCTTTATTTTTTCCTTAAAATAAAGATGGTGACTCTAAAAACATTTTGGATCCAGTGGGGTCTCGCAACATCTTTCTTTGCACTTTCACGTTCTCCCCTAAAAAAGGGAGAATGAGAATGGAAAGGTGATGTATTCCTATGTCCTGGTATCCCCTAAACAAGGGATAACTTGACGTAGAAAACCCAAAGCACTCATAGTGATCCGAAATAGGCCATAAGGCTATTTTCATAAAATCCATAGTGGGGGCGCTGCAACATCTTTCTTTGCACTTTCACGTTCTCCCCTAAACAAGGGCGGATGGGAATGGAAAGGTGATGTTTTCCTATATCCTGGTATCCCCTAAAAAAAGGGATAACTTGACATAGAAAATCCAAAGCTCCCATATTGGATCAAAAATCCACTAAAAGCAACCGAGGCGCATTCAACGCTTATTCCGACAGACTCCTCCCGCACTTTTGATTTCGTCCTCCCCTAGACAAGTGAGGGGTGGAGAACAGGGAGCAATGGATCACAAGTCACCGCATCCACGCAAGGCGCGGCGCGGGTGCACGTTTTCCGGGAACTCACACGTGCTTGCAACGACAACCATGTATTGCAACCATTTAAGTTACTACACAAACATGTCACAATCTGTTGATACCGTGTAGCAATCACATATCCTAGAGATCCCAGATTCAAGTGATGATTACTTGGCACCAGAGAGTAATGAAAATCACATTGTATGAGACCCTCTTCAACATATTGCCGCATCAAGTTGATGGTTGCGTAGAAGTTGAAGTTTTTAGTCATTTCTTGCATCAAGTCATTACGCACCTTATCTCATTTTTCTTGATCCTGATAAATAAAGTCTGCAATGACTCGGAAACCAAAATCTCCATCACCTTTGACATCTAGAACACTTGATATGAAAGGGATCATGAATGATGGCATCTGAGAAGCGTATAGAAATGAATTACTCGTTGGTGGTTGATTTGAGCATGATGAACTATAACCTTTACCTCGACCTCGACCTCGACCTCGTGCTGCTTTGTCTCACATAATGATATTTTCGGGCTTCAGTCTCATCTTTTATATCAGAAAGAATGTCTTTGATCTAATCATCTGATGTCTCTCTTGTCGAACTCATGTCATGATCTCCTGACATAGACAACGTCCTCCAAAACTGATGAACTACATGTGGTTCAATCGCAACATTTTCCTGTGACATCGTCCATATTTCACATGCACATGGTAGGCCATAACTAAATTTGAACAAACATCCACATTTTTCAGCATCATCTTTAATCTTATCTTTTTCCGACTGTTTTAGAGCCCATTCATTGACTAGCAAGTTAATGGCATAGTGGGATACTTTAAATCTCAATCGACGAAAAAGAATCATTGATTATGTCTTAGGATATATTGTGTTCAAAGACCTTTCAAATTCAGTCTTTATCTCATTGAATTGAAGCTCCACCACATCATGGATTCGGGTGAATATGTGATTAAAAGCCCCAGATGGCGTGCCTAACCATCTCTTCAACTAAGAATGTGCACTCTCAACTCTGTAACACATCGGAAAAAAATGTGAATATACATAGTAATAACATCGTCATCTTTCCAAAATATTGCAATTCATAAAATGTATAAGTTTTACCTGTTGGTCGTTCGTTGACTGAAATGCATATACTGTTTGGTCCAAGCAAAAACAAATCTATTCCGGTACGGCTTCAACCACTGAGATGTAACATAGTTACGAATTGTTGGGACGTTCTTCCACTTATCTTCGATCTCTGCAACATTAGCAATACATTCAGCCTCCGTTTTGGACTCCACTAATTTTGTCCACCTCGCAATAAAAAACCGCCGTAAATTCTTTTTTATACTTGCTCATCAAGTTCACCATATACTTCTCGACATCTTTTGCTATGTGTCTCTTACACAACATATGGTGAGACTCTGGAAAGTACTCTTGAACAATAGCCATTAGAGCCAGCTCCCTATTTGTGACAATTACATCCGGAGCTGTAGTATGTAAGAACAAAGAATCCCTCAACCCCCGTAATGCCCATCTGAAGGTATCAGTTCTCTCATTTTTCAAGAACGTGAATGCAACGTGATAATTTTTTCCAATTGATGTAACTCCAATAATCTCCAATAAAGGCATCTCATACTTATTGGTCTTATAGGTTGTATCCATAAGAAGGACATACGAAATAACACCACCAACTTCAGGGACTTTGGATGAGCAAACATAATGTCTGTCATTATTTTAGTATTTTCCTCACACATGTACCATGAAATATATCCACGTTGCCTCATTTGATTGAAAAAATAATGCATTTTTGTTTCTGATTCCATTTTACCTTTCTTATCTTTACTAGGGCATTCTTCACATGTTTTATCGTGCTTCTGTTTCTAGGATCTTCCTCTTCAATTTATTTAATATTTGTTTCGGCTTGATGTTAGCACTGTATAATTGATCAACCCTTTCAATCTCCTTTACAGACAACTTGGCCGCTGAAGTATGCCACTTCGTTTCTTTTGCAATTGGATGGTTGTGTTTAATGTCCGACTCACTAACCTTGACTATCCACCCAACATCTATTTGTTGCACTAAGTACACTTCAAACTTACAATTAAGTTTTTTTGAACTTTTTTTCTTTATATTTGCCATACTTTACGCGATCCATTCTTGAAAATATTAACTCTTTTAACAAAAAATATATATATTCTCATTGTGTCAGGTAGCTCTAACTCAAGCTTCTGCCTCCGCTCGATTAGGAAAAATTTCGTTAGTTATGAAAAAATGAGAGACATGCGGAAATAGGTGTTGCTTCTTTTCAAATCGAAAAATCACTTGGAATGTGAAAAATAAGCGCCAATTTTTTAATAAAAAATTGAAATCACTATTTTTTTAAAAAAATTGCCAGTTTGTTTTGCAAAAAAAAAAAGAAAAAATTGCCACTTTTAAAAAAAATTGAAAAAAATCGCCAGGCTTTTTAAATTTTTTTGAAAAAATTCACCACCTTTTTTATAAAATTTGACAAAAATCGCCACTTTTTTTAAAAAATATATGACAAAAATCGCCACTTTTTTAAAAAAATTGAAAAAAATCGCCAGGTTGTTTTAAAAAAAATTAAAAAAATCGCTAGGTGTTTTATAAAAGATTGAAAAAAATCACCAGTTTTTTAAAAAATAATGAAAAAAATCGCCAACCTAAAAAAAATCACCAGGTTTAAAAAAAACACCAACTTCGTACTGTTTTCTTCTTCTTTAAACATGATTTTTAATATTGAAAAATATATCTATATATTGAGTACAATGTAGGTAACAACTTATCGTAAAAAAGAATCCGAAGAATCATCATGAATGTTGTTATTCAGATCGGAATTCATTAAATAAATTGTTGAAGAGGAACAAGTTTAGGGTTTATGGTTAATTGTAAATGAGGGTTTGACATATATTTATAGGATAATTATTATTAATTGAAACTCCTTTATATAAAAGGATAAGGATTAATTAGTAATTAGAATTTAGGGTTAATTGTAACTCCTTTTTATAAAAGGATTAATTAGTAATTAAACTATTTAATGAATGTCGTATTTAGTATTTTTTGTGTGGCATTTAGGGTCACTCATCTTTAATTGTAATATCAAATTCTTGTAGCAACAGCATTCACCTAATCAATCTAGATTTAGCATCTTTCTTAGTCAACAAGTATTTTAATGCATCATGATCAGAATAAATAATTACTTTAGATCCTAACAAGTAAGATCTAAATTTTTCAAGAGCAAAAATAACCGCATATTTTTTTTTTCACTTGTTGTGTAATTCAATTGAGCATCATTAAGTGTTCGGCTAGCGTAGTGAATCACATGAGGTTTCTTATCAATCTTTTGACCTAGGACAGCTCCTATGGCAAAATCTGATGCATCACACATAATTTCAAAAGGTAGTGACAATTAGGGCTAGACAAAATAGGAGCAGTTGTTAACTTTTCTTTTAAAAGATTGAAAGCATCAAGACAATCTTTATCAAAAATAAATTCGGTGTCCTTGACAAACAAATTGCATAAAGGCTTACAATTTTTTGAAAAATCTTGAATAAAACGCCTATAAAAACCAGCATTCTCAAGAAAGCTTCGAACACCTTTAACAGAAATAGGAGGAGGTAGTTTTGAAATAACTTCTACTTTGGCTGGATCAACCTCAATTCCTTTCTTTGACACTATGTGTCCTTGATTTACCATAAAATGACACTTTTTCCCAACTAAGGGTTAAATTTGCTTTACATCATTGTTTGAATACTAATGTCAAATTATCAAGACACTTGTCAAAAGATTCACCAAAAACAGAAAAATCATCCATAAAAACCTCAACACATTTTTCAACTAAGTCAGAAAAAATAGAGATCATGCATCTTTGAAAAGTAGATGGTGCATTACACAAGCCAAAAGGCATCCTTCTATAAGAAAAAGTACCAAAGGGGCATGTGAAGCTTGTCTTTTATTGATCTTTGGGGCAATATGGATTTGGTTATACCTAGCAAATCCATCTAAGAAGCAATAAAACTCATAACCAGCTAATCTTTCTAAAATTTGCTTAATAAATGGTAACGGAAAGTGATCTTTCTTTGTAGCACATCCTATATCAAATGACAGTTCTAGTTGGCACTAACTCATCCTTATCATTTTTAACCACTATAATTCCTGACTTTTTAGGGACTACCTGAACCGGACTTACCCATTTGCTATCGGAGATGGGATAAATAATACTACATCAAGAAGTTTGAGAACTTCTTTTCTCACATCCTCTTCCATATGGGGATTTAATCTCCTTTGATGCTCTCTAGAAGGTTTAGCTCCTTCTTCAAGATGAATTATATGCATGCATTTAGTAGGACTTATCCCTTTTAAATCATCTAAGGTCCATCCTATAGCTTCTTTATTCTCTTATAAAACTTCAATTAATTTTTCTTCTTGCTCCACTATCAAATTAGAGGCAATAATTGCCGGCAAAGTTTCATTCTTTCCTAAGAAAACATATTTTAAATTTGACGGTAAGGGTTTCAATTCCAAAATGGGAGGTGATTCAATTGAAGGAACTAATTTTTCATTAAAGTTACCTAACGGCTCACGAACCATTTTAGTTGTTATTTCTTCTTTTTCTTCAAAAAGTTTAGTTAACTCAACCACCTCATCATTTTCAATATCACCTTGTCCAGTTAAAACTTCCTCTAATTTATCTGACTTAATCTCTTTAACTAAATCTTTCATTGCAAGATTTTCTACTTCATCGACATAAAAACAATCGCTCATGTCATTAGGCTTTTTCAAGGCATTAAACATAAAATTTTCGATTGTCTCACCCATAGCAATCATAGATAATTTTCCATTTTCAACATTAATTAATGTATTAGCCATAGCCATAAAAGGTCTTCCAAGAAGAAAGGGTGCTTCATGCACATTAGTGGCCCTATTTTCCATTTCAAGAACCACAAAATCTACATACATAATTAAGTTTTTCAACCTGAACTAAAATATCTTCAACAATGCCTAAAGGGTGTTTCATAGATCTATCAGCCAATTGCAATGTCATAGATGTAGGTTTCAACTCACCTAAACCTAATTGTTTATATTACACACAGTAAAAGGCATCAGATTAATACTTGCACCAAGATCCAACATTGCTTTGACTTTCTAAGAATTTCCTAATGTGATATAAACATTAAAACTACCAGAATCTTTTAGTTTTGGTGTAAGATTCTATTGGAGAACAACACTAACATTTTCAGACATGATTACCTTTTTCATCTTTCGGAAACATTTGTTTTCAAGAACTTAATTCCTTGAATTTTTTTTGCATAAGCGGGAATATTCTTGATCACATTCAACAAAGGCAAATTAATATTCACCTTATAAAGTATATTGTAAATTTCAGCAAATTGTTTACTAGTTTTCAATTTCATTAGACGACCAAGGAAAGGAATAGGGGGCACATAAGCTGGAGGAGCAATATATGTTTCTTCTTCTTCTTCTTCTTCTTCTTCTTCTTCTTCTTCTTCTTCTTCTTCTTCTTCTTCTTCTTCTTCTTCTTCTTCTTCTTCTTCTTCTTCTGGAATAACTTCTTTATCTTTTTCATTATTTAAAGTTTTACTTTTATTTTTATCTTTTTCATCATTTACTAAAGTAGAAGAAGTAGAAGGAATAGATGTACTTACCTCCTCGTCGATAGTTTTACCATTCCTTAGAGTAGTAATAGCTTTAGCTTGCTTGTTTTGACTGGGAAACTTCCCATAATCTTGTCCCTTGACTTCTTTTACATCATCACACACTTGCCCATACATAGTCATCATTTTTGCAGTGTGGCATTAATAGTATTTATAGAGTTTTGCATTTCTTAACGAAATCCATCATCATCCTTTTTGTTGGTTATTCTGCATGAGACCTTGCCCAAAACCTTGCGGTTGCTGCTGCTGCTGTTGTGGATGTAAAGGTTTGTTCCCTCCCCAACTGAAATTTGGATGGTTCCTCCAACCAGGATTGTAAGTGTTCGAAAAAGGGTCATTCCTTTGACGCGGTGGATATGAATTCATTGAATTTACATGTTCCTAAAAACCAAACATATTTCCACTAGAAGGGCAACTATTAGTAGCATGCGAATTATTACCACAATTTGACCATGCTTCATAAGAAAAATTTAAATTGGCGGCAACCATCATTGCTTCATAAGCTTCAATTTTAGCATTAGCAGCTGCTAATGCACTAGATTCATTTTGATTAAAATTTGAATTTACTTCATACACCACTTTGGCTTTTCCTCGCATACTCTTTTGTTGGGAATTTGATCCTAACATCTCAAATAAGTCACGTGCTTCTTCTGGGGTCAATATGTGAATCGACCCTCCAGCAGCACTATCTACCATAGTTTGCAGGTGATTAAAGAGTGAATCATAAAACAGATTTATCAAAACATCTTGAGGAATATTGTGGTGAGGATAGTCTATTAATAAAGACTTAAAACGATACCAAGCCTCGTGAAAAGATTCACCTTGTTCCATTGCAAAACACATGATTTGTTTTCTATGATTTGAAAGTGAAGAGTGTTGATAAAATTTAGAAATAAACAAATCATAAAATTGCTTCCATGTATAAATGCTTCTAGGTGCTAGTGTCATAAACCATCTTTTGGCAGCATCTTTCAAGGTACATTGAAGAAAACGCATTTTAAACTCATCCTTATTCAGTCCTCCTTTATGAAAGGTTTCAACCATATGACAAAAATCTTGCAAAAAAGATAATGCATTTTCTGAGGGTAGACCATGAAAAGATGGAAACATATTATAAAAAATGTCCTTTTAATTCAAAGTTCTTAACTCGGTTAGGTAGGACTAAACACGAAGGTGAAAAGTCTATGTTAGGACGAGTACAATCTCTCGTCGTCCTTGGAGCTTCAATATCTTCCCTTGCAACAACAACTGCTTCGACGGGAGTAGGTGGGTCAACTCCTTGATTTCTTTGTTGTCAGCCATCGGGTTGTCCTGATTGACTTGGTCGACTGGGGGATTTCTTCCTAAATTATTAATATTATCGTTAAAATCCGCCAAGGTGAGATTCAACAACCGTCGACCGTGCATAAATTGCACAATCAACCGAAATTAACACTGATTTATTTTTATTATATATATATATATATATATATATATATATATATATATATATATATATATATATATATATATATATAATTTTTATTACTTTTAAAAACGCAGAAAAATGATTAAAACTTAATTTACTAATCTCCCCGGCAACGGCGCCAAAAACTTGATATGTTAAAAATTACCTCGCAAGTGCACGGGTGTATCGGAGTATAGTTATGCAGTAACAAGGGTAGAAATCAAAAGGGATTTAATCAAATAAATAATTAAAAGCAATTAAGTAAAATGGGGTTTTTGTTTGTGAAATAATTTAAACTACTAAATTAACTTTTAAACTAATTTTGAAAGTAATAAAAATACTAATTGCAGAAAACAGAGAATTATCGAAGTTTGATGAATGAGAAGGATCTAAGAATTGTGATTCACTTGTATCGCCTTTTATGTGTATTGGTCTTGTGTATCTATCAATTACGAGTTCATTTACTAGGGTAAAGGATTGGGACTTAATGGGCAAGATTTGCAATCCTTAGTACTCTGCCTTAACTGTGCTTTCTTGGTTCGTCCACACAACAATTAAGAGTCCATTAGGCACTCTAAGAACTAATTAAAGTAATTAGGAGTTCAATCAGTTCTCGTAAAAACACACGTGAACCTAGATCTAACCTTAGCCCGATCAGGAAATCAGATAGATCTATTTATCATTTAGGTTGGCCAATGTATAACTTGCGCACAAATCATGCGACTTATTATACCCACGAGCCTACAAATTTGCTAACACATCCATTATGCGATAGTTTCAATGTAGACCGATGATAATCTAAATTGATAAATGAATAATTAATAGAATGAATATTATAATTACCACATTAAATTTGATACAAAGTTACCTCCAATCCCAAGAATGAAGCGGTTAGTTCATCACAGGCGATGGACAAATCATTGGAATTGAAGTAAACATCATCAGTCTTCAACAATCGGCAATAAAATATGAATTACAAAGTGTTTTCGGTCTTGAGAGTGGCTCAAGAACGACCTAAAATGTATCAAAATGGAATACCTAAAGACGTACTACTAGGGTTTTATTTATACTAGGTTAGGATTTTGAGAAAAGACAAAACTGCCCAGAACAAAAACGGGGTTAAGCGATCGCTTAACCTATGCTGAGCAATCGCTTAGTGACTTTTTCACAAACACGTGCTACTGGATTTTGCGCGGTAGTTCAGCCATTCCTGCTGAGCGAGCGCTCAATGTTTTCCTCTTGAATTCCAGCCTTTAACTTCCAGCAATTTGTAGTCAGGTCCGTGGAATCTTCATTTTGTGGAACAATGACCCGAATTTCATCATTCTTCTCAAATATAACCTGAAACTCATAAAGTACTAAAAACCCAAATCAATAGCTTTAGAAACTCATAGAAAAACACAATCTATGTACGAATATATACATAATAAATGCGTATAAAACACATCTATCACTTTTCTAGCCGATGCCGTCGCCCTTCTCCTTGTCCTTGAATACATTTTTGTGATTACTTTTCCTGTAAACATCAAATAAGGGTGTTCATCAAATAAAATAAATCATACTTAGGTTCTAGTTCTAAAACAACAAAATCACACAAGAAAAGTGTGCTCAATCTGAGTTTCGGCCAGTGTGTGATGAACTGCAAGGGGCATGTTTGACTAGAGCTGTCAAAATGGGCAAACGTGGCTGGGATAGCTACTTAAGGTTGGTGGCGTAGGGCTAGGAAGAGCTGCTTAAGAGTGACCGTTCTCTTCAAAAAAAATTAAAATCTTTTTTTTTTGTTTTAAATTATGATATTGTGTTTATATATATATATATATATATATATATATATATATATATATATATAATATTGTTCGATAGATTTTTGTTAATATTAAAGTGTTTAACATAAATTGTTGTTATGTTTTATTTTTAATTATTATAATAACATTCATGTGGTAATTTCAGTCCATGTTGCTATTGCGATATAGATTAAGTAGTACGAGGTCTTGGTACTCGTGCTTATGACACAATGTTAGCATGAGACCAGATCAATGTATGATCGATATTTTGTAAGGGGTGACTAATCATAATATTAATTTTAGGAAGTGACTTTGTAATATGAAGAGAAAAGTATGGTTGATTGCTTAGAATATTAATTATGGGGTTGACTTTGTAACGGGATATAAGAAAAACATGGTTAAAAAAGGATAACCACTTTCACACATGTGGGTGTGAGGATGAATCCTAACCACTAAAAGTTTTTAAATAGTTAAATTGTAAGTGTGTGAATGAACTTGAGCATAATAAAGATTTTCCAAGTAGAAAGTGATAAGGATATGTGTATATAATTATGGGTGGCAATTTGAGGCACCACGATTGACCGCCACGAGCATGACATAGGGTTTGAGCTAAGGCTTATCGTTGTTATTTGGTTGACAAAAAAACATGATAAAATTTTGATATTGGGTTAGCATTATACGCACGGTATGGCACGATAAGAAAAAAAAGTTTTTAAAATTCAACATTTTAAATTTACTAGGTTTGATGACTATTGTTCACTTTATTTTGACTCATTTCATGAGTCTTTCATAGTTTCATCATATGGATATTTGTCACATTTAAACTACTTAGACAATTTGTATTGATAATTTATTATAATATGTATTGAAAAATATAAACCATATGTTTTATTGAGCTTAACAAGACTAATTGGTCTAATGGATTTGATTAAATAAATCTAATAATTTACTTATCGTGTCGTGAGATGTGTTTTTTGTGTTTTATTCGTATTTTAATTTTAATTTTTAGCTAAATAAACTTATGAGGTGAGGTTATTAACACCACAATATATACTTCACATCCTCATTTTCTTCACAAAGATCTTCCATAAGTAGAAACGAGGTGTACAGAGTATATATTGGGGCTAGTCGCACCTAATGACTCTCCCCACCGCATTGGGTGACAATGACTAACACGACACGATAACACGAACCAACATGATACGATTATAAACATGATTATAGAGACAAATGACACGATAAAACCAATACGACACGACACGACACGACACAAAACATGGCATAAAAGACACAAAATTGTTAATAAATTCGAAATATTATTTATTGTTATATTTATAATAAAATAATATTGATAACATGAAAACACGATAGAGAGGCACGAATAGGACACGATAATACAAATTGCCACACATCCATGCAAATTGGTTGATAGGGTGTGGGGAGGATTTTAGAGGTGGTCTCCTGTAAGATGGTCTTACGGATCCTTATCCGTAAGACGGATCTATCCAAGTTAAATGGGGAAAAATTCATAAATCTCAATACAACCCCTTAGTTTTTGATTACAGCACCACCTCTCATGTTTATATATGCAGAGTATCACTTTTTACTATTAACAGTGTCACTTTATAGTATAAAATGTGTCACTTTTGGCCTTAAAAGTGTCACTTTGCATTTTTAATGAAAATTATAATTTTTCCCTAAAAAAGTGTTACTTTTTGGGCTTAAATGTGTCACTTTTAGTGTTAAATGTGTTACTTTCACTTTGAAAAGTGTCTCATTTTTTTATAAATAAAAATCATTACGTTTGACATTAAAGTGTTATTTTATAACATTAAAAGTGTCATTTTTAGAATTAAATGTGTTACTTTTAATTTGTCACTTATAAATAAAAAATTGACTTTAAAAGTGTCACTTTTTAATATTGAAAATGTCAAGTTTTAGTAGTAAATGTGTCACTTTTGGCAGTCAACGTTAGTTTTAAAGTGACATTTTTTGTATTAAATGTGTCACTTTTTAGTATTAAGAGTGTCACTTTTTGATGTTTAAAAAGTATAAAGTGTTCACTTTGTTTTAATGTGAATTCACTTTTTTTGATAGTGTCACTTTTAACGTGTCAACTTTAAAGTGACATTTTTTGTATTAAATGTGTCACTTTTTAGTATTAAGAGTGTCACTTTTTAGTATTAAGAGTGTCACTTTTTAGTATTAAATATGTCACTTTTTAGTATAAAGAGTGTCACTTTGTATTTTAATGAGAATTATAATAATTTTTTCTTGATAGTGTCACTTTTAACATTAAAATGTGTCACTTTTGTGTTTTCAATGTGTCACATTTGGCTTTAAATATGCCATTTAACATTTCGTCAAAGTCCGTTAGGATCCGTCAAGTATCCCAAGGCAATTGATACTAACGGATGGTTAACGGAACTGACAAATGATTAAATTGCAAGGTGTAAGAAACATAAGAATTTCGACGGCAAACATTGAAAGTACAGGGGCACCGAGCAAATAGACGAATTTCTCATTAAAGAACATTAAAACTAAATATTGTAAGCTTCAGAGTTTTGATCCTCTGACCTCCACACGCAAAACCCTTAAGGAATGCCATCGACCAACTCGGCTAATATGCAATTATGATTTTTATTAACATGTTTATTTATTAACCCGCGAATTCCTAAATGGGCTCCGTCTTACGGATTTAGGATCCGTAAGACCGTCCTACACAAGTCTTTGCCAGATTTTATGGGGTGTTAACGTCCACCATATTGGGGGTGTTAATAGCCCCCACCTAAACTTATCGAGTGACCCTAAACGCAACACCAAAAATCCTAAACGCAACACCATTTAATGAATAAAATGACCTAAATACCCTTATATATAATTAATAAGAAATGTTACAATTTACTCCCCTTCATTTACTCCTTCAACTAACCATCAACCATCAACTTTGAAAACACTCTCATTACTCTCAATCTATTTCCCTCCCTCAAAATCCTCTTCATCTTTAAAAAAAAAAAACTCTCCAAACCCTCCACCCAACTCATAATGGGTTATGATTGTAATCCTAATGAAGATGAAAATGCTAACAATGATAATTATTTTCAGGTAAATAATGATTTTTTTAATGTATTTTCACTGAAAGTTTGGAAAAAAATTCGTAACTGGGCAAAACATCCGTTAGGGCACAGCGGATGTATAGCCCAAGTATCGCGACCCACAAGCGGATGTTTTATAAGAATACCGCAACCAAGTAGCGGGTGTTTCTGTGTACATTCGCTTTTATAAAAGCGGATGTTATTAAATAGGTCCACTTTTTAATAGCGGATGTATATGCTTAAAATCGCTTGTCAGTAGCGGCTGATATATTAATAATCGCTACTTTGTAGTGGCTCTTTTGTTGAATTTGCTGAAAATTTGTTTTTTATATTATTAATTATTAAAATGGTTTTATTGTTATTTGTTGATAGGATTACCAGTTTGAAAACGAGAATAATTTATTTCCGCATGTATCTCATTTTTTTGTGACGGATGAAAAATTCATTGATCGAGAAGCTGCAGAAAAATGGGTTAGAGATACCGAAGGTGCCGAGGATATGTACGTTTTCGTGTCCAGGAGTAAAACTAAATTTGATAACACTCGTAAAGTTTGGTTGAATTGTGAGAATGATGGAAAACCTCGGTACGATGGTAAAAAAGATTTGAAAGATGTAAAGAAAAATGGTTCGATAAAGCTTTTGTGTAAATTTGAAGTGTATTTTCAGAAAGTAAAAGATGATGGTTGGAGAGTTAAAGTTAGTGAGTTTAACAATGCTCACAACCATCCACTTTCAATAGGAGAAAAATGACACACTTCTGCATCGAAGTTGACAAAGGCTGAGATTGAAAGGGTTGATCAACTTTATAGTGCTAATGTGAAGCCGAAACAGATATTAAATCTATTGAAAAAGGAAAATCCTGATAACAGAAGTTCGAGAAAGCATGTAGAGAATGCTTTGGTAGGTATAAGAAAGAAGAAAATTGGAAATAAATAAAAAATGAAGTATTTTTTAGATGAGATGCGTTGATGTGGATATATTTTTTGGTTCAAGTCAAAGAGAATTGCCCAAAAAAATAAAGTTATATTGACTGATGTTATGTTTGCTCATCCGAAGGCTGAAAAGATGTTTGCCTTATTTCCGTATGTTCTCCTTATGGATTCAACATATACGACTAATAAATATGATTTGGCGTTATTGGAAATCGTTGGAGTTACATCTGTGGGGAAGAATTTTCATGTCGCATTTGCACTCTTACAAAATGAGAAAAGTGAAACATTTGGTTGAGCATTACATCAGCTGCATGCTTTATTAGTTCATATTCGCCACTGGATGTCATTGTCACGAATAGGGAGCTGGCTCTCATGAATGCAATACAAGATTACTTTCCAACATCTCAGAATATGTTGTGTAAGAGATACATAGCGAAGGATGTCGAGAAGTATGTAAGGAACCTGTTGGGAAGGAGAAGTTATACTACAACATTTATGAAGAGGTGGATCGATATAGTTGAGTCCAAAACTGAGGAAGAATACACAAAAAAAAATGTCGAGATAAGGAGGAATCGTGGGCAAATATTCAGGCAGCTATTCAATATGTTAATTCAACTTGGTTGGAGCCCTATAAGGATAGATTTGTTTGTGCTTGGACCAAACAATACATGCATTTCGGCAAGCAACGACGAACTGGTAAAACTTATACGTTTATGAATGTAATATATTTATTGTTTGTGAATATTATGTAATTTTTTTTTATAAATGTGCAATATGTTACAGAGTTGAGAGTGCACACTCCCAGATGAAAAGATGGTTATGCACGTCAGCTGGAGGTTTCGATCATATATTCGATCAAATCCACGATGCTATCGAGCTTCAGTTCAATGAGATCTTGACTCTATTTGAAAGGTCTTTGAATGTAGCTCATCCTTTGATATCCTCAATGTTTATTCTTCGTCGATTGAGATATAAGGTATCTCCTCATGCCCTTGAGTTGCTAGAATACGATTGAAATTCAACACAACATATAAAGAATCCAGTTGAGGGTGATTCTAAAAGGTGTGGGTGTTTGTTGAGGACAAGTTACAGTTTACCATGTAGTTGTGAAATGTGGCACATGGAGCAGACAAATGTCCCGATTGAACCCCATCAAATCCATGTGTTTTGGAAGACGTTGTCTATGGACGGAGTTCAAGATATGAGTACATCAAGGGAATTTGCGATTGATTTGATAACAAAAAACCTATTATCAGATATGGACGAGACTCCTGAATCGCAACAATATCAATATGCGAAATAGTTTTTTGATGTTGTACATCCCCCAACTAACATTTCTGAACCAGAAATAGTGCGACACAAAAGGCGTCCAAAGAAAAACTCCACAAAGAGAGACCTCTTAGGTTTTAAAATGTTAAATGTTTACGTCATATTACTTTTTACATTTGTTTATAGTAAATGATTTATGCTTTAATGTTTATAATATTCACCTCAACAGGTTATGAACATGCTAACCGTCAACCATAAAGAGAATCAGGAGATAGAGGTAGAGGTAGAAGAAGAGGAAAAGGACGTAGTTCATTAGCATCGACGGGTAATTCAATTCAATACACCTCTCAGCTTCCACCATTGATGATCACTTTCATATCAAATGTTATAGATGTCAAAGCGGATGAAAATTGTGGTTTCCGAGTTATTGCCCACTTTATTTATCACGAAGAAAAATGGGATCAAGTGCGTAATGACTTGATGCAGGAACTTACTGACTATTGGGACTTCTACTTAACCATCAACTTCTTGGAAGGTGACATTGAAGGATCGTTCGCATGTCTGAATTGACATACCTCTCCGGCTACAACTGAGCATTGGTTGAATCTGGGCATGCTCGATTGGGTGATTGCTACACGATATCAGAGGATAGTGACTTGTTTGTGTAATATATCGATTGGTTACAATACATGGTCCGTTGCAAGCCCGATCTGTTGATGGACAATTGCCACAACCCTGGACCACAAGTATTGACTTTGGGTGAGTCAATATAATCCACTTCGTAACACTTGGGATGAAGCCTTCAAGTCCCCTGCCTCGTTTGCCAATTATTCTGAAGTGGAAAGATTCTTGTGACCCAAAGATACGACATTGGCTACCAATTTGACATGATCGATTTACTAATTACCTTAGTGTAGAGAGTTAACAGTTAATTTTTCACTTTATGTGATGTAAAACATTAATTAATGACGAGGGTTAATTGTTATTTTCGTAAAAGTGTAGGGGTTATTTGTTATTTTTGCAAAAGAGCAGGAGGTTATTTGTTATTTGTGCAAAAGTGTAGGGGGTTATTTGTTATTTTTGCAAAAAAAGTATAGGGGTTATTTGTTATTTTTGCAAAAGAGGATGGGGGTTATGTGTTATTTTTGCAAAAGAGTAGGGGTTATGTGTTATTTTTGCAAAAGTTTAGGGGGTTATTTGTTATTTTTGCAAAAGAGTAGAGGGTTATGTGTTATTTTTGCAAAAAGAGTAGGGGGTTATCTGTTATTTTTACAAAAGTGTAAGAGGTTATTTGTTATTTTTGTAAAAGTGTAGGGGGTTATTTGTAATTTTTGCAGAAGAGTAGGGGGTTATGTGTTATTTTTGCAAAAGAGTAGGGGGTTATGTGTTATTTTCTTAGAAATGTAGGGGGTTATTTGTTATTTTCGCAAAAGAGTAGGGGTTATTTGCTATTTTTGCAAAAGTGTAGGGGACAATCATAGTGTTATATTAAATGCATCAAAACAAGTCGAACTAAACGTATCTAACAAACTGATGTCCAAACAAATACATCACACTCCGAGTTCAAATAAAATACATCAACGGTTGGACCACAAGTATATCATACGAACATAAAGTATATCATAATACATCCTCAAACTATTGAACAACTTCGTCAACAGTAGACATATAAGTACCCTGGACCGATGGAGTGCCCTAAGCTGAGGAAGTACATCTACGACTCGATCCTTAGCCGATCTACGCGCAAATGCGACAACTCTCGATGGATGAGAAGGCTTTTGGGATGCCCTCTATGACGACTGCATGCGATCGTGGGTGATCCACGCTGGTTAATGATCCCTCATCACCTTAGTGTCATCATCATCATCATCATCAACCAACGGCATCACACGATAATGTGTCCGCTCCCGAAACCACTCCTTGTAACCATCTACGGTGGCGGATGGAATCTTGGCTCCACTCGATCCGGCCCTCTTGGGGTTTATAAAATGATGCTCCCATTGTTGGAAATTGCGAAGCATCTCATCGTGGAGACAAATGTACTTCAACGGCTTTGGACCTCTATAAACCTTCGTCGACTGGAATACATGGCCGGGAATCATTTGGATATATCCAAATTGTCTTAAGCAACGATCGGGCATGTATGGCTCAGTGATTTTACGGCAATGAATTATGTCCGAGAACAAACTGATCGGTACCTCCTGTGATGGCCTATGTGTTAAAGGAGTCCAAGTAACTTGGAAAAACAAATATTAATTTTAAATATCCAAACTTTTATTTGATACATTATTTATAAATGATAAATACTTACGGCATCAACAGTCATCCGATCGAGGACTCTACGATACTCCAACAAAGTATTGTGATAATTTCTTCTTCCACCGAGAGAAAAGGTCCATCTCTTAGCGTATGGCTCTTGAGGGTCCATGTCACTGAACAACTTGGTCTGAATTGAGGAAAGTATTCATAGATCCAAACCTACAATAAAATAAAATAGCGTCAAATAAAATATCATCAACTATAATAGCGTCGAATAAAATAATTTAAATTATATAGTATCCAAACAATTCATTTTTATACCTGTAGTAGAGACAAGCACCCAGCCATCTATCTACAACCAATCCTCGATGCTATACCGAGCTACCGATATAGAAAGGATAAAGTCGCTGCACCCCAAGCGTGATTGGGCATATCACGGATATCCATCACATACGGTAGAAAGTGAACATTTACCCGGTTCGACGACTTGTCCATGAACAATGTCGTCCCCATCAACCACAACAAATAACCAACCGTCCTCGGTTGAGCTAACACAGTCTCGCCACCTAAATATTCTTGCAATGTGAAAAATCTAATACCACTTCCCCTCACCTCACTGTTCACCTTGGCAGTAGGCATGCGTAGGAGAATGGCTAGAGATAACTTGATCTGGGCTAACTTGGTACTTGCCAAAATGGGTTTCCCGACTACTGGGATCTGTAAAATGTAATGCACATTGTGCAACGTCAGCGTCATCTCCCCGAACGATAAATGGAAACTGTTGGTTTCCGGCTGCCATCTTTCCACAAAGGCTGATATCAATGGCATGTTCAAGTGATGTAACATACACTCCCTCAAGTGTCCCAGGTTACTCCTACTGATCCACTTGAATAGTCTCCATATCATTTATAGTCCAAGGCAATGTTGTTCGGCGGTCCACGGAGCTATGACAACTCAATACTGGCTTCTCCTGTTGAACATAATGAAATAATCCCTCATCAATATTAAAACAATACTACGTAGTCAATTTAATAAATTTTTGTCAATACTATCATGGTCAATATAATAAATTACCTCGCCATTCCATATTGCAGATGCAATATGACCACGAAATCCAGTAAGTAACTATGTGTTCTCGGGTCCACCTCCATGTGGCTCCATCAACATCCAACCATACGCATCCACGTCATCGTCTGAATCATCATCGTCATCATTACCACCATCACCACGACCTCCTACTCTGCCTCTACTATGTGCTCGACCCGCTCTCTATCGTCGACCAAAACCCAAATCCTCTTCCTCATCCTCCTCTTCATCAACTAATCGGTGTCTATCTCGTAGTGCAGTAAATACATCAACATTCATCGAACCCTTCCCACGCCCGGGTACATGCTCGAACTACCACTCATGCCACCCATGCCACTCATGCCACCCATACCACTCATGCCACCCATACCACTCATGCCACCCATGCCACCCATACCACCCATGCCACCCATACCACCCATGTCACCCACCATGCCACTCATGTCACCCATCATGTTTAATGAGGCTTCTATCTCCTCATCATCTCTCGTAATAGGTGAATGCCCTCTCCCCCTCAATAGAGCATTATAAGGAGCCTCAAATGGAATATCGGTGGGGTCTAGACTCCTCCTATCATCTCTATGAACTAGGGTCCGCGCATAGGCACCCTCATCCCCCTCATTAGTGGCTGTATGTGCCTGATTAGCAGCTTTCCTGCGTTTTGAAGCAGTCACAACCCTGTTACGTACTCTACATAGATCCTATGCTTGTATTGGTGTTGTTTTTCACTATATCTTGATTTGCATTTGTTCATTCATTGCATTAGGTTCTATACTTAGTGGTTAAATCGGCTACGTACTAGTTAGCGTGGCAACTAAGTATACAACTTTGCCTTATAATAGTTTTTATAGACTTTATAGGTTCAGCGGAAGACTTCGTCTGAAGGCTTCACTGGAAGACTTCAAGCAGCCTCCAGCGACAAACCTCGTCTGCACTCAAACTACATGACGTGTCCAAACTTTTCAATACATCAAGCTTTGGTGGATTATTTTAATTCAGTCTAATTCAGTTTGAATTTGAATTTAAATTATCTCCAGATCAGCGCTTGACTTCTCAGGCACGTCCCTCCAGCTTTTCTGAAAAAACATGAAGACTTTCGCCTCCTGAAAAGTGTGACAGACGTGGACCGACACATACGAGGCTGTACCAACTATTGCAGGTCTGCAACTCTGATTGCTCACCTGCCCGTTGCTGTAAACAACTATTTGTCATTCCCTTCTCAGCATCAGTTAAAGACGAAATCACCAAGACAGCTCCAGACATTTTATGCATTCAACCTAATAGAGCTGTTACTCACTTCGTCTTCTCCAATAATCTCAAGAATGCCCAGCTATAAATACTGCCATTAAAGACTGAAGAAAAATGCTCTGAATCGATCCAACAACATCAAGCTTTATACTCAGTGCATTTAAGAGATCATTAACTGATCAAAGAAGTCCTCAACAACAACAAGAAGATCTGCATCAATTGTTAATAATTTGCTTCTTATTGTTGTTCTTTCTAATATTCTTCTGCACATTGAATATTATGCTTTTCAGATATTCAATTTCCCCAACCCCAAACACAAGTCAAATATTTTATACACGATCCATTAGACAATTCTGTAATAGAACTAGTGGAAAACATAGTGCACATTTAAATCAAAGGTTGACTGCCTTGGTGGTGAACGTAACATTTTTTATAGTGCGAACCATCTCAAAATACTTGTGTTTTTTACTTACAGCTTTATAGTGTTTTCATATTAGTTAACTTACTCCTTCAGCAACAAACTTGAGTAACCAGCTAAGTCTACCGGTAGTGCTTCACCAGCAGACTTAGTCTATCTTCCTTGCAAGACTTCCGCTACTTCAATTTTTTTAATAGATTGCAAGTGTTTGTTTTAAAAATCTATACAAAAAGTTTTAAGTGTTAATAAGCTATTCAACCCCCCTTCTAGCTTATTATTATGCCCATTGGGACTAACAAGTGGACGTTTCCCTCCTCGACGTCCGGGTTCCATCTATTACAAAAAAATAAATACAAGTTAAGTTATAAAGTGATAAGTTATCTATAAAACATTTTTTTTATATATACACACCTCTATTACATAATTTTTTTTTAAAAAAAGTACATGTTTTTTGGAGTATAAAAAAACACAAATCATCCCCCACTTTTGGTTCTATTTCAAAAAAAAAAAAAATTACAAATTCTATAAATATATATACACACATATATTACATAAGTTTTTTTTTACATAAGTTTTTTTTTTACATAAGTTATCTAGTTATTAATATGGTTTTTTTAACTAACTTAAGTTTTATTTTTACATGGGTAATATATATATATATATATATATATATATATATATATATATTACACAAATGACATAATTTTGGTCAAAAAACATATATTTTTTAAAAATTTCAAAACAACCGCGCAACACATACGGTAGTTATATAAAACATCTAGCGGATGTTTTATGTAACTACCGCATGTGTTGCGCGGTTGTTTTATAAAAGGTCCGATGTGCCCTAGCGGTACTTTTGCGAAAAATTGAAAGAAAAAAAAACGGGCTTCAACACTGAGTGTTACATTGTACATTCCTATTTATATTGGATAACCCAATGGACTGGATAAAATTTTGCCACCCCTAGTTACAGCTTAGATTCAACAACAAATTCAAACAATTCAATAACAAATTCAAACAGAGTAGGTGGTAAATAAGAGTAAGTTTAAATTTGAAAACAAAACATACCTCTAAATTCGGGTTGGGGGCAGCTTCAACATCAAATTAACTTCAATGATGATTCGAGTTGGGGGCAGATTGGCAGCTTCAGATGATTCGAGTTGGGGGCAGGTTAGCAGCTTCAATTTGGTTTGAGATAGAGTGAGAAGAGAAGAGAGATAGAGTGAGAAGAGAAGAAGAGATAAGAACTCAAAGAGGTAGTTCACTCTCACAGGTTGGGGAAATAAGAGAGGGGGACAGGTTGGGGAATGAGAGAGGGGGTTTGGTGTTGGTTGGTTTAGGAATTAATGGAGGGGTAATGTGTAAATGTAGTTAGAGGAATTAATGAAGGGGTAATGTGTAAATGTAGTTAGAGGAATTAATGGAGGGATAATGTATAAATGTAGCAAAGGGTAGTTAGGTTATTGCACCATTTAAATGGTTGGTATCGTGCCGTAATTGTCGGACTTATCTTGTATGCGGTTATCGTGCCGCGGTGCCCGCCACATAAACGAAACGATTTGCTCACTTGTATATAGTCAATCCTATGGGGCGGGAGACTTTGGACATGAAGCGAAATGCAAGTACGCGGCTTCCCAACCTGTCCACACCAACTGTTTCCGTACGCCGACGCGTCAGGTCGCGAGAATGTTCCCAGACACAGCTATCAATTGCCATCATTTTTAGGCCTCGCCGGCGGAGTAAATCACCTGACAAGGCCACAAATTCCAATTTCACCGCTCCGGGCATCCTCGAAATGTTCTTCTTTCATATTTCATAGACTATCGACGAATTCGTTTTCTTCCAAACAATTTACAGTTACTTCATTCGACGATGGCAGTGACATCACTGACCCCGACGTCCCCCTCCCCAACCCTGACCCTGATGATGAGGATTTGGATTTGGATTTGGCCGGGATTGATATTGAGATAGAAAAGCTGGGTAACAACTGTCGAAGGATAAAATCCAATGTTTTAATCGGGGCGAGCCTCCAAACCCTCTGGAACATATTGACGGATTATGAGAGATTGGCCGATTTCATCCCAGGCCTCGCCGTCAGCCAGTTGCTCGATAAAAGAGATAATTATGCCCGTCTTTTTCAGGTAAATACTAATCCTGATAAAAATCTCGCTTACGCCGTCATCACATTCACTAGCTACTTTTGCTACACACAGTTGAATGAAATGAGTGTCACTACTTTTGATCCGTTGCAGTAGATTACTACTTCCTTCCTGGGATGAGTTTCTCTCCTTTTTTGAGTTATTTTTTTCTTACTTTTTTTAAGCTACCTAAAAGAATGTCATTTATTGGATATTGGGGCGGCAAAATGGGTGGTTCGGATAATAGACTAACCCATGATTATCCATAACATCCATTTTGCCACCCCTAATTGGATACATCTTGATTTTACTAGCCTAATAATTGATCTTTTTCAAATTTGTGATTAATCAAGGATGGATGGATGTAGTACCATGGGGCGATGCTTTGATAGCGTCAAGCAATGCTATATATATATGCGAATGCGAATGCAAGCAAATTTTTCAATTTTTTTAAAAATTAATTTCTTGGTACAAGACAAACAAATTGTAATTTCAGGGATTGGTATGCATTCTCTATTTGATGAATTGATCTTGAGCGAATATTAGCTTTAGAAACTGGACAATCAGAACTTTGCATTTTCTGCTGAGATCTGGTACTAACTTATATTGATATTATTATTTGAAATGCTAGGTTAACATGCTTTGTTATTCCTTGTAGGCTCTTGGAAGATTAAAATCCTACCTTAAATTTAATCATGAAGAAATAATTAATGCATTCCTTTAACAGATTGGACAGCAGAACCTTGCATTTGGGCTGAAATTTAATGCTAAAGGAGTGGTTGATTGTTATGAGAAAGATCTCGAGAGTCTTCCTTCTGGTCAAAAGCGTGACATTGAGTTTAAGATGATTGATGGTGACTTTCAACTCTTTGAAGGGAAATGGTCAATTGAGGAGGTATAATCTTTTATCCGGTTCTACTTTTTTCATTCCTAATCTCACATCTCTTGAGTTTAAGATGATTGATCCCTGTAGTCTTTAAGCACCTCAGTGTTCATCTCTCTTCACTATCATATCTATATTCCTCATGCCTGAACCACCTCAAGAGATTTTCTCTCAAGCTATCTTATATTGATGCCACCCCTCGTACATCATAATTTTGCTCACTCTTGAAATAATCTTCCTTGTCTTGCTGCCTATCCATTTGGACATCCATACCTTTGACCCTAACCTTCTAAGGATTGTCAAGAAGGTTAGAATGATAGTGTCATCTCTCTGTGTCTTGGGCCAAGTATTTCTTCTTTTTGGAATACAGTCAACCCTCTAATTATTAATAGGGAAAATGACACAAATGGTCCCTGTACATTTTTTCGTTTTCTCGGGATTGGTCCCTCATGCTTGCAATTGGTTCCTTGAGCAGTTGAGCTGATCACCTTTTCGCAATTGGTCCTTCCGTCCATTTCCCTCCAATTTTGGCCGTGACTTTGGCGAGGGGTAAAATTGTGAGACCAATTTAGAAAGTTAAGGGACCATTTGGGTACAATGAATTTTTCGTGGGTTTGGTTTGACAAAAGAAGAAAATGAAAGTGAAAACAATACCAATTGAAAAAAAAAATATAAAAAAAACACATCAAAGTAGACTATAGAGAACTGCATGAAATAATTAAATAAAATTTTATGAACAAAATACCTTTATGTGCTATTAAAAGAGCAAGTTATTCTGTTGCTAGAAGGATCAAACCCCAGTCATATTGCACATACTTTGCACATACTGTATTCTAACATTCCAAACACAAACTCAATGCAGAAAACAGGAGGAAAAAAAGAAAATGGCCAAAAATATGTGGGTTTTATTTTATCTTTAGCGTCTACCAAAAAGAGATAGACCCATATGAATCAAACATTAATCCACTTACTAAATGATGAAATTAGGTGAGGTAGCCATAAAAGAGGATAGAAGAGTTAGAGAGAGAAACCCATCAGTGAGAAATAATGGAGTTGTAAAAGTATGTGCGTGTGTGGGTGTGAGAGAGAAAGCCAGGTGCTGACGGTCACCGCGGCAGTCTCTCACTCGCTCGTCATGATCTCATGCTGCTGTAGCTCGCCACCTCATTTCTCTTCTACCCGCCTCTATTGCGATATGTGAGAAATGAGAAGAAATCCCAGAAGTGAAAACGATATCTATTGATTTGTCAAACAATCTACCCTAATTTTGACCAATTTGGTTGACCCCCCCTTTCTTTCTCTTGATCCCATATTGATCTTTCGATCAAACTTCTCCAGCAACAATCTTCTGTGATTTACTGATTTCTGTCAACCACAGATCTTTGCAATTACCGGTGAAACTCCATTAATTCCGGCAGCTACTGCCTAGTAGTTCGATGGCAGTGGGTGGTGTACCTAGCAAATTCATTCTATAAGACTAATAACTATAATCATTCATTAGAATCACTATACGGATACAATTGACATTGACGAAAACAAAATCATAGAATCACTGATGCAGCAACAATGCCAACAATTTGTCCCTCCATCTACATTTTTTTCTTTTTTTGATAAAGGTAAATGAATAGATGGCAAAGCACCAAAAAAGGTGACGCGTCCTTTATACACGAGGAGCATACTTTACCATAAAACTATCTAATATATAGAGATGTTATTCACAAAATCTACAAAAGAGGCTAACGCGGGGTTCTGAGGATGTTCTGCCTGCACACCATGCGAACGGAGTAGAGAGCTCTTCAATTCTACCATGGACCCCTCCTCATTATCAAAAGCCCTACGGTTTCTTTCCTTCCAAATCGTCCACCACACTTCCAAGGGAACAACATCCCTAGTTGTATTTCTATTCTTCCTCCCAAAAATATCTCCAGCTCCATAACAAATCTTTGGACGTCTCCGGAATCATCCACACCACCTAGAACAATCCAAAAATGACATTCCAAGTTCCCCGGCCACCGGACAATGCAGAACCAAGTGATTAACACTTTCCTCTCTCTCTTTGCACATAAAACATCTGTTAACATATATCATTCCCCTTTTCCTCGGATTGTCACCGGTGAGGATAGCCTCGTTCGCCACTTCCCACGCAAAAAAGGCCACTCTTTTCCAAAATTGAAAAATACTTCACTCTTTTCCTCAATTGCAGCCTTGCTAGAGCATAGAGAGCGATTAAAGAGAACGGCCAATTTTGATTCTTCACAAATGGTCCTTGTACTTGTTTATGTGAAATGACAATTTTACCCCCGATAAAAATCACGCACGTGGGTGGACTTAACGATTGTAAATTAATGGAATTGGACTGAAGGACAAATTGCGTTAAGTTTGATTAGTACAAGGACACAAATTTTGAAAATTTTAGTTCAAGGACCAATCCAAAAACCAAAAAGTACATGGACCATTTGTGTCATTTGCCCTAATTAATATTCGGTAAGTTAAGACACTATTAAATACTCCCTTCGTTCCGGCAAAGAGTTGTCTATTCCATTTTGGGTTGTTTTACTTAAAGAGTACACTTTCAAAAATTAAAGCATAAAAATATTATTTTATTACTAATGGACTATTAAAAACTAGTTTTTTTAACCCGTGCATTAAACGCACGTCATTATTCTTTTTCAATTAAATCGTACATAAACAAAATAAAGAGGATAAAAAAATCTTAAAGGATAAAATAAGAAGAATCGGTGTATTAACAAATATACATCAGTATATCACTAATCATTATAGATTCTAAAAAATTTTCTTATACACAACCTTTGTTGTTTTACTAGTTGGTTTTTCATCTTCACTGCATATCAATATCTTCAAATCAAAACATTTTGTTACTCTAGAAACTACGACATATAACTGCCCATGGCTAAATACTGATTCTTCAAGAAGAGACATACATGTAATTATTGACTTTGACACTTGTTAATTGTCATTGCAAATGATACTAGCAATGAAAATTGTCTTCTCTGGAACTTGAAAGTCAGTCTTACAACGGATGGAGTTTTTTATGTTATTTTATTTTTTAAAGTTTTTTTTTTGTAGACATTTCCTTTAAGGGGGCATGAGAAGTGATCGAACCTGAGACCTCACATTTTGTAAAGCCCCAACTCTACCACTGAGCCATCCCTTAGGTTCTACATCGGATGGAATTAATGACAATTTTGAGATAAAAACATTTTCTCCAACATTACTTCATTTCAAAAAAATTGTTTCAACAATGTGATCCCCAAAATTTATGATGATTAGTCTTGTTCCATTGCACAAACCTGCACCATGGTCAATGTTTCTTAATAGCATTACTGGAACACCAATTTTATGTGTCAATTCATGGTTTGGCAACCCCGAACACTTTATGCTATTCAAAAACTTTGTAGAATGAATGTCTTCGAACAAATTTGGATTTTTTCTTCCCTGCAAATAAATCTGAACTCAAATAAGTGTTTCATTTTGAATGATTACTTTTATTTTAGGAATAAAGGAATTTAATGACAATAAGCTCTTCCTTGTATTTTAGGAATAAAGGAATTTTTGATAAGAAAATAAGCGAAAATCAAAATAACGAAATTATTTTTACCATTAACTATTATTTTTGTTCCGTAAATTATTTTGATTTTACTAACTTCCATTTTATTTTTTGTTTTATTGACTTCGTAACTATTATTTTTGTTTTATTTTTAAGAATTAGTTTTACTGAAAACTTTTGTTCCGTAAATTATTTTTATTATTTTACTAACCTCAGTTTAAATTATTTTTGTTTTATTGACTGTAACTATTATTTATGTTCCATCAAGTATTTTTATTTTACTAACGTATTTTTGTTTTACATAACTATTTTTAAAAATTTGTTTTAAACTTTTGTTCCGTAAATTATTTTTATAATTTTATTAACCTCAGTTTAAATTATTTTTTTATTGACTCCGTAACTATTATTTTTGTTCCATCAAATAATTTTATTTTACTAATGTATTTTTGTTTTACATAACTATTTTTAAGAATTTGTTTTAAAATTTTGTTCCGTAAATTATTTTTATTATTTTAGTAACCTCAGTTTAAATTGTTTTTGTTATATTGACTCGGTAACTATTATTTTTGTTTCTTCAAATATTTTTATTTTACTAACGTATTTTTGTTTTACATATATATTTTTAAGAATTTGTTTTAAACTTTTGTTCCGTAAATTATTTTATTTTACTAACCTTCGCATTAAATTATTTTTGTTTTGTTGATTCTGTAACTTTTATTTTTATAGTGACTTATTCCATAAATTATTTTTTATTTTACTAACCTCTTATATTTTTGTTTTCTTGAGTCCGGAACTATTATTTTTGTTTTGGTTACTATTTTTTATGTTTAAAGAGAGAAAACTGTTTAAACATAATTAAAAGAGAAGAGATGGTAGTGATGAGAGAGAAAATAGGGAGGAGACGGGAGAGAGAAAGTGAAAGAGAGAAAATAGGGAGAAGATAGGAGAGAAAAAGAGTGGAATGGTAACTCAAATGTCAATAATTTAAAAGTTAGATTTTGGAGGGATAAATCCACCCATGCCATTATATGTATATAGATGTCATTTTGTTTAAAAAGTTTGACTTTCAAAAGGGGACTATTTGCCTGAAACGGAGGGAGTAATAATTTTCTAGGAGTCAATTTCATTCCATGGTAGATAATTAAAATATATTGTTTTTATAATTAATAGGTTTTGAGAAGTAACATTGTAGTAGTAATTGTTTGAAGATATATGCTAGTCACATATATACATTTTACCTTTATATAGGTCAAGGTTTTTTTTTTTTTTGATGAGTAAAGTCAAGGTATTCTTCACTAGCTACAATTCTTCAAAGATATTAAATCCTTATAAATAAATAAGAAATTTAGGTTTCTGTTATCGAAGAAGAAATCCAATACAATTCTGATGAAGCCGATAACTGTATATCAGTTCGGCAAACCAATATATATGTATACAAGTTACGTCAAGGTCCCTACAAATATAATAGTATACAATATAACCCTAAATATACATAAAACTATATTATAACACTTCCCCTCAAGCTGAAGCATAAATATCATGCATGCCCAGCTTATTACAAATATAACCAATTCTATTCCCATTCAATGACTTAGTAAACACATCTGCGAGTTGATCCCTGGTTCTAACATAACTCGTGACAATCACCTTTTCTTGAAGTTTCTCTCGAACAAAATGACGATCAATCTCTATGTGTTTTGTTCGTTCATGGAACACTATTTTGAGGCAATATGAATGGCTGCCGGTTATCACACCATAACTGCATAGGTAATGAGTTACCAATGCCAATCTCACCCAGGAGCTGACGAATCCACACAAGTTCACACGTGGCATTAGCCATAGCCCTATATTCGGACTCCGCACTAGATCTTGACTTCACCGGTTGTTTCTTACTCTTCCAAGATACCAAATTACCTCCAACAAATACATAGTATCCTGAAGTAGATATCTTATCTGGAGAACGTGCCCAATCAGCATCGGCAAACCCTTCAATTCTCATATGTCCATGATCACAATACGGTACACCTTGCCCCGGAGCCTGTTTAAGATATCTTAGAATCCTTACAGCAGCATCCCAATGAGTAGTTCGTGGTGAGGACATAAACTGACTTACAACACTAACTACAGAAGTAATATCTCGCCTGGTTACAGCTAGGTAATTCAATTTACAAACAAGTCGATATTTGTCTGGCTCTGCAAATTCTTCACCATCTTCAGTCTTAAGTTTTAAACTTGGCTCCATAGGACTGACCAAAGGTTTTGCTTCTAACATTCTTGTCTCACACACCAAATCAAGCACATACTTCCTTTGAGACAAGAAGATACCTTGCTTGCAACGAGCAACCTCAATACCCAAGAAATATTTCAAACTACATAAATCCTTAGTTTGAAATTTCGTTTGAAGAAACTCCTTAAGTGTACTAATGCCTGTGTTGTCACTACGAGAAATAACAATATCATCCATATACACAACTAATAAAACAATACCTGCACTACTTTGTCGATACAGAATGATCACTGTGACACCTCGTAAGACCAAATTCTATCACCACATTACTGAATCTGCCAAACCACGCACGTGGAGACTGCTTCAACCATACAACGACCGCTTTAACTTGCAAACCATACCAGATAACTCCCCCTGAGCAACAAACCCTGGTGGTTGCTCCATATATACACCTCTTCCTGTAAATCACCATCACCATGAAGAAAGGCATTCTTCACATCAAGCTGATGAAGTGGCCAATGATAGACACACAGCAAGTGATATGAGTAAGCGAACAGAAGCAAGTTTAGAAATCGGAGAAAATGTATCAGAGTTATCTACACCATATGTTTCAACATATCCTTTCGCAACAAGACGAGCCAAAGTGCCGTCTGGATTTACCTTAACAGTGTACACCCATTTACACCTAATAGCATGTTTACTGATAGGTAGAGAAACCAAATCCCAAGTAGGTAGAGAAACCAAATCCCAAGTCTGATTATGCATAAGACCACTCATCTCTTCTTCCATAGCTACCCGCCATCCAGGATGACCTACTCCACTGCTTCAGACACAAACTTCAGAATAGAATAAGACTGAAGAAGACCAATAAATGCACAATGCTCATGAGATAACCCATTATATTTAACAAAGTCAGAAATAGAATATAAAGTACAACTGCGTTTACCTTTGCGATGAGCAATAGGAATATCAAGATCCAAAGAAGAATCAACCATGGCAGTATCAAGCGGCGACGAATGAACTGGCTCGGTAGGAGCAGAATCAGGAGGCAAATTCTTTGAAGTGCACGTGCGACGAGAATAAACTTGATGAATTGGAGGCCTAACCATCAGCAGCGGAGCATGAGAAGAAGTGGACCGCACCACTAAATAAATAAGGAAATCATCTTCAGACAAGGTATGTTGATGAAGGTGCAACAGAGGTGGGATAAAACGGTGTAGACTCGTGAAATGTAACATCAGCACAAATAAAGTTTCGGTTCAATTCAGGAGAAATTTTAACTAAGAGAATAACCCACAAATATGCATTTTAGTGCCTTGTGATCTAATTTAGTAAGACTTGGACGGTGATCACGAATAAAACAATTAGTCCCAAATATCCTTGGAGGAACGGAATAAAGAGATTGTGAAGGAAACAAGACACAATACGGAATTTCGCCCTGAAGAACATGAGAAGGCATCGTATTAATGAGATGACACACAGTTAAGACATCATCTGCTCAAAAGTGTTTAGGTACATGCATTTGAAAGGAGAGAGCACGGGCAACTTCAAGTAAATGACGATTTTTACGCTCAGCCACCCCATTTTGCTGAGGTGTATCAATACACAAAGACTGATGAAGCATACCACGACCAACCATGAACCGAGAATAGACATTAGAAAAGTACTCCTGAGTATTATCATTATGAAGGAGTTTAACAAGCACACTAAATTGAGTTTCAATTTTAGCACAAAAGTCAGAAAAAATATTAAATATTTCAGAACGATTTTTCATTAAATAAATCAAAGTTTCACGGGAATAATCATCCACAAAGGTGACCAAATACCGATATCCCAACTTAGAAACAACGTGACTAGAACCCCACACATCAGAGTGTACCCGCTTATTAACTCTAGGAAAGTAAGAAATACGATGATGCTTTGCAAATTGACTGGCATCACACGCAAGATCAGACAAAGAAGGCAGAGGATAAATCTGGACACAACTTCTTTAGACTGGACAGAGAAGGATGACCCAATCGGCAATGGATCTGGAAAGGAGAAACTGAAGAACTGGAACATGCAGTTGATGCCATAGGCTCAAAAAAGTGTAGTCCACCAGATTCTTGCCCTCTACCAATAATTCTTTTTCGTCGCACGATCCTGAAATACACAATGGGTAGGAAAAAAATAAGACCTCACAATTATGATCACGAGTAAATCGACTAATAGACAAAAGGTTAAATGAAAAACTCGAAATATACAAAACCGAGGACAATTGAAGAGACGATGTGAGACATATATCACCGCTAGGGGTGTAAGTGGTTCGGTATGGTTTATGCCAAAACCACAAACCGAACCGCCGTATTGGTTCCAAAAATCTCAAACCGAGCCGAACCGAGTAAGACTTGGAACTGAACCGATCCGAACCACTCGGTTTGATTCGGTTTTGTAAATTATTTTTAGTGAAATTAACCAACATTAAAAATAACAATAAAAATAAGATTTTAATTTGAAATTAACATCAAAATTAGGAAATAACCTACTAACAACAAATTATCGTAAAGAAAATAATACAAATTCTAAAATAAACACAAACAATGGAAGAAATAATAGTTCTCCAACAATCAAGATTTTGTTTGGTTTAGTATGTGTCTATATATATATATATATTATGAATAAATCAAAGGCCTAGATTATGTATATAAGATGATCCAAAGGTTCAAAATAGTTAATAAATGCAATACAATATATATTACAACCCTAATTACCGCGCCCCTGAATAGGAGCAACCGAACCATCTGCTAGTGTTACACTAGGATTACCCAACGCACTAGGCTCTGGAATCAAGAACCCATTGACAACCAGGCAAAGAAAAACATGCAGTAGGGTTACCTGATTGAACAAAAGTAGTAGTAGAGGAGGAAGAGGAGGCCTGAAACTGTGTGTAGCGAGCAAACTCATCATCACCATCTTACTCTCTCTAGGTTGACTTGGCTGAGTAGACGGAGTTTGTGTAGGAGTATGTTCAGGAGTAGAGGTAGCATGAGCAAAGTTATCTGCAGGTGGTTTCCCATGTAGCTTCCAGCAACGATGAATCGTATGGCCTGTAGCACCACAATGATAACAAATACGGGACTCTGAACTCGCTCTGCCACCACCGCGACCACTATGACCACCAATGCGCCCAAGGACGACCCCCTTTACCAGGACTTCTACATTTGGCGACTCTGCTGGGGATGAAACAAGAAAATGTGGTCGGAGACTTACTCATTTCTTTCCCAAAGCTAATGGCATAGCACCTTTACTTGGAATCGTTGTCACCGCCTCATCTTTCTTTCCAGATTTGGGAGGGTCATCTTCAAAGTCTATATGCTTTGCGGACCTATCTAGTCGTCATCCCTAGCGGGTGGAGTCTTCATAAGTTTGTTATTCTTAGGCAAAAGGACCAACTCTGATGGAGGCGTTCGCTCTTGTGTTGACTGCAAGTAGCTAAGAAACCCCACGCTTTGTGAAACCCAATATTATCGAGCACCAAGGGTTCTCTTCAAATGCCGAACTGTGGCTGGAAAAAATAACTGCCCCATATGGCATGCTTCGTTCAATAAATTGTTCTCAAGGAACCGACGAAAACTTTCTTTGTATGTTCTTTTCACAATGGCCGATCGAGGAGCCTGCCGGTCGAATCCACATTGTCGGGCACATCTTTGAGGACTATACATGCGAGAGACCCCATTCTCTACGTCGTTATACGTGGGTAGCCATGAAGGATAGGCATTACACAATGCATACATTTGTCACCCGATTGGTTGTGAGTGGTGCGTAAATGATTTCATTATAGTCTTGTGCCCGTAAAATGAGGAGCCCATGCAATTCTTAGGAACAGAAGAATACGGACGAAAGTGAAACGACTTTTCATCATCTATGTAATTATGCAATCTGCGTGAACATGATTTCTTATCCCAGCAGTGTGCTCTCGGGCAGAGCACATTATCTTGCTTCTTCAAATCATTTCTAGGTGGAGCAAGATGTGGAAAATGCTCAAAAATCCACATTTGAATCAATGACATGGTGAGGAATCCACGTAAGTCAAAGCGGTCGGCGGAACTCTTAAAGCCAAGTACTATATGGTCCAGCCGGGAATAAAGGTTGCCCAATATCATTGCTACTAGTGGAATCTTTTTGCCTAAAGATAAACGTATTGCCAAATCCACATATGCCTCAACTGGTTCGTCGCCCGGGATCCAGGCATCAAAAACTCATTGATCAACGCCAAAATATAAGCTGCCAAGTGATTCTTATGACGTGTGAACTCCCCGTCTGAAACAGAGGAGTTAGCGTAATCACGAAAGCAATATCTCTCCACCCCGGAAAATCTTTCTTGTTGCTAGCATTGACAAGACTCCTCCTCCAGAGCAATTAGCTAACCATTCTTTAATGATTACAATTGCTTCTTCTTCTTCTGAGAAAGGATCTGCTAAAGAGAATTCCCCAACATAATCGAGACTTGTAAGTTCAACTATATCCTCGAGCGTAAAAGTTATTTCCCCCCAGCCAGTATGATAGTGTGCGTGTCAATACTCCACCGCGAGAGAATAAGGTTTAGGTGATCTAGATTCTTGTTCAGGTGCAAGGTACGGAATGCCCGGACAATATCGTAAAGTCCAGCTGATTTCAGAGTTCCCACATAGCACCATGGCACAAAGCACCATGGGAAATCACTTCGCTCAATATGCAGTCAAAGGAAAGAGTCTCTTTCAATGTATGCTATCTGACCCTCTGTTGGCTCTTCTCCGGTAGTAATGGGTTTCACAACTGGTTCACCCTCTTCAAAAAAGTCCTGAAATACCGACCAAAACTCATCATCATCACCAAACATCGGAGATCTATGGTACATACTCTCTCTGGTGGCATACCTCTCGAATTCGATTCCTTGCCTTTGCCCTTCGTTGGCGGTGTGCGAACGCAGCCAAGGTCAATTTGTGCTTTTGTTGGGGCAGAACCAGATCTTACCATCATCCTTAAAAAAAAGTATAAATCGAATGGGATTACAGCTCAGCACCTAATACAGAGGCCATGAATAGAGAGAGGATACAAGTGTATATATACTGTTTATATCATTGAGGTCGTTTTTAGTGGGTAATTTTGAAGGCAATGATGTTCGATATCTACGACGGGAAGACACGAGCAGATCAATACACATATTTTATCTTTATCGCAAAAAGAATAATACGTTTTCTGTTACGTAAAGCTTACACAATTAGTAGCTTCGAAAAATATAGATTCGTTGAGTCTGAAGGTACACAGTTACAGGGACAACTTTCTCCTCGAGGAGATCATTTTTTTAAAGGCAGCACATTAAAATAAAGGGACGATGAAGCAGCTATTTGATCAAATTATTTGTCGGGAAATGCCTACTCGTTTTGGGTCAACAATAGCAATAACGTCGGGTTTGTTCTTGAATATGCCAAGCGCAACGTCGACGGTCTTCTTTGTTTAAAAAACATTCTGCGATGCTACAACAAAAAGTTCCTTTAGGACTTATCTTGGTCCAGGCCCTTTCTAGTCTTCGGGTCAGAGAGTTGGAGAGAGGCAGTAGCAGATATCACAGTTGGTTTCTAGCCTTTGGTTAAGCGAACAAAGAGTTTTCAGTTTTCACATGGACAGCAAACTATCCGCTAATTTCTTCCTATGTTCAGATGCCATCCAACAGGTTTGTAACTTGCTACAGGTTCAATCATATTACTAGCAGGTCTCATGCTCGGATTCAAAATTTCATATTTCTCAAGACAAAGTTCACATGTACAGAAACTTCAAGGCAGCAGGTAGCACACAGGTACAGGACCTAAGACTAGCAAATGTCCTGCTTCTATTGGATAGGTGAAGACACTTCAACATGTACAGAAATTTCAGAAAGCAAAGCAAACAGAAGCAGAACCATAACAACAGATTATCCAAGGTGATACAACTAAGGCACTGAACAAATTGCAGACAGTTACCAGGTATGAACATGACCGCAGAACTTGGATAAATTTAAAAATAATTTGAACAGAGAAGGGGCAGAGAGAGGCAGCACAGCAGCATCATTGAAACACAGCGATGGTATAGTTAGGGTCGAAAAGAGTTCGCAAATTTTTTCTACTTACCTGCTTCGTTGATTCGCTCGCAGCCTGGGGATAGAAGCAGTGCACAATGAAAATCCAAGAGAACTGGAAGGCTACTTGGGGGTATACTCCTTACAGCAGCTTTGCACGAATACCTTCAAGAAACGGACCAATTGCCGAAGAAGAGGTGCGATGCCTTTCTCTACCAAGCAGTTATATATAAACACCCGGTCCGGCCGAAACCCAACTGGAAAAAGAATCCAGGAGTGACTCTGTTTACGTACCGAAACCTGCTTGGCAAAGGACTGCGCTGCCGAAACGTATTCAGAATAGAATTGCTAAAATTCAAGGGAATCCTTGCAAGATACGGAGTAAACTCCCTTGTGAAACATACCTTCTCTTGCCGAAGCTCCAAGTTACTGCTACCTTTATTGAGGGTATACATTCCTCTTCCGGAAACACCTGAAACCCCAGTACAGAAAATCTCGTGTGGCAACCTACTCGAGAAGGGGCTGTTTCGAGAAATCGACGTGTGCCGAACCTCACCTTTGGCAGAACCCTCAATCACGGCACCTTATTGTTGTCGAAGTCCTACCTGTCGAAATCTCCTCAAGCCGAAACCTTCCTGGAAAAGGATTGTGGTGCAAAGTCAATGAGTTCATAAGCTTGCCTTGGGCGATATTTTCTCTTGCCGTGACTTGATTTTACCGAAATTCTGGTTTGCGCTCCTGCCGAAACCACGTGTCGAAGGTTTTTGCCGAAACCCCTTTCGAAATCCTTACCCGAAATATCTCCTAAAATATATACTAGAAAGTCTAGTATACAGATAAAGTTCATGAACTTCAGGAGTTAAAATAACTATTTGCAAACTGAAAGAAAAAGTTCCGAGAGAAATTCATCATTGACTGTTTCAACAAAGAGAATCTTTAGTAGCCATCGAATTCTTGTTACTTTGTTAGAATTTGATGATAAAGTAAAAAAATCACGGTTTTCTTGCTCATTCAAAAAGGTTAGAAGATAAACTAAGGTTTAAGCAATCTCAAGGGCGTGTCATACGCTTGAATTTAACTTCTTTATGCATCAAGGAAAATCTTAGTATTGTTCTTTTCTGTCTTATGATCATTTGTCTAGATGCTCTAGTCCCTTTGTTGCTTGTCTTGATGTTGTTACTCCGAAAATTACGTCAAGAGCATTATCTCATAGTGGTTGGAACTTGGAAGTCCGCAATGGAAATGAAAACGTAGAAACATGAGGCTAACGGGACTTGGGACTTGGTCTCACTTCCTGAAGGTGAGCGTAAGAAGGCTATTGGGTGTAAATTGTGTTACATGTTGTAATCTGTTTCGTATAAGAAGAGAAGAAGATAATTGAGTAAATATTATCTTATTCTACCTCTCGATTCTCTCTATTTCTCCTCATTGTGTATGTTACAAATATTATCTTATTCAGTGTGATTAGCTTATTTAGATGATTATTCAATAGGTATCAAGTGTTGATGATTGTTCAGTCATAGCATCTTGTTAGTTTCTGGATCCATTTAGAATAGTTGATGAGTAGTCTTAAAATATTTGTGGTGCAGTGCAGTACAGCTAGACTTGAGCAGAGTGGTTCCGTAGCCAGCCAAGACTCCCGTACGACTCTTTCATATGTCGTTGATGTTAAACCGAAAATGTGGTTACCTGTTAGACTTGTTGAGGGAATACTTTGTAGGGAGATAAAGATGAATCTTTCCTGCATTCGAGAAGAAGCACAAAAAGCATCTTGCAGGAGTTTTCGTGCATATTAGTGGCTTTTGTATAAAATTTCGCTAAAAATGCTTGCGAGTAAGCCAGGTTGCAAAAGGTGATTATTGACAGAGCAGCAAGCCAACAAGTGCCATGTTTTTTTAGATTGCTGTTTATTTCCGTATTCTCTTTTCTTTTTCCAATGAGAAGAAATTTATCATCATAATCTGGTTGAGACACACCGATGTTGGGATACAACCTGCTCCATCTGGTTTCAAAGAGAGATATGTGGGAATATATCCTAACTTTAGCAAATAGACTGTTGTATTTTACTTTCTTGATGTGATCTCTTGTAATTTTACCTTTTATCATTGACTAGTTGGGACCTGACTTAGGCTAGATGATAGTTCTGAACTCGAACCGAAACAAAATAGAAGCTCAAGGTTATTAACTGGATGTGCCCGGGTGAAAGGAAATATTCAAACTCAGAATCTGGGAACTGTTTGTCTGGCGTAATGTTTGTGGTATTTTCCATATTCCCCACCCGTTCTTGAAATCATATATTAGTTGGTATATGATTTGATCGAGTAGACCCCAAGGGGTGGGAGAGATGACAAGGGTACTAAGGTAGGACATTAAGATCTTTTCTTCCAATCCCCTCACTAATGAGGGGTTACACTTGCCTATCAAAATAAAAATAAAATAATTTGACGGAGTACATATTTATACTAACCTATTAGCCTAGGCATATATATTAGAATGTTAACATCTCACATTCTGGAAGATTAAGGTTTTCGAAGTTAGGAAGACCATAATCCCATTGTTCCTATTCCCACTTTAAACTCTTAAACCACACACATGCACGCACACGCACTCCTTTGCCTGCAAAACCCAAATTCCTATAAATATACACCTTTTCACTACACTCCCTGACCTTGCCCAAACCCACCACCATTCTAACTCAATGGCTCTCATTTCCACATTCCTTTCCCTTTGCTTACATTTTTCCTCCGTCATAGCCACCACACCATAAGACTTACGTAGCTTGTGTCCAACCTGACGCCTATCCCTCCGTACTCCCCACCCACAAGCACCGGTACGAATCTTCCCATCGCATCCCTTTCCCCAGCCACTCCTACTCCTATTATCCACACCTACGACACTATCTTCCATGGATTTTCTGCTAAGCTTTCAACCTCCAAGGTTCACAAGCTCCAAGCTCTCTTGGATATTCTTGCTTTTATTCCTAAACAAGTTCGTCACATCCACACCACACGTTCCCCTGAGTTTTTGCGCTTGAAGACTTTCGACCGTGCTGGCATGTTGAAGGAGAGTTTGATGTCGGTTCGGATTTTGTCATTGGAGTTTTGGATACTGGAATTTGGCCTGAAAGAAAGAGTTTTAACGATAAAAGTCTTGGTCCAGTGTCGACCAAGTGAAAAGGTGCTTGCGTTGCCGCTAAAGGCTTCCCGACGAGAAATGGGGGAGAAATGTATGAGGGTGATAGGAGTGGAATTTGAGGAATTTGTCAACCATAAAACATGGAATTTGGGGAAGAAAGTCATTTGGTATTTATCCAGACCATAGGGACTCGATTGCAAATTGAAAAAAAAAAAGTTTTGGTGTAAATTTTTTTGATTTACCCCTTACACAAATGTCTATGGTACTTAACGAGATTTCTCCAACGGCATCAATCAAAAGGATTGACGGTGCGAAAATTTGAAAATTTTTGGACAATTTTGTGATGAAATTTTCTTAAGGGACTAGTGCTGAAATCGACCCAACGTCAAGGGACCATTGGTGCGGTTAACCCTAGATTTTTATTTTTATTTTTGTAATTATTACTTTGGATTTGACGTATTAAAATATTTTTGTTATTATTTAATTTATTTATTTGGATGATTTATCAAGCAACTAAGGCATCTACCAACGAGCTCTAGCTCAACTGGTACTGCTCACTTCTCTTAACGAAGATGTCGGGTGTTCAAATATCACTAGAGATACCCTGGATTTTACAACTTTCAATAAAAAATGTCAGATGCTCAAGCATTTTCAGAGGCAACGTTGTTGTTCAAACCTCACCCAAAAGGCCCCATTTAGCTGCTCTCTTATCTTAACGAAGAGGTTGAATGTTCATCATTTATCTATAATTGAAGCAACTAAGTCATCTTCAATGGTTAAACCATTTCCATAGTTTTTGATTTACCACATCACAAAAGTAACAAATTCATCTCTTTACAAACCTTTCTCTACAATGGTTAAACACATGAACCACTCATTCTTTATGAAGATATTTGATGTTTGGCCCCTTTCAATATTTTTTTCATTTCATGAACCACTCTTTCTTTATGAATAACTCATTTCCTATAAACTTTCCACAATCGTAAAACTTTTTATGAATCGACTCAATAGTCCTAAAAAAAATTGTGATAAACCCTACGATTGAAGATGCTCTCATGATAATTGAATAGTCACATTTGTGTTTTCAAGACATAACCAACTACTTGTTAGTTGCAAGTTCCAAGACAATGTTTAAATTTTCTTTAATTTTGTGTATCAATTCAAGTCCTAACGATAATTGTATAGTCCTATTTGTATTTCCAAGGTATGGTCAACCATTCATTATTTGACAAATACATTAATTGTGATGTATAATAAGACTTTCCATTTTTGGCAAAAAATTGGAAAATTACTATATTTAGACTCAATTGTCATTATATATATATATATATATATATATATATATATATATATATATATATGTCTTTTTATATATGTCTTTTTATCAAGTCTTATAAACTTGATTCAATGGTGTATACCTTCTTGAGTATCCTTTTAAGGCTTATTTGGTAGTCGGACAGAGATAATCAGTATTATTAATCTTAATACTATTAGCACACTCGCTATTAATCCACACTTGTATATCAAGAGTAGTTTTGAAATAAAAATATTAATCATAATTTTTTTTAGCGAGGGGGCTAATAATACCCACCCTCCTCCTTGGTATAATTAGTGAGATGATATTGACTTTATCCGGATAACTCGTGCTATTAGTCCAAACCACATATTGCATACCAAATATCGACAACTCGACTTATTAATCATATCCAGCCTTAATACCGCTTGCCAAATAACACCTTAATGTTTAAGTGGTTTAATTGATTAATATCACTTTTGGTACCCTAACTTTACTTGGATTTTTTTACTTTTGGTATTCTTTGTACTGACTTCATCAAATATATTTATAATTGTTTTCAATTATCATAAGATCAAATACTTTTTATCAAATTTATGTCAAAAGTTAACGACTGAATGTATGTAATCTGATGACAATTGAACGTTAACTACAGGTTAGCCGTTAACTTTTGGCAAATATTTGATAAAAAGTATGTAATCTAAAGACAATTGAAAACGTTTACGATGAAATTTGATAAGTCAATACAAAGGGTACAAAAAACAAAAGGCAAGTAAAGTTAGTGTACCAAAAATGATATGAACCCTATTATTATTACTTTTATTTTCATCATTATTATTATTTTATTAATATTAATATTATTTTTATTATTACTACCTCCGTCCAGGATAATGAGGATAAAAATCCTTTGTAATAGGACACCGGAGCATTCAAACAAAAGTGAATCTATTTACATGGTCCAGACACTCTTTCAAGGAGACGGGGAGCACTAATTGGATGGTCGTGAGCGTGAGCATTCTGTGGATATATATATGAGATAAAAACTTGGGTAAAACGGTCTTACAGTTATTTTTTGTAAGAGGGATTATCCTTGCACGACTCACCGTGTATTGTTACAGCTTATTTTGAATGACTTTTGGCTTTTGGCTTTTAAAAAATCATATTTAAAGTGTTTGTTTCAGCTTATAAGTCATAAGCCAATAAGTAAGGTACAACACCCTTTATGCATTGAAAAGCCAAAGCCAAAAAGCTAAAATTTTAAGTTTTTTTGGTTTTTTTTTTTTTTTTTTTAACATGAAGACAACTAAAGTGTTTGTTTCAGCTTATAAGTCATAAGCCAATAAGTAAGGTACAACACCCTTTATGCATTGAAAAGCCAAAGCCAAAAAGCTAAAATTTTAAGCTTTTTTGGTTTTTTTTTTTTTTTTTTTAACATGAAGACAACTATTCATTAATAAATATTTGATTATCCCCATTTCATCATTTTATGAAATATACATAAAAATATGGATACTAATTTTCAATTTTTTTAAACAAATAATTATAACGACTCATAAGCAGCTTTTCAACAGCTGTAACAAACAGTCTATCATGCAATTAGCCAAAAGTCATTCAACCACCAGCTTAAGCTATCAGCCATAAGTCATAAGTCATCAGCCACAACAAACGAACCCTTACATGATCCAGACACTTTTTCAAGGAGACGGGGAGCACTAATTGGATGGCCAGGAGCGTGAGCGTTCTATGGATATATATATATGGGATAAAAGATTGGGTAAAACGGTTTTACAGTCATTTTTTATAAGAAAGATCATCCTTACCCAACTCACCGTGTATTGATGGGTGAACTATGAGAGAGTGAGAATCCGTCTTACGAATTAAGATCCGTAAGAGCAACTTACAAGAGACTTACATTCTCTCTCTCTCTCTCTCTCTCTCTCTCTATATATATATATATATATATATATATATATATATATATATATATATATATATATAGAAACTGTGCTTTTTTTTATTTTATAGTTGTTTAAGACAATTAATTCACTTTAAAAGAATACAAACTATTAATTGCATTATTCAAATAACTAATAAAAAAGAACACATTAAAGAAGCTTCAAAAGACTGATCTACCCTTATTTAAGTGTAATTATTGTTGACAAGTTGCATGATTATTTTTCTCTTCTTTCTCAATACTATATTCAATTAGAGAGTAACTAATAAGGACAATTTTGACAAAATGTGAACAATTTTTTCTCAAAATCCTATAAGTTATTTATTTTGAGATTTTTTCTTCTCTAAAACGTCATTTATTTTGAGACGGTGGGAGTAGTAAACATCAAAGGTTAGTGAAAAACTAATCAATGAAAACTCACACACACACACACACACACACACACACACACATATATATATATATATATATATATATATATATATATAGAGAGAGAGAGAGAGAGAGAGAGAGAGCTGTACACATGTTCTGAAAAGCTTTGGTACATGGCTTATCATTTATCGATTCTAAGGTTATTACACAGATGACCAAGTTCAGGCCTTGCAGCCATCCAAGTAGTGAATTTCATCTCCATAGGAGAAGTACAGTGGAGATAGGATTGAAACATGATCAGGAAAAAGTACCGCCTGCAGACAAACAAAATAAAATGTTAAACAAAGTACTACCATCTAAGTCACACAGATGTTGGCATGCCTACAAATCAAATCCTAGTTCTGACAGTAGTAATTGCTTACTAATTTGAGTATATGCTGAAATTCCCGAAAGTGAACTCCAAAACTTTCTAAACAGAAAAGAGTTTTTATTTTGTGACGTTGCAGGAAAGGATTGATCAATTACATGCTGAAATTCTCAAAAGTTAACGCCCAACATAAGTTTCAAAACAGAAATGAGTTTTCAGGAGGTCCTAGGTAGCTGGCGGTGTAACACTAACAAGAACACGATGATCAAATTTTGACATGGGATTCAGAAAACAACAAATAGTCAATTCCACTTATTGCTTTCTTGGAAATTTTTAGACATAATAGATTAAATCCTCACTAATTAAAAAGAAAGAGGGAATGCGATAACTGAACTTGTAAAGTCTGTAAAGTTAACTTGTTTCTTTTGAACTTGAACTAACCTTAGTGCTTTAATACCCATATCCATAAGGTATGCTCGATGTTCTTCGTCACCATCTACAAACCTCTCAAGTTCCTTGCTATAGAAGAGGATATCATCTTGAAGATGTCCAGCCCCTGCACACCTTCAAAACAGAGCGAGAAACTCAAAATTGCCACAAATAGGAAGGAGAGAACACATTGTCCCATAAATTTGACAAAGTAACCTGCTCTCAAACACCATAGCTAACTAAATTATACTCCTTCCATTCCGGGCAAAGAGTCCACTATTCCATTTTTGGGATGTTTCACTTAAAGAGTCCACTTACAAAAATTAAGGCATAAAAGTGTCATTTTATTACTAATGGACTGTTAAAAGTGTCATTTTCTTAAAATGTATAAATTCAAACGGGGACTCTTTACCCGGAATGGAGAGAGTATTAGGGTAGTTTCTTTTTCTTTTTCCATTTTCCTAATCCTTTTCTTTTTAATGATTAATGGAATCACATGTCACACATGGTGTGATTCCAATTTCTAAGTTCAGAATTCAGTCTGTGAAGTACAGAGATAACAATTGATAGCCTAAAACCAAAAGATGATGGCAAAATGGATCCACATGACCCCATCGACCATGTGTTAGTAGGCTGAGTTGTGAGAGAGTGGGGCTTCGTCTTACAGATTAGGATCCGTAAGATGGTCTTATAGGAGACCTACTCAAAGATGATAATCAATAAGAAAGCTAGAGCTTCTATTGGTATTCTTTCCCCCAAAATTTTGTATCTGATTTCTGAAAATCCAAGCAATTAGCATCATGATGGGACAGACCGCCATTTGTTAATTGAATGGTGGCATACCTTTCTATAACAATGTCAACATCTGATTTGCTCTCAGGACCACGCACAAGAACTCTGGTAAGGCTTAGTATGTCACGGTAATCGCCCATTTTGTGTGCTTCTTCATTAGAAACCTGGTAAGGTGGGTTCTGAAAAGTTGATGCAGATAGAGGTTGAGTGCCAGTAAATGACAATGGAATATGTTGTACTAACTTTCCCTCTGCTTGAAGTCTTATACAAATAATAGCCATTGCATAGGCAACTCCTCCAAATCCTGTGTGTGATACAAAAAGATATGATCCTGCAGAACTGTAGAAGGAAGTTAAAAACATCATATCTTGAAATATAAGTACTAGGAAAATATAAGTTATCGTCCCAAATATTTAAGATATGATTCTATTCAGTCAACTAGATTAGTGAAAAAAACACATCCATTTGACCGGGTGGATGTGTCCTGAGCTAGAGGTATGTAGCTTGAGCTGCCAAGGAGTGAATGTAAGACAGGGGTCCAAAGTTTTTTTGCAGGTGCATAATACTTCAAATATGAGCAGATTTTCGCCCTTTAGAAGAAGGATAATAGTTCAGAACAAATAGGTCTTTCAGCATCCAAAGGTAAGGATAAGTATTTAAACTGTCACAGATTCATACTTTCAAAATTTTTTTGATAAGTAATGATAAAATATATATAAATAGCATCAAAACAGGTGATGCGGCCTTTGAACATTAGGAGTATACCTCAGCAAAAGAATTATCCACTATCAATATTATTTACAAAATCTACAAGAGTAGTGTTAGGACAGGAAGCAGAATGAGCTGCCTCGGAGCACCAAAAATGCCAGAGTTCGAATCAGAACATTCTTCAGATTCGGGACAGACATTTCCTCATTGTCAAAAGCCCTATGGTTTCTCTCCCTCCAAATAGTCCAACACACTCCCAAACTGTCTCCCAAATGTGATTTCTCCTATTCTTGTACCCAATGGACCAGCCCCTGGCAGTGAAGAAGCAGATGATTCACACTCTCCTCACTAGCCTTGCACATAAAGCACCTATTGACAAAAACCATGTGACGTTTCCGCAAATTGTCCCCAGTAAGAATAGCTTCGTGAGTCGCTTCCCACAAGAAGAAAGCCACTCTCTTTGGAGCTTGAGAATTCCATACTGCTTTCCAAGGGAAAGAAGTTCGATCACTGTTTAGGAGCTTGAGGTAATACGATCCTGACAGAAAAGCAGGACCCCTTGTTCCTTTCCAGACCACCTTATCTTCCCCGCTGTCTATATGCTGCTCGTTAAGTCTCTCCAAAGGCTGCACTACTGAATCAATCTCCCAATCACGAAAATACCTTCTACATGTGGGGTTCCAAATAGGTTTACCATCCTCCATAGACAATACAGAGCTAACTCTACAATCTTTGTCCGTGGGGACCTCAAATAAATTCTGGAACACCTCCCTCAAGCTCGAATTTCCACACCATCTATCTCCCCAAAATCTCACCGATAACCCCGCTACCAATCTCAAATGCAATGAATCTCTCAAAGGAGCTCCACCCTTTCCTAATGCCTCTCCACACTCCCACCGTAAAAGTAGAATTAACCTCATTAGGGAACCGACAATGATCCCCTGCCCCATGCTTACAAACCACGGCTTGCCTCCAAAAAGCTTCCTTTTTTGTAAGATACCTCCACAACCATTTCCCCAACAATGCCTCATTAAAAAGTTTAAGTTTCCTTACATTGAGACCTCCTTCTTGCACCCTGGAGCAAACTTTCTCCCAATTCACTAAATGAAACTTAAAACCCTCCAACTGTCCTTCCCACTAGAAGTTTCTTTCTAATTTCTCTAATCTTTGCCGGAGAGTAGCAGGGATCACAAAAAGACAGAAAATAGGTCGGCAAATTAGTAAGAGTATTCTTGATTAAAACCAGCCTCCCCCCTTGGAGAGAAGTTGTCGCTTCCACCCTGCCAATCTCTGCTCGAAACACTGGATTCCACAACGCCCTACTTTTAGACGGGGCACCAATGGGAAGGCCAATATAAGAGGAAGGAAAATAGGCAGTCTTACACCCAAAGAACGACGATAAAGCCCCAATATCACCCACAACACCAACCAGAATAATTTTGCTCTTGGAAATATTAACTCTCAACCCCGATATACTGCTTGAAAAAATAGTAAAACCAATCGAAGATACCCCAACTGGGCCTTATCTGCCCCATAAAACACCAACATGTCATCTGCAAAGAGAAGATGGGATACCGACATCTCCCTCTCCCCTCTCCTTCCCACCTTAAACCCACCGATAAAACCTCCCCTCTCCTTTTCGGTTCATCCTTTCAAATTGAAGAATAGCAATATGGCTATGGTAGCATTTCCAGTTCCTGAATCTAGCTGCATCGAAGTAAGGGGTCTTTCATAAGACAGTTTATGCCTTTAGCTGCAAGTTTTAAAATTGTTACTTCTTTCTGCATATTGGGGACCAGCACTCAGTGATTAATACTCTCTTCGTTCCGGGCAAAGAGTCCATCATACTATTTTGGGATATTTCACTTTAAGAGTCCACTTTCAAAAAATTATGCTTATCATCTCCAACACATTTCAACTTTATCCTCACATTTTCTATTAACATATTGATTATGCTCAAGCATTTTTGTAATTATGACCAACTTAAATGCTAGTTAGATATCCCTTAATTGGGGGGAATGGAGGGAGCAATAATTAAACAAAGTTCTCCATCGAACATATACTCTGTCTTATGCAGAACAAAAAACATAAAGCTTTCATACAGTACTTGTAATGAGCTGGTTTTCACACATGTTTGGATCATATGCTACCATCTATCCCAAAAACTATAGCCGATAGAAAGGGCACAACAAATTAAACTTCTCACAGGTAGCACCCCGGGCTTGGTGGAAACGCGTGCGTGCATGTGCACCACCACAACCAACAACATACCTCGCAGGTCACTATAATTTGTCAAATTATGAGACTACTAGTAGCCATATCAGCATCGAAATGGGCCACAGAAGAAAAGAATTAAGATTGTTCCGTTGAATTGCTATTTCCATTACTCTTACATATTTTACGGAAAGAGTAATTATATTCTTACTTTCAATATTCATGTGAATACTAGAACATATTTGTCTTTTCATTAAAAGTAAAATACTGTGTGAGAGCAATTAGGGGTTGTGGTTTCTTCCAAACAGAAACCTACCTCCATGTGATTCAATGGCAGTTTGTATAGCTATGGGTTTGTTGGTATATATGTGGGTAATTTTGATTTGTGCAATGCTGATTTCAGATCATGATGCAGACAGCTGAATGACAGTATGATGATAACAAAGCCACACAGTATACGCAAGCTAGATGAAGGTACTTACTCATCCTTACAGTACTGGATTGCATCAACATCAGAAGCTAAAGCTTCTCTCTCCCTAGTTAATGGTATTCTCCTATACACTATATCATATCCATCATCTCTCAGAGCACTATAAACTTCCGCAGGTGTCTTCACGTCATCTACAAAGATGTTCTCCCAGTATCCTACAACACTAGCCTGATTCAATGCGGGGCTATATTCTTCACGATGTAAAAGCATTCGTCCACCAGATTGTCTGACTTCTGATATAATATCTTCTTTTAGCCGTGCCTCCATGTGTTCCACCTGTAAAATAGTCAGAACACAAATTGGTTGGGAAAATGGATTCACTCGATCACTTATTATTAGGATGAAGTGTGAATTAGAACATACCACTGGACCAGTAATTCCAACGTGCTTCAGAGTGTCAACAGGTTTATTTAGTTCCCTGAGGACAAAAGGCGTGCCATTAATGTAAACAACAGCTTCTTCTCTTAGATCAGTAAAGATTACTTTCTGCGGACCACTTCCTTCTAATGTGGTCCTGGCACCTAGATAAGCTAACATCTCCTTTGCACCAGCAATTGTTGGAGTTGCCATGCTAAACACAGGAAAACCATCCACCTGAAAAAGTAGGTAATTTGTTTTTCAATAGAAGAAACGGTCAGCAGAGAATCCTGATAAAAATGAGAAGTTTCGGTAGTGTTTGGTAACATATCTATTTCTTCATTTTGTTTCACATGTTTCTGTTTCACTTTGTTTTGGTTTCTTTTTGATTTTGAACTAGAAACAAAATAGGTGTGATAACTGCTATTTACTGCATTGGAGACGAGAGAGACGGTCTATGCCGGAGATGAGAGAGACAGTGGTGGTGAGAGAAACAGTTCGTTGTTCCTGATGGAGAAGATTGATGGGTTTTTGCGTAAAGGGTTTATATGGAAGATATGGAGGAGAAAAATTTAGGGCTGGGAATTCGTAATGACTAAAGTTCGAACGCACGATCTCATTTCACTTTGCCCTTCCATGTTTTGGACAAGAATCGTTTCTTTTTCGCAAGAGACTATTTATTTTTTTATTTCTAATTTTTGGGAAAAATGAGAAAGCTTTCTAGTTTTTCAAAAATAAAAATAGTTACCAAATGTATTCCTATTTCTAATTTTCACCAAAAAATAGAAACAGTAACAAAAATATTAGAAACGAATTGGTTACCAAGCAAGCCATTCACTACCAGTTTCTCATTTTAGTGAATGTTCATCTAGTTGATAAGAAAAGATGACAATATTCCCTGTAACTTCAGTAAATGTAAGTATAGGCTTCTAGGAATTGTGGCGTTCAGTGACAGCCACTTTGCCTAGAATTTCTAGGATGGAGGTAATAGGTTAAAGCCTCAGTAGGTGGCTGGGGGTGGGGACAACACCACCAAGGGGTGGGGTACTTGTGTGCAGCGGCGATGCCAAGAATTTGTTGGAAGGGGATCAAGTTATCTTAGGGATGGAAACTATATGATAATATCTGAATTAAGTTCAGATATTATCACAAAAAATGATACCAGTACAAACTTTTTTATATATGGGGCTAGCCGTTCAAAATTATTAGTCCAAAATAATTTTGATACCGTTCAAAATTATTAGCCGTTCAAACTTTTTTTGATACCGTTCAAAATTATTAGTCCAGCCGCCAACAAACACTGCCACTAAATCTCTACGACACAAGTTGCACAATTCGAAAAAAAAAAATGATGTGTTGATTTACTTGCATCAAGTTGTGGACATTTTACATCCAACCCAAGCAGAAACGCCATCAATGCCACATGCACCGCTCTGTGTAATATATATATATATTCCCTTCATAGTAGTCCATTAAGGCCACCCCAGAAGGGCATCATCCACTGTACAGGGCATGTGAGCTGTTTGCCCCTTCAAAAGCTTCAATATTCAAAGCTAACTCATTTTTCACAAACAATTCAAGAACCTCATTTGTAGTGATTGCAACGGGAGTAGATAAAAAGGATGGGCTGGGGAGGAGAAAAAGAATTTTGAATAAAAATGCATCTGAAAATAATTTGTTGGAACGTGTTGGGATGAATAACCCCGCTAAAAGATAGGTAATTAAGGCAACCCTTAAGAGTTGGAAGCCTCATTGACGCCCGTTATTTTTATATACTCTTACTTATCAAAAAAAAATGTCTTCAGAAGACCAAAATGGAGAAGGTGGACAAAAATGTGGTAGATAATGTGGGTGGAGGCAGATGGGTCGATTGGGAGCATTTAGAGGTTGTCAGGGTAACAGGGGGAGTTTTGGTTATGTGGGATAGCAGAGTATTCACTAGGTTGGGACGGTGAAGGGATCTCATTCAGTTTGCTGTTTGTTCAAGATAGTGGAGGATGACATAACCTGGGTTTTTTCAGGATTTTACGGACCATGTTTGGATGCCTCTCACATAATCTTGTGGGAAGGGTTAAAATCTGGTAATGAGAGATGGCAGTTTCTTTGGTATATAGGAGGGCGGGATGTTAGTGTAACTCGGTCTCCACACGAACGAACTGGTTCATGTGTAACTAAGCTTGGCATCACCCAAGTCACTTGGAACAAGTTTAAGTAAAATCCCAGCTCAGCACCACAACCTATTCCTCTGTAATTTTTTGATAGTAAAAAATGGTGTAAAAGAAAGGCAAAATGGTTATGAAATTCAGTAAAATAGGTGAGTTCTAGATGATAATGATCAGCCGCTCCGTACCTCTTACATTTTGCTGGTTGCGTCTCTCTCTCGTTTCCCTCCTCTTTGTTTTTCTAGTTGTTAACACTCAATAGGTTCATAAGGACCACAACATGAACTTCTTATTTCAATACGATAAACTTTATACTCCCTAATTCTCAAACCATTACCCAATTTGAATTTTAAGTAACATGTTCTGAAAACCAAATAATCTACCAGGTTGGATTTTGTTCAAGTCATTTCCATGTTCTAAGAATTTGGTGCAGTTATATATGGGGCTAGACTGGGAAATGAAAAAAAATTCCTTATAATTTTGTTACTTCCAAAATGGAATGTCATATAATGACATCAGGCAAATAAAATAAAAAAAGAAAAGAGAATAAGGTATCAGTTAAATATGTTTTTATATTGGTATAAGCCTTTAAATTTGCTTTCACAAGGTATCCCAATCCCCAACGCCCAAGACTAACCCCGAGCCGGGTAGGACTACAAGGGCGGTAAAGTTCTCTCTACCAAATTTTAATGCAGCTGCATTCACATGGCTCGAACCCGAGACCTTACCTTGGTTAAGCTAGAGCAGCCTCTACTAACTTATGTACACGCTTGGTGGTTAGCACAAGTCTTCAGACTTTTTATACATCATGCAATAATTTTTTTCAAACATAGACATCCTTTATGTTTGGTTCAAACTTTACGTTCTTAATGCTATTTAAGCTATTGCTAGTTGAAGATATACACACTTTTCTTATTTTATTTCCGGAAATTTACAGATTTCATAGAAAAATTAATTCTCCAAAGAAAGTCCGTTATTCAATTTTGGGATGTCCTAAAATGAGTCTTAATTTCCTATTTCAGAAAGTTTCTAGTCAATTGTCTATACGCTTTACATCTTCGAGAAACAAAATGGAACAGGTCCACACCACTTGAGGTGATGAGGGTACTAATGCGAATAATATGGAATCAATCATTTTCTTAACATGCGAGTAAAGTCAACGTAGGATTCTCTTTTTGGATTGGAGAGAGTAACGAAACCGGTAAAGCCGAGACAATATGCCAAAAATGAACAAACCAGTTCAGTGCCAGGTACGAGATTGGTAAGTACGATTGAGATTAATAGTATGGCTCAAAATTCCAAGCAAGGTGGCTTTTTTTGCATGGGAGGCACCTAGGGGTTCTCCTGACGGGTGATAATATGAGAGTGCGTGAAAAGATTTATGTCAGTTGGTGTTTCATGAGTTAAAAAGACGAGGAAAATGTTAACCACTTGCACATGCACTGCCCTGTAGTGAGGGAGTTATGGATAATGGTCTTTACCCTTGCTGGGGTTTCTTGGGGCATGCCTAGATCTGTAATTGATCTCATTCGAGGGTGGTCCTTGTTATCAGAAATAAAGAAGGAGAAGAAGAGAAGAGCAGGCAGCAACAGGGAATCTGGAATCGCAATACTTCGCAGTCTCCAAACTCTGCGTACATTCTCTTTTTATTAAACAATAAGCGTATATATATATATATATATATATAACATATACCCTAATAACACAATTACCGAACTACCCTTATTTTCTAACACTCCCCTTCAAGCTGGAGCATAGATATTTATCATGCCCAGCTTGTTACAAATATAATCCACCCTTAACTTTGTCAAGCCTTTAGTCAGCATATCAGCTGCTTGTTCTCCCGTACGCACATATGAGGTGGAGACAAGATTCTGTTGGATCTTTTCTCGAATAAAATGACAATTGTTAGACATTAAGGGTAGTTTAGTAAATTAGATGGTAGGGTATTTTGTATATATATATATATGTCGCCTATTGTTAATATCATGTGTTTAAGATTCTGGTCGCATAATTCACGATTCTCTCTTCTTCTCCTTCTTCTTTATTTTTGTTTACATGGTATCGAGCTCGGTTGGTAGATTCCGAGACCGGGGTTTACTCGAATAGGAGGGCGACCTGATCGTGGAGTTCATCACCGACTTGTTGACTTTCGACGCCACGCCGCGAGTGGTGGCGCGGTGATCGTAATAGAACCCTAGCAATCGGAATAGGATTGCAGTGTCGGATTTGTGTCTCGTGAGGTTTCAAAGTGTTAGTTGATGATTTTGGTGATTGATAGGTGTGATTTGCTATCGCGCTAAGATTCTCGGTCGAATACCGCGTGTGTTATTCGGCTATCGAAGAGTCCCGCTTGGAACTGCTCGCCTTCATCCGATTTTTTTGTTGTTGTTGTTCGACTTGCTTGATAGTTTGAAATTCTCCTTTCTTTATGGTCGATTTACCGCCTCACTTGAAGTCTACAGACCGATAATGACAATTGTTTCTAACCAAAATAGATTGATTGACATTATCTTGGAAGCCGACGGGTCTAATTTTGCGGAGTGGCGATATTTAGTTCAGTGAACATGGGTGGTTTACGAAAGAAGGACATCTTGTCAAGATTGTCCTACCGATGCAAAGGTGGCTAAGGTGTGGTTGGATGATGACAAAGTGTTGTTTCCGAAAATTGTGAATTGTATCGAGAGGAAAAATTATCGCCTATGCAACACCGCAAAACAATTAAGGATCTGTGGACACTCTTGCATAAATGGTTCTCTCGAGCAAGTAACTTGAATAGGTCAGATAACCTCGTCAGAAGTTCATCGCTCTAGTCGAAAGGACGGAGTCTTATGGATTATTATTATGATTTCATGCGTATGAGCGAGGATTTCACCGCCGCTATGCCTATTTCGATGATGTTGAGGAGATGAAAGCTCAACGTGAAAAGTCGTTGATGTTTAGCCGCTATCGATTGGAGAAAGAGTATGATGTGGTTCGGTCTCGCTTATTGTCAAATAAAGATTGGGTACCTTGTCCGATGCCTTTGATAGGCTTTGACCGCAACGAAATGGTGAGTCATCACATGTGGAGGTATCTCAAAAATCAGCATTGGTTTCACAAGGGAATGGCTATCGTGGAGGTAGAGATGGAGGCCGTGGTGGTTTTCGAGGTGGAACTCGTGGTGGTAGAGGGTCCTGAGGTCGTGGAGGACCTAGAGTATGTTACAATTGTGGAGACCAAGGTCATTTCAAAAACCTGTCCTAAGCCTCTCACTCAAAGAATGATGGAGTATCAAGAAAAACAAAGAAATTCGATTCGCTCAAAGCAAATTTGTCAACCTGAGACTCATAATGTTGTTATGAATGACGAGGAGTTTGCCGTGTTTTCACAAGCACTGATGTCTCAGCAGCCTTCCTCCTCTTCCAAACCAACTTTAGCCAAGTCGTAAACCCATAACATGTCTTTTGTCTTCTGGCTAGGCACCGGGTAATTGACTCGTGGGCTACCGACCATATGACCGAGATTCAAGTATGTTATCTACTTATGAGTCGCCAAATAAGTTTACGATCAAGTACTCTTTGCCGATGGATCTTCTTCCAAAGTCTTGGGTAGTGGTAGTACTATCGTTGCTTCTTTATCATTGACATCCGTGGTTATACTTGCCCAAGTTTCCTTATAATCGATATCCGTTAGTAAACTCACAAAGTCCTTAAATTGTTGTGTTTCTTTCTTTCCCCGGTTATTGTCTTTTCGTGATCCGAGGACTTGGGAGATTATTGGTAAAGGAAGTGAAAACCGATGGATTGTACACCGCCGATGAAGTTGTTGCCGCCACTCTTCTACCTGTTGCATCGGTTACGTGTCAAAGTACTGCCTCCTCTCTCCACTACATTGTCGTTATGGTCATCCGTCATTGCTTGCCTGCCCTAAGAAATTGTGTCCGTAAGTAGGGTCTATTTCTAGTTTACCTTGTGAGTCGTGTGAGTTTGCTAAACACCATCGTGTGTCGTATCCTCCTAGAGTCAATAAACGGTCCGCCCCTATTTGAGTTAGTTCATACCGATGTTTGGGGTCCTTGTAATGTGCCTTCCAAATCGTGGCAGTACGATATTTTGTTACTTTTGTCGATGATTATTCCGTAAGTACTTGGCTTTATTTAATGAAATCTAGAGATGAGTTGTTTCAGCTTATTTTGTTCTTTTGTGCCGAAATTAAAACTCATTTCAATTGTTTGGTTCAAAATCTTCGTAGTGATAATGCTAAGGAATATTTTTCTCGTATTTTCTTCTTATATGTCTCGTAATGGAATCATTCATCAATCTTCATGTATTGTCACCCCACAACAATGGTGTTGTCGAACGCAAGAATCGCCATCTGTTGGAAGTTGCTAGGGCATTGATGTTTGAGATGAATGTTCCCAAGTCTTTTGGGCCGATGTCGCTCACACCGCCGCCTTTCTATTAATCGCCTTCCATCGCTCTGCTCTTAAAGGTGACATACCATATTCTGTTCTTCGCCCTTCGCACGTTGTTTCCAGCTCTCCTAAAGTGTTCAGCACTTGTTTTGTCCAAGATGTTCGCCACAGTTGGTAAGTTAGACCAAAGAGCTCTTAAGTGTGTCTTTCTTGGATACTCTAGAACCTCGAAAGGGTATCGTTGTTATTCTCCGGATTGGGCCTGTACTTAGTGTCTCCGATGTCACTTTTTCGAGTCTAGCCCGTATTTTGGTCGGTCATCTGCTTCAAGGCCTCGAAGTTTGTCTCTCCCGATGATTTTCTCACCTATACTTTGGTTCGTCCCTCATAATCCCGAGGTTGGTGTTGGTGTTGAAGCTGCCTCGCCCTCCTATAACTCAAGTGTATACCGCGCACTCGCTTTCAACCCAAGAACCGCTGGCAGATGCTCCAACAGATTCACTCCGATACGGCTCCCACGCCATCGATCCGTCTCTTGATCTCCCTATAGCACTCCGCAAAGGTACACACATATTGTGTTCATCCTATCACCTCAGGTCTCATATGCTCACCGTCCGATTCCTCTCGCTCATTTGTTGTTTCCCTCGATTCTCGTTGTCACCCCTAAAAATGTTTCTCAAGCTTTATCTCATAGGTTGGAAGTCCGCTATGGAAGAGGAAATGCAGCTCTCGAGGCTAATGAGACTGACTTGGTAACACTTCCCGATGGTAAGAAGGCTATTGGATGTAAATGGGTGTACGTGGTTAAAATGAATCCCGATGGCACCGTTGTCTGCTAAAAGCTCGATTGGTTGCAAAGGGGTACGCACAAGTGTATGGTGTTGATTATACCGATACTTTTCTCCTCGTTCTAAGCTCACTGCTCGCCTTCTCGATATCGTTAGTCGCTTCTAATAACCGGGCCTCAGACGCTGATGTCAAGAATGCATTCCTTCATGGTGATTTGCGTGAAGAGTTTACATGGAGCAACCTCCTGGTCTTGCTCAAGGGAGTATGTGAATAAAGTATGTCGGTTACGAAGTCCAGTATGGGTTGAAACGCCTCCGCTGGCTTGGTTTGGCGTATCTGCCGTCGCGTGCTAGAGTTTGGATTACGTAGGAGCACGGTGATAACACCGTGTTCTTCTGCACTAGCGCTGGGTCGTATTGTTTTGGTTGTTTATAGATGATATTGTGATCACATGTAGTGACACATGGTATTGAAGCACTCAAATCGTGTCTTCAAACAAAATTTCAAACAAAGGACTTGGTATTCTCAAGTACTTTCGATCGGCGATACGGTCCAAGAAAGGAATCTTCTTGTGTCAAAGAAAATATGTCCTTGATTTACTTAAGGAAGTTGGAATGCTTGAGTGAAACCGTGTGACACTCCAATGGATCCTAATGTCAAACTTGTAGCCTGAGAAGGGAGATGTTCGAGGATCCGTAACGATACCGACATTGGTTGGTAAGTTGAATTATCTTGTAGTAACTCGCCCGCATATTGCTTTTCCTGGTGAGTGTGTGAGTCGGTTCATGGCAGCCTCTACTACTACAATAATCGAATGCATTGATTCGAATTGTGAAATATTTGAAAGGAGCACCGTGTAGAGGTATATTGTATGCGAATCACGGGCATATGTGTAGAAGCTCTCGATGCCGATCAAGCAGATCACCTGATGATAGTAAGTCAACTACCGATATTGTGTTTTGGGCGCAATCTTGTATCATGGAAAAGTAAGAAACAAAGTGTGGTGGCGAGATCAAGTGCGTAGTCCGAGTATCGTGCTATGGCTCGCACAACTTGTGAACTTATGTGGATACAACAATTGATTGAAGAGATTGGGTTTAAGGTTCCTCGCCTATGATTGTGGTGTGATAATCAAGCACCATGCATATTTCTACAAACCAGCTTTTCCATGAAAGGACTAGCATATAGAGGTCGATTGTCATTTCATTCGAGAAAAGATCCAATGTATCTTGTCTCCACCTCATACGCAAGGCATTGGGAGAACAACCTACCGATATGTCGACTAAAGGCTTGACAAAGTTAAGGGTGGATTATATTTGTAACAAGTCGGGCATGATAAATATATATGCTCCATTGGGGAGTGTTAGATATTGTGGTAGTTTAGTAATTTAGATGGTGGTATTTTGTATATATATGTGTCGTTATTGTTAATATCGATACACGATTTGGCGCCCACGACTCGACTCTCTTCTTCTCCTTCTTCTTCTTTATTTCTCAAGTTACGTAATTCTTAACCTCGAGGTAGATCAGGTGTGCTTTCTTGGATGGAGTGAAACAAATGTGTACTTCAAGAAGCTCATAAGGCTAGGTACACTATTTACCTGTGAGCAATTAAGATGCCGTGATTCAAGCATCATTTCTCGTGGAATAATACGTTTGAGAGATTGCCGAGTTTGTTGCAAAGTGTTTAACTTGTCAACAGTGAAAGCCGAGCATCGTGCTGACTGCGAAGTTGTTCAGCCACTTGAGATACCCGAGTGGAAATAGGAGCATGTGACTATGGATTTTGTGACTTGGTTGCCCTGCACTGACAGGTCACGATGATATAGGTTGTTATTGATGCATCGACTAAGTCCGCTCCCTTTTACTAGTTGCGATGACTTATACTTTGAGTCGCCCATCATCTCTTTATGTTCGAGATTGTTAGATTGCATGACGTGCCGCTTAGTATAGTATCCACCGAGATCCGAGGTTTACTTCGCTTCATGGGCTTTTGACGAATGCTATGGGACTCTTGAGCTTTATCATCCATAGATGTGATAGACTTTGAGAGATTGATTCGTATTCTCGAGGATAAGGTATTTAAGCCAGGCATTGATTTCAAGGGCGCTTGGGACACTCATTTGCCTCTTGCTTGAAGTTTGCTTATAATAACGCTTTCCACCCAAGATCGATATGGCTCCTTATGAAGCTCAGATAGGAGGAAGCATTTCCTATTTGTCGATGAAGTTGGTGAAACCAAGCCCCGTAGATGGTTCAAAGCTTAGTCGAGAGTGTTAAACCGATCGTAGACAGACATGCATACCAAAGCGTGTGTAAGAGTTATGCCTCGAGCAACAAACGTGATCTTGAGTTTCAAGTTGGCGATCATGTGTTCTTGAAGGTATCACCTCGGGTACTAAGAGATCCCGAAGAAAGGTAAATTATCGCCGAGATACATCGGGCCATTTGAGATCCTCGAA
>CM028382.1:5018570-5148351 GCA_013146195.2 Codonopsis lanceolata
TTAGCAAACAAAGACTCGATTTGATTGACCACCAAGCCCAGGATCTAGAGCGGCTAAAAGGTAAATGACCATGGATTGGAGAACATGATTAATCAACGTTATGCGACGGCCAGTGAAAGAAGGTTGCCCGACCAAGTTTCAATTTTGCCCACGAATTTTTATTAAGATGGAGTCGAAGTATTTCTTTAACCGCTTTCCCACGTAAAAGCGGACAGCCCAAATAAATTAAAGGAAAAGGCTTCAATGAAAACCCAATCTGCGAGCTATATTAGATCACGAACAATTTGAAAGAAGAGGCTAAAATGGCGGTTGAATAGACAAATGGCGGTTGAATAGCCAAAACATTAAATGTACACTATTTCATTTGAAAACTTGACAATTTTCAAAAAGCTTAAACCTCAAAATTTCTCTCTTCCTTCACTGCTTCATCTTCTTCGCTAAAATCTAATTTACGCTCACATACACGGGGCGAGTACAATAGCGGACAAAAGCAATTTGGTTGTCTTCTTGATGTTCTTTGTTCTCAATAGAGATGGTCTTGGAAGCGACCTAGTCACCTGCTCGACAATTATGGTGTTCTTCTCTTCGACCTTGAACACAGTGATTCTGATCAAACCCTCATTGAACTCTTCTTCGGCGAGATGAATCCTACCCCAAACATTCCTTATTCTCTTCTTTGAAACATTAATGGCACCGATATTGTGTTTGATGCCCAAACCATTCTTTTTGCTTTTCCAAGCTCAAACAACAGTGCCTCCATAAAAGAAATTACAAAGAAAATGCGTTTCAAGTGGATGGGCTATCATGTTAGGAAGTATTCACGAACCTGATGGCTGTGGGAAGAAGAACTTGTTCATGCCTCACTATGCCTGCTGCATTACGGACAAGTGCTTGATTATCAAATATGGAGGCGAAGGATAAAATCACTGAAGATCAATTGAAGTTGATGTCTGCAATTGTAATTGGTGAAGACATCAAGCTGAGTTACGAATTAGAGTTTGTATTTGACAACATCACAAAACACGGGAAGCATCCCAACAAACCCGGGTTGACTCATCACCTCATCATCACCCATTTTCTTAGAAAAAATCAAGGCGTGATGCGAGTGTTGTGAAGTGGTTTATGATTGGACAGGGAAGAAAGTTTGGTTATCTTGATCTAACTTGGGCTACAAAGTCCGGCAAGTATGTTCCACTGGCTGTTGCAAGAGAAAAAAAGAAGAAAAGGCATCTTGTTATAAGGGAGGAGGAAGAGATTAAAGGAAGCAAATGCAAGCTGTAGAAGCTACTGCATACACTTTTCTTTCAGGTGCTTCTTCGTCATGTTGGCGAGAGTTACTCGAGGAAGAAGAAAAGAGCATCTGGCGATCTGAACCACGAAACCTTCATTCCTTTTCCCCCAGCTGAACCTTCCAACCTTCAATCCACACTGCTTCTTGTACGGATCTAGGAAGCAGCGGAAGCCTTACTTCCTTATCTTTAATCCAACCTATCATCCCAAACACTCTCCCTACCTTATAAATCCTACTCCCATACAAAATGGGTATTTCAATTGATCACCTTCCATACTTCATTCAAGCCCTTCTCTCCTTTCATGAAGAAAATAAGGAAGCAAAACCAAATGTTCCTCTCTTCAAATATGTGGATGACAACGAAGCGAGGAAGCAACATGTCCCATACCACAAACGAAGAAATGAACTCGAAGAGAGGTCATTCAATTAAATTATGGTAAATATTTTGACCATATGCCTCTTGATGGAATGCCTTCTACCATGCCCAAGGCAATTTGTGCGGAGATGGTGGTGATGAAAGTATGGGATATCTTCAATCTTGCTTACAAGCTACCAATGCCAACAGCAGATGATCCACTTAGTAGGAAGAGAAGTCACTAAAGATGATCTCTTGGATCAAGTATATGGAAGTATGCCTAACATCAATCCAAACAAGCTCAAATTGATTCATGAGCAAGCCATGGAGTACATTCACACATCAGCGAGATATGGTCTTTAAGTATATGTCTCTTAGAAAAGGATCCTGAGTAGCGAGGTAGACTTACTACACTGCACCATCTCAAGAACCACATAAACCCCATCTCACATGCTTCTCCTTCACCCATTAGAGCTGGCCCATCCATGATTTTGCCAACGGCATGAGATCATACCAAGTCTCCATACGATCTTGACTTGAACAAAATCAAAATCCTCATGACTCCATCACTTCGGTTGGGAAAGTCAAAGCATTGATGAAGCCAACTCTCTTGATTCAAATTCATCTTCTTCATCTACATCTCGAAGACGATTCATCCTCGAGAAAAATTTGTGCCTCCAGGCTACATCGAAGCGATTCGCAGGAAAGCATCGACCTCTCCGACCCATATTCATGCTTATAGGCTAAGGAAGATCTGAGAAAGCTTGTTAAACTAGCTATTCTTGACCTAATGGGAAGAAAAACGGTATTCACGATGACACCTCTTCCTCACCTCTGGATCTACTCTACAACTTCAGCAATCTCACTCACCACAGCTGCTACTCCTTTGCTCTATTGATCACCAATGCTGCTACTCTGCTTCTCTGAGATCATACTTGACACTCTTGCATTCACGGTAATCTCTTTCGAAGGTGCTACTTACTATGAAGCAGATATTGTAAAATTACTCGGGTGCACATCAAAGAAGATCTCAAGGACATGAACCGGCCGGTGAATCAACATATTCGGGAAGTACAACGGCCGAGATGAACCAACGAGAGGTTCGAGGTTTGCGAATCTTGATTCAAGCTCTTCACCCTCCATACTGAGACTCCATATCTGTTGCGGTTCAAGAAATTGCGCGTATCTTTGCGAGGTAGTCTGCTGGACTTAAAGCATTCAAGAAGGAGGAAGAAACAAGAGGCGGGAGTTAAAAGGAGAAGCCTTAGCACTCACTGAAATAACTAAAGCAAAAGGCAAGAGCTGAAAAAGGCTGCAAAAGCAAGGCTAGAGTTACAAAGAGAAAATCTCGGGCCTAAAAGCGAGAGATTAGGCTTTGACTAAACACTTAGGAAGAGCTCTGAGAACAAATTTCTTTGGCTGGTACGCAAATGAAGAATCTTCGATGAAGATCTTGCACAAGATTGAAGTGTTTTGAGACACTGGCTAGCAACTCATCATCCATCAAACTCATTACATTTGGTGTACTTAAATTTTAAATGTAATAAGTTTAACTCATATACTATTCTACTAACACTGCTTCCAGGGAACAATTTTTTGCGTTTATCAATGGTTTATCAATAAACCGGTGATAAACCATTTGCATTTTCAAAGGAAAAACCATTTTTGACACTGAGCCAAATTATAACATAAAACCTACGGGTTTATCAATGGTTTATCAATAAACCAGTTGATAAACCAGGTCAATAAACTAGTTTCTTAAACCAGTTTCATAAACCAATTTGTGAACATGGTTTATCAATAAACTAGCTGATAAACATGTGCATTTTCAAAGGAAAAACTATTTTTTGACACTTCAAACCAAATTATAACATAAAACCTACCTGGTTTATTAATAAACCAGTTGATAAACCAGTTTCATAAACTAATCTGTGAACATGGCTTATCAATAAACCAGCTGATAAACCATGTGCATTTTCAAAAGGAAAAACCATTTTTGACACTTCAAACCAAATTATAACATAAAACCTACCTGGTTTATCAATGGTTTATCAATAAACCAGTTGATAAACCAGTTTCATAAACCAATTTGTGAACATGGTTTATCAATAAACCAGCTAATAAACCATGCGCATTTTCAAAGGAAAAACCATTTTTTGACACTTCAAACCAAATTATAACATAAAACCTACCTGGTTTATCAATAAACCAGTTCAATAAACAAGTTTCATAAACCAATATGTGAACATGGTTTATCAATAAACCAGCTGATAAACCATGTGCATTTTCAAAGGAAAAACCATTTTTGACACTTCAAACCAAATTATAACATAAAACCTACCTGGTTTATCAATGGTTTATCAATAAACCAGTTGATAAACCAGTTCAATAAACCAGTTTCATAAACTAATCTGTGAACATGGTTTATCAATAAATCAGCTGATAAACCATGTACATTTTCAAAGGAAAACCCATTTTTGACACTTCAAACCAAATTATAACATAAAACTTACCTGGTTTATCAATAAACCAGTTGATAAACCAGTTCAACAAACCAGTTTCATAAACCAATCTGTGAACATGGTTTATCAATAAACCAGTTGATAAACCATGTGCATTTTCAAAGGAAAAACCATTTTTGACTTGGGAAACTGAATTACAACATAAACAGACTTGATTTATCAATAAACCAGTTGATACACCAATTGATAAACATGTTTCTATCAACATGGTTTATCAAAACACCTATCAAACCACACACATAAACCAAAACCAACTTTAACCAGTTGAATAAACCAGCATAATAGGAAAGGATTGTGTTTGCAATTACAACATAACATACTTTGTACTAATATTTAAGTACCAATTACAACAATATAACATAGTCTCTACCAATACCAATGTATACAACTGAATGATTAGGTAAAACAGGTTTAGGATCAAGGTTTCGGCGTAGGCGTAATGTAGGGAGAAGAGATATGTATAGATGCTTTTTTCTCCCTCTTTCTTTTTGTTTCCAAAATATTGTCAGCCTCAATACCAAGGAGACATTTCCTTTTCCTACCTTTAACCTTAACATCATCTATTTTTTCCTGCTTATCCTCCGCATCTTCACTTGCTTCAAATGCAGATACTTCTTCCAAAAGATCATCCAAATCTTCCAACATCCCTTTCATATTTTCACTTTTTTTCTGCTCTTCTTCCTTTGGTAGACACTTTCTCTCTTCATCGTAATAGTAGTGGAGATGGGATTGGTGGTAGGGGGAGTAGTAGAGATGGTGGGAATGGTGGTGGTAGGGAGTGGTGGTACGGGGAGTAGTAGAGATAGAAGTGGTGGTAGGGGGAGTAGTGGAGATAGATGTGGTGGTAGGGGGAGTAATGGAGATATGAGTGGTGGTAGGGGTAGTAGTGGAGATAGCAGTGGTGGTAGGGGAGTAGTAGAGATAGGAGTGGTGGTAGGGGGAGTAGTAGAGAAGATGGGAGTAGAGGAGATGGGAGTGGTGGTAGGGGGAGTAGTAGAGATGGTGGGATTGGCATTTGGGATTCTGGAAAAGGAAGCAAAAGTTGGAAAAGTAGGAGAAGAGTCACGGGTGGGAGTCAATGCCAAGTTGGGGGGTGATGTTTGTTCTCGAGCAGGATCTAAACTCGTTTTTAGATCATCATATCAATTCAAGTAGGTAAGTAAGCTTAGGTAAGTATAAACTAATTAATATTCACAACCAATTACTTAAAATCAAAAGGGTAAATACTTTACCACTTTTCGATCCAAGGCTGTCACTTCAGTCCTAAGATGATCAATATTTTGGTCCACGAAGTGACTAAGATCATCAATCTTTTGGTCCATCTTCTGCAATAAATCAAAAATTGCACTGAGATAAGGAGTGCTAGTGATGTTGGTGCTGGTGCTAGTCACAACGGGAGAGGGAGAGGGATGTTGTCGGGAGGGAAGGTGTTGCTGCTGCTGTTGACGGCCTTCATCTTCAACATGTTCAGCCACAACATGGAAGGATGTGCTCGTCGGCCAAAGTCGCTCATACTCAACAACATAGGGCTGTTGTTTTTCAACCTCAATGGGGGTCAATGGAACAAGCACTTCATCCTGTCAATTGAGCAAAATATCAATTTGATTAATCAACTCTACTGGACACTACTGTTTATAAAATAACAAAGTTTGGAACCACAACTTTATTATTCAAACTCTACATTTACTCTTGTAATATCCAATGTATCGATAATTTCCTCATAGCTGGGATTTTGGCAAGACTTCCAATTGCACATTCTGGGAGTTTTCGGCACTTGACTGTCGATGTTTGATAGCTCATATAAGTCTATAAATCCAAGAAAATCATGGCACAACTCAAATATCCAAACCTGCATTTTAAAAATGTTACATATTAGAAGCATATCAAATTGAAATAATTAGATAACCATTCAATATAAAATCGGCTAACCATATAATATATACAATTGGTTACCTGTAATGCCAACGGAAAGCCGTTGCATACAGAAGTCTGAGCACTAGAAGTAGCCATCTTCATCACTGAATTGAGAAGGTGGGGATAGGACTTTGTTCCCCATGGATATTTATTGAACAAATCCAAATTCTCAACTATACTTAACACACCCACATCAATAGCAGCATTAGGTGAAATACCCCTTAGCACATACTTCCAAACAACTGCAAGAGTCAACTTCAGTTTATCATCCATGTCAGTTGCATATATCTATAAATTTTTTTTAACTCTTCAGGCTTCACTGCCCTCTATCCAGGAAAATATTTATCCACTAGTGCCTTGGTACTAGGGATCTCATCGTAATAATCTTCTAATAATCTAGGTTTTAAACATGTGATTAGGGTGTAGTCCGAAAAGGAAAATCTTACTTCTTGACCACCAATACAAAACCATATTTCATTTTTATTATTTGTTGGTGACTGAATCCTAAAAAGTGCTAACACATGCATCAGCACATTGCTCTTACTCGTATTCTTTCTCATCTTATATAGCTCACCAAAAGCTGAATTATTGAAAAGAATTTGGTGTGCTTCATCCAATGAATTATAAACCTCATCTAATACTAACAGATTACATCTTGATGTAACCTTCACTTTGTACCGGTCATCACGAGCAATAATATATTCTGTCATATTCTCTGTAATAGAAATACAAATTAAACAGTAAAACAAGGAACTATAATCTACGGCTATTAAAACAAGGTTTACTGACAGTGAAATTCATGAACCATATGAAATTACACTTGGTTTACAGACATGGTTTCATAAACCGGGTTATAAAACACATGGTTATAATGCAAATTGGTTTTGTCAATATAAACAAAAAGGCAGGTACATGGTTTATTAATAAACCATAGATAAACCATGTCATTGTCTATTAACAATGTTAACTGGTCTGTGGTTTATAAAAAAAGTTACCAAACAGCAGGGTTGCACCTTGTTTTGCAAACTGGTTTACCAAACAGCAGGTTTGCAAACTGGTTTATCAATATAAACAAAAAGGCAGGTACATGGTTTATTGATAAAATAGTGGAGGTCGACTCAAAAAGGTAGGTACATGGTTTGCAAATTGGTTTGTCAATATAAACAAAATGGCAGGTACATGGTTTATTGATAAAACAGTGGAGGTCGACTCAAATGATCAACCATAAAGACAACATTAAAACCCTAAGCGAAAAAGCAATGTGAGGTTTACCTGGTTCTGAATCGATTATCACGGACGAATTAGGGTTTCTTGAAATCTCTCGAGCTTTGAATCAAAATCCAAAATCAAATTGAAATCGATGGTCGTCACTGCGAGGGTTCTAGGTCGACAAATGTTGTGTTAGAATGAACTGTGAGTTTGTTCAGATCGACCATGGGTGTGTATATACGTATTGGGGTAAGTAGTCGACAGATAAACCAAGTGGTTTATTGGATAAACCGATGTATATCCAATAAATTAACGTTGGTCAAAAAATTTACTTATGGTCGATAGGTCGACCACTTGATGACCACTTATGTCGACCACTTTACGCAGGGGCGTTTTAGTCAGATCCATAAGTGGGTTTGTCAAAGGCTATATATGTATAACAGCCGAGTCTTTTAGCTATATTTGACAAATCCCACTTATGGAAGGGTAAGGTCCAATTAAATATTTTATTGGAGAAATTCAGGTAGGTCTATTTTACATAATATTTAACAAAGAAAGTTTTTTTTTTATCTTTTTAAATTGGCAAAACCATCCATTTGGCAACCTAACTTTTCAAAAACTTGCAAGGCGGCCACCGAAAATTTAAAACTTGCAATGAGGCCACTGTACATTAGTTAGGATGCAAGCGAGCCCATTTTTTGGACAATCGTTAAATTATGTAAAATATATATTTTTCCCCTAACTATCACTCATTCTTTCTCTTTAGATTCAAACTCCCTCCATCTTCTAGACATCTCCCTAAATCCACCCAACAGCCATCCTCCACTGCCGGCGAACATTGCCATCTCCCATCCACCGCTCACAATTGCCAATCTCTTTCATCTCACTCTCTCTCTCTCTCCAGATTTGATTTCATCTCTGTTGCCATCACAATCACCCACCATCTCCATATCGTTGAATCCGGTCAAATCGCCCGACATCTCCATCTTTATCTCTTTCCACAGCACATCGCCGGAATTCCAGTCCAATCGACTTCCTCCAATCAATTTGATCTCCTCCACTTTGCTTTCTTTTCCATCTCCACCCACAATTGTTCTAGCCTTCAGATCCGGCCAATCCCCTCCTCTTCCCTCCATCATCGGCGATGTGAGCCCCGATTTTCTTTCTCATCCCCGATTTCTCTTCTCAATTTCCAACAACAGTAGATCTAGTCCATTGGCTTCTAACAAAGCGTCGGCTTCTTTCTCCATCTCCACTAGCTTGGCTACCTCCGGCACTAACCCCCACTCTTCTTTGCCATCTCCAACCTAGTAGAGTCGGCAAAGTTTTGCCCCTGCTCCAATGTCGCTTACCAGGAAGAAGGCGGGTAGCAATAAAGAAGGAGATGGTGAAGCCGGAACGAACTGGGGAGAGAGACTGAGAGGGGTTTGTTTTGTCAAAGATGGCGCGGAAGCTCAAAATTGCAGGAGGTCGGTGATGGGGTTGCTGTACCAGATCTGGGAAAACAAAAACAAAGGCCGGCCAGCGGACTGCTTTTTTTCCACCCTTTTGTTTCTAATTTAACATAAAGGTTTAGTAGTTACAGGGGCAAAATAGGTAATGACATAATTTAACGGCCAAATTTAATGGTCGTCCAAAAAATGGGCTCGCTTGTATCCTAACTAATATACAGTGGCCTCATTGTAAGTTTTAAACTTTTGGTGGCCGTCTTGCAAGTTTTTGAAAAGTTGGGAGACCAAATGGAGGGTTTTGCCTTTTAAATTTAACTGTTAAAAGATATTTTTGGGGCAAAAAGATGAATATATCATTAATAAAAGGAAACATGCGCGCTTCAGGCACGCGATGCATTGCAAATCCAAAGCCAGTGCATCACAAATCTAAATTTTGCATCACAAAAAATATATCTATTAACTATAACTAAAACAGAAGTCGATGTTGTCACGTGACAACTTTCTGTGAAATGAGAAAAGCTAGAAACAAAATTGTACTGCCATGTGACAACTTTCTATGAAATAATAAAAATAATAATTTTTAATTTAATATAAACTATTTTATTATGTAAACATTTTCTCTTACTTAAAGATTCTATCAAATCTCCTAATATCATGCTATCAAATATTTGTTTTTGCTTCATATAAGAATGATTCCTATTAACAATTCACTTATATAATTTCCGTGCATCTAAAAAAATCAATTGTCACGTGTCAACTTTATGTAAAATAAAAAAAAATCAAATATTGCTTAATTTCAAATTAGATTTTATCCTATTTAATATATATAAGTCTTACTTGACTGAAACTCATTAATTTTCATCATTTTTCATTTACTTACTATTTGATTTATACAAGTTATTTACGGGACAATTGTGTTCATTTTTTATTCTATTAATCTATAACTATTAATTATTAATTACACTAACAGAAGTCACTGCTACCACATACCTAATTTTTGTTAAAATGATAAATTTCAACAAATAATAATAACAAATTAATATATATACTAATTATTAATTAATTAATTTTTAAGTTCTTATTTCTATAGAAAATTCCTACGTAAGTCTTTCAATTACCATTCATATGATCCTTTTTCAATATTTACCTTATTTAGTTTTGTTCAAACGATTCTAATTAAAAGTTGTAATTACTTATAACAAGTTTAGAAAATCATCTTATTATAAATAACATTTGAAAAAAATATATTAAAATTGTACATTGCACGGATACTAATCTATTAATCTATCTATCTATTACTAATTAGTATAACAACAATAGCTGCTACCAAAATGACAGCTTTTTGTGAAATTAGAAAACCTTTAAAAAAAACACGTGATGTCACGTGGCATCTTTATGGTTTTTTTTTTCATATTTCTATTAAAACAAAATTTTATCCTTTTTTGAGATTTATGAAAAAGTTTTACTATATTTATGAAAATGTGTTACCACGTGGCAACTTTCTGCAAAAATGAATGACATATGTCAACCTTCAGTTAAATGAGAAAATATTATTTTTGGATTTTTTGTCAAATATAGCTTAATTTAAAACTAGATTTATTCGATTTAATTTATATAAGTTTAACTTGACTGAAATTCCTCAATTATCATCCCTTTTCATTTCTTAATATTTGATTTATACAAGTTATTAACGGGAAAATTTTATGGAAATTTTATCTTCTATTAATTTATATTTTTTAATTGTTAATTACTACCAAAAAAAGCCACAGCTACCATGTGACCACTTTACGTCAAAATGATCAGCTTTTTAATGAAAATTTGATAATTAATTTATATCTATTAAATATTAATCACTTCATTTTTAGGTTTTTTTATGCAAATTTTTCAGATACCAATTCATATGACCAATTTAAGTATTTACCTTATTTAAGTTTTATCCAAAACATTCTAATTTAAAAATTAATTACATATTTAGATAGAAAATCATCTGATTACAAAAAAAAAATTATATTAAAACCGTGCATCGCATGGGTATCAACTAGTAACTATTACTAAAGTAGAAACCACTACTACCACGTGGCAGTTTTTTGTAAAATGGTAATCACGTGTCAATTTTCTATAAAATACGATAAGATTTTTTTTTCCAAGTGTAGTTTAATTTAAAACCAAATTTTATCCTCTTTAATTTATACAAGTTTAGTTTGACAGAAACTCTTCAATTTTCATCTCTTTATACTATTTTATTTATACCAGTTATTGAGGGGACAATTTTATGTTAATTGTTTCTTCCATTAATCTATATATATTCATTATTAATTGAGTAAATTTTTTATCAACCGACGGTGAATCTTTTCTACACAAGCGGCCCTTGGATCATGACCCGTCTCAATCACAATTTTTTCTTGATTTATTTAGATTTTGGTTGCCCACGTATAGTGTTCAAATGTCATTTGTGTAAAAAATATTCTACACGATAGATGAAAATTTGATATTAATTACTACTAATAGAAGTCATTGCTAACATGACGAATTTAATTAAAACGATCAATTTCACCAGATAAGTTACTAATTAACCTATATATGTTAATTGATGCGTCCAAAAAAGGCATCATACCGGGGGTACCGAAGGTAGCGGTGGACGTGGGTCGTCGGAGTTGCCGTCCAGCGGCCATCTTGTCATCGGTGGTGGATATCTTGCTATATTATCTGTAAAATAAACACCGTGAGTCGGCGGGGAGGGCCCCCGCCAAAAACCCTCCGGCGTGGTCATCAGTACACTGAGTATGAAAAAGAGAGCGCGTAGCCCCCAAGTGCGTGTGTGATTCTAAATCAGAAGAAGAGAGAGAGAGAGAACCCCCTCTTTATGAGCTAGAGGGGGTTATTTATACCTGAGGGAATGGGTTCAACCCATTGTGCATAGGCCTAGCCCAATCCTTGGGACATCTTGTAAAATACAGTGGGCCATTAAACAAGGCCCAAACGCCATTGAAGCGGATCCAAAATATGCACATCAGTAGCCCCCTACTCATTATTCTTCGAGATTCATCTCGAGGGTAAAGAGTACTATTCGCTCGTAATCTTCTTTAATTTCTCGGGATGGCCGAGGCTTAATCACTTTCATCTTGGTAGACGAGATAACAGAAGTGCTGGGATGAGTCACAAATTTAGTCATTTTTTGACCGACATTGTATATGTTAATTAACCAGTACGTTTTATAACTTGATTGTATAAGTCTCTTCTTTGGGCCAAGGTCAAGTCCTAGTACTCGACTTTGCGAGCAGGACTACCTTTGAAAAACTAGCGAGCAGAATGCCACTTGGGCCAAGGTCAAGTCCCAGTACTCGACTTTGTGAGCAGGACTACCTTTGAAAGGCTAGCAAGCAGAACACCACTTGGGTCAAGGTCAAGTCTCAGTACTCGACTTTGCGAGCAGGACTACCTTTGAAAAGCTAGCGAGCAGAACGCCACTTGGGCCAAGGTCAAGTCCCATTACTCGACTTTGCGAGCAGGACTACCTTTGAAAAGCTAGCGAGGAGAACGCCACTTAACCACGAGTAAACTCGAGCGGGAGCCTCTTGGCGAGCAGAGATATATCATGCGCGTAAGAAAGGTGAACACTTGGTCTTAGGTATATTCTAAGAACCACTCGAACACCAACCCTTTTTCACGAGTAAAGATACCTCTTACTCGTGAAAAAGAGAATAATCGAGATAACAGGTTCGAACACCAACCATTTTTCACGAGCAAAGATACCTCTTACTCGTGAAAAAGAGAATAATCGAGATAACAGGCTCGAACACCAACCCTTTTTCACGAGCATAGATAACTCTTACTCGTGAAAAAGAGAATAATCGAGATAACATACTCGAACACCAACCCTTTTTCACGAGCAGATATACCTCTTACTCGTGAAAAAGAGAATAATCGAGATAACAGGCTCGAACACCAACCCTTTTTCATGAGCAGAGATACCTCTTACTCGTGAAAAAGAGAATAATCGAGATAACAAGCTCGAACACCAACTCTTTTTCACGAGCAGAGATACCTCTTACTCGTGAAAAAGAGAATAATCAAGACAACATACTCGACCACCAACCCTTTTTCACGAGCAGAGATACCTCTTACTCGTGAAAAAGAGAACAATCGAGATAACATACTCGAACACCAACCCTTTTTCACAAGCAGAGATACCTCTTACTCGTGAAAAAGAGAATAATCGAGATAACAGGCTCGAACACCAACCCTTTTTCACAAGCAGAGATACCTCTTACTCGTGAAAAAAAGAATAATCGAGATAACATACTCGAACACCAACCCTTTTTCACGAGCAAAGATACATCTTACTCGTGAAAAAGAGAATAATCGAGATAACATACTCGAACACCAACCCTTTTTCACGAGCAGAGATACATCTTACTCGTGAAAAAGAGAATAATCAAGATAACAGGCTCGAACACCAACCTTTTTTCACGAGCAGAGATACCTCTTCCTCGTGAAAAATAGAATAATCGAGATAACATACTCGAACACCAACACTTTTTCACGAGTAGAGATACATCTTACTCGTGAAAAAAAGAATAATCGAGATAACAGCTGACTTTACAAGATGAACTATCAATGGAGATTGAACAAGGTCATTTATTTCACAAGTCATAAAAACCTAGCGGGAGGATAACATGAAGCTCAGTCGCGAGTAAACTCGAGTGGGGAGCATAAGCGCAGACAGGCACTGTGTACAACTCTACCGCGAGTAAACTCGAGCGGGAGGACAATATGAAGTTCAGCCGTGAGTAAACTCGAACGGGGAGCATAAGCGCAGGCAGGCGCTGTATACAACTCTACCGCGAGTAAACTCGCTTGACGCATTGGTGATATGTGCTACGGATGTATTGGAGATTGTAGGTTCATCTTTTGCAAATCAAGTATATTCTCCAATGAAAAAATAATCGTAAAAGTTTCATGCTTTTAACTTATTCGAGCAACAAAGTAATCTAGTTCTCGTGCTACATGGCAAAAATGAAGTAATATAATTATTTTGGCTAGAAGTGGAAGATTATTCGATCACATGATTATTATCATAGTCCGATCTCATAAATATGAACAACATCATGTGATAATAAACTATAAACATGGCTTAAGCTTTTAACTCGTAGAATATGTTGATTTCACTGATTAGCGTATCCTAATGAAATCACATGTTTTAATATGCATCACAGACTAATTACAAATCCAACTCGATCAAGATGTATGTAATCTCGCGACAACTCAATATCATTGAATAAATAACTTAAGGTGTCTTTAGCGTATTTAATGTAATTCATATATAATGTATACAATCATGTATCACATGATATGAAATGTGTCAAAAAACACATTTTATTAACAATAATAATTTAAATAAATTTATTGAGATGCAAACACTTTTGCCTCATAATTTAAACTTGTTCAATGCATCAGATGAGTTGCTAAAGCTCTTTTTATTTGAATAATACTATAATGGAGAATCAAAAGGGCAGCGGAACAAGTTTACACTACCAAATGAATGCTAACTGATGTAAGTGATAGATGTTAATTTAATTGTAAATGATCAGCCTACGAGCATGAAATAATGATGTTAAGTATTTTATTTTTCATTTGATATATATAGATAAGTTGATATGTTAACTTTGAATCTTGCCGCATCATTTTAAAGACTTTCTACACAAAGAACTGAAAACAATCATTAATGCTCAAAATCGGAATTTAATCATATATATCTCATGCTATGCAAAATAGCAAATGTCTCGAGTAATTATCTCAAATGAGAACATCAGGATAAAACAACGAGCTTATATATTCTATAGTACACTTGGTTCGATCAACAATGATATATTTTATCTTACATATCACACGCTAGGAAATTTTTTTTGTTATTAACACTGGCGCATACCAAGTATCATCGACCCGCATAAGTTGTGAGGGATCAAGGAGACATACATTGACATGAGAAATTACTAATACCCAAATTTAATACTAAGCATATGATATATTGAAACTTATGATTTTTTTATGATCATATAACTAACGTAAGTGTCATAATAACGTGGGTAGCATGAAGTGCGTGTAATTGTCAAGTATGCTTAAAATCGCATTATCGCATGTTGTAGTGCCATTGGTTGAAAACTGCCATGTTAGATATAGGGCCATGGAAGTAAATTAACTAACAAGGAGGGCTGAACTGAAAAGAATGCACCTGATATTGTGGGAAACCAACCTGAATTGGTGTTGAACAGGCTGTATCCATTACTAAGGGAGGCTCAACATTCAATTTTCAAGTAAAACGCCACCCACATCTTTGTAACTGTTGCGTAATGGGCTAGTTGTGTGTCGCGCATAACGCATACATCAAACTCAACCTGCGGTGCGTGGCCAATCTGGCGATATGATGCAGTTTTAAGTGTTCATAACCTTAGCGGTTTATGGTGGCACGTGCAGGTGCATGTGAGGTTAGAAGGCGATGGTTTTGATGCTGTTGGCGTCGCCACGTGGCACGACATAAGAAAAGAATCAAAGCTTGCCCATCAACGAACCAATCCAAACCCATCTTCAAGGGAATTGTAATATTGGCGAAGGATTTGTTTTCTGTGAGCTTTATGCAGTTTCGATGTCGATCAACATGAAGATGAACAATCAATTTTTGATTTCCCTCTTCTCCGTCCCCTTGGATTTTTTCTCCCGGAATCAACATGCTTAACAATGATCCTTGGAAAGTGATAGTAATTTTGATCGACTTGCCTCCCTTGAACCAGAATTACTCCGTTTTTACTGTAATTTTTCGCAAAGCTTCAACGTCACCCCCACTGTCTTGAACTGCTTTAGAAAGACATAGAAAAATCTCTCCCGGCAGCGGAACCAACTGATGCATCCAAAAAAGGCATCATACCGGGGTGCCGAAGGTAGCGGTGGACATGGGTCGTCGGAGTTGCCGTCCGGCGGCCATCTTGTCGGCGGTGGTGGATATCTGGCTATATTATCTGTAAAATAAACACCGTGAGTCAGCGGGGAAGGCCCCCCGCCAAAAACCCTCCGGCATGGTCATCAGTACACAAAGTATGAAAAAGAGGGCGCGTAGCCCCCAAGTGCGTGTGTGATTCTAAATCAGAAGAAGAGAAAGAGAGAGAGAGAGAGAGAGAACCCCCTCTTTATGAGCTAGAGGGGGTTATTTATACCTGAAGGAATGGGTTCAGCCCGTTGTGCATAGGTCTGGCCCAATCCTTGGGACATCTTGTAAAATACAGTGGGCCATTAAACAAGGCCCAAACGCATTGAAGCGGATCCAAAATATGCACATCATTAATTATTAATTACTTCATATTTTAAGTTCTTTTGTCTACAGAAAATTAATACGCAAATCTTTCAATTACCTATTTGAAGGATCAATTTCAATCTATTCTATTAACTATTACTAAAATAAAATTTCTGCTACCATGTGTCAGCTTTTGGTGAAATTACTGTCGCGTGTCAACTCTTTATAAAATAAGAAAATATTTTTCTTTTGTCAAATATAGTTTAATTTAAAACTAGATTGTATTCTATTTAATTTATACAAATTTAATTTGACTAAAACTCTTCAATTGTCATCAATTTTCATTTCCTTACTATTTTATTTATACAAGTTATTTACGGGACAAGTTTATGTTAAATTTTTTCTATTAATATAGAGGGAAAATCACAACATTGGTCTCTTGACTATAGGTCGGTCACAATAATAATCCCTTAACAATTTTTTTATCAAATTTGGGTCCTGCGAGCATTTAATTTTCACAACTACTCTTTTTTTGATGGATGTTGTTAAAAAATTACCGTTAAGTTGTCATGTGCCTCACACGTGCGTTAAGTAAAGGCTAAAATGAACATTTTCTAAGCCAAACTTATATCACAATTTTCAATCAAGTCCCTAGGGTTTGAAAAAAGACCCAAAGGCCTTCTTCCCCAAAATAATTCCAAGTAGCAGATTTAGGTTCTATCCCCAAAATAATTCCAAGTAGCATCAAAACATCATCAGGAGGTGCAAAATAAACCACGTCTGCAAGTTTTCCTCCCGAGTGTTTGTGGGATCAAAATGGGGATAATCGAGATTGAATGACGAAAAAGATTAGATTTTGAGACATGCCCAGTAATTGAAATTGAAATGAGATTTTTGTTTCTCGATAACAAACAAGATAAGTCAAAAGAACGATTGACAATCTCCATCCCTTTTCAATTGGGTGGATGATTTTTGGGTTTTGTTCAGTTTACCATTTCAATTTCAATTACTTGGGATGTCTCAAAATCTAATCTTTTTCATCATTCAATCTCAATTATCCCCCTTTTGATCCCACACACACTCGGGAGGAAAACTTGCAGACGTGGATTATTTTGCACCTCCCAATGATGTTTTGATGCTACTGGGTATGTGTATGATAGAACCTAAATCTACCACTTGGAATTATTTTGAGGAAGAAGACCGTTGGGCCTTTTTTTCAAATCCTAAATATTTGATTGAAAATTATGATATAAGTTAGGTTTGGAAAAAAATTATTTTAGTCTTTATTTAATGCATGTGTGAGACACATGTTAACTTAATAGTAATTTTTTAATGGCATCTATTAAAATGACTGTAATTGTGAAAATTTAACACATGTTAACTTAATAGTAATTTTTTAACGCCATCTATTAAAAAGACTGTAATTGTGAAAATTTAATACTCGTAGGACCCAAATTTGATAAAAAAAATTATTAAGGGACTATCACTATGATATGCCTATAGTTGAGGGACTAATGCTGCGATTTTCCCTAATATATATCTATTGACTATTAATTGATAAAATTTTCATTCATCGACCGTGTAGAATATTTTTATACAATCGGCCCTTAGATCATAACCTCGTGTTGATTAGAACATTTGTCATGATTTACTTAGATTTTTGTTGTCTACGTGTCATGTTCAAAAAATCGTTTGACTAAAAAAGATTCCTACACCATTGGTGGATGAATGCTTAATTCTTACTCCCTCCGTTTTTATCAAATTATCGTCTACCTTTCCTTTTTCGTACGTTCTTAAATAGCTTTCCTCTTTCAAAACTTTCTATTTTAAAAAAACACTGTACTCTTATTTTTTCTACATACTTTAATTATGACCATATACTCAAAGGCATTAAAGGTAACCACATATTTTACCAATATTTATAATACAGTCAATTATTTTTTCTTAAACGGTGTGCTGGGTCAAAATAGACGAGGGAGTATTAAATATTTTACTAAAAGCTTTTGTTAAAAGATCATTTTACTTAAAATTACTAATTAATCTATATCAATTAATTATTAATTATAAGTTCTTTTCTTACAAAAAATTTCTATGCAAATCTTAAGTTTCTCATTCATTGATCAATTTCAATATTTACATTATTTTAGTTTTGTTCAAAGTAATGTAAAATTTTAATTACTTATAACAAGTTTAGAAAATCATCTTATTATAAATAACTTTTGCAAACAAAAATAATGTTGCCACATGTAATATAGCGATGACTTTTTGTTCAAAAAATGCATTGTATCAAAATCAATGCGAATAATCAACCCCGATTGAAATTTATAAAAAATTACTAATTAATGCAAACTATATCCATTAATTATTATTATTGGATCATTTTCTTCAAAAGTTCTTTTCTTTATTCTTAAAAAATTTCTATGCAAATCTTAAGTGCAAGCCTTCTTCATTCATCTTTTGATCAATTTTAATATTTACATTATTTTAGTTTTGTTCAAAGTAATGTAAAATTTTAATTACTTATAACAAGTTTAGAAAATCATCTTATTATAAATAACTTTTGCAAACAAAAATATTATTGTTTTGATGTGCGGTTGGTGCTTCGTACAAACAAAAGGGGAAGGATGAAGAAGATGGAAGGAAAGGAGTTGAAAGGATGGAGGAAGGAGAGTGTAAAGGAAGAAGAAAAAATATGGAGGAAGGAGAGGAAGCGATGCAACGAGGTTCAAAATCGATGCATCGGTGTTCAAAATCGGGATTAATGCACATTGAATAAAGTCATTATCCCTCACTATTCGAGGGGAGGGTGGTAATTAGCGCCTCAATGCGATATACAAATAAATAATCAACCCTTGTTTATCCTTGTCCGATACCAAACAAGCCCTGTAAACTTAAATGAAAAAAATTAAATGGAAAACTACTTTTTATACTAGCATAATATTTGGGAGAAACTAAAATAACCTTGTGCTTTTAATATTACAAATGTTGCCAATATGTACTCAGTTTCAGGGGAAAATGTTAGAAATGTACAAATAATTTGGACAAAATGTCACCAACGTAAGTTTCCATCTACACCCCAATTATAAAATCTAAACACCATCCCAACCACCACGAACAATACAATACCTCACAAAATCCACCATCACCACCCCGGACCAAACCATAGACCCAACCACCCAACACAAGCACGATGCAATTATCTCTCGCCTCACTAACCTCTACCAAATCTTGACTCTCCACCAAACCCAACACCGCCGATTCCGAAACCCCGGCCCATTTTTCGAATCTACCCAAGCCTTTCTTCTGTTTTCTCAACCTCCAAACATTCAATTGATTCCTAACTCACCCTCATCAATAACCAGTCTACCTCAAATCTTAATTCCAAATCCGACCTCGGTGACGTCTCTTTTCATCTCCCACCTCGAGAAACTCCTAGTTGACAACTGCTACTTCTTCCCGCCTTACGAAGTTCACACCTTCCTCAAAGCCATTCAAGATCTCATACAAACCCTAGATTTCGTCAACGCCAAAGTCAATCCTAAGAAGAAATTCTCTTTTAAGAACAAATCGACAAAAAAACATCGATCTTGATGTCATTATTGTTGAGGGTACTGTGGGGAGGGGGAGGACGTGAGAGTGGTGTAATCACAGATCTAGTCGCTCTACCCATAACATTGAGTTTGTGTGCTCCAGAGTCAGTAGTATCTTATCCGGATCGCATTTGGGGAACCTAACGATGACGAAGACGGAGCTGAGGTCAGAGATTATGCGGCGGAAAGTGAAGCATCGGGAAGAGAAAGATTCATTAGAAAGGAGATTGTGTAAGTGGTGGTGGTTATTGGGGGCTAAGATGAGACAGCGATGATGTGCGGGTGGTTGGAGGGGGTGGAGGAACGCTGAGGGAAGATCAAAGAAGGTTGGAGATGTTGCCGATGCCTAATACCAATTGTTGGTCCCATTGATGTGCCCAAATAGGCTCGATGGGGTGAATAGCTGATAGATGTGTTTTATATGCATCTATGGGATACTTATTCAGCTTAGAAATAGTGATTCCGCGAGGCTTTTGGCTACTAATATGTGTTTTGGAGCTTAGTTGTAAGTATCAGGGTTTTGGATAAAATTAAGGAATTCTTGAAGGTTTTAAGTGAATAAATGAAGAAGGGAGCAAAGTGCTAAGTTAGAAGAGTCAAATGACCAAAAAGTGCAAAAGACCTTGCGGTCGTATGCCCTTAAGACTTGCCTTTGTAAGGTCCACGGACTGACAGCCCCTGAAGGAATGCATGACCTTGTGGTCGCATGCCTCTAACACCTTGTCACCGCAAGCCGCCGACTTACAAAATCCGAAGTTCAGTCTTAACCTAATATAATTCTAAACCCTGTAACCATTAGTATAAATACAAATCTTATAGCCCTAAGCCAAAGGTCCGAAAGCAATAGAATACCGTTTTATTAGTTGTAATTCATAGTTTTAGATATCGTTCATGCTTTCATTCATCCAATCAATTAGTTCATCGTTGAGGATGAACTAACTGCTCATATCTAGGAATTGGAGGTAACTTGTATTGACATTTTCAAAATTGTTATTTAGAGTCCAACTTTATTTGTTTATTAATATTAGTTTTGTACTTTATTACATAAATTCTATGAGGTGGCTTAATAATAGAGTTAATGTTTCACCAAATATGAGGTTGCAAGTTCAATTCCTATTAAGTGTTTTATTTGGATATTTTTTAGAATACTCTTGACAACATGACAACATTTTGAACAACATAGAAAATTCCTTATGCATATTATTTCTATTTTTCTCAAAAGACTTTTAAATCTTAAAATTATACATAGAAAATTCATTTGAACTTGGTCCAATTATAGTATTGCACAAATAAAAGATGGTCGCCACATAATCTCGAAGATTTAGTCCATTCATGGATTGGATCGCTTAACTTGTGTAGCGGTGCACCGAGTCCTTTAGACTAGGAGTATGTATGGCTAGTCTTCTCAACTGATTAAAATCCATAATTAGTTTTGTTTTAATGAGAATATATTATCTCTAAAACTTTGTTCGGCTAACCTTTAAAATTTGGCCAACTCTGACTGGATGTTTCTATGTAATAACTAGTAGTAATATAATTGGGTTTCTTATAAATATTTTCAATTCTGATTTCTAAATAGTGTTTGACTTTTTGTTTGTAACTTGGTATTGTATTCCCTTTATCCCAAAAAAATATTCATTCAAAATAAAAATAAAAACAAAAAATTACTTTGATATGTACTTTTCACTAAAAAGTTTAAAAATATTCATTCCAATTTTGATAGGTTTTTTTTTGTTGTTGAATGGTATATATTTGTGTTTCCTTTTGATTTAGTTTATTTTCTTCTAAAAGTATTTGAATATTGGTTCTTTAAAGAATGATGATTTTTGTGATGTTAAAAAAAATGGTTCAAGACGTGTCAAGTTATGATCATGAAATGTTACGCTAGGTGGTTGTCTTTCACTTCTAGCACTAGCCTATTATGCTCGAAAATGTCGTTAAAAAATATATATATATATCCAGGATCTAGCCTGTTTCTACTATGAAGCTCCCAAGTGCATTTTGACTGTAACAATTTGCCTAGAATTGACATGTTAAAACATGAGAGAGCAGTTATCATGCTCATCATGTTTGACTAGCTAGGAGATGTTAGAAATTAGGAACTAGCTGTGGAGAAGATATCATTCATTCATTCCTCCCATCATGTGATGTCTGAATGAGATCAGATATTTGACCATGTCAACAAGGATTTTGTAACTGATAGTTATCATATTCTTATTTAATTTGTAGGAATATTAGTATCTGTTAGTTACTTATGGGTATGTGATGCAGACTGCAGAGAATAGATTCTCCATCTCAACGTACTTAAAAGTTGAAAGTTATCTTCAGGAACAAGTAGGTAGGTATGGGTAATGGGTATCAGGGTACGATGCTCTCGATCTGCACAGGGAATAGGGAATTGAATCCCAATTTATGACAACAGAATAAAGAATAATATATTGAGATAATACATACCCATAAGGATTAAGGAACTGTGGAGGAGATATGGATGCTGTAATCTCCGTATATATAACATGCATATAATCATATCCCAGTTTATATATAAAATATAAAAATAGATGGATGATTGTTGATTGAGAATATATATATTTCATTTTAACTTGCTGCATCATACTATTTTTTTTTTTTAGATCAATTACTGTATCAGCTAGCTAGGGAATTGAAGGAAATTAGCATCCAAATCTGTGGTGGGACCGTGAGAGTGGGAATGTGGGAGTGGGATTTTCAAGTGTGCCTCAGGCTCATACAGTATATAACACAGATTCCTCATTCCCAAACCCAAACTAACCAAAATGCATGGGTTTGGGTTGGCCATGACGATGGCCAGGTTGGGTTGATTCCGACGTAGACTTTCCATTACACCTTAATTCCATTTACGTACGTGAACGTGACTATATAATAAGTACTAGTAGGCTAGTAGGCTAGTAGGCTAGTAGCACCTCAACCACCTAATTGTGTTTTTGTGGGTTTAGATCTCTTGTCGAGCTAGCTATACACAGGTAAAGCCACTGATCCATGTATGTCGTCTTTTTTAAAACTGCTCCAAGAATTAATGAATCTTCAATTCAATCTACAATATGCATGCGTATATATGTATATATGATCATCCATCATTTATTGTTCTCAAATATGAAGATCGCGATGGATGCTATTGGAAGATTCAACGGAGTCACGTATGAGTGCTTGCTCTTTGGTACGTTTATTTAATTTTAGTTTTTCTGTTGAGAATTAACCAGAGCTAGCTAAGCTAATTTGTTAATCTTCTTCCATCTTATCTTCGATCTTGCATAGATTTGGACGACACTTTGTACCCCATGAGCTCAGGTCTTAACATGGCTTGCCGCAAGAACATACAAGGTATTTCTATTTCTCATGTGGATCGGATGACTATTAATGCATCTCAATTTCCCTTGATAGCTGCATTTCCAAGTTTGGGTAGCAAAACTAATTAATAGCATGGACTTAATTGGTTTCATTGTCTGCCAAACCAAAATCGACATCAAGTTTCAAGCTAAGAGGCCTAGGGGCGGCCGCGAGTGTCTGACCCTATTACTATATATATATTAATGAAAATATGGTGACATTGTGGGATATTTTTTTGGCAATTGAGAGAGTAGTTGGCGGGGGAGGGAGCAGATTGAGATGGTTTTAGTGGGAGTACTGTTGAAACTGAAAGTGATATTGATGGAGCCCAAGTAGCTGGTAGCGCGGCTGATCGTTTGGAGGAGGGTGGTGATGAGTTTCCCGGTAGGGAATGTGGTAGCGGAGGATGTAGGCGAGGTTGGTGGAGGAGTTGGAAATGGTGAGAAGGGGGGCGGTTGGTGGTGGTGAAATTGGGAGACGTCCTTGGCGACAGAGGTTGTGGTGAGGAGGAGGAGAAGTCGGATAGATTCGGAAAGGGTATAAGAGATGGATGAGGATAATGGAGAGAACGGGGTGAGGTGGGTAGGTCTACAACTTTTGGGTAGCCTGAGTAAAGCCAATATTTATCCATTTTTATTATTGGTGTTTATTGGGCGAACCATTTAAAATCTAATTACTTTATCGGAATTTTAATGATTAATTCAATGTCTAATATAAAGAATATATTGGATGGGCTAATGGGTTGGATAAACTCACAATTTAGAATAAAGATATAATACCCCATCCCACATGTGAAAATTGTGTTTGATTTATAAGGTAGCACTAGCCAACATCATCCATGAATTTTAGTGACCCAGGTGATACGTCTTGAGTGGTAGGTGTGGGTTACATTTAACGAACCGGACTCTTAGGCTCGGGTACACTTTTCTTAATTCAAACGTTTCTTTCTTAAACAAAAAAAAAAAAAAAAAAAGAAGATAATAATGAAGGGTTGATATTCATATAATTGATGACCTATTTGATTTTGAACTACAGATTACATGTTGGAACACTTGCATATAGAAGAAAATCAAATTCCTAATATGTGCTTGGAGTTGTACAGAGAACATGGAACAACGATGGCTGGTCTCAAGGTAAACAAACAACCATGAGAATGAATAAATAAATAAATAAATAAATAAAATTAACCAGCTATCTTGATTCTTGATCAATTGGGCAACTTCACTTTCAGGCTCTTGGATTTGAATTTGACAACGATGAGTTCCATGCTTATGTTCATGGCAAATTACCCTACGACGTTCTGAAACCAGATCCAGTGCTAAGAAACCTTCTACTTTCAATGCCTCAGCGAAAAATTGTATGTGATGTTGTTTACTCTTTTCACCACATACATTTTTGGTTTTGGGACTGACAATTAATTGGATATGTTGGCCTCAGATCTTCACAAATTCTGACAAACCACATGCAGCTCAAGTCCTCAATAGGTTGGGCTTGGAGGACTGCTTTGAAGGTGTCATATGCTTTGAAACTCTTAACCCGCCACTGCCACTGCCCAAGCATGATGATATTTCGGCAGATGCCAAAGTCGCCAACAAGACCCCAATACTCTGCAAGCCCGCAGTAGAAGCAATCGAAGCTGCTTTAATCATTGCAAATGCTGACCCAACAAAAACAGTAAGTAAATATTCATATGCATATTTACTACAATTTCACTCTGTGAACCTAGACCATATTTTTGTATAGCTCAACTTGTGGGATGATGGTGATTTTCCTCTTGTTCTGGTTCATTTTCAGATTTTCTTTGACGACAGCATTCGAAACATTGCCAGTGGCAAGGCAACTGGACTTCGTACAGTCATTGTAAGTTCTCAAAATTCTTCCTGTCATCCTAAAAGAGAATACTACTTCTGAAGATTTAATTTGTATAGGCATAACCACTTCAAGTAAAAAATATGGTGCAAAAATGATCCTTATTAGTACTTAACAATGGCAGGTGGGAAGCTCGAACCTTGTGCCTGGTGCAGATCATGCTTTGAGTAGCATCCACAATGTTAAAGAAGCGCTACCTCAACTGTGGGAAGGTGAACAAGGAGAACATCTGGAGCAAGTACTCATCCAATCTGCTACAGTAGAAACTGTGGTCGCATAGGTCCAGCATATGCTAAGTTCCTAAATTGGTTTTCCAATTGAATGTTTCCCCTCACAAATTTACTTTTTATAAGTGTAGGAAAAATAAGGAGTGATTACTTGTCTACAAGAAAAAAACACCAACAAGTGTATGTATGAAACTAGGGGGATATATCAATAATCATTATTTCAGCAATTTCCACTAATGAAATAAAGAAGGTTAACTTGAGCGTTTAACCAACTATTTTACATGCTCGACTCCATATAATTATAAACTTGGAAAGTCAGTGAATGCAGGGTAAAACTTCGCGACACCACCTCAACATATCCGCCCAATCCATTTTAACTTGGAAAGAATTTTTCTACTAGAGGCCAGAGGGTCAACTAGGTCGATCCATATCCAACCGCAACTTCACAAGCTACTTTCCGATACAAGATAAAATTATTTATGCTTCTTTATTCCAAGTTTTCTACCAGAGGGTCAACAAGCTTCATCTTCTCCTATATGTACAAGAGCAGCTTAAACAACCCTACTTCCCAAAACAAGAGAAATCTATCACTGTATCTTCATTCCATAAATCCAGCAATCTAGGAACAGAAAATAGAGAGAAGTGCAAATCAATCATATGCTGCCGGCTGTACATATTGAAGAGGATCTTGAGGTGATGCTTATAAAAAACTAGCTAGTTATCTATATCAAAGCTTCCACCCTAAACCAATCAATTATACAAGGCTTCAAGACACTTGTTACATCCATCCTCAGTTTCCAGATTATATGAAAAATGTGACAGCTATTAGCTGTGATTACTACCACCAACAGACTCACTGCAGCAGATCCAAGTAGATGATTTACAATTTATCCTAAATAATTTCATTTTAGTGCTCATCTTGATAAATAGCATGCATATGCACCTTAAACCATTATTGTTACTAGCGTCTGGTTGCTACTTGGAACTTGAAGCGCTTATAGGCTGACTGCCAGAACCGTAGTTAATCCACATCCAATTGGGCACTCAAGATGGGGGGCCTAGCAACCAGGTTCTAGTCTATGTCTGACAGCAATAGGACAACCACCCAATGCCAGTGCGCTTGATCGGCTTACATAGTAAATTAAATCAGTTGATTGATAGACAGAAGCTTGTTAGTACCTGGATCACATTGATACCCTTGCTTTTCAAAGGTTCAAACCGTTAACAGACAAAACATATGCTCACGTAGAATGCGTTCTAAATCTCTCTCGTGTATAGCCAGATGAGAAATACAATGTCTCATGCATGAACATCTCACAGAGCTGCTGCAAGTGATTAGGTGAGGGATTTCCAATAAGAGTAGTAGAGTACAAAAAAATCATGCTCATTGCATGCCAGTGCAAGTGTACAGCAGCTAAGAAGACAAATCAGTTATTCATAGGTAGCTCCCCACAATTAATAATTCTGCATGGGAACCGAGGTATATCTGATCTGCTTGTTTCTTGGGATTCAAGCTTCTGAATAACATCCATTCCATCGATGATATGTCCAAAAACATGTTTTTTGTCCAACCATGGAGTCAGCAAATGTGACACTACTTTCAGAAATCTGAGTGAAACTAAATCAGCTTTATGTCACGGACTTGAATTCTTCAACCTTCCGTGCGGCACTTAGCGCTCACAATCCCGTTGATCTTGCTCTAAGCCTGAAAATCTCGAATGGGACTAGGCAATGAGAGAGAGCTTTGAGAAAGGGAACTTGTATTGCTTTATGAGAACTTTACAAGAGTTACTTTTGGATGGTTTGGCCAAATGAGGCCTCCCCCTTTATATAGGCATCCTCCTTCTCAATTGATGGCCAAGATTTAATTACATTAATGGCTAGGATTGCATGTCTAGAATATTCCTAGTATATGTATTTACATGATAGTTCTACATAGTTCCATTCTAGCAAATTGTGGAACCTTCCGGAATTCTTTGGCATCTCCTTAATTTTGCTTGTAGTTTCTAGAGAATTCCGGAGAGATCCTTGACAGGATGTGACATTCTCCCCCACTTAAGTTCGCGACGCCCTCGTCGCGCCTTCCTCATTGTACTTTTGGATAAGATCTGCAAACTGCCATAGTAAGTTTTCCGACTCCCAGCTTGCTTCACTATCCGGCAGATTCTTCCATTTCACTAAGTACTCCTTGTAATGGGGCACACCGCGTCTCCTTATTGTTCGGTCCGATAGGATTTCTTCAACCTCTTTGTCAAACGAAGTGACAACAGCCGTTGGTGCCCGCTTGGACACTCCTCGATTAGGGTCTTCCATGTCTTGATGATAGGGTTTGAGGAAACTTACGTGGAAGACCGGATGGATCTTCAACTTGGGCGGCAGTTGTAGTCGATACGAAACTTTGCCCACACGTGCTATAATAGGGAAGGGACCCTCGTATCGCCGTATCAAACCCTTATGGACTTTCCTTAAGGTTTTGAATTGTTGAGGCAAGAGCTTTACCATGACTTGGTCTCCTTCCTTGAATTCCACCATCCAGCGCTTTTTGTCGGCCAACTTTTTCATCTTCTTAGCCGCCTTGTCGAGGGATGCTCGTGCCAAGTCGGTTTGGTCATGCCATGCTTTCGCTGCTTTGTAGGCCGCTGGGCTCTTTCCATCATAAGAAGCTAGCATTGGGCGTTAAAGGTTGAAGCCCGGTGACAATCTCGAAAGGGCTCCGTCCCGTAGCCTCACTTCGATGCATGTTGTAAGAAAATTGGGCCACATCTATGAGCCTTGCCCAATCATGCTGGTTGGCACTCACGTAATGTCGTAGGTAGAGCTCTAACAAAGCATTGACCCGCTCTGTCTGACCATCGGTTTGGGGGTGGAAACTTGTAGAGAAGTTCAATTTCGTCCCCATTTGCTTGAAGAGCTCCGTCCAAAACCTCCCAGTGAAACAGGGATCTCTGTCACTCACAATTACTTGTGGGACTCCCCAATACTTCACAACATTCCTGAAAAATAACTTGGTCGTTTCATCGGCCGTACAGTCTGCGGGGGCGGGAATGAACGTGCCATATTTTGAGAACCTGTTGACCACCACGATTATGCTCCCAAATTCTTCGACTTAGGCAAACATGTGATAAAATCCATGGAAACGCTTTCCCATGGTCCTTCAGGAATTGGTAGTGGCTCCAATAGACCGCCAGGTTGACGCTGCTCTATTTTATCCTGTTGACACACCAAACATGTATGTACGTATGTCTCTACATCGTCGAACATGCGTGGCCAGTAATAAGATGCCTCCGCCAATGCTTGCGTCCTTTTAATACACGGATGTCCGGCCCATTTGGAATCATGGCCTTCCCTGATTATCTCCTTGCGCAGGTCGCCCCATCTTGGCACATAGAGTCGATCACCTTTGGTGAATAGCAGGTCACCCTTTAGCCAAAATCGTCGGGTCTTTCCTTCGCGTGCCATGCTTGTGAGATTCTTGGCTAAGGGATTGTGGTCTAGCCCCACCTTGACCCTGTCTAACAGAGAAAATTGTCGTTGACTGATAGCAGCAAGTTCCGCCTTCCGACTTAGTGCGTCAGCCACAACATTTGTCTTACCCGGTTTATACTCAAACAAGAAGTTGAACTCTGCAAGGAAGTCTTGCCGTCGAGCTTGCTTAGGGCTGAGCTTCTTTTGAGTTTGAAAGTAGCTCGTGGCAACGTTGTCTGTTTTGATGACAAACTGAGAACCGAGTAAGTAATGCCTCCAAGTGTGCAAGCAATGAATAACCGTCGTCATCTCTTTCTCTTGCACCGTGTACCGCTTCTCTGTGTCATTAAGTTTTCGGCTCTCGTATGCAATGGGATGCTCATCTTGCATGAGCACGCCGCCAATAGCAAAGTCTGAAGCATCCGTGTGTAACTCGAAAGGCTTGGAAATGTCAGGTAAGCATAGGACTGGCTCCTCCGTCACGGCCTTCTTTAATTCTTCAAAAGTTGTTTGACATTTCTCGTCCCAACTCCATGCCTTGCTATTCTTGAGCAAATCCGTCAAAGGGGCTGCTTTTGCCGAGTAGCCCTTGATGAAGCGACGATAGTAATTCACCAATCCAAGAAATGATCGTAACTGCGGCACCTTGGTCGGTGGCTCCCATTCCTGGATCGCATTGATTTTCGTCCCGTCCATCATAAGTTTTCCATCTTTGATCTTATGCCCTAGGAACATGACTTCCTTTTGGGCAAATGAACATTTCTCCAGCTTTATGTAGAGTTCGTTTTCCCGTAGTACTTGGAAGACTTGTTGCAAATGCCCAACATGTTCGTCCAAGGTATTGCTATAGATGACAATGTCATCCAAGTAGACTATGACGAACTTATCAAGGAATTGATGGAACAACTTATTCATCAAGGTGCAGAAAGTGGCAGGGGCATTAGTGAGACCAAACGGCATGACTAGAAATTCATAAGAATTGTACCTTGTCACGCACGTTGTCTTCTCCTCGACGCCTTCAGCAATTCGCACTTGATAGTACCCTGACCTCAGGTCCAACTTGGTGAAGTACTTGGCCTTGCCAAGTTGATCGAAAAGATCCACAATGAGAGGAATCGGGTACTTGTTCTTCTTAGTTATTTTATTCAGGGCCCTATAATCGATACACATCCGCAAGGACCCATCCTTCTTCTTTTGGAACAATACGGGGGCACCATATGGGGACTTTGATGCACGAAGATAGGCAGAGTCGATCAACTCCTTTAACTGCTTCTTCAATTCTTCCAATTTTGGTGGTTGGTGGTGATAAGGAGCCATTGCGGGTGGCTTGGCGCTGGCTCAAGTTCAATCTTGTGATCTTGTGACCTCTTGTGATCTCTAGGTGGCTTCTTTGGCAATTCTTTAGGCATCACGTCCTTGTCTCTGAGGCGCTTGAATCTCCTTTGGAGCCTCTCGAGATAATGGGGTCAAGCACGTCCCCGTCCGGCGATTCGATATTGCTAAGTAGCAAGGCTCCTTTCTATTAAAGCCTTTCTTAAATTGCATCGCTGATAGTAACTTGGTTTCCACTTTGGCACTACGCTCGGTGGGCACCATGCAAGTGTTTCCGCCATCTAGGATGCACAATGAATTAGCAAAAGGCATAGGGAAGGCTTTTACCTTGTCAAGGAACTCCATTCCAAGCACAAGTTTGAAGTCATCCATTAGCACGACCGATAAATCTATCGAGCCAACCCAATCGCCGATCTTAGCTTCCACGCCTCGAGCTTTTCCATAGATTGGTTTTGCATCCAAGTTCACCGTTTCAAGGATGCCCTTCTCCTTTGAAGCATGAAGGCCAAGCCTTTTGGCTTCTTCTGAAACAAAGTTATGCGTAGCACCTGTGTCAAGTAAAGCTTGAGTGGGGACACTGTTTACTTTGGCTTTGACGTACATGAGGCCTTTGGCCGCCGCCTTTGGTACCTCTATCTTAGCTTTGATGGCGTTCAATATTTGTAGTGACCCCATTTGAGCCTCCTCCTCGTGAGCTTCCTTATCCTCATATTGAACCATCATTGCATGGAAGCCCTTTTTCTTGGGACAATCACGTGCCCAATGAGGTCCATCACATATGAAGCAAGTGTTTGGGGGTTTAGACACTTCCTTGCCCTTATCACTTTGCTTCTCTTTCCCTGGCGACTTGCGGGTGGCATATGATTTTTTCTTGGGCGGCATATGATTTTTCTTTTTGGGCCGGTTGCTCTTGTCCTTTGACTTTGCTTGGCTCTTTCTTGCTATAGTCGACAAATGACTCTGTGTCGGCAATGGCGGTAGCGAGATCTTGCACCCCACACCGCTTGAGTTCCGTCTTTGCCCAAGGTTTTAAGCCATCCATGAAGTAGAAGAGAGACTCTTTGTCGGACAGGTCCTGTATCTCTAGAGTAAGAGTCGTAAACTCTTTGACATAGTCCTTGCTCGGACTTGCGTGCTTGAGCTTTCGGAGTGGGCTTCTTGCCACATCCTCGGCATTTTCAGGATAGAACTGCTTTTTGATTTCTCGAATAAAATCAGTCCAAGTATCAATAGTGCACGTACCTTTTGCGATATCGCTAGATCGTCGTCGCCACCACAAAGCCGCAGTGTCCTTCAAGTATAGACTAGCAGTTTGGATCTTGGCAGCATCATCCACAATGCCAGTCACTTGGAAATATTGTTCAAGTCCCCACAGGAAGTTCTAGACCTCCCTTGCATTCCTGTTGCCAACAAACTTTGATGGCGTCGGGACTTCAATCTTTGGGGTTGCCCTAACGGCACCTACCCCGCCATTCTGACCCCTTGCGGCACTTCCTCCACTTGTTGGCGAAAAGAATCAAGTTCCTCCCCAACTTGAGTACGCAAGGATGCAATCTCGCCCATCAGCTCCTTACAAAGGGCATGAAGCTCATTTCTTAGGTCTCCACCTAAGATGTTGAGGGCAGCTTTGACACCAGCATGGATCTCGCGTCCTCCGACTCCAACCCGTCAAGGCGTTGGTGGATATCCTCAAACTGCTGCCCAAAGTCCATAATCGAAGTCTCCACTCCGACAACCCTCCTGTCCAACTCTGCCAGTGAGTCTCTGGACTTGCTTTGGTGCCTTGCTCCTCGTGCTTGGGCATTCTCATGCCCACTTGCTTCCTCTTGAACGACACCTGAGGTGGTGATGTTCTTGTCAGTGGTCTTTACCATTGCCACGAAACCTTTGCTCTGATACCAACTGTCACGGACTTGAATTCTTCAACCTTCCGTGCGGCACTTAGCGCTCACAATCCCGTTGATCTTGCTCGTAAGCCTGAAAATCTCGAATGGGACTAGGCAATGAGAGAGAGCTTTGAGAAAGGGAACTTGTATTGCTTTATGAGAACTTTACAAGAGTTACTTTTGGATGGTTTGGCCAAATGAGGCCTCCCCCTTTATATAGGCATCCTCCTTCTCAATGGATGGCCAAGATTTAATTACATTAATGGCTAGGATTGCATGTCTAGAATATTCCTAGTATATGTATTTACATGGGAAAATGATATCCTTACCACTAATCCTACAACTTTCCTTACAACTAAGCCTTGAATTGAGGAAAATTGTTTTGGACAAAGACAAATTTACCCTTTTTCAAAGCTTAGTTGTAAGGAAAGTTGTAGAAATAGTTGTAAGGCTAGGAATATTGATTTACATGATAGTTCTACATGGTTCCATTCTAGCAAATTGTGGAACCTTCCGGAATTCTTTGGCATCTCCTTAATTTTGCTTGTAGTTTCTAGAGAATTACGGAGAGATCCTTGACAGGATGTGACATTTAGCCAAGCTAGAATGCGTAAACCACTTACAAGGTAAGCCAAAGCAGTACTCCTTCCGTTCCACTCAAAGAGTCTATGTTTGAAAAGTCTAATTATTAACAGATATATAACTAGCATTAGATTTGATCATGATTACAAAAATGCTAGAGCATAATTAATATGTTAATATCAAATATGGAGGGTAAAATTGAAATGGTATGGAGATTGCAAACACATTTTTTGAAAGTAAACTCTTTATGTGAAACATCCCAAAATAGTATGATGGGCTATTTGTCTGGAACGAAGAGAGTATTAAAGATAACCATTGAAAGCAATTCTCACTGTGGATGTTAGTACAATCGGTTCAGAAGTTGCAACCATCAAGTTACATGTATGACAAAGTGAGCGCAATCTTCGACAATCGCCTAAAGTACTCTAAAAGGAAGAGTTGCGACTACAACCCAAGGTAAGGCTCGCTCTAATAAAGAATATTCTTTCAGTTCCGCCAAAAGGGTACACGTTTGAAAGTCAAACATTTAAAGAATTAAAATAAATTTATATATACTATTACTTTCATAATTTAGTTTTCAGTTTAATGTAATAAAGATCTTATTTTTTTTATTTTTTTTCATAAGTAAAGATAAATATTAATAAAGGTGCCAAAAATGAGGCGCAACCATATACACCGGACGTATACAGAAACGATCTCACAAAACTAAAACTATTCACAAAGTCCACAAAAGAATAATCTATATGATCTGCCTCGTAAGCCTCGTAGCACCAGTGAAATAGAGTGCACAAAAGATGGTCCTTCACTTGGTCCATCGAACGTACCCATTCTATTTGGTAATAAAGATCTCTCTGGAAACTCGCAACATTTATAAACTTGTATTTGGTGCAAATGGGTGCCGGCACAACTGATAACTCACCAACAGGGCCAAACTAAATTAATTATTATTGACTGAGATGTTCGATCAAAAGCAATAATACCCCTTCATAGTTATGATCTACAAAGGCATCCGTTGAGTAATAATGTAAATAAGGCACTCACCTAGCACTAGTAGTACTGGGAAAGCAAATAAGCTAGAATCTAGATAATTGGTATCAACAATTGTCGCTCATTTATCCAATATAAGTTTGGAAAGGGAAGCACCGACTCCTGGGTCCCAAATCTGGTTTGGATTTGAGTTGGCTCATAACATCTCCCAGCATGATTGGACGCGTCTGGTACACTGACAGTTTTTTTAACTCAAGGCATGTCCCCAACAATCAGGGAGACGTCCTTTGGGGTTAAATTTTCGGGTGGGTTGATCATTATTAGCTGAAAAATTGCCTATTTCCAAAGTAGATATGATGCCAACTATTATAGGTTATTAATTCTATGTTTATAATTCAACAAAATCTACTACATCAAACATTTGTCCCTAGTTGGTCGAGCCCAACTTTGTAAAAGAAATATAATGGAGTTGTGTCATCAAATCACAGTGTCAGTTTACATGCTTCTTTTCTTTGAGGTTGGGGCCTTTAAAAAATGAAGTACCAAAAAAAGAAATTTAAAAAGAAGAAGAAGAAAAGGTTTTACTACTGCACCTTCACAGTGCAAATGAAAAATTGGCTCCCATTGGTATTAGGCCCTGCATTGGCCATGCTTAACACTCCAGGCCCAACATGCTTCACTGCAAGTAATGATACAAATAAATCACTCCCAAGATATCCTATGAGTCTCAGGTTGATAATATATACAAAGATATGAATCGTAACACTGATGAATAATAGGGCTGAGTTATGCTAATGTTGCTAATTCTAAAGCCCAATGCTCATTTTATACGGAAGGAAAGACTTACAAGTGAAGCTTAAATAGTAATAAAATAATAATAGTAATAGTAAGACTTAAATAGCAATTTGATCACCCTACCTTTCAATTTTTTTCATTAAGCTCACTGTATTTTTTTTTCTCAATTCAATCACTATATTTGACATAAATATCACATTCATCACTATGTCAAAATATTTGGATGAAAAACTTAATTTTTTTACAAAAACCCAAAAATACCGTTACATCAACCATCAAAATTTGAGGACTCCCTGGTAATACTTATATACAAAAGTTAGAGTTAATTAATTTAACAAAGTAAAGACAAACCAATTAATTTTTTTAACAAAGTAAAGATAGGGCAGTTTATTGTTTTATTCACAAAAAATTGTTGTGCCAAGACTTTTCAATCAAACCCTACCCCAAAATTAAAATAATTAACCAATTTCAAAGAAAAAATGGGTCAACAACAATGTGTATGGTTAACCCACCCACCACCACCATTAACACACAGTGATGAAGATATGGCTAAATAACCCGACAAGGAGTTCCTCGGCGCCGACGGCGCTGCTATCGTTGGAGAGTTACTCGAAGAGTGACCCTAAACGTAACACCAAAATCCTTAAACGTAACATCATTTAATGTATAAAATCAACTAAATACCCCTTTTAACATTTAATAGATACTCACTTTTGATATACACTTGCGGATGATTTATAAAACACCGTTACATACTTGCAGATGTTTTATAAAACATCCGCTACGCCCTAGTGGATATTTGACAAAACACCAGCTATTGTGTATCGGATCTGCCGGTTTGTAGCGGTTGTTTTGTCCGAAATCGAAAAAAAAATACAAATAAATGGTTTTTTGTTCGTAATTTAAATGAAAAAATAAATCGAATCAAAGTCAATCTATTTCACTGATGCGATGTCATACGAATTAACAATAAAAATCGAATCAGCAATGGCACTTAAATGGCACTTTATCAAAATTACTTGAAAGGAAAAGGAGGGGAAGTATAATATAAATATGAAGAGGGATAGTGATGTAATTTTACCATTTAAATAGTGTTAAGATTTGGGGAGTTTGGTGTTAGTTCTGATTGATCCAGAGAGCTACTGCTCAAGTTATTACCGCCGAAGTTCCGTCAGGCTTAAATAGCTCGTAATTCCTCTCGGAAGTCGGTCCAGGCTTCATATTCTCGTTAAACAGAGCAAGCACAAATACATTCAAATCGGAGTTCGGCCTCGCTGGTGTTCCCATCTTCTGAGAAATCAACTTCAATAAATTTCCATTATACTTCTTTGCATTCTCCGGCGTAGCTTCGACCTCGTCTGCATCTCCCTTCGATGGCCAACCGGTCTCTGAACTGGCAGCTTTTTGAACCCTAACGAAAAGAGAGCTACGTATACAACATCGATTTGAGCAAACAACATGTTATTGTAGTGAAAGTTCATGCCTGGATCCACAATTCCGGAATTCGGCTGAAATAAAACGAAATCTAGAGACACTTGCTTCGAATTAGCTTTGTATGAGAAGAAGGGATATGCATTGATGAGGAAAGGAGAGCAATTATTGGAAAGGAAGTCTAAAATCGGGGTGATGCATCCTTTCAGATCTCGTCGGAAAGCTCCAGCCGACGGTGGATACGACGTCTCGAGTATAGCCATCGAGTGTGCGGTCGTGACACTGACTTGCTTGTCTAGGTTTAAACTAGCGAGATTAGTGTGGACACTCTGCATCGCCGGGAGGAAGCAACTGGAAAGAGAAGTGTCGTTGAATGTTAATACTTCAATTTCTTGTTTGGGTTTGATTTGGGTTTAAATTTCTTGCTAGGGTTTGATTGAGGAGGAGATGGCGAAGAGGGAATTTAAAAGATTTGGGGTTTATGATGGAAAAAAGATTTGGGGAAGAAGATGGATGTTCCAGCCGAGAAGATGAAGAGACAAATAGGTCTTGTTTGGTAGTCAATGTTTCACGTAACCCCTTGCAAAAATTGTTTTTGAAAGAAAAAACTTTTACTCTCTTCGTCCCTAAATTATCTTTCTCTTTTTTTTTTTTTGTTCGTCCAAAAATAATTGTCTAGTTTGAAACTTATCTTTTTAGAACATCACTTTTACCACTTTATCCTTACTTTTTCATTCTACTTTAATTATTGATCACATATACATGGACTTTAAAAAAAACTACACATTAAATCAATATAAATAATCAAGTCAATTGTTTTTTTTTAACTATGCATCGGGTCAACTAGGACGATTATTTAGGGACGAAGGGAGTAATATTTAGGTCAAAATACGAAAAATACTCTTAAGTTTTCACTCAATCCCAAAACGGTACCCAACCTAAGATTTGTGTTATAATCATACCTGACATTACAAATTATCTTATTTTGCACCCTAGCCCTAACGGGCGTTAGAAAACTAACAGAAAGTTAGCATGTGCATCTCACATGCAGGGGAATTTAATCATTTTCATCAAAAATTTCTTTAATTCATCTTATACACACACACAACACTATCCCAGAAGAAAAAAAAATCTCAAATCTCAGATTCAAAATATACATATGCAATTACAAATGGTCTCCATCAAAAAGGGAAAACCTTGTTGTTCTACTCCGTGCCTTTCATGTCCGCTGCCCCAAGCTTCCTCTATCGTTAAAACTGGAACTTGACTCGAAGGGAAAAAGATTGGAAAAAGATGTGCCTCCTACACTCGCCATGGCCCAGCAAGCGACGAATCTGATTGCCAATTTGTTTTCATAACTCGCCCTAATTCCAAATCCTATCTCCTTCCCCATCCCCATCGGCGTCTTCTTCAATCTCACAATTTCGTAATTTCGGGACGACTCCTCCCCCTTCGGCCCTCTTCGTCGATAAGAACACCCGCATCATTTGTCAAGGCATCACCGATAAAAATGTTTGATGCTGGATTCGACGACGACCCACCAAAACCAATTATTCTGACATCCCTCCCTATCGCCGTCGAACCCATGGTCGATCGTCATGGTTTTTGTTTATGTAATTTATGGGTGGTTATTGCTATTTGTGCTGATGTTGAAAAATTTTGAATCACATTCCAAATTTTTCGAACAATTAGTGATGAAAATTCAAATCAATTTTTCAATCCCTAGTTTTTCCCCAATTTCTGAGTTCCAAGAACAAACTCTAAATTTTGTAATCTGATTTAAAGATGTCGTTGTTGGTTTTGCATCAAGAGATGAATTAACTAATTTTTGATGAAAAAGACTAAATTACCTCTGAATGTGAGATGCATATGCTAACTTTCTATTAGTTTTCTAACGCCCGTTAGGGCTAGGGTGCAAAATGGGACTATTTGCAATGTCAGGTATGATTATGACACAAACCTTAGGTTGGGTACCGTTTTGGGATTGGGTGGAAACTTCATGGTGTTTTTCATATTTTGACCTAATATTTATGAAGGCATTTTGGTCCTTTTAAGCATTTTCGTCAAACATGGGGCTTCACGAAATCTATATCATTATGGTTAGCCACTATCAAGTTTACCAATTCCTCTTAATCAATAGCAAGATCATATACAATCTTGGAAACTGATCCTGAAGCTTCATATCTCCGCACCAAGTGTGAGAACCCAAACCCCATTTCATGTTTGTCATCATTATACCATGTTTATAATAGGTCTTGACATATTAGAGACTTCACTTCATGCATATCTTACTTGCATTGTGTTGGTTGAGATCATAATAGAGTAATGGTCTTCCATGCGTTGCATGCCTTGTTGTTGATGTTTCGAGTGCTCATCGTATCGTGTTAGCACCTAAATAAGTCTCATGAGAGTCTTAGTACTTTGCATCTAAGGTTTATAATGTTCATCTTAGTTGTTGTGTGCTTGGTTGGAAGTTTAGAAGCTTCGTTGCTTCGTTTGTGTTTTGAGGTTGTTCTTTATTGCTTGTACTGCCTTCATTTCGTCTCGAGAGAAGTTCGGTTGAGTTCTAGGCCTTCTATACAAGCCATAACCATGTCTAAACAAGCCTTATACATGTTCAAGTTATCCTAGATTAAGTTGGGTTTGATTCGTGTTTGATTCGTTGGCCAATTGTCGAGTGGTTCCAGCCATGTTTTAACATGTTTCGGATGTGTTTCGGGTGTGTTTCCGACTTGTTTTGAGTTGGGTTACACCTTAGGATTGTTGCGAATGAGTTTGAGATAATTTAGGACAAGTTTAGATGAAGTTTAAGTGTTGAACCTCGCGGCCGCATGGCTCTTGGATCAGTGGCTCGCACTGAGATGCTGAGAGCAAGTGAAAATGTTCAGAATCTGTGTGCAGAGACCATGCGCTCATGGTCATATTTGATGCGACCGCATCCTCCCCGATTCACCTATGTGAGTTTTTTGAGTGGGTTTTGGTTGAAGACCCTTGTGCCCTTTCCCTTGGCCGTCCTTAGTGACTTGAAGCCCTCTTTGTTGACTCTCCTAAGACCCTTTTAGACCCTTAGATCATTCCTTATCAAAGGCTCACATGCCTTGGCCAATGAGAAGCCATTTAACCCCCTTCACATGGATTAGGGTCTTCTTGGTAGGTATAAAAGCTAATTTGAACCATTCCAGTCATTTTTGATCAACAAGAACCAGAGAATCAGAGCTTCATACTCCATTTTCGTCCATGGAGGAAACCCTAGCTTGAGAGACCATTTCCCGGAGTTCCGGTGGTCCGATCGGCGATCCGAGACCGCCAAATCGAAGCCCTTGATCTTCTCTACAACAATCCTTGCTTTGATCATCCATTCATCCATTAATCTTAGGACTAAGGTGAGTGACAATTCCCTGAGATTTTCATGTTCAATAAAATAACATGACCCCTTCATTATAGTTGTTCTATTAATGATTGTGAACACATTTTGTGAAGAGAAATCCTCCAATTCAACCTAAGAAATATGTGTAGGATTTTATGAATTCTCTATGAAGTTGTGATTTTGACATTTTGTAAAGCATGAATGTTGTTTATATTGAGCTTAGGAATAACTCTTGTGAAAGAATATGTTTCAATTCAAAGTTTCACGAAATCACCGAATCTACGGTTTGAAACTTGGGATTGTGTTTAAGGCTAGTTTAAGAACATGAACGGCTTAGTTATCGGGTTCTAAATGAACGGAGAGCTTAGAAAAGGGCAATGTGATACATATAGTATCAATGCTCTACTTAGTTGAATTTTAGTAAAACTCACCGGAGTTGAAATTAGGGAGTTATAAACAATACCGACTCCACATTCAATCCCTACGACGATTGTAGTGCGTTAGACTTATGTATTAGCTTACGTGACTTTGGGATGGATTGAAGGGCATGTTTGATATGTGTGCTTATAAGTCTCAATTGAGTTCTTATGCGGATTATATGATTGTGTGAAGTAAATGCATGATTGAGAGCATGTTGTAGAATGATATATCTATTTGACATGTTGAATTCGCTCTTGTCGAATTCCTATGTGATTTCTTAATGAGTAAACACCTACTTGTTGAATAAGTTCGCTCTTGTCGAACTTGTTCCTTATTTGAGATTATATGACGAGTAAACATCTACTTGGCATTGCATTAGTCCAGCTGGCATATTTGGTTGAGTCAATGGTGTGACAATGCATCGCAGTCACGAGTTATGGGACTCGTGATAGTGATGGGTTGTTATACCGGGTTTTATCACACACCCTCCACCTTTGTTGGCCACAAGTGGGGAAGTAGCCCCTTTGCTGTAACCAAGAGAGCACATTGGCAAGTCTAAGTACCAAGGAGAGAGCTTGGTACCCGAGTAGAGAACTCGGTACTTTGATACACTCATCACGGGTATCATTGGCACGAATGTTAACGCTGTGTATTGCAGGAGCTACGTAGCGGCACCGGTTCCATAACATATCCTCTTTTGTGTGGTTTATTTTATAGCACTTATGTGAAACAATGTGCTACCATGGATATGTGATTTAAGTGTTTATATAAATGAATGCTTTGATTGACTTGATATTAAAGATGATATCTTGCTATGTATGTTGCATGATGCCATCACATGCATAATTGTTAACTCACAAAGTCTTTATGACTTACCCCCTCCCTTTTAATGCTTTAGATCCGAGCCGTTCAGGTACCGCTCGTTGAGGCGTGCAGGGTTCGTGCTTATCCGTGATCGCACGCGACGAGGTTGTGGGTTATAGATGTCCTTATTTTGTTCTCTTTTGTAAGGACGTTGGGATTAGCAAGTCATTTAGACTTCGCTTGGGAACTTTGTTTATTTGTGTTTATGTCTATACTTGTATCCTATTTTGAGCGCCGGCGCATGTACGCCGAGCCTTGTATAGATGTAGTATGGTTCACGTGTTTAAATCTTCCGCTGGGCATTACATTAGCTCTTATTTAATTATGTTGTTTCTCCGGCATGTTGTAGCCGTCGATGTATATTTGCATGAACTGTTTAGTGTTGGGTTCCGGTAGTAAAGTCGCCGATGAATTGATATACTTGTCTTTAATTGTTATACCAGGTTTAAAAAGTTTTAAAAATTTCCGGCCTTTTGGTGCCGAGTCGCGCTTCATCTAAAATGTTGTGTCACGTCGTTTTCAATAATTGAGTCTTTGCATGTATTGTTGTCCTATTTGGACGACTTGACTTCTGATTCCACCTCGGGGTCCGGGTCGGATCGTCACACCAAGTATCTTTCCAAAACCTAACATTATATCCCTTTTTTATAGATAAAAATATATATAAATAAGAGCGTCAAAACAGGTGACACGTCATTTGTACACTAGGAGTATACATACTACTCAGCACTAAAACTATTCACAAAATCCACAAAAAAAATACCCGAGAGATTGATATGTTGCATATCACCACAAAAACAACGTGCGCAAAAGACAGTCTCTCAATTGATCCAACGAAACCTCACTATTATCGAAGATTCTTATATTTCTCTCTTTCCAAATGGTCCACCAAACACCCGCCGGAATAGCACCCTAAAAAATATTGCTATTCCTGCGATTGAACCGCGAGTCTGCGACCAACTCGAAAGCATCCCCCGAACATAACTGGGCATTACCCACGAGATCCCAAAAAGCCCCATAACCAAATACCATAAAGAACGAGCCACCAGACAATGTAGTAACAGGTGATTAACACTCTATTCATTGTCTTTGCACATGTAACACTAGTTCACATAAACCATCCCCCTTTTGTGAATGTTTTCTCCAGTAAGAATCACCTCATGACAGGCTTCCAAAACAAAAAATGCAACACGACTCGGAGCAATACTTCTCCATATGCCTTTCCAAGGAAAGTAATACCCAACACTGCCTGACATAACTAGAAAATAAGATTTGACAATAAAGTTTTTGCTATTCGATGCAGCCCACTTTGTCTTATCAATTAAGTTCCCATCAATCTGGAGCGAATAAACCGAAGTGAAAAAATTACCACAAACCTCCATTTCCCAGTCTTGGAGATCCCTAGGAAACAAGGGGTTCCAAACCACTCTACCATGATCAATATGCAGCACCGAACTAACATAGCAATTTTTGTCCACAGCCAGATTGTAAAAATCAAGATAGACTCTCCATAGTTCATCTTCCCCACACCACTTGTCTTTCCAAAATCTCACTTTCGAACCATTGCTAACCTCAAACACAATATGTCGCTTGAAGGAGACCCACCTATTAAAGTTTAATAGAGAAATAGACCCCACAAAGCCTTTCTTTCCTCGGTGGAGTTTGATTGGGTCTGCACATTGTTGGACAACTTCTCAGCGTTCAAAGGACTATGCTATAAAAAGAGACAGGGAAGCCGACGAGAAATTCTGGTGGCCAAAGAGAGGAATGCATCGGGGTTGTTTATCAAAATCTTAATTAAGGGCTCAGGCAGGTCGGGTTTGATTTGCATACATGAGAATATGGAAAATGGTGGGTGGGTGAGGGTGGTAGAAAAGCTTAAGAGGTTCGCTCCGGTTAGGTCCAATGAGCAGAGAAGGATGCCAAAGTTGCAAAGGTCTTATAAAGAGGCATCAGAGATCCCCCCTGTGACCTGACTTAGTGGCTTGTTATGGTTGGAGTTCGAGATTTAATGGGGTCGATTTCCAGGTAGATGAAAGCTCGTGCAAGGGAGCATTGGAGTACCTAGATAGGTGCTTGGTGGGTAGAGTTGGAGATTTGAACCACCCTATCTGGGATAGATGGAAGATTCAACAATGGGTAGATAACCGATGGAAGAAGAAAAGAGGAGTGCTGGTAGTCGATAGGTATGGGAAATACTTCAGGTTTGAGTTTCCATCCAAACAAGAAGCTAACTGGATATTCTTAGAAAAGAATTGGGTAGTGAACCAGCAACCCCTGTTTTTGGATCACTAGAACCCAGTGGATGGTTGTCATCGCGAAGGACATAAACCTGATATAGCGTGGGTTCGCGCTCTAGGGCTGCCATTGCATCTATGTGGAAAAAATGTGTTCCATAAAATAGGTGACGTTCGTGGGGGATTTGTGGATGTGGCAGAAAAGATGAAGAATAGGAAAGATTTGAGGTGGGCGAAAATCCTAGTTCGATATGGGAAAAAAAATTAGGCTCGATTAAAATTGGAGTGGATGGAAGGATTTTCAAGGTTCCTATCTGTGCGGAGACTGCTATTTTCTGTCAGCCATGGTTGAGGTCTCGGGGTGGTCGTGGTGGTGACAGAAATGAAGTCCTTGTTACGAATCTTGTTGGGGATGAAGAGGGTGAAGAACACTCACGCGCGAGCTAAGAAGGTATGGGGCAGACAGCTGCAAAAACGTGTACAGGAGGCAACAGACGTGGCGGAGGCACGCGAGTGGTCAAGTTTTCAAAATTTAAAACAAAACAGGCTAAACAGTCGGGCAACGTCGTTTTCAATAAGGGGAAAACCGCTGGTGGATTGGGTCACTCAAAGGCAAACAGTAATGGGCCTGAGGCCGGTCCTTTAGGAGGCCCAGAATTTGGGGAAGGCCCTTCGAAAGTATTTAGTATGGACCAGAGGAATGTTAATGAGGAAGAAGGCAATACCCAAGAAGGAGGGGTGGGCTCCATAAGTGGGCCGTTTACCTCCTTTAATGGAGATAAACCTGGACTTATGAGAGAATGCCCAGGAAATTTGGGTTGTGTGAACGAAGCCCAAAAACAGGGAGATGAATCCAATAATCCAATTGACCACAAAAGTGACTTTTTCTAGTTGAAAAAAGAGAGGATACTTTAGCGATTATAAACTTCAAAAAATGGATCGGACCGTAATTTCTCTATTATTTTATTACTAATGGGCTTTTAAAAGTATTATTTTTTCTTTAAAAAATCAACTTTCAAATGGATACCGTTTGCTGGAAACAAAGTAAGTACATGTTATATAAAACTAGATTTTGTGCACGTGCTTACGACACGAGTCAGTATTGTAATTGATAAATTTATAAAGCGGACATTATGCGAATGAATCAATATATGCTTGAGATTTTGTGAGTTGTGACTTATCATGTATCAGGAAGAGTCTCAATGTTGTTAACGCACTCACATAACTAAACACTCAAACGCACAAATGAAAGTTGTTTTGAGTAACAAAATAATAAACTCCTAAGTTACAACAAATTGAGGTGCAACTGCATTCTAAGCAAACATAACTTCATTGCTAATTAGAGGTCTGACATTATGCTACAAAACCTCGAACAATACTTGGATAAATATCTTCAGTAAATCTGTACTCGTACTCGTATCAGTTTCAATGCTCCATTCATATTCAACACGAAATTAGTTGAAAAAGTAAATAATTTGATAACAAAAAAATCACACCTGGAGGTTACCATCCCGTCTTGAGAATGCCAATCATTTTTTTCTTCTACACTCTGTTAAACACCAAGGCATTGCCCTCGTCACAAATGAGATGATGACAACAACAAAAAGTTACTAAAAAACATAAATAAATAAAAGATTCAAACTTTCTACCTCCTTTCATTGAATAGTATCCCCATACCCAGTAGCTTGGCAGAACCTCCTATAAAGAGGAACTGCAGCATAACTGCAACCCACCATTGCAAAAATCAAACCAATCAAGTTTAGGTCCCTACCACGTAGCCTTTATCAAACAATTCGATAACTTGCACAAAGTATAGGTCCATCTAAGAAAATAAATCAAAGTGAGGGCAAGATTGATTAAAGGAACCTAAATTATCAGCATCCAACCCAACTGTGTAAATTCAAAGGCATAAACTCACAAAATAACCAATTAAAACTCAAATGCATGAAAACTAACAAAATTAACACCCATATGTAATCAATTAAAACGATATCACCATCGAACTGTGGAAGAATTTTTTAAAGTATGTCATAGTTTTAGACATATTTATATAAGTGAAGAACTTAATTAACATCGAGTGCAGAGTTGCAGACCCAGGAAAGAAAACTCATTCAACAAATTCAACTCTTAAATTTCAGACAAAGATTCAAATGTTTTTCAACTAAATCAGTAATACCTAAAGATAATTGGAACTGAATGACAATAAAATCACACCTCTTCGAACACATGGTGGTGCCGGTTCTTTTCCTTTTCTTGAAACTAAAGGTTGGTCCATTTAGTAAACCTTTTTACTGCACAGATAAAAAAATTGAAGTAGAAGAGGAACTAAAAAGGCTTCATTATATTTAATGACACTCAATGTTTAGTTCATATCACGTACTACGAAGGCTCGTAATCTATGTTCAAAAACTTATAGAATCATGTATTTCTATAAGTGAAGAACTAAAGTTAAATTTGAAACTAAATTGAGTTAGAGAGGTAGAGACAAAGAGCAAAATATCATAATATGGAGAAACATTAAAGCATGAATTAAATCGAGGCTTTATGCTTGGTAGTAGCTACTGCAAGCAATATCGCACACCTCTTTGACTTTTTACAGCTAAAAATGGGGAACAAATTAAAGTGGTTGTGACATTAACATTGATGATATCCCAACTTAATTGGTTAAACATGTAGCATGAAATTAACCTGATCATAATCGAGATGGAAGTGCGACAGAAACCAACATGCAGATTACAAAATCAAACCAAACCAATAAAGACAAAAAGAAACATTCATGTTTAACAAAAACAGAATGTGCATATCAAACCAAACCAACACAAACATTACAGATTACATAAATTTCCAAATCAAACTTATCAACTCAAAATATAACAATGCGACTTACTATAAAACGAAAAAGAGACACTGATTAACACTAAATCACAATAATATTGTACATAGCTAAATACAAACACCATATATCAAAGCAAGGAAATTGCTCCAGCATCTATTTACCTAATTTTCACACCATTTTCCCAAGTTTCCCAAATCAAATCAGAGCATATACAACGTAATTAATAATGAAATTATGGAAACTCCAACAAGATTTTTTTTAGAGATTTACTTTGCAACATTAAGTTATGGCCCATATCATTGCTCAAATTTGGGGACTGGGAACAAAACGAAAAAAGGGAAATCAAAAAAGAACATAAGAAAAGAAAAAGGGAAAGAGAAATACAAACTATTGGAATTACAATGTAAGAAAGAGAAGAACGGATCAAGCAATTAATTAACTTAAGGGAGCAGTTTGTGTTCGTGTGCATAAGAGCAGGCACATGATGTAACCTGAACATAAAAAAACAATGTATAAGTCTTAAGAGATGGTAATGCAAAAAAAATTGAATAGAGGGATGAAGAGAGAAAGCTTACAAGTCGTCAATTGGCTTTAATGGCAACGGAGAGTTATAGTGACTGCGGAGGGATTAGGGCTCCGTTTTGAACGGATAAGAGGAAGGTCGAAGGCTCAGAATGGTGTGAGGGGAGCGAGGGAGAAGGGAGGTGATGGGAACTCTTGCTCACCCACGTTGACAGCTTGCTTAATTCCTTGTACCTCTAGATACTTGTACATCCCTACCAAAGATAACTACTCGCCAAGATTAAATGTTTAAGAGACCAAGCCTTTCGCCAGCATATCTAATCCTTTAGGACTCATCTCCACATCAAATATCTCCTAAACCCCCAAATCAATTGCGGATACATAAGATCAAAAAATTAAATTCACAACGATGACATGAATATAATATATACATCAAATTAACAGCCCTAGACGGCTCAATCATTGTAACCAACCAACAAAAATAAACGTGAAAGTGAGCCATCACTTACTGCTTTGACACACTTCTTAATTAGATCGATCGACTTGTTGAGCATTCTCGCTATGGCTTCGAATTAAAAAAAGATGACGATAAACCCTACTTGACTCGGTAGTTCGACGACTGTGAATTTGGTACGGAGATGGAGAAACCGTGGAGATTGGGAGGCTGAGATGGAGATTGGCGTAGAGAATGGCAGTTGGGAGGGAAAGCCCCAATTATGTCGTCGAAGTGCAAAGTGGAGGCAGTTGTGAGGAGATGTTATTGTATAAAGTGGTGTTCATCAAATACAACCTTAACCTCCGTACCAAATTCACAGTCATCGAACTACCGAGTCAAGTAGGGTTTATCGTCATCTTTTTTTAATTCGAAGCCATGAGGAGAATGCTCTGCAAGCCGATCAGTCTAATTAAGAAGTTTGTCAAAGCAGTAAGTGACGACTCACTCTCACATTTATTTTTGTTGGTTGGTTACAATGATTGAGCCATCTAAGGCTGTTAATTTGATGTATATATTATATTTCTGGTTACAAAAATTTAAAAAAGTACTATTTAGTTTTTTAAACACAAGTTCTCATCTCTCTCCACACACAATCAAACTATATCTCTCTTCATCCCTCTAAATTGATTGGAGTAAATACTTTATTAGTACTTCCTCCGTCTCTAAATTATCGTTTTATTTGATGCGCATGGATTAAAAAAAAATTTGACTTGATTATTTATATTGGTTTAATGTATAGTTTCTTAAAAGCTCATGTGTATCAAAGTTGTCAAAATTGAGCTTGGCCTATAGGCTTGGTCCAGCCCACCCGACTTTTCAAGGGTCTGGGCCTCAATTTAGAAGGCCTGAAAAAAGACGGGCCAATTTGGCCCGACCCAACCTTAAAAAGCCCGAAAAGCCTGGCCCGGCCCATTTTAATCATTTCTAATTTATTGGTGCACTTTGGTATTGGTAATGTAGAATCACATGTGAGAGAGAACATAAAACAAATGGGAATTTGTACAAATTTGGAGATAGTTCGTAGCAGTAACACTGTGCAGTCGGTGGTTGTCTTTTCTGAGTACAATTTTCAAGAATCTTAATTTCATCGTTCAATAATTTTAAACACATCGTAACTTCATCATTTACTCAGGCCACTTGTTTATTTCTAATTTAAGATGCCGTTACATTTGGTAACAATAATGAAATTGTACAGAAGATTCTTATGACTAATGAAATTCATTTCTAGGAGGTGAAATTTAATTAGTGAACACTTACCGGCACCTGTGACCTGTCTATACACCTATACTCCCTTCTCCTCCAAACAAAATATTTTGAGACATGTACAAATATGAAATATCCACAAGCATATGGGAATCAAAAAATGACGCACATAACTAATTTTCCTTTTATTTGCATCTGCATCATGGCATGAATATATAGATTATAGAATTTGAGCTGATGTAACAATGACCCATTTTAATATGCGCAAAAAACACAACCCATAATTATCCAGGGGGTCGTTGGCTCCTCTTAAAAGAGGGAAGAAGAGCATTCATGATGATATTTTTTTTGGCCCATAGGCCCGAAGTGTGCATGAGCTGGACTTGAGTTTTACGAGGCTCTGCAACTATTTCGGGCTGACCCGCTCCGGTCCGTCGTTAAGTGAGGCCCGACGGGCTTGGGCCGGCATGACCCGACCTGTTTGATAACTTTACGTGTATTTGACTCAAAATGATAAAGTAGTAAAAGTGATGTTCTAAAAAGGTAAGTTTCAAACTAAATATCTAAAGTGTTTATAATTTAGTGACGGTCAGTGTTCTAAAACTCCCTGCCTAGCTCCTTGGCGCTAGGCCCCTCTCTACCGTCGCGATTTTCTTAGTCGCCGCCTAATCGACTAAGTCGGCGCCTAGGTTGCCGGTCTCCCAAATAAATAGAAGAAAGAAGAAGAAAAAAAGATGAAGAAGAAGGGGGCTCTCTCGAGACTCATAATTTAGAATGAGAAGAGATTAGGAAAGATATATTAAACTGCGGGTTGTATGGGCAGTAGGTAGGTGGAGTAATATTTTTTTTGTTTATAGTTCTAAACTTGGTTGGTTTATTACTTTGGATTTGTTGAGAATTGAGATTAAAGGTCGGTTTGTATATTTTTATTCATTTTACAAATATAGACAAGTGTTTGATAAAATGACAAACATTAAAAAAATTAAATTTATAATCAATGTGTTTGATCTTTAATATAAATTATCAAAAAAATAATAATTATGCCTTAATTTTAGGTAACGCCCACAATTACACCTTAACTACTCCCACAAGTACACTAGCGGCCGGGTAACGATTTTTATAACTTTGGCGACGGTTGGAGTTGGATTTACTAACCCATCCCTCTCCTCGCACCTCCGAAGACTTCACAACTGCCTCCACTTCGCACTTATTAGACGACATAATTGGGGCTTTCCCTCCCAACTGTCATTCTCCACGCCAATCTCCATCTCAGCCTCCCAATCTCCACGGTATCTCCATCTCCGTACCAAATTAACAGTCGTCAAATCAAGTTGGGTTTATCGTCATCTTTTTTTTATTTCGAAGCCATGACGAGAACGAGAATGCTCTGCAAGCCGATCGGTCTAATTAAGAAGCTTGTCAAAGCAGTAAGTGACGACTCAATCTCACGTTTATTTTTGTTGGTTGGTTACAATGATTGAGCCGTCTAAGGCTGTTAATTTGACGTATTTATTATATTTCTGTCATCGTTGTGAATTTAATTTTTTGATATTATGTATCCGCAATTGATTGGGGGTTTAGGAGATATTTGATGTGGGGATGAGTCCCAAGGGATTAGATATGCTGGCGAACGGCTTGAGTCAAATGCTATTCAATCACTCTCCAATTTAATAGATGGGGGATTACATCGATGTCTATAATATAATACGAAATGAAAACCCTAACTCCACTTGGGATAGGACTAGTCAATTAAAAATGCCGATATGATCCTTATGCTCATATAACTAGACTATAGGATCAATGTAGCAATAATTCTACTTGGACTCGTATAACTTAAATACTTATAATCCTTGATGTATCTAAACCAATGCAATTTATCCTGTAAATTATATTCCCTCTGTCCCGAAATGCATATCCATTTTTTAAAGCAATCTTTGATTCTTGGTAGCACATATACATAAACAAAAATTGACAAGTAAAATATACACACACACAACTTCAAACCAGGTGACACGTAATTTGTATATAGGGTTCCATCAAAAGAACTATACAGTAGAAAAGTTCACAATCTCAACAAAAGAGTCCACAGTGCTTACTGCTTAGAGACCTCTCTGTGCACCAAAAGCATAAAGTCTCGAAGATACCCTCCTTCAAACTAGCAATGTCCAACACCATGTTGGTAAAAACCCTACGATTCCATTCCTTCTAGGTACTCCAACAAACTGCCAAGGGGGCTGTGCCCCAAAAAACGTTCCTCCTACACTTATGCAAAGAGCCAAAGACCATCCCCGAAAGAGCTCTTTAATGAACCTTGGCTTAATCCAACCGACATTAAAAAGATGAAACAAAGAGTTCCAAAGCTCCCTTGCCATGGGACAATGCAGAAGCGAAGCAGATGATTAACACTATCTTCGTCACCTTACTCATAAAAGACCAATTCCGTTGGCGATTTGGTGGAGCATTTGGAAGGAGAGGAATCAAAGAGCTTTTGATAATGTGGAAGTAGGGTAAGATAAGTTAAAGAATAATGTTTTTCAGCTCCTTCGCCTCTGGTACTCGGAGACATCTTCACATGAATGGAACATTTTTGTGGATATGGAGGAAAGTTCATTCCAATTGTAATTTTTGTTTAGTATGCTCCCCGTGTACATGGTTGCGCTTCCCTTTTTGGCGTTGTAATTAATACAATCTTTACTTATCAAAATATAAATAAAAAATAAATCCTCTTCCTTGTGATCAAGTTGTCTCATATTTTTTTTAATTAGTAAATAAATATATATAAACAAAACATCAAACCAGGTGACACGTCCACACGTCCTTTGTATACTGGGATTATACTCCAACAAAAGAATATACACAAAAGAGAAGCTGTTTACAAACTCGACTAAATAATCCTCATAACTCTGTAAATTCTCTGTGCACCAAAATTGTAATACCTTGAAGATACCCTTCTTCATTCTACCAATATCCAACTCAGTATTCTCAAAGATGTTGCGATTCCTCTCCTTCCAAGTACACCAACAAACAACCAAGGGAACAAATCCCAAATAATGTTCTCTGTCTCCTTCGCTTATAGAGAGACCATTCACAAAACAGTTCTTTAATCAACCTTGGCATAACCCAAGAAACACTAAAAAAGTCGATATAAAGAGTTCCAAATCTCACTAGCTACATGCCAATGCTGAAGCTGGTGGTTAACACTCTCCTTGTCGCTTTTACTTAAAGCACCAATTCACGAAAATCCTCATCCTTGCCCTCAAATTATCTAAATTATCTCTTGTAACAATAACTTCAAGGCACAGCCTCTCCAGCAAAAAAGGCCAGTCTACTAGGGGACTTTGAATTACAAATAGCCTTTCAGGTAAAAGATTTCTGATCTCTTTGAGTCAAAAGCCAAGAAATAGGATTTTACCGAAATAATCATACTCTTCATTCCGTCCCATTGGATTCTGTCACATCCATAAAGCGAAACGTGCTGGGTGTACAACTCCTCAAAAAACTGACCAATATCCCCGAGTTCCTAGTCTTGAAGGGTCAAGTTGTCTCCTATAAGAACTAAGAATAACTTCAAATTTCAAACACAGCCTCATAAGAAAATAGAAGCCACTCTACAAATACACTTGGATATGTGCCGCGTTTCTTCCTTGATTCCGGTTCAAAAGGTGGGGTAGCCCAAATCAACGCAAGAGGGAGCGCCGCTGCTCCCAGATGAAGACAGGCATCAGTAGTTGGCTACTGCCGGTTTTTACACGTGGTTAGGGAAACCTTGGATGTAGTTGTTAGTATTCACAAGGAGGCACGGAATGCTTGGAGGTTTGACTCTTTCACTTTGTTGTGTTCAAATGAAATGACTAGACAAACTGTGATGGGTGTGTCCGTAGGTGAGTGTGTTTTATTGGAACATGTTTTGGCCCTTCAATCCATTACTTATGAACATGATGTAGTTGTTCCGAACACTTGTGATACTTTAGGGCTGCTGATGTTTGGCACACGTTGGGCTTCAGGGGCTAATATGTTACACACATTGGGCTGCGGTTCCAGCGATGACGAAGAGAGTGAGGAATCTGAGCGGTTGCTCGTTTGAGATGGCATATCAAGCAAGCGATCTAGATTTGAGGTGGAACTTCTGTTAGATTAGCTCTGCAAGCATGAGAGCGTTAGCTACTCTCAATTTCATGTTGTCGAGGGTGACCAACGTATCTAATTTGCAGGGACTTACACAGTAGGCCAGAATGATTTGACTGCTGAGATAGAGGGTTCAAATATTGCTCATGAACATCTTGAAAGTCTATCCATTGGTGCTATTCATTGTTCCTCCCTCAAACTTGACCGATGGGGGCCGATGGCGGGGCTCAGTGGCCGATTTGTTTCTAGGAAGATGTGTGGCTGGGGGACATTCCTAGACTTTTTCATCTCTTGTATGCTAATTTGGCTCCTTTTTTGCGAAAAAGTTAAAGATGCTCAAAGAAGATCTCAAAGTATGGAATAAAGAGGTGTTTGGGAGGATTGATATTAAAATAAAACAAGTTATGGAGGAGGTGAGGAGTTTGGATGAGAAGGCAGGTCGGAGTGGTGGATTAAATGCGATGGAGGAGGCTCGGCGTAGTGAGTTACGAAGAGAGGGAGAGTCTCTTATTAAAGGAGGAGATATCATGGAGGCAAATCTAGAGTACAATGGCTTAAAGAAGGAGATAAAAACACTAAATTCTTTCACAAGACTGCTAGTTTGCATAAAAGAGCAAATCAGATTGAAAGGTTGTCGATTAATGGTGTTCTTCGAAAATCAGCATGAAATAAAAGAGGGTTTAGCAGGTTTCTTCAAGATCCATGACGTGGATGAGGGGCTTGGCGCCCGGTTGGATGGTATCAGGTTCAACACCTTGACAGATGCTGATAGTAGAATGCTGGATGCGCCGTTTTCTGAAGAGGAAGTGGCAGCTGCATTCAAGGGTATGTGCAGGGATAAAGCTCCGGTCCGGATGGTTTCACAATGGCTTTCTTTGCTCGGTGTTGGGAAGTGGTAAAGGATGATGTTATGGAGGTGTTTAAATTCTTTCATGTCAACAGTGTTTTGAGAAAGTTTTAATGCGACTTTCATCACATTGATTCCAAAAAAATAGGGCTGAAAATGCGGGATTTTAGACCAATTAGTTTGGTTGGCGGCTTTACAAATTGCTATCCAAGGTTCTTGCGTTGAGAATGAGACAGGGCGGGTAAGCTTATTTCGAATCTCAACACGCGGGCAACAGATTATTGACGCGTCTTTTATTGCTAATGAAGTAGTGGATGCAAGATTGAAAAGTGGTCATCCTGGCTTTTGTGCAAATTAGATATAGAGAAGGCATATGATAATGTCAATTGGGACTTCTTGTATTCTGTGAGAAGATGAGATTCAGCTTCTAAATGGATAGAAGGGATTCGTTCGCATTTCTTCGATTCGTTATTCAGTATTGGTGAATGGGGAACCCGCAGGATTTTTTCCGAGTTCTAAAGGTCCGAGACAGGGGATCCTCTCTCTCCTTTCGCTCATCCTAGTTATGGAGGCATCGAGCAAAATGTTGGATAAAGCCGTGTGGTTTCATGAGTGGGTTCAAAATTGGCACTTCCGTGGAATCGAAATTACGGTCTCCCATTTGCTATTTGCGTGATGATACTTTATTTTCGATGCGACTTTCAACAATGGGTTATCTCCGCTTAGTGCTCTCATTCTTTCGATGGCCGGGGTGAAAGTGAATATTAAGAAAAGTGTTATTATCCCAGAGGTGCGGTGGCGATGTGGAAGAGTTTGCCGTGGCCTTCGGATGTGAGTGCGGCTTCCTAACTACTGGGCCGATAGGTGCTAATTATAAAAATAAGACCATGTGGAATACAGTGATTGAGAAGATGGATAAGCGTTTGGCGGGATGGAAGAAACAAATGCCGCCCAAAGCCGGTAGGTTAACTTTGGTGAAGAATGCCTTATCATGTATTCCCACATACTTTTATCGTCTTTGTAATTCCCGCGATCCGAGAGAAGATGGAGAGGATTGAAAGAGACTTCCTTTGGGAAGGTCAAGGAGAAGAGCGCAAATATCATTTGGTGAAGTGGAATACAATGTGCTCAAGGATTAAGGATGGCGGTCTTGGTGAAGAAATTAAGTTTGTTCAATTCACCTTGGGAAATGGTTGTGGCGATATATGGTGGAGCATAATGCTTTGTGGAGAAGAGTGGTGGTTGGTAAGTATGGGGAAGGGAGTACGAGTGGTTTCCTAAAGCCATAGAGACCTCGATGCATGGAGTATGGAAAGGGATTTGCAAAGGAAGGGCAGCCTTCGAGAGGAATATTTCGCTTTGCTTTAGGAAATGGCTCGAAAATCGATTTTGGAAAGATGTCCGTGTGGGAAGGAGGAGCTTAGTATTGTTTTTCCTGATGCTCAATTTGGTGGCCGACGAGACATTCTCGTTAGTGATGTGCTTGATTGAAAATGGTTCAGTTGGTTTGGAATCACGTATTTCGCAGAATCTTCAAGATTGGGAAATGGATGCTTGTGTTCAATTCTTGGAACGGTTGTATTCTATCCAAATAGACACTAGCAGGGAGGATAAGGTGAGGTGGGCAATCTCGAAAAACAAAAGTTTACCGTTAAGTCAGTATGTTCGGTTATCGTGAAATAGGGTTCATCGCTTCCCTGGAAGTGTATTTGGAAATCTCGTGCTCTGCCGAGTGATGTTTTTGCTTGGGAGGCTTGTAGAGAGGCCATTTTAACCGGGATAATCTTAGAGGAGAGGAAAGATATATGTGAATTGGTGCTACATGTGCAGGAAGGGCAAATAAAGCACGAATCATCTCTTTGCTCCATTGCCAAGTTGTCTCGTAATCGTGGAATATGATCCTAAGGTCGCTCAAAATTCAATGGGTAATGCCTAGATCAAGAAAAGATTTTCTATTGTGTTGGCTCGATTCTAATGGCGTGAGGAGGAACCCCTTTGGAGAGTAATTCCGCCAACGGTGGATTATATGGGGAGAGAGAAATAGTAGAGCTTTCGATAATGTGGAGCGGAATTTGGATCATCTAAAGGATCGTTATTGCACACTCTACATTGGTGGTGGAATCGTGGGTCGAGGTCGGAAATATTCATCAATCCATCGGGATTTAGTGGATAGGCTCGGTTCGTCTTAATTGTGTTGTATACTCTAGTGTACATGGTTGCGCCTTAGTTTAGGCGCTTTGATTTTAATGAAATTTTTACTTATCAAAAAAAAAAAAAATGATATCTCTTAGGACTTTTCACTTCTCACGTCATCTTAGTGATGTGGAGGTGGGTGACGTGGTCACTTTTCTTGATTTTCTCTATTAGATGGCGTTTTCGTTGGGTTTTGACTATCGGTTTGGATTCTAGATGGTTCTGAATTCTGATCACTGCGCTTGCAGAGTTAGTTTATTTCTTATTTGATCTGACCCATCTCAATTCACCTATTTCTTTTATTTGGAAAGCTCAGGTTCCTTTCAAGGTTAGAGCTCTTGTTTGGTCAACATACTCAATAGTTGTGACGTGTTGTAAAAGTGTTGGCCAAATAAAGATAATTTTCCCGAGTTACGGTGTGGCGTGTAAAAATTATTCTAAATCCCGCGATCAATTGTTTCTTTATTGTGGAGGTTCCCATTTCCTATGGCATAATTTATTTGAGGTGGCCGGAGAGTCGTGGTTAGTCGAGCGGCAGCCTCTATTACTTATTTTTTACATGAAATAATCCATTTAGAGGTTTTGGGGGAGGAGAAAAAGGTTATGTTTTGTGGCAGTGAGGTTTTCTCTATTATTCGGTGCATTTGAACATAGCGCAACTCAAGAATCTTCAAGGACCAAGTTGGTCTATAGAGCCTGCAAAAGTCCTCTTTTCATAGTGATCCTTAGGCAGAGCACGTCAAAGGCGACAGGGATTTTGAATCCCCCCCTCCCCTCCTTTTTGATAAGTAATGATAAAATTATATATATAGCGTCAAATCAAGTGATGCGGCCTTTATACACTAGGAGTATACCTCACCAAAAGAATTAACCAATATCAATATTATTTACAAAATCTACAAGAGAAGTGTTAGAACTGGATGTAGAATGAGCCGCCTCGGAGCACCAAAAATGAAGTGTACGAATCAACAAATTCTTCAGATCCTGGACAAACATTTCCTCATTGTCAAAAGCCCTATGGTTTCTTTCCCTCCATAAAATCCAACACACTCCTAAAGGGGCTGTCTCCCAAATGCGATTTCGCCCATTCTTGCACCCAATGGACCAACGCCTAATATGATCAACAATCAACCTCGGCATGACCCATGACACCTTAAACAAGCCCAACATGAAATTCCACAGCTCTAAAGCAACTTGGCATGATTCACGCTTTCCACGCTAGCCTTGCACGTAAAGCACTTATTGACAAAAACCATGTGACATTTCCGCAAATTGTCCACGGTAAGAATAGCTTCGTGAGTCGCTTCCCACATGAAGAAAGCCACTCTCTTTGGAGCTTGAAAAATCCATGCTGCTTACTAAGGGAAAGAAGTTCTATCACTGTTTAGGAGCTTGAGGTAATACGATGTGATTGAAAAAGCAAGACCCCTCGTTCCTTTCTTGGCCACCTTATCTTCCACGTTGTCTATATTCTGCTCATGAAGTCTCTCCAAAAGAATCAATCTCCCAATCATGAAAATTCCTTCTAAATGTGGGGTTGCAAATAGGTTTTCCATCCTTCATAGACAATACGAACTAACTCTACAATCTTTATCCGTGGAAACCTCGAATAAATTCTGGAACACCTCCCTCAAGCTTGAATTTCCACACCATCAATCTCCCCAAAATCTCACGGTTACCCCGCTACCAATCTCAAATGCAATGAATCTCTCGAAGGAGCTCCACCCATTCCTAATTCCTCTCCACACTCCCACCCCAAAAGTAGAATTACCCTCATTAGGGAACCAACACTGATCCCTCTTGCCCCATACTTACAAAACACCACTTGCCACCAAAAAGCTTCATTTTTCTGTAAGATACCTCCACAACTATTTTCCCAACAATGCCTCATTAAAAAGTTAGTTTTCTTACATTCAGACCTCCCTCTTGCACCTTTAAGCAAACTTTCTCCCAATTCACTAAATGAAACTTAAACCCCCCCGGTTAGAAAGAAGTCGTCGCTTCCACCTTGCCAATCTATGCTCGAAACGCTACGCTCAATCACTGACTCCACAACGTCCTACTTTTAGATGGGGCACCAATGGGAAGACCAAGGTAAGAGGAAGGAAGATAGGCAGTCTTGCACCCAAAGAACGATGCTAGAATCTCGATATTATTCACAACACCAACAAGAATAATCTCGCTCTTGGAAATATTAACTCTACGCCCCGAAATTGCTTGAAAAAATAGTAATACCAAACGAAGATACCCCAATTGGGATTTATCTGCCCGCAAAACACCAACGTGTCATCTGCAAAGAGAAGATAGGATACTGACATCTCCTTCTCTCCTCTCCTTCCCACTTTAAACCCACTTATAAAACCTCCCATCGGATTGTGGAAATGCAAAGCTTAATCCAACTTCTCCATTTACTGCCAAAACCTAATCTCTCCATCATGTACACAAAAAAAACCGAGCTCACATGATCATAGGCTTTCTCAATATCCAACTTGCATAGCAAACCTAGAATGCCACTTCTAATTCTTTCATCCACCACTTCGTTTGCTATCAACACTGCATCTAAGATTTGTCGCTCCCCTACAAACGCATGTTGAGATTCAGAGATTATCCTACTCATCATCTTCCTCAACCTCGTCGATAACACTTGAGCAATAATCTTACACACTCCCAATCAGACTAATTGGTCGAGAGTCTTTCAAATCACTTGCACCCTTCTTCATTGAATTAAAGCAATAAACGAAGCGTTAAGACTTTTTTCAAACCTCATATGAGCATGGAAATAATCAAATACTTAATTTCCCCCTTAATTACCTCCCAGAAATTTTGAAAGAAAGCCAATATGAAACCATCTGGTCACGGAGCTTTGTCCCTTCTCAAACTACATAAAGCTGCCCCGACCTCCTCCATAAAGTGCTGCTCCAACACTAACCTGTCCTCTTGATCCAAGGTCTTGTTTGGAAATCTCTTGCCCCATTTTTTTGTGGGAAACCTGCCTTGCCTTGAGGCCATTCTTGCCGGAGATAACCTAAGGCGGAGAGGAAAGGTCTATGCCAATTGGTGTTATATGTGTAGAGTAAATAGCGCAAGCACGAACCATCTTCTGCTACACTGTCTAGTTGCGATGGGGTTTTGCGACGGAGTTATGGAATATGGTGCTTAGGATGTTCAACATTCAGTGGGTGATGCCAAGATCTGTTAAAGATCTTTTGTGTTGGTCTTTGTTTAAACACTGTAGGAGAAAACCTATTTGGGAATCAGCCCCTCTTGGTAACTGGTGGACCATTTGGTGCGAGAGAAACAACACGGCCTTCGACAATGCAGAGCGGATGATGGATCAATTAAAGGACTATCTTTTGTGCTCTTTTTTTCACGGTTGCTTCAAGATAGATCGTACAGATAATTCTTTTGTGGACTTTGTGAATAACTTTAGTTTTGTGTAGCTCGTTCTGTATACGTCCATTGTATATAGATGCATCACCTTTTTTGGCGCCTTAATTAATATATATCTTTACTTAACAAAAAAATAAATAAATTGCTGAATAGATAAGTTTGTTTCATAATCAAATTATGAGTATCATCCGAATACATCTAAGTATATTTGATTTTTCTACTATGATTTCAAATAATTGTAAATATAAGTTTGAAATATTACATATTAGATACTCCCCGCGTTCCTAAATGATCGTCTTGATTTCCTTTTTTGTCTGTTCGAAAAAATTGTCTTGTTTCAAAACTTTCCTTTTTTTAGGAAAACATTTTTTATCATTCCACCCTTATTTTTTTCACCTACTTTAATGATGGGCCATATGCATGTGGGCTTTATTGGAAACTACATATTATATCAATACTTATAATAAAGACAACTAGGTTTGTCTTATTCTACCGAGTCAAACATGACGATTATTCACGTATGGAGGGGGTATTATTTTTAAAAATCACCCACTAAACATTTGCAATAAAAACTGTTACTAAACCAGCTCATTTAGGCAATGGGAACCACGCCAGATTTTGGGAAGGACAAATGATGTGGGGAAGTAGAATTTCCGCGCATGTTCCCTAACTTGTATAGCATTGCGGTCAATGGGGATGAAACAGTGACCTCGCTCTTTGCAACCTCTAGTGGGATAGATTCTTGGAATCCTACGTTTCGTTGGGATCTTCAAGATTGTTCAATTTTTTGAAATGTTATACACCTTTAAGAGGCAAGATTCAAGGGTAGATAGATGGAGTTTTATGGGATGGCTTAAAAATAGGAGATTCTCAGTAAAGTCATTTTACACGAAATTGAATGACATTGATAGAAATCCATTTCCTTGGAAGGAAGTTTGGAACACTAGGTCCCCATCAAGGTAGTTTTTTTTTTGTTGCTTGGGAGGCTTCGTGAGAAGCTATGTTGAACACGTGATAATTTCAGAGCTCGTAGAAAGATTTGTGTCAATTGGTGCGTCATGTGCGAAAAAGAGGAGACTATTAACCATTTACTTTTGCACTGCTCCGTAGTGAGGGGGTTATGGAATGCGTTATTTCTCCTAGTTGGTGTATCATGGGTCATGCCTAGGTCTGAGCTTCTTCGTGGGTGGTCTTTGTACCAACGAAGAACAAGGAATATCTTTTGGGGATCTGCTCCTTTGGAAATCTAGTGGATCATTTGGAAGGAGAGGAATCAAAGGATTTTTGATAATGTGGAGGCAGATATTGCTCAGATAAAGAAGTATGTTTTTGCTTTTAGTGTTGGAGGCTGATTCGAGTTTATTAGGGGATTCTTTTGTATAAATTGTGGACATGACCTTTGTTAATCATTTCTTTTGTCTTGTATACTTATGTACAACGATGCATCACGATGCCGTGTTATATACTCCCTTCGTCCCAAAATTATTGTCTTGTTTGACCCGACACACATATTAAAGAAAAACAATTGATTTGATTATTAATATTGGTGTAATATGAAGTTTTAGAGTGAAGAAGGTAGCTGTATCAGAGTTGACAGTAGGCCAGATGTTGTATGGGTTAGAGTCTCAGGGTTACCGCTGCACTTGTGGGGAGATGTTGTGTTCCAGGAAATCGGTAGGTCGTGTGGGGGTTTTATTTCGACTGACGAAGCTACAGAGAAGAGGCAGTATTTGAGATGGGCTAGAATTCAAGTACGATATTCAGATAATATTCCGGCCTGTGTTCGCATTGGAGTAGGGTGTAGCAAATTCAAAATTCCAGTCTGGGTGGAGACTGCAGCTTACCATACTTCGAGGGGGAATTACGACAGTGGAGCAGTGGGGGGGGTGAAGAAGGCGAGTGGTTTTCACGCTCGTAGGGGAGAAGCTCAAGTCCAAGGGTTTTGGAAAGTCAAAAATCTCAGCATTGGCAAAGACATCACGTGCTCTGGCCGGAACTCAAAGTTTGAATTAGGTCGTAGCTCAAACGGCGTCGCTACAGGGGAGAGAGACGGGAGGAAGGGGAAAGAGGTTGACACAGATGCCTTAGGCGCAATTTCCTGGGCTAAAGACAAGGGACAGGTGTCGACAGAGGGGCACGCTTCTGGGAGCAGCACATCTGAAAGCCCTATTCAGTCTAGGGGCAATTAAGTTTATGAAGATCAAGTTTTAAACCTGGGTAAGCTTGGTGGGATTGCTGGTGGGCTCAAGGCTGATCCAGTAGATGTAGTTGGACCTTCTAATTTTGGGTTGGGCCAAGTGGCTGATGACCTGATTGTTGTTGAAAACCTTGATCGTGGAGTGGGCTGTTTGAGTGGGCCTTATCCTTCTTTCTTTGTTTTAGAGGAGGAAATACAATTAGGAAAGGCTGGAGGTTTGGACCACATGGAGACGAGTAAGGAAGTTGAGTCAGAGGCGCTTCGTAGTTCGCAGGGTGAAGACAGGGAGTTCGTGACTGGTGCTGCTGCAATGGGAGTTAGCGGCATTGGGGAGGTTAGCGGGTCCTTCAGGGGACCCTTTGACTTAGACCCAAAGTCGACTATTCTGAGGTCGAATTCTAAGTGGCAGGGCTTAAGTGATGTAGGGGAATGTTGTCGAGTCAATTGCGAGGAGTCTCTTCCCAGCCGACGCATTCGCATTCTGTACAGAGGAACCGAAGGATTTTTTGAAGTGGATCAGTGATAGAAGTCTGCATCAAGGGTTTGCGAGATCGAATGAGTTTGAAGACAGAGGTTTCGATGGGGAGATTATAGTGTCGATGAATACGGTGATTATCCAGAACAATTCTGGTAAGACTACACCAGAGTTTGAAGCAGAAAATCCGAGTAATGAGAATGATTTTTGTTTGCCTTGCGACTAGTCAGAAGACTCTGTAAATGAGGAGAATAATACACCAGTGTGCTATACCCCTCTTGCAGTAATTAGACCTGAAGAACTGTGCGAGATGGCCTATCTCACACGAGCAGAAAGAAACACATGACGATATTTCGGTTTGGGTTCAACGGAGAGAGCTTTGGGAAAATTGCAGGTGCGTCGGGCACAGGTTTTGAGGATAAAATTGTGGATTTCTTGCTCGACATAGAGAAGAAATGGAGATCGTCTGGGGAAGGCAACAGCAAGAGTTTAAACAAATCGCGGGAAAAAGGCAAGAGGGAGCTTAAGCAACGGTGCTGTAGCCTAAACTTTGAGATGTTAAAGGGGCAAGAAGGAGAGGGGAGAAGGAGGAAAAAAATTGGTTGCCTATGCATCTTAAAATTTTAACTTGGAATGTGCGGGGATTAAATGATTTAAGTAAGAGAAACTTGATTAAAGGTTTATTGAGGAAGTGGAAGCTGCATCTAGTTTGTTTCCAAGAAACCAAAATGGAGAAAGTCGATGTTAGGATTATTAATAGTGTCTGGGGAACGAGATGGGTGGAATGGGAACATTTAGATTGTAAAGGCGGCGGGGGTGTTCTGGTTATGTGGGATAGTAGAGTGCTATCAAAGGTGGATTCTCTTATAGGAGTTTTCTCTGTTTCTTGCTTGTTGAAAAATGTGGAAAATGACAGAGAGTGGGTATTCACAGGAGTATATGGGCCTTGTAATGGTTCTGATCGGAGACATTTATGGGATGAGTTAAAGGCTTCAAAATCTAAATGGGATGTTCCGTGGTGTTTAGGTGGTGATTTCAATGTAGTGAGGTTTCCGCTTGAGTGCTCTGGCTCGCGAGCCTTTTCGAAGGAGATGATGGAGTTCAACGATTTCATTAATCATATGGAGTTGGTGGATCTCGCTTTAGGTGGAGGAGAATTTACTTGGTTCGGGGATGGAGGCCGAGTCGACAATTTTCAAGAATTGTGATTTCTAATTTCAGGGGATTGGGAGGAAAGCTTCAGTGGTGCGATTCAGTCTTGTTTGCCTAGAGTCTCCTCGGATAATGTTCCATTGATGCTAGAATGTGGTGGTTTTTGCCAAAGGGAAATCTCCGTTCCGATTTGAGAATATGTGGTTAAGAGAAGAGGGGTTCAAGGATTGGGTGATGAATAGATGGAATTCTTACATGGAGGTTGGTGATCCGAGCTTCAAGTTGGTTAGGAAATTGAAGTTATTAAAGGAAGATTTAAAAGTGTGGAATAGGGACGTCTATGGAGCGGTGGACATCAAAATTAAGGCTATATCGGAGGAGATCAGTAGGTTGGATGAAAAAGACAACCGGCTTGACGAGGCCGAGGATTGGATAGAGCTAAAGCAGAGTTAACGCTTTACTCATCAATGAAGAGATCAGCTGGAAACAAAAATCACGGGTCCAGTGGCTCAAAGAAGGTGATAGCAATACAAAGTTCTTCCATAGAATGGCTAGTATTCGAGGAGTGGCTAAGCGAATTCAAAAAATCAAGATAGATGGTGTAGAGCTGGAAGAGAGGGAAGAGATTAAGCGTGGTATAGCGAGTTTCTACCAGCGGCTTTACGAGGATTGTGGGTCTTGGAGACCTAATTTGGACGGGGTCATTTTTGGAAGATTTTTTTTTTGATAAGTAAATAATATTAAAAGCATCAAAAGAGGTGATGTCCTTTACTAGAGTATACCAATCCAAACATTAATACATGCTATTTACAAGATCTACAAAATCGTTGTTGGACCTAGGAAGAGATTGATCGAAACACCAAAAGTAAAGGGTGCGAATCAGCAAATTCTTCAAGATGACATTTCCACATTCTCGAAAGCCCTACGGTTTCTTTCCTTCCAAAGAATCCAACACACTCCCAAAAGAGCTATCCCCCAAGTGCGATCTCTCCTCTTTCTATACCCCTCATACCAGCTTCTGACGTGATCAATCATCGAACTCGACATGACCCAAGACATCCTGAACATCCCCAACACAAAATTCCAAAGCTCTGAAGCCACTTGACAATGCAGAAGCAAATGATTAACACTCTCCTCACTATCCTTGCACAAATAACACCTATTGACAAGAATCATGCGTTCCGTAAATTGTCCATGGTTAGTATAGCTTCAAGAGTCGCTTCCCACATAAAAAACCACTCTCTTGGCATTGAATTCCATACCGTGAATGAAGAACTACCACGCTTGAGAAGCTTGAGGTAAAACGAGTTTCAAAAAGAGGGCCTCCTTTTCCTTTCCAAACCACGTCCTCCAACCTATCCATATTCTCAAAAGCCTCAGCCTCAACTTCCCAATCCCGAAAATTCCTTCGAATGTGGGGTTCCGTATTGGTTTGCCCTCGAAGAATAGATAGATCTAACTCTACAACCTTTATCCAAGGATAACTCGAATAAGATCCGAAGACCTATCCCCACACCACCTATCTTCCCCAAATCTTACCGAGGTCCCATTACCAACCTCAAAAGCGATGAACCTTTCAAAAGAGTTCCACCCTTTCCTTATTCCGCGCACTCCCACCCCATGTGAGAATTGACCTCATTAGGAAACCAACAATGATCCCCTACTCCATACTTGCAAACCACCACTTGTCTCCATAATGCCTCCTTATCTACGAGATACCTCCACAACCATTTTCCCAACAGAGCCTCATTAAAAAATTTTAGTCTTCGATATTCGACCCCCTCTTGGACCCTAGAACACACCTTATCCCACTTCACTAAATGAAACTTGTGCCCATCCTGCGCCTCTTCCCACAAGAAGTCCCTTTCCAACTTTTCTAATCTTTGCCTTATCGAGACCGAATCACAAAGAGCGATAAAAAATAGGTGGTAAGTTAGCAAGAGTGTTCTTGATTAGACTAATCTCCCCTCGATAAAAGTTGACGCTTCCACCGTGCCGAAAGCACAACTTTGGGTGCGTTCTATAGGAAGACCAAGGTAATAGGTGGGGAGAAAAACAGATTTGGAATTATTTCACTCTTAGAGATGTTAATTGCCCGAAACTTTTGAAAGAATAATAATACCAAACGAAGGTGTCCCAGTGAGCCTTAGCAAAAATCGCAAAAACTAAGGTATCATCGGCAAAAAGGTGGGATACCCGCCACCCTCTCCCCTCTTCTCCCCACCGAAATCCACTAATAAAACCTTCCAAATAGCTCTCTATCAATCTAAGGGCCTCCATAACTACAATAAACGTAAACGGGACAATGGATCACCTTGTTCTCAGAGTCGGAGAAAAATCCCGATGGTTCCCCATTCACCAAGACCGAGAAACGGACCGTAGAAATGCTAATCCATCAATCCACTTGGTACCAAAACCCATCCTTCCCATCATATATAGCAAAAGTCCCACTCACATTATCATAAGCTTTCTCATATCCAACTTACACAACAACCCTAACTCGCTCTTGGCCATCCACCACTTCATTGGCAATAAAAGACGCATCCAAAATCTGCCTATCCTTCACGAAGGCATGCTACGGCCGAAATTATACTCCCCATAACCATCTTCATACGTTGGCTAACACTTTAGAAATCAACTTATAGATGCCACCAACTAGATCGATAGGTCGAAAATCTTTCAAATCATTAGCACCACTCTTTTTTGGAATCAAAGCTATGAAAGCGGCATTAAGGCTTTTCTCGAATCTCATTGAAAAAAGCGAAACACTTCCATAATATCCCCTTTAACCACCTCCCAAAGAATGTTGAAAAAAGCCATAGAAAACCCATCGGGCCGGGGCTTTGTCTCCTCCATCTTACGAAGCACATTTGCCACTTCCTCCATCGAAAGGGGCACTCTTTGAATCATCATTGCCAAAAGCCACCCCATCCAAATTTGGTTTCTTTGGAGGATCCATTCACCGAGGAGGAGGTGGTGGCTGAGTTAAGGCTAATGAGTGGTGATAAAGCTCCTGGCCGGATGGATTTTCTATGGCCTTTTTCCAAAGATTGTTGGGAGGTGGTCAGGGGACATTATGGAGGTTTTTCGCTTTTTTACACCACCGCATTTCGAGAAGAGCCTTAATGCTGCTTTCATTTCGCTGATTCTGAAGAAGAAAGGCGCGATGGATTTGAAGGACTATAGACCCATTAGTCTAGTCGGGGGTATTTACAAGCTTATAGCGAGGGTCCTTTCCCAGAGGATGAAGAAGGTGATAGGTAAGATTGTCTTGGAGTCTCGACATGCTTTTGTTAAGGAGAGGCAAATCCTGGATGCATCACTTCTAGCTAATGAGGATGTGGACGACAGACTGAAAAAAGGTGTTTCGGGTTTATTGTGTAAGTTGGATATTGAGAAGGCATATGACCATGTCAACTTGGACTTTGTGATCTATATGATGGATAGAATGGGGTTTGGGGATAAATGGAGGAGGTGGATCCGCTTTTGCATCTCTTCGGTTCACTTTTGTTTTGGTCAACGGGAACTTCTTCGGATTTTTCATAGTTCGAGGGCCTACGCCAGGGTGATCCATTATCCCCGTTTTTGTTTATTCTTGTGATGGAGGCTTTGAGTAAACTATTGAAAAAGGCAGTCCAAGGGGGATTTATCGGTGGTTTTAAGGTGGGAAGGGGAGGTGAGTCGGAGTTAGAGGTATCTCATTTGCTCTTTGCGGATGACACTTTGGTGTTTTGTGGGGCCAGAGAAGGCTCAACTGGGTTACCTTCGTATGGTGTTCTTGTTTTTCAAGCGGTTTCGGGCTCGAGTAAATATCCTCAAGAGTGAGATTATTCCAGTAGGTGTGGTGAATGACATTGGGAGCTTAGCCGGCTTTTTTGGGTGCAAGACCGTGACTCTCCCTTCCTCATACCTTGGACTTCCCATTGGTGCTCCGGTCAGAAGCAAAGCTATGTGGGTTTCGGTTGTCGAGCGGTTCGAGCACCGTTTGGCGGGTTGGAAGAAACAATTGCTTTCCAAGGGGGGTAGGTTGGTACTAGTCAAGAACACTCTTTCAAATTTACCAACCTATTTCCTTTCTCTGTTTGAGATGCCTGCCTCTATCCGGAATAGACTCGAAAAATTGGAAAGAGATTTTTTATGGAAAGGCCGGTCAGAGGAGCGGAAATTCCATTTAGTCAAATGGGATAAGGTTTGTACTAGAATGCAAGAGGGAGGGTTGGGGGTTAGAAATCTTAAAGTGTTTAATGAGGCATTGCTGGAAAGTGATTGTGGAGGTATCTCACGGAAAGGGAGGCATTGTGGAGGAGATTGGTGGTGAGTAAGCATGGTTTGGGGGATCATGCGTGGTTTCCTGCGGAGGTTGTTTTACCTTTTGGGGTGGGGGTGTGGAAGGGCATTAGAAAAGGGTGGAGATCCTTTGAGAGGTTTCTTGCCTTTGAGGTGGGAAGTGGAGAGACAATTAGGTTTTGGGAAGATAGATGGTGTGGAGAGAGGAAGCTGAAGGTGGATTTTCCAGCGCTGTTTTTAGTCACTAGGGATAAGAGCTGTTCGGTTAGCTCCGTGTTGTCAAGGGAGGATGGTAGACCCACTTGGAGTCCAGTTTTCAAGAGAAACTTTCATGATTGGGAGGTGGAGCCGCTGTTGCGATTTCTTGAGAGGCTCGAAGATTGATAGAGGCGTAAGATAGAGTGATCCGGAAGGCGTGGGATCTGGTATTCACGGTCAAATCTAATTACTGAGGCTATTGAATTGTGAGCGGAATTTTTTTCCTTGGAAAGCAGTGTGGAAATCTGTAGCGCCCAAGAGAGTGGTCTTCTTTGTATGGGAAGCAATGCACAAAGCTATCCTAACGGTAGATAATCTTTAGAAGCGGAATATTTCTTTAGTGAACAGGTGTTTCATGTGCAAGGCGGGCGAGGAGAGCGTGAACCATCTGCTTCTTCATTGTCCGGTCGCTTCAGATCTGTGGAGCTTGTTGTTGAATCTTTTTAAAGTGCCTTGGGTGATGCCGAGATCAGTTTCTTAGCTGTTGAGGTGTTGGTCTGTTCTACTCAGAAACAGGTGCATCGGGATTTGGGAGGCTGCCCCTTTGGCAGTTTGTTGGGTGATCTGGAGGGAGAGAAATCAATGGGTTTTCGACAACGAGGAAAAGTCTATTCCGGTCTTGAAGAAATCTTTGCGTCGCACTCTATTCTCTTGGTGTGTAGAGGCTGTGAACGATCCACCGGCTTCGAAATGTCTTTTGTAGAGTTTGTAAATAACATTTCTAGTGGGTAGAAGCTCTTGAGCTTTGTATACTTCTAGTGTACTAAGGACGCGTCACCTTTTTTGACGCTCATATTTATATACTCTTTTACTTATCAAAAAAAAAAAAGAAGTTTCCTTCAAGTATGTGGCCCATGATTAAAGTAGGAAGAAAAAGTAAGGGTAAAGTGACAAAAGTTGTCCTAAAAAGGGAAGCATGACCATAATTTGGGACGCACGATTTAGGAAAGCAGAACAATAATTTTGGGATGGAGGAAGTATTACATTTACTTACCAAAAAAAGAAAGACCACCCACAAATATTTGCAGCTAAAAATGTCACTAAACACAACTTTATCACGATTCTTTGTGAAACTATTTCTCAAAGGAAGGATGATTCTTTTTGAAAATTGTCGGCGATTTTGTCGAAGCCAACACAACTACTCTTCATTGAAAAATAAATTTACCCTCACACTGGCTTTACTCACAAAATAAAAATAAAAATGATTTTTTTGAATAAGTAAATAATAATGAAAATTGATTCCTTATCAGTTCTCATTTGGCCTCTGCTCCATTTCCTCCTACCTTTGTGCTGCCCCGATCAACGCCTCCGACCTTCGTCTTCATTTTGCAATCTCTCCAAAGTTCACTTCTCACACTCTGGTTAATTTTAGTTGTGAGGTGATAGATTAGGAAAGAGATCGAGAACCCACCTTGTGAAGCATAGCCATTGCAGTTGAGAGGCATGATACTGTAAGTATGCAAGAGACCGCAGATGATGAATGGCCATAGATGGGTATAGGAGGATAGTGGTTGGAATTCTGTAGTTTTGTTCGGGACAACTTTGTCCACAATGTGTTTAGCGCCACCTTGACCTAGTTATCACCAAGATTTAGGCTGGACAATTAAGAGAATTTCGGAACCATTCAGAAGTTGCTATGAAACGGGCTGAATGGTCTATATGCTGACCTAATCAGCTAATTAGGCCATTCAGAGCCCCATTCAGCGGTATCAAACATACTCTTAGCATTTATCTAGGAATCTGGGAAGAGGTGTGTAGCAGTTTGATTAAGAGTATTTGGGCGCATGTTTTAAGGAGTGGGTTTTCCATCTTCAAGGGCAGGGGTGCGGGTGGTGCATCGGGGGGGCTTTATTTTTATCATGACTTCTAGTGAGAAGTTTTGTGGCTCTATATGAGGCGTTTTGTTGACTTTATTAGGGAGCATGATCTCTGCAATATTCCTCTCGACTCTGGATTAGTCCAGGCCGTCCTTGGCATCCTTGTTAGGGTGGTTTTTGATCTCTACATCTCCTTGGAGTCTAGCCCCATAAAGTTGGGTCCCATCCTTTCAGTTTAAAATTATGTGGCTTTCTCATCTAGAATTTAAGGCAAAGATCTTACTTGAGGATGGAAGCTCTTGGTGAGGGCTTGGTAGGGAATAGGGATAGCGTCGGGAGGAGGGTTGGAGAGGCATTTAATGATGCCTTAGCTTAATTAATTGCTTAAGACAAAGAAGAGAGGTGTTTGGAGACATAAGAACAAGTAGTCAGACAATGAAGTCTATAGGTGGGCCAAATTGAAGAATGATTTTGAGGAGGTCCGAAGATGTGAGTTTGCATCACGCTAAGTAGGTTGGAGAGGGAGATTGCTACTCCAAATTGTTTCAGACGCTGGCTTCCAGAAAGCCGAGAGTAGTGGAGACACTTAATGGAGTTCCATTAAGGAGTTTGAGTTGGATTCTAGGGTGGTTGAGAAGGACCTTAAAGTGTTTGTTTAAGAGATTATTTGTCTTTTGGGCTATAGTTGAGGGTTTGGATTGGTGTTCCTTAAGTTATGTGGGAGCGTGTTGGCTGGAAAGGTCATTTGAGGAGGCTGAGGTGTAGAGGGCGGTGTTTAACCTTGTTTAGAGCATGTTCAATGGGGGATCAAATGGATATCAAGCGCTCCCATGGGGGATCAAAGAAAATCAAATGAATATCTGATTAAACAAATAAGTTGGGAGAGTATCAAATTTTGATTCTTAACCGATAAGTATCAAACCATTTCCTTGAGCATACTTTCCACGTGTCACCTCCTGATTGGACCGAGTTTTATTTTCCCCCTTTCCGGTTTTCGGTCATTTTTTATCCAAAAATTTTTTTACGGTTTTTTTTTTTGGAAATAAAGTACAAATTTTTCTCTATAAACAGAGACTTGGTTTGCTTCATTTGGACACCAACTTCATTTTCTCTGAATTTTTCAAGTTTTTCTCTATTTTCTTCAAATGGGTATTGTAAGATAAAATGAGTAGCTTAACGTTTGGAACAATTTTTTGTTTGGGTAGCTTATGAGTATCAAATGAATTTATTTATTTATTTTTAATAGATTGAGTATCAAGTGGGGACTCAAATTTGATCCCCACTGGACATGCTCTTAGGAAAAGGTGCCAACCTTTAATGGCTTTACTATGACAATCTCCTTTTCTGTTGAGATATTATCAAGGGTGACATTATGAGAATTTTGACCAAATCTTATGCAAGTAGGGTTGTATGTCAAAGTATCAACTTTATTTTTATCACTCTTATTCTATGAGGGATAGGTCCTTTAAGGGGAAGGATTTTTGCCCCATGAGTCCGGTGACGAGCATGTATGAACTCTTTATGCATGCCCGTGTTCTCTTAGTGAGTACGTGATGTCTTGACTGTCACAATTTCTATGGCATAGTGTGCGTTTGTAGGGATGAGCATCCTAGAGGAGCTGCTTTAGTTGCGAATGAGGTTTTGGAAGGCGGGGTCTTGCTCTTCAGTTTGATGGTGAGAAGGCGTATGATAAGATCAATTGGCTCTTTTGATTTAGTTTTATAGAGGAAGGGCTTTGGTAGTAGATGACATAAGTAGGTGTCTTTCTTCCTGCTTCATTAAAGGTCACGGTGAACGACGAGCCTAAGAAGTGGTTTAGAGCTTTGAGGAATCTCCTTCAAGGTGACCTTTGTTCCTTTTTCTTTCAAGTCTGGTGCTTGATGTACCGAGTAGATTATTCATTGGTGTGAGGATATGGGTCTTAGTAAAGTGTGTTTGGTAGGTAGAGGTGATGTGAGAGTTTTGTATTGATGATGCTATTTTTTTTAATTTGAGGGGTTTAGCAGTTTTAAAAATGTTTTAAGAATGTCTCGATTGTCTTACAACTTTTTGAGTCTATGTCGCATCTAGATTAATTTGTTCAAGTGTGGCGGGATATATATATATATATATATATATGGAGTGATTTGAGAAGCCTAGCGCTAGCCATACACCTATACCTAACCTTTGAATGCATTTGCTTATGTAAAGAGTCATGTTTTGAGTGACTATGCTTTACTTGTTGGGTGTTGTATGAAGCATTCACCTTTTGGGAATGGATTGGGAGTGGAGGAGAGTAAGTTTGTGGCTTAGAATGACATGTATAGGCTGAGGAGGAAGGTAGCTTAGAGATTGAGAACCTAGTTCTCATGAACATTTGCCTTAATTGTAAATGGTAGTGACGGTTTCCATTTGAATCTCAACCCCTATGCCATAGAGTTATTAGGAGCAAGTTTGGTTTACACCGGATTTGATGGGATATGTCTATTGCAACTTCTCACACTCGTGGAAGTCCTTGGAGATTTATCCATTATTGCTCTCATCTTTTTTGACCTCATATTTGCTATGTAGTTGGAAATGGGACTAGGGTTTGGTTTGGGAAGGATCATTGGGTAGGCCTCCCATCCTAACATTTCATTTCCTTGAAGAATGGGAGTAGGGTTCGGTTTGGGGAGGATCATTGGGTAGGGCCGAGGGCGTCCGATCTTAACATTTCATTTCCTTGTTTCTTTAAGGTCTGCCGCCCATAATGTTCCTATTTCTAATTTCTTTGTCAGAGAAGGGATGCTCTCCTTGATTAGCTTCTTTTGTTCCACCCTTCCAATCTTGGATTCCAGATCCTAGTGATCTATTCTCAGTAAAGTTTTTCATGAAAATCTTATGAGATCTCTTTACATCATGATTTTCCAATAGCCAAGTTGATTTGGAAATCCAAGGTCTCGTACTTTTGCCTGCTCGCTCTTGTGCTTGACAGGTTAGACTTTATTGATTGGTGTTAGAGGTGGAGGCCAAATAAGGCCCTTCTCCCCAGATATTGTGATGTGTCGGAGGCATAATGAGACTCCGTTGCTCGGAGATTGTGGTGTCCGTGATTTGATATGTAGTGTGGATTAATCCTGGATCAGTGGAGGCAGCTTTATATATAATCAGGTATAAGGGTTTTGACAGGTGCAAGGATGCTCAGATCTCGTGGTACTGTGCTTTGTCTGGTATGTTGTGGGGCATCTAAACAGAGAGGAACTCACATTTTTCTTGATCCGAAGTTGACCTTTCTTTTGCAGGAGAAATTTTCCTGTGTCTCTTTGAGCTTCAGCTTTTTGGGGCTTTTAGAGGTGTGCCCATAGCAGACCTTGAGAGGGATTGGAGGCGATTCTTCATTAGTTGTTGTGTTTTTTTCCCTTCCAGTTTGGAGGATGGCTTGTCTGCTGTTTTTTCATGTTCCTCTTTTGATCCAATAAAATTTTAAAATTAAAGGTGAGACTGACTCTATTTTAGCCTTACTACCTGTGCATACTAGAGACGGCTCATTTTGTCAGGCAGGCATCTCCCTAACAGTGAAGGAGATCAAGAAAATGATGTGGACAAGGAAAAGTTGAAAAAGAAAATGATGGAGAAGTTCAAATTTGGTTGTGCTGGCTGAAATACGAGTCTCTCTATGACATCTGTTCGAGATCTCTTTGTATTGGATGGCTCACCGAATGTCAGAGATTGCTAAACTATTAGCACCTGATTTGAACATTCTGACAACTCCACAAACAAGTGAGAGGCTCTGGCTGACATATTGCTATGTTTGGTCCACATATATAATGGGGGAAGGATGGCAAAACTCTTTGTTTTCTCTTTCTGGTTGCCACTAAAAATGTGATAAAGAAAAGGCCGGACATAAAATGTTGTGTACTGATCTATGAAGAATTTTTTTGCTTTACATTGTTCAAGTATCAATGTCAATCTTTCGTTTGTCAGGTGCCTTTATTGCTTTGTTAACCTGACGAACAAATATATGATGAGAATAGCATATATTCAACATGCTATAAATATTGTTTCATGCTGTAAGTTTACCCCGTACTGCTTACATGCGATAAAGCTTGTATTCCTGCTGTTGCGTGAAAGTGGTGAGCTACATCTCTGTTTGAGTGCATATTCTTGTTGAAAGTGTCAAATAACGTCATTGATTTTATCGTTCTTGACTACACAGAAACAGGAAACACCAGCTGGCAAAAAACCAGAGCTAGTAAAGACTTATCTCCGCAACACAATCATATTCCCCGAAATGATTGGTAGCGTTGTTGGGGTTTACAACGGTAAGATGTTCAAGAAGATGGGAATCAGACCTGAGATGGTTGGCCATTATCTTGGTGAATTCTCATTAACTCGCAAGCCTAGGCCTCAAGTTACCAACACCCCTTCTTCCAAAAAGTCTGGTCCTCGCAAGTAAATTTGGCTTCATAATGACCTTGGTGGACACCTACTTGAAATTGTTTGTTTTTTTCTTCTTGTGATGAATTTTCTCTTGGTTATCTAATGCATGTGAACTCCCTTTCATGGAAGGACAACGTGAAGCAATATGGTAATGATTATTTGCCCTGGGTGGCCTAATCAAGATTTCATGGGTGTTTTTTTTGGTCGTGCTTTTCACCTATTGTTCTAACAGCCTTAAAGTGAAATTTACATTTGGGTGACTCAACTCAACATACGATTGTCTGTGGGCGATAGTGGTTTTGAAGTTAGAACAGATGCTTTTCTTGAATCGGACCAAGTAATCCTTTCTGTTCTGCATAGTAAAATGAGATGAAATTTTGATTACGATTATAGCTTCAGGCCATGGGTATAGGAGATTTTTGCTTCATATCTTTCACCCCAGGGAAGGGACAAAATTTATCAGCATTATTCTTCCTGTTTCCAATATGGTTGACTTTCCCTGTTTCCTTTTAGATCAAAAAGCAGGTTTTCTTCTTCTTTTTATTGATATATCAACTCTTTCAAGGTTTTGTGATTGCCAAAATATTGCCAGCCAGTATTACTCGTCATATTTGTTTCCTTGACAAATTCAGATAGGACAACATGCAAACGTAACTATGCACACGAAGCCCCTAACTGCCAAGAATGTTCAGTGTTGCAGTCTCTGATCTAGCATTGTTCTGTTGATTCGTTGCTGTTAGAATTGATTAGAGCTTCTATCATAGATAGGATGATTCTTTTCGGTTTACCCGACACTAGAGGTGTTATCTATGTTTGTCGGATAAATGCAAGGAAACTCCCTGCAGTGATAAAATTAGTTTGGTCTCTCTATGGCTATGGTAAGCTTGTGAGATTTGTGGTTTGGGTAATACCTAATATCTCCTCTTCCATTTCATCGAATGAAAGAAAAAGAAGATATGTTTTTGCGGCTTCTGTACCAAGTATTGAGGACATCAGAAAGAGGTTGGAGGAGGTGGAAACAGGCAAGAATGTTGGAACCTCGTGTTATAATTTGTTACTAGAAGAATTAATGTTATGATAGATTAGGGGGAAAAAATATGGTGGGTAATCCATAATCCATCTTCCGTAAAATACACGTTTCAGTAGCTCAAGATGTGTAATCTTTCTTCATACCCAAAACCCCCTTTTGTAATGTGTGAAGTGAGTCATAGTAGGGTTACCTACGTGTCCCTCCCTGGTTAGTGTAGTGGTTCAAAGGAATATGTTGAGTTGATCTTCTACTATCAATCATCATAATTACAACATGTGTCTAGCGCAAAAGTCAATAGATGGCACTTAATTTAAAATATTTTTTTTGCTACAACACTTTTAAAACTTCTTGTATTGGTGATTTTTTTTTAATAGGGGATTAAGTAAGATTGGTGTTTAGAGTTGACATGTCTATTTTTATGTAGGATAAAAGAACTTGATAATTCTAATGCTATGTATCATTCTTTAAAGAGTGACCCTAAACGTAATACCAAAATTCCTAAACGTAACACCATTTAATGTATACAATGATCTAAATACCTCTTTTAATATTTAATAGATAATTACTTTTTGTATACACTAGCGGATGTTTTATGTGTGTAGCGGATGTTTTATAAATCATCCGCTAGTTTGTAGCGATTGTTTTGTCCGAAATTGAAAAAAAATATACAAATCAACGGTTTTTTGTTCGTAATTGAAAAGAAAAAAATAAACCGAATCAAAATCAATTTAATTCACATGCGATATCATGCGAATTAACAATGGAAATCGAATCAACAATGACACGTAATCAAAATTACGTGAAGGGGGAAGGAGGGAGGAAGTAGTATAGTTTAAATGTGAAAGGGGTAGTAAAGTAATTTTACTTTTTAAATGGTGTTGCGTTTAGAGATTTTGATGTTACGTTTAGGTGTTCTGTTTTTTAAATACATTACAACAACAAAGAAAGTTGGCTTTTAAATATTTTCTATAATATATGTACACGTCCTCGTGTCCACACTATAGAATAGTAAGTGTATATTTCTACATATACTATTTTACATAAACATGGATATTTATTTATGGATAATTTTACTTTTATTTTTAAATGATATTCAATTAGAGCTAGTGAGTAATTTATTTTGATGCACATTTAGAAAACGAAGGGGTATTATTGTTATAAATTTCGAATTTGTAATTAATAGGGTAGTATTTTTATTTATTTTTTAATTTAGAAGTAGATTTAGATCCTTAATTGATGAATTTAAAGTCCTGGTTGATTACTAGATTAGTTAGGGTAGTTTTTTTTGGAAGTTATAACTTCCTTTATAACCTATGAACCTTACAAATACATGTTTGTTGTCATTTCCGAATGATTTAGAAAATTGAATAAAGTTAAGATTTAATCCTTTTTTTCTAGTGGATTCCAATTGTTCGCTTATAGTGGATTCTAGGATTAATAAAGTTTGACGTATTCAACTTTAATTTAAAGGGTTTTCTCGTAGTAATTAATCATTTGGGTTTAATCTAAAACTTTTTCCCGTATCAATGCATATTGAAGAGGATCTTGAGGTGATGCTTATAAAAAACTAGCTAGTTATCTATATCAAAGCTTCCACCCTAAACCAATCAATTATACCAGGCTTCAAGACACTTGTTACACCCATCCTCAGTTTCCAGATTATATGAAAAATGTGACAGCTATTAGCTGTGATTACTACCACCAACAGACTCGCTGCAGCAGATACAAGTAGATGATTTACAATTTATCCTAAATAATTTCATTTTAGTGCTCATCTTGATAATTAGCATATGCACCTTAAGCCATTATTGTTACTAGCGTCTGGTTGCTACTTGGAATAGGCTGACTGCCAGAACCGTAGTTAATCCACATCCAATTGGGCACTCAAGAGGGGGGGCGGCTAGCAACCAGGTTCTTTCTTGTCTATGTCTGACAGCAATAGGACGACCACCCAATGCCAGTGCGCTTGATCGGCTTACATAGTAAATTAAATCAGTCGATTGATAGACAGCAGCTTGTTAGTACCTGGATCACATTGATAACCTTGCTTCAAAGGCTCAAACGGTTAACAGAGAAAACATATGCCCACATAGAACGTGTTCTAAATCTCTCTCGTGCCTAGACAGATGAGAAATACAATGTCACATGCATGAACATCTCACAGAGCTGCTGCAAGCGATTAGGTGAGGGATTTCCAATAAGAGTAGTAGAGTACAAAAAAATCATGCTCATTGCATGCCAGAGCAAGTGTACAGTAGCCAAGAAGACAAATCAGTTATTCATGGGTAGCTCCCCACAATTAATAATTCTGCATGGCAACCGAGGTATATCTGATCTGCTTGTTTCTTGGGATTCAAGCTTCTGGAATAACATCCATTCCATCAATGACATGTCCAAAAACAACATGTTTTTTGTCCAACCATGGAGTCTGCAAATGTGACACTACTTTCAGAAATCTGAGTGATCTAAATCAACTTTAGCCAAGCTAGAATGCGTAAACCACTTAAAAGGTAAGCAAAAGTAGTACTCCCTCCGTTTCACTCAAAGAGTCCGTGTTTGAAAAGTTTAATTATAAACAGATATATAACTAGCATTAGATTTGATCATGATTACAAAAATGCTAGAGCATAATCAATATGTTACTATCAAGTATGGAAAGTAAAGTTGAAATGGTATGGAGATTGCAGATACAATTTTTGAAAGTAGACTATTTATGCGAAACATCTAAAATAGTATGATGGACTCTTTGCCTGGAACGATAGAGTATTAAAGATAACCATTGAAAGCAATTCTCACTGTGGATGTTAGTTTAATCGATTCAGAAGTTGCAACCATCAAGTCCATGTATGACAAAGTGAGGGTAATCTTCGACAATCACCTAAAGTACTCTAAAATGAATAGTTGTGTTAAGTAACCAACTCATCTAAAAACTTAAGCTATTAGATAGGAGCTCAAAAATGTATATCAAGCTTAATACTCCCCCTCACATGTGACCCGTCCACACGTGGAGAGATAACACATGACAACATGCATTCACAATATTCCAGATAACAAATGTATATCAAGCTTAACACTCTCCCTCACATGTGACCCGTCCACACGTGGAGAGATACATAAACATACCTCACCAGGGGCATCACAACCAAACAGGGTGACAACATGCATTCACAATATTCCAGGTAACAAATGCAAGCGGGATGACTCGAACTCACGACCTTGCCAACCAGAGCTCCGATACCATATTAAGTAACCAACTCATCTAAAAACTTAAGTTGTTAGATAGGGACTCAACAATGTATATCAAGCTTAACAAGTTGCGACTACATCCCAAGGTAAGGCTCACTCTAATAAAGAATATTCTTTCAGTTCCGCCAAAAGGGTACACCTTTGAAAGTCATAAACATTTAAAGAATTAAGATAAATTTATATATACTATTACTTTCACAATTTAGTTTTCAGTTTAATGTAATAAAGATCTTATTTTTTTTATTTTTTTATAAGTAAAGATAAATATTAATAAAGGAGCCAAAAATGAGGCGCATCCATGTACACTGGACGTATATCTACACAAAACTAAAACTATTCACAAAGTCCACAAAAGAATAATCTATATGATCTGCCTCGTAAGCCTCGTAGCACCAGTGAAATTTAGTGCGCAAAAGATGGTCCTTTAATTGGTCCGTCACCCATACCCATTCTATTTGGTAATAAATATCTCTCTGGAAACTCGCAACATTTATAAACTTGTATTTGGTACAAGACTTACGTGGAACATCTCTAAATATAAAGTAGGACTCAGTGAGTGGAATGGAGAGAGTAGAATGGGTACCGCTGATAACTCACCAACAGAGCCAAACTAAATTAATCATTATTGACCGAGATGTTCGATCAAAAGCAATAATACCCCTTCATAGTTATGATCTACAAAGGCATCCATTGAGTAATAATGATAAGGCGCTCACCTAGCAGTACTGGGACAGCAAGTAAGCTAGAATCTAGATAATTGGTATCAACAATTGTCACTCATTTATCCAATATAAGTTTGGAAAGGGAAGCACCGACTCCTGGGTCCCAAATCTGGCTTGGATTTGAGTTGGCTCATAACATCTCCCAGCATGATTGGACGCGTCTGGTACACTGACAGTCTTTTAACATAAGGCATGTACCCAACAATCAGGTGCACGTCCTTTGGGGTTAAATTTTCGGGTGGGTTCGATCATTATTAGCTGAAAAATTGTCTATTTCCAAAGTAGATATGATGCCAACTATAGGTTATTGATTCTGTGTGTATAACTCAACAAAATCTACTACATCAAACATTTGTCCCTAGTTGGTCGAGCCCAACTTTGTAAAAGAAATATAATGGAGTTGTGTCATCAAATCATAGTGTCAGTTTACATGCTTCTTTTCTTTGAGGCTGGGGCCTTTAAAAAGTGAAGTACCAAAAAAAGAAATTTAAAAAGAAGAAGAAGAAAAGGTTTTACTACTGCACCTTCACAGTGCAAATGAAAAATTGGCTCCCATTGGTATTAGGCCCTGCATTGGCCATGCTTAACACTCCAGGCCCAACATGCTTCACTGCAAGTAATGATACAAATAAATCACTCACAAGATATCCTATGAGTCTCAGGTTGATAATACGAAGATGTGAATCGTAACACTGATGAATAACAGGGCTGAGTTAATTTATACAGAAGGAAAGACTTACAAGTAAAGCTCTCATCCTCAAATCTAGAACCATATATACTGAATCCTCCGGAACCCTGCAATCATTGAGCACTGCAACTCTTCACCAACTTCAATGTGTAAAAGCATCTACGTTTTGGGCCTTTTGGCACCCCATACCACAACCTTCTACCTGATATATATATATATATATATATATATATATATATATAGAGAGAGAGAGAGCTCACATTTCCTTTCGTAAAGTCCCCTCCCTGGAGCATGAAATCCTTGATAATACGGTGGAAGGAGCATCCTTTGTAACCATATCCTTTCTCTCCTGCAAGAATTTATGATAAATTGAATGTGGATTACTCTTACAAATTCATTGCAACAACAAAAGTAGATGACCACAAGCATATTATCAAGCTGCATGGTAGTTATATGGATGACCTTTCTTAACTTTGGATCAATGGGGAAAAAGGAACAGAAAATGAAATATATAAGTGGGATCAATAACTATAGCATGAACATATTCTCGAAAACTTGAAGAAGGTTGGTGCAAAACTTGCCTGTGCACAAGGCACGGAAGTTCTCAACAGTTTTTGGAACAACATCTCCAAAGAGTCCCAAGACAATTCTGCCCATAGGATCGCCCCCAATTTCCACATCGAAATAGCATTTATTTGTCACTTTTGCTTGCAGCTGTAGATCCTACCATAAGTAGAAAACTAGATTAAGATGTGTTGATCAAGGCATATACCGACAGCCCATTATGCTTTGTTTGGTAACTGAGAGTCTAACTAAAAACAGAGAAATCCAAGCTGAGGACAGCCCTAATCCAGTTGTAAGGATTTCTAAGGCAACATGTATAGGCACTCTGGAATACTATAGATTATAGAATTGTGCTTTTAATTTCCATTTTTTGTTTCTACTTTTTCTTTCAGTTTCTTGTTGGAGGTTGCACACCTTTTAAAATGCCGCTACTTTCTGGATCAAATTGACGGTGAGAAAATACATGTTTTGTCATGTCATTACAAGGAGTGGATGTAAAGGGCATCTGATTTAAACTAGTATGCAGGGGGTCCATGATTAGAAATTCAGAACAATATTCTGCAACTTAGAAAAGTGAGCATTCACCAATATTTTGTATTTCCATCCTCATGCAATTTGCCCCAACTATGTAATTTGCAAACTCATCCAGCACTCCATTGAGATAGAAAATGGTAGTCGGGAATTTGAAATTAATCATAAATATATTAAAATAAGCCTCTGCAAAATCAACCCATCCTGGAAGTAGCTTGTTAAGAGTTTTGGCTGCAATATCAAATACACCAGGTTGGCATCCTTTTAAAACATGTGATTACTTTCACAAAAAATGTTCCAAGATCCTTGTAACAAAGTGAAATGGCACAAATGTCATGGTTTTAAGAGGCCTTTCAAAGGGATGCCAAACTATATTAATAATGATAATGATAATAATAATGATAATAATAATAATAATAATAATAATAATAATAATAATAATAATAATAGTAATAATAATAATAAGAGTAATATTTTTTTTGATAAATAAAGTATATTAATAAAAGCGTCTACACAGGGGACACGTCCTTGTACACGGGACATATACACCAACAACTATATATCGACAAAACTGTCCGTAATATTAACAAAATACTCCCCTCGGAAGGATCCATCAATTAAGCACCACAGCCCAATAAGCTGCAAAACATTATTCTTGAGACGATCGACATCTACTTCAATATTGTCAAAAACCCTCCTGTTCCTCTCTAGCCATATAGTCCACCAGATCGCAAGAGGAGCTGTTACCCCACAAATGTTTTTCCTCCTCTGCTTGTACACTGACCAACCTTGCAGAAGGTGACTCACCGATCTAGGCATGACACACGTGATACCAGCCATTTTGAAAACCAAATACCAAAGATCCCTCACTACCAGGCAATAGAGAAGATGGCGATTCACAGTCTCTTCCTCTTGTTTACACATATAGCACCTATTCAAGACAATCCTCCCCTGAGCTCTCAAGCTATCCCCCGTCAAAATGGCCTCCCTCGCGGGTTCCTAGGCGAAGAAAGCCACTTTCCTTGGAGCCATGGTCCACCAGATCTCCTTCCACGGAAAATTAGAATTTCCCCTTCTTACTAAGCAAGAATAAAAAGATCTCACTTAGAAACTACTACCCTTCAACTCTGCCCAAACAACTCTATCTTCCGACGCCGCAATTCTTTTATAATCATAAAACATCACAAACATTTGACTAATATCTTCGAACTCCCAATCTTGCAACTCCCTTCTGAACATGGGACTCCACGAATCTATATCATTATGGTTAGTCACTGTCGAGTTTACCAATTCCTCTTGATCATTAGCAAGATCAAACAATCTCGGAAACCGATCTTGAAGCTTCACATCTCCGCACCAAGTATCTTTCCAAAACCTAACCTTATCTCCCTTACCAACCTCAAACACAATATGTCGCTTGAAGGAGACCCACATATTCATAATCCCTTTCCAAACACCCACCCCATGAGAGCAAGAAACTGTCTTAGGGTACCAAAGATGAATCCCCTCACCATACTTCTCTACTACTAACCGCCTCCACAACGCATCTCTCTCCACCATATATCTCCACTGCCATTTCCCCAACAAGGCCCAGTTGAAAGTCCTTAGATTTTTAACTCCCAAACCACCACTCCGAACCCTGGAGCACACTGTTTTCCAATCCACTAAATGATACATCCGCTCCTCCAACCCCCAATCCCAAAGGAAATCCCTCTCTAATTTTTCCAGTCTACTAACCACTTAAATAGGGACCACCAATAAAGATAACAGGTATGTGGAAAGATTGGATAATGCACTTTTAATCAAAGTCAAACGACCACCCTTCGACAGTAGTTGCCTCTTCCATCCTGCCAACTTTCTTTCAAACCTTTTGATCACAAAATTCCAAGAAGTGACACTTTTATAATAACCCAGATATGTAGTTGGCAAACAGGCAGACTTACACAAAAAAAAAGGGACTAACTGCCCTATGTCCCCCACCTCCCCTACTGGAATAATCTCGCACTTTGAGATATTAATTTTCAACCCGTACATTGCCTGAAAAAATAACATAACTAAATGAAGATAGCCCAGTTGAGATCTCTTAGCTTCAAAAAAGACCTTAGCTTCAAAAAAGACCAAAGAGTCGTCTGCAAATAAAAATAAGTGCAAAATCGTCAAACTGGCCCACGCCTCCTACTCCAAGCCCCGAAATGAAACCTCCACTGCCTTGTCAATCAAGCGGCTCAAACCCTCCATGATCAAGATGAATAGGAAAGGGGAAAGGGGATCTCCCTCCCGAAGACCCCTCGAACTCGAAAAGAACCCCGCCGGTTCTCCATTCACCAAAACTGAGAATCTGACTGTAGAGATACAAAATAAAATCCACCGCCTCCATTTCTCTCCAAACCCCATTCTCGAAAGGATATACTATAGAAATTTCCACTCTACATGATTGTAAGCCTTCTCAATATCTAGTTTGCAGAGCGGGCCCGGAATCCCACTCCTCATCCTTTCATCCACCACCTCATTTGCTATAAGGGCTGCATCCATAATCTGGTGATTCCCCACAAAGGCATGCTGAGAATCCAAAATCACCCTACCAATAACCTTCTTAAGCCGAGACGCGAGCACCTTCGCTAAAATCTTATAAACTGCCCCACCAAGACTGACTGGCCTAAAATCCTTCAACTCATCCGCACCCTTCTTTTTCGGGATGAGGGCGATGAAAGAAGTATTTAGGCTTTTCTCGAAACCTCCTGTCTCAAAAAACGAATGGAAAACCTCCATAATGTTCTCCCTAACCGCCTCCCAACAATGCTGAAAAAAGAAACCCATCCGGCCCCGGTGCTTTATCTCCTCTTAAGGACTTTAAAGCTGCAACTATCTCTATCTCGGAGAAAGGCTGTTCCATCGAAACCTCCTCTGGTCTGTCCTCTGTCTCTGACAAAGTCTTAAAAGACAACCCTTCCAGCTCCAAAATAGAACCCCTCCCTGAAGTATACAGGTCCTGGTAGAAAGAAACAGCACCTTGCCTAATCTGATCTGAATCTTCCATTACTACTCCAATCTTCAGTTTCCTGATCTGATTGTACCCTTTATGCGCACTGGCCATACGATGAAAGAATCTAGTGTTCTTATCCCCTTCCTTTAGCCACAAAATGCGATATTTCTGTCTCCAGCTAATCTCCTCCTTAATCAAAAGCTTCTCAAGATCCAGCTTCACCTCAAGACGCTTAGCAGCTACAGAGCATCCCAAAACCCCATCACTATCGGCTCATCCAGCCTTTTAATCTCCTCCATTCGCCTCTTTAATTTTCTTGTCAATCCTCCCAAAAATCTCCCTATTCCACACTTTGAGGTCCTGCTTCAGCAAATGCAGCTTCTTTGCCAATCTGAAACAAGGTTTACCAACCGGCTCATAAGAATCCCACTTGGTTTTAACCCAATCCTGAAAACCTGGCTCCTCCAACCACATATTCTCAAATCTGAATGGCGTACTCCTTCTGATAAAGCCTCCATTCTCTAACAGAATGGGCACATGATCTGAAGTAACCCTTGGAAGGCTACTATGAATGAACTCTCCCTACTGTTCTTCCCAATCAGAGGACACAAGAACCTGTCAATCCTCGAGCACTGCCTGCTACTCCCACCTCTGAACCAGGTAAAGGGACTGCCGACTAAAGGTAAATCGATCGGCTCTTCCTCATTAATAAAATCATTGAAATCATTCATCGAGTTCGAAAAAGTATGTGTCCCTAACCACTCATGGGGAAACCGAATGACGTTAAAATCCCCCAACACACCATGGATACCTCCATCTCCTTCTAACAGCTCTCAATTCTGCCTAAAACTCTCCCTACTGCATTTCCGCAGGACCATAAACCCCTGAAAAAGACCACAAAAAATTTGTCCCCCTTTCTTAAAAACTAAAAAGACACGAAACAGAATAAGAGCCCTGAACAACGTCTACTTTAGAGAGAAATCTTCTGTCCCACATCACCAAGATACCCCCAGCAGACCCTGAAGCTTGCTTCCAGTCCATCCACCTATTTCCTCCCACACTAGCCACCATCTTTAAGTCCATGCCTACTACTTTGGTTTCCTGAAGACAAACTACACAAGGCTTTCCGCCTTATAGCTTCCCCCAACCACCTGCCTCTTTTTCCCATCACTTAATCCCCTCACATTCCAGCTTATAATTTTAAAATCCATTAAACAGTCAACAAGTATTCAGAACCAAGCTACTGCCCCCTTCCTTCTTATTGGCTGCCCCATCGAAATTTATAGAACAGCACAGATTTTTCGATTCTCTCGATACTCCACCCCTACTCTTCCCTCTAGACTCCCCTTTCTTACATCTGGCTGGGGAACGATCCTTTTCAATATTCATTAATAGCTCAACGATTCTGTCTTCATACCCTTTACAGGATACACCCAGAATACGACTGAAACTCTTGGCCCTGTTTCGCACCCATACAGAAATGTCTTTACTGCAACCTGCCGTATCTTCCTTTTCCATAATAATAGTAATAATAATAATAGTAACAATAATAATAATAATAATAATAATAATAATAATAGTAATAATAATAATAATAATAACAGTAATAATAATTGTAATAATGCTACTAGTAGTGGTAGTAGCAGTAGTAGCAGTAGTAGTACTAGTAGTAACAACAAAACAAATCGAGATAAATAAAGAAGCAAACTGTTCAACTTAGAAGTAAACTTACATCAGCAGTGGAGTTGATACACATTATTCTTCTACGTCCAACTGCAGGTGCTTTACGAAGTTGAATGACAGGGAGGTAAGTCGCATCATGAAATCTCGATAGCAGCGGTCTTCCGGGGAGACTGGAAGTGAAAACCAGCAGACGAACTGACATGGGATGTGTACAACCAGAAATTATAGACTGACTGTAATATGATAAGCATCACAACGAAGATTTTCCCTATAGGGAAGGGGGAGGTGAAGTGGTCAATCATCTTTTTTTATAGATAAGTGTGACCCCTTGTTGGTATGGGGATTGGAACCAAGGACCTCAAGGTCTTTGTTTGCGTGCCCTTGCCCTATCATTATGCACTACATTCCAACCTAAAAGTTTACCCATGGTATCCATTCTCCTGCAATTCCATGAAAGACCATCCATAGAAATAGGTCATGCTTAGGTATGTTTCCACGAAACCAAAATATTCTGCTACTCACTCTAGCTCCTTTCTTCCTAATTTCCTGCAAAGCATAAACAGATTATGAATAGCCTATTGCTTCTTATTTCTTTTTTATTCTCATTTTTTTATAAGTTTTTTTTTTAACTTCGTTGAATCCAATCCCCCTACAGTAGTCTTCTCGAATCAATTAAACCATCGGATATTGGAAAGGCAAGATCCATCCTTATTCATCGAGGATATCAGCTACCTTAGCGTCATTTAAACAAGCTGGCTGGATCACAAACAATTAGCCAAATCTCTTTTAGAAAGAACCTCTTGGCAAGTGGCAGCCATTTATAACTCTCCAACCGTGTCCCATATCCATCCTCGTATGCCTAATCGCGGGGGCAACAATCTCCTCAAACTTAAAATCTTCATTCAAGTTCAAGAGGAATTTGCAACCCCATAGCATTCCCATATGTTTTTACATCTTAAAAGATATATTATATGCATACATATAGAGTAGAGTCATACCCGACCTGCACATGCCAATCAACAAGGACACGTATGGAAGCAAGCCCACAAACCTTATCCCGTGCATCGTGGGACCATGCAAGGGGACAGGCCTGTGGGCCTATTATCGTTGTTCAGCCTCGCATGCAATATCTAGCAAAATTTTAGACGACATTTCGTAGGGTGTGCCCATGGATTTAGCGCTCATCATCTTGCAAAACACCTTGGGACAACCCAAGGCAGTACTAGTTACGGGGCACATGGCATGTCCCCGCACTTAGGATCACCGAGGGTTTTAGACCAGAGGCTGGACTACATTACAGAGCTTCACCACGTGACCTACTCACCTAAACTTTTATAAAGTGGGAGGGCTCAAGATTGAGCCCTGTCATGCTTTTTATATTGCCAAAATATCCTTAATTCCCGATCAATATTACTTCAGTACTACTAAATTATAAATCAAGGCTAGACGTCGTGAAAGCGTCCCATTCTGTTTCATGCGTGTTTGAAGGAGTGAAGGATGGGTTTTATTTCAAGTGGGTGTTTACAGGGGTTTATGGGCCTACTTCAGATTTGAACCGTATGGATTTTTGGGCAGATTTGTTAGACGTGAGACAGAGATGGAATTTTCCGTGGTGTGTGGGGGAAGATTTTAATGCTATCAGGTTTCCGCATGAACGTACAGGCTATGATGAACTTGAATGATTTCACTAGTGATGCAAAGTTATTAGATCCGCCTTTAGAGGGCAGCTCTCATACCTGGTTCAGAGGTGGTGGTAGAAGGCAGTGTTCGAGACTTGACAGATTTTTGTTGTCCTCAGATTGGGAGGAGAGGTCGGGTGAGGCAACGCAGAAATGTTTACCCAGGGTTATCTCTGATCATTCCCCTATTGTTCTTGAGTTTGGGAGACGAGAAAGAAGTACTCCTTTCAGATTTGAAAATATGTGGCTCGAGGAGCTGGGTTTCTTGGAATGGGTGAAGCTCAAGTGGGGCTCTTATGTAATAGTGGTGGGAAAGCCATGTTTTCGTCTAGCTAGAAAGCTCAAATTGTTAAAAGAGGACATTAAAGTGTGGAATAGGGAGATCTTTGGGAAGGTGGAGTCTAGAATTAAAGCGGCAATGGAAGAGATCAATCGTTTGGATGATTTGGAAGGAGAGGGTGGTATGGGGGTGGCAGAGTGTGCTCGGCGTGAAGAGGTAAAGATGGAGGCTAATAGGCTTTTTATTAGTAAAGAGATTAGTTGGAGACAGAAATCCTGAATTCAGTGGCTTAAGGAAGGTGATAAAAATACCAAGTTCTTTCATCGCATGGCTAATGCTCATTCCAGTTACAATGAGATACGTAAGCTGAAGATAGATGGAGATCCTGAATTGATTAAGAAAGGGATAGTTGATTTTTATAAGGAGCTGTACACGGATAGAGGTGGGGGGACAGTGGAGCTGAACAGTTTTCCTTTTAGGAGGATAGCCCAAGAAGATGAGACTTTGTTAGAGCAGCCTTTCAGAGAAGAGGAAGTAGTTGAAGCTTTGCGGAATTTGAAAGAAGACAAGGCTCCGGGTCGGACGGTTTCTCGTTTGCCTTCTTTAAGCGATGTTGGGAGATAGTAAAGTCTGATATTATGAAGGTTTTTCATTCGTTTCAGGAGGTGGGGGGTTTTGAAAAAAGTCTTAATGCCGCTTTCATTGCGCTCATTCCAAAGCGGAAGGGGGCGGAAGAATTGAAGGATTTTAGGCCTATTAGTCTTGTGGGGGGCATGTATAAGCTAATAGCTAAAGTTCTCACTTTGCGGTTTAGGAAGGTTATTGGCAAGGTACTAAGGTGGTATCAGAGTCGCAGCATGCCTTTGTTGGTGGCAGACAAAATTTAGACGCTGCTCTTATAGCGAACGAGGTGGTGGATGCCAGGGTCAGAAGTGGGGTTCCGGGGGTGCTTTGTAAGTTGGATATAGAGAAAGCCTATGATCACGTTAATTGGGATTTTTTGTTATATCTTTTGACGTGGATGGGTTTTGGGGAGAAATGGAGAAAATGAATTTATTTCTACATCTATATAGTGAGATTCTCGGTTTTGGTCAATCGAGAGCCGGCAGGGTTTTTCTCTAGTTCGAGAGGCTGTGCCAAGGGGATCCCCTTTCTCCGTTTCTTTTCATAGTAGTGATGGAGGCTTTGCGCAGGTTGATTGATAAGGCAGTGACGGGTTTCATACAGGGCTTCAAGGTTGGTGAAGAGGGTAATGCAGACTTTTCTATCTCGCATTTGATGTTCGCCGACGATACTCTTGTTTTCTGTGAGGCGGATAAATGTCAATTGGGTTACTTAAGGCTGATTCTCCTATTTTTCCAAGCAGTGTCGGGGCTGAAAATAAACATCTCAAAGAGTCAAAGTGTGAAATAATTCCGGTGGGTGAAGTCTTCAATTTGGGGAGCTTGACAGAGTTTTTTGGGGGCACACCAGGTCATCTTCCTACGAAGTATCTGGGTCTCCCTTTGGAAGCAGCTTTTAAGAATTTAGGGATGTGAGATTCAGTGTTCGAAAGATTCGAAAGAAGGTTGGCGAGTTGGAAGAGACGTTATTTGTCAAAAGGAGGAAGATTAACGCTGATCAAGAGTACTCTGTCAAATTTGTCAACCTACATGCTTTCTCTCTTTCAAATTCCATCGTTGGTGGTAAAGAGTATCGAGAAATTGGAAAGAGATTTTCTGTGGGAAGGGGGTGCGGAAGACAGGAAGTATATCTAGTAAACTGGAAAACGGTGTGCAGTAACATCATGACTGGATGCTTGGGAGTTAAGAGCATTAAGGAGTTCAATAAGGCTTTGCTTGGTAAACGGTTGTGGAGATTCTTGGGGGAAAGGGAGGCGCTGAGGAGAAGGGTAGTGGTGGGCAAATACGGTGTAGGGAACCATTTGTGGTTTCCAAAGGAAGTGTCCTGTTCATATGGGGTAAATGTTTGGAAGGGAATTAGGAAAGTCTGCGACTTCTTCGAAAATCAGATTTCCTTTAACATTGGAAATGGGGAGAAGGTGAGATTTTGGAAGGATAAGTGGTGCGGCGCGGTTTCTCTTCAAAGGGGTTTTCCTAGTTTATTTGAGATAGCCGTAAACAAGGATGAGATGGTTAGTGAGGTGGTGGAATGCTCCAATGGGATAGATTCTTGGAGCCCTTCGTTCGGCGGAAATTTGCATGATTGGGAGATTGACAATATCTCTAGACTCTTCGGAATGCTTTATGATGTCCGGAGGGAACGGGGATGGATAGAGTAATTTGGGACGGTTCGAAAAGGAATATATTCTCGGTGAAGTGCTTCTACTCTTTCTTGAAAAATGAGGATGAGAATCACTATCCGTGGAAAGTAATTTGGAAGTTGAGGGCTCCTAGTAGAGTGATGTTCTTTGCTTGGGAAGTTTCGAGGGAGGCTATTTTGACCGGGGACAATCTGAGAGCTCGAGGGAAGGTTTATGTTAACAGGTGTTTCATGTGTAAAAAGGAGGAAACAGTAAATCACTAGCTCCTGCACTGCCTTGTTGCTGGAGCCTTATGGGATTCCTTTTTGTGTGCAGCAGGTATTTCTTGGGTGATGCCAAGGACTTCTCTCCATCTTCTTCATGGTTGGGGCTCTTCCAGCAGTATAAGTAATAACGGTAGATGGAAGTCTATTCCTTTGGCAATTTGGTGGAGTGTTTGGAAGGAGAGGAACCATAGGGTGTTTGACAATGAGGAGGGAGATGTCGACAGACTAAAGAAGGAAGTGCATCAGTTACTCTTTGGATTTCTGGCATACTGAGGTGGCTTCAAGTTCAGGGGACTCTAATGTTAATATAGTGGATAGCTTGTAGATTTAATTCTTTTGGTCTTGTATACTCCCTGTGTATAAGGACGCATCACCTCATTTGACGCAGTGTTAATTTTACGATTACTTATCAAAAAAAAAATTATAAATCACTACCCACCATCTCCACTATAGTAACATTTTATTTTATTTTGATATGTAACTATAGTAACATTTTAACTACCTTAAACTATTTAACTTTTGAGTATTTTTTGGAAAATAACAAATTATAAAATGAGAAAACGTTAAAGAAAAAGAAGATGCACAAGCATTTGTGTGAGCTCATTTGCTAGTTGGTATACAAGTGGCCTAACTAGGTAGTTAAGATGAGAACTGCAACTAGTCCCCATAGGGAAATGCGGTGCTATACACACGCAAACCAGTTATTGAATATCATCGTATTGTATGGCAGTGCCTCGTCACGTGAGCAAGTAATCTGCTCTTTAGAGATCTGTATTGTGTCGAGGTCTTACCTACAAGCATCCGGAACGGGCTAGCTTGATCCCACAAAATGGTACAAAATTACTGTTTAACATGGTCCTACTTGTCGTTGGTACATCTAGCTTATTCCTGAGCTTCTTACAAAGTTGAGGAAAAGGGGGGAGGGAGAGGGAAGCTTGGTCTTGAAATGTTCTGTGAAGGCTAACTTCCCCAATGCTCAAGGACCTCATGCTTAAAGGATGACAATTCCTAAGTGGACCTCTGGGCTCTGGTATTAGGTCTATGAGACCACAAGCCATAGTGCTTTAAAGGCCTTGCACTTGAAGACAACACTCCAATGACTCACACTTGAGTAGTTAAAACTCCCGCGAACGCCTCGCGTATCTATAACTATTACTAAAACAGAAGCCGCTACTGCCACGTGGCGGCTTTCTGTGAAATGTAAAAAATTTAAAAAAAAAATTATGTTATGTCACGTGTCACCCTCTTATAAATTGTTGTTTTTTTTATTTTACTCATAAAAGTTTTATCACATTTGATTTTGTAATTAGTTTAGGATAAGTTTTATACGGTTAGTTATGATAAGTTTGATATTATCACAATTGATTTCAAAGTTTTAGAGATAAAAAGTTAGTTTTTATCACAATTGTTGTGGATAGATTTTATCAAATTTGAAATGGTAAAAGATTTTCACTTTAATTAAATGTTTAATGTTGCTGCCACATGTCATTTTTGAAATGATAAAAGTTTTTTCTTTTTTCAAAATCGATTAGTTTAAGATAAAAATTCTAATTCTGATTAGATATGATAAAATTACTAAAACTAATTTGATAAGATAAAACAGATTTAGGATATAGTTTTACGAGAAAATCTATGATAGAGATTTAGGATTTTCGTAATTTTTTTTTCAAATATCGCTTAATTAAACTAGATTTTATCCTATATAATTTATCAAGTTTAATTTGACTAAAACTCTTCTATTTCCATATTTTTTTATTTTCATAATTTTTAATTTATACAAATTATCCACGGGATAATTCTATATTATTTGTTATTATACTAATCTATATTTTTTAATTATTAATTACTAATATATTAATTATCTATCAACTATTATTAAAATAGAAGTCGTTGTTGCCACATGACGACTTTTTGTTGTACGATTAAAGTTTTAAAATAATTATATGCTTCCACGTGTCACCTTCTATACAAGTTTATAATTTTTTTCCTATTAAAATTAAAACCGTATAAATTTTAAAACCGGTGCCTCCTTTATATATGGTAAAAGTTTTTTTATTTTTTTACCATTTTTTATTGCCATAATCGGTTAATACCAGATAGATTTTAAAACTGATGCTGCTTTATACATGGTAAAATGTTTTTATTTTACCATTTTTGTTGCCAAAATCGGTTAATACCAAATATATTTTCTCACATTTGATTTAAACACGTTTCACTTTATTAGGAATCAAAATTTTCATGTCATTTTTTTTAAAGATAGATTTTATCAATTCTCATAGGTTTTAATCTTTCGATTACATATTCATATGATCAATTTTGAATATTTACCTTATTTTTTGTTTTTTCAAATTATTCTAATTAAAAAAATTAATTATTTATTACAAGAAAATTATCTTATTATAAACAACTTTTGCAAAAAAAAAACTATTAAAACCGTGCATACGGTACTCTCTCTCTCTCTCTCTCTCTATATATATATATATATATATATATATATATATATATATATATATATATAAATTGCTACCAAAATTAAAACGTGATAAATTTTAAAACCGGTGCCTCCTTTATACATGGTAATTTTTATTTTTGTTTTTACAATTTTTTGTTGTCAAAATCGATTAATATCATATAGATTTTATCACATTTGATTAAAACGTGTTTCAGTTGATTAGGACTCCAAATTTTCGTGGTAAAAGTTTTTTTTGGCGGATGAATTTTATTACATTTGATTTAGACGTGTTTCAATTGATTAAAACTCTTCAATTCTGCCAATTCGGTTCGTACCGGGTAGATTTTTTACATTTGATTTAGATTAGTTTCATTTGATTAGGACTCCTCAATTCACATGGTAAAAGTTTTTTAAGTTTTATTATTTTACCAAAACTCGCTCAATTTAAAATAGATGTTATCCAATTTAATTAAACGTGTTTCACCAACACTACAAACAACAACTACGAAATACTTCCTCCATCAAACACCTCGACGAGTGCGTCTTCGTGGTACTTCCTCCCTCCTCCGGCCTCACACTCACACTAAGAATAATTGTTCGATTTTATAATTCGCATGAATTTTCGGTTTGATGATTTGGTGTGATCTTATGTTTTTTTATTTATTTATTAAATTATTAATTATGAGTTTATCTTGCTGTTGTTTGTACATTCAAATAGCTTGCAGATTATATCTACAAAAATAAGTTTCAGAAACAACGCTAAATCAACCGTGCATCGCACGGGTGATAACCTAGTTGTGTCTTCTAGACGACAAGCCATACTACCCTCAACGGGTTTGCATATTAGTTATCAACTAAGGAAAATGCACCAACTCGCCTTCCACATTACACATGGCTTGGTTAGGAGATTCCTACCATCTACATTATGGCAATGCTAATCCCTTCATTCAGTACGTGCATGTGTACTCCTATAAAGCCTCAAGTAATAGCCTTTGCGTGCAAGGGGACAACTACAAAGTAAAACCTCAAGCCTACCCCCTTACTCGCCCCCATGTGTCAAGAACCACACGGCCCTATACATATTAGAGCTATCACGTACATGCATTACATGTTAGGCCTACAAATCCTTGAGACCTAAGGTCTAAGGGGACAATTCCAGTTCTCTAGCCCCTCACTTACTTGCTGGCTCAAAGGGGTAATTCCAGCATGAAGTCCCATTTCTTGGCCCCACACATTTTAGGATTGTTGAGAGCCAGACTAGCTCTAGCCCTACACCTATCGTGGGCTTGTTACATGACTCGCGCATGGAGATCCTTGTCTTGTATCTCCACATCTACTTCCAAGCTTGCTAAATAACTCTACCTTAGAGACCCCGCGTATTAGTTATCTTCTACCTCATGGGTAGCATGTCTTGTAGCTCGCACACGTATCAAAGCTAGAATGCACGTGCCTTACATGTAATACTCGTTAGGCCCACAATTTCTTGTCAATTTTTTGAGAAACCTAAGGTCTAATGGATAATTCCAACATGCGGTTCCACTTTTCTAGACCCACATCCACTCGCGGGCTCATAGGGCAACTCAAGCATGGAGTATGATTCCCTAGCACCACCCATATTGTGGGCTTGTTAGGCAATTCTAGCATAAAGCCCACATTAAGTGGGCTTACGGGTTCACTAAATAGCTCTAGCATCGAGACCCCACATATTACTTGCCTTTCCACCAAGTGGATAGCCTCTTATAGCTTCAGATCCACTAGTGGGTTTGATTTTAATAGTGCTAGCATAGAGACAACGCGCATCACTTACCTTCTACCTAACTAGGACATTTTAGGAAGACACAAGTTGAAAGGTGCTCACAACACCATATAACAAAGTGACCCTTGATTTAATAAACACCACTATTAAAAGTAACATGTTCATCCCGGGCCACATGACACAATTGTCTCCTCAACAATTACATACGCCCGCCAACCCCCTAGTAAGAGACTTTGCATGCAATGGGACAATTGTAGAGTAGGTCTTACCTGACCGCACATGTCAATCGACCGCAAGTGTCAGTGGAGTTGGAGCTTTTCATCTGGGAGAACTTTTTGGTAGGGACAACCCCCAAGGCAGTACTAGTTAGGGGGCACTTAGATATGTTGGGGGAACTAGGGATCATCTAGGATTTTGGATAGGAGTTTGGAGTACAGAGCTTCGCCATGTGTCCCGCTCACGAGGAAACATGTGGCCTAGACAGGTGGTTGAAGGAGACCAAAAGCTGATCCTAGACATGCAGCGCTGATAGACTTGCAAGTACAAATAACCAATTAGGGAATGCCACTGCATTATACGGACCTCATGTAGTCACATGCCTCGTCACGTGAGTGTGTCATCATTCCATATAAATAGCCCCTCATACATTCTATTGGGCATGCTTTTATGGTTTTTAAGGTCTGCTTCTTAGAGATCCATAACGTGTCGAAGTCTTGCCCGCAAGTAGTATTGTCCTCTCCCACAACCCACACTTCCACCCTCCTCTTCTTCATTCCTGGTAGCCTGCTACCCCACACCTACCTTATCCTTATCTACAGTCCTGGAGCTGACCTGCTAAGACTAATACACACACACACACACACATATATATATATAGCACCAACTTACCCACAAAGAGCCCTGCGATGATGCTTCATTCTAATGGTCATATTCCATTCAACTATCTTCTTTACCCTTCCCTCCCTCATCCTATAGAAGACAAACATCACGCCAAACCACTTTTGCTTCACATGGATATGAGTGTATGACCTGACCATAAGAAGTCCTACGCTTACCATACACAAGGGGAAAATAGAAAAGCTAGCCCAATCCACTTGCATAGTGTATAACACAACACAACCACAATCAATTGTAATCTGCCAGCATAGCTCAAGGCCTTGTTTGTCCATCAAGGCATCAACGGATCTTCTTCGTCTTTCTCCCTTCTAGATCTTTATATTGTTGAGTTTAATTCCACACAAGATTAAAGCAACCCCTAAATAAATGAGGCCAAAGCCAAGATACACAACCGGAAGATAGGAAACCTTGCACCCAAAAAATGAGGCCAAAGCCCCTACACCCTGAACATCACCCACTGGAATGATATCGCTTTTGGAAATGTTGATACGAAGACCTGAGGCCGCTTGAAAGAAAAGCAACACCATCCTTAGGTAACCCAATTGGGATCGATCCGTTCCACAAAAGACCAAGGTGTCATCTGCAAAAATAAGATGGGACACCCAGGTCTCCGGACTATCGCCCCCGCCCACACCGAACCCAGTGATGTAACCACCCAACACAACTTTCTCCATGAGTTTGCTAAGAGCCTCCATAACTATGATGAACAAAAAGGGGGAAAGAGGATCTCCTTGTCTCAAACCCCTCGAGCTCGGAAAGAAACCTGAGGGTTCTTCGTTTACCAACACCGAGAACCTATAGTTGAAGAAATGCAAAAATGAATCCACCTCCTCCACTTATAGCCGAACCCCATTCTTTCTATAAGATACAAAAAAAAGTCCCAATTTATATGATCATACGCCTTCTCAATGTCTAACTTGCAAAGAATTTCCGGAACTCCACTTTTAATCATGGCGTCCAAAATTTCATTAGCGATCAATGACGCATCAAGGATTTGCCTCTCCTTAACAAAAGTGTGCTGAGTCTCGGAGATAGTCTTTCCCAACGCCTTCCTCAACCTCTGAGACAACACCTTGGAGATGAGTTTATAAACCCCACCAACTAGACTAATAGGTCTGAGATCCTTCACATCACTGGCCCCTTTCTTCTTTGGAATCAACGCAATGAACACTGTTGAGACTCTTCTCAAACCGCAAACTATCATGAAAGGAATTATTAAGGAGTGATTAAAGCCAATTTAGATGTTTCAAATTATCCAATGTCACCCTTTCCCAAAGCCAGCCAGCAGAAAATATTTGTGCCTAAAAGGCATCTGGCCTCGGGGCTTTGTCCCCACTCATACTCCGCAGTGCCGCCACCACTTCTTCCTCTGTAAACACCTGTTCCAAACAATCTGCATCATCAGCATCAAGGGTTTTGTGTTCTGATAAAAACTCACAATACCATTCTTAATCTCTTCTTGTTCTTGCAGTGTGACGCCATCTGTGGTGATCTTATGAATCTGATTCGCGGCAGAATGAGAACTCGCCATATGCTGAAAATTTTTAGTATTTTTGTCCCCCTCCCTTAGCCATTGAATTCGAGACTTTTGCCTCCAACTTATCCCCTCGCTTTTGAGAAGACGTTCCAGCTCTTTATTGAGGTCCACTCTACGGCTTACATCAGCCTCATATCTCACTCCTCCCCCAGTTCTTTCGTCAAGTCTCCTGTCTCTCCTCATCTTCCAACTCCTTAACAGGTTCCTCCTCAGGACTGATTACCGTTATCGGGGTACAAAACACAACCTCCTCCCTGTGCTCGGTCAGAGTATCACAAGAGCCATGATCTTTGTCTGTGCAAGGCGAATGATGTCGTTCCTTTGAAACATCTCCTTCTCGTGAAAGACCTGTCATATCACCCTCCTTCGAGCAGTCTCTTCTCTCTTGGACCTCGTCTCTGCACTCTAGATCCCTGGCTACTAAAGTCCTTTCCTTAATGCAAAGAATCTGGATTTCATCTTCATCCACATAAGAAGTCGATCTGCCATTATTCGCATCTGATGAAATTTCTTTTACCCCCAAATGAGATTCCGACTCTTGTCAAGTTTTATCACAATTGTTGGCGCACTGAGATTCTGGGATAGTCAACCCCTTCTGACCTTCCGCCACTGTCTCGAAGCACCCCTGCTGCAAACTAAGTCTACGGTCCCCCTCTCTTACCTTGGCTTCACTCCAATTGGGCTCACCTTCCTTCTCATGTAGAAGCCTAAAGTGAAGTGGTCCAGACAAAATACCTCCCACATCCACAAAAGCCCTCGGACCAGCCCCAACACATTCTTCTTGCTCCCTCCTGAATCCTTCACTCCCTTTTCTTGCGCGTGTATTCCGCCTGTATTCCACCCATCTTCCCAACCCCTCCCTCTTCGATTTCGTCTCATGACTCCGCCATCTGACATCTGTCTTGACGACCAGAACGCATCCATTTCTGCCCATAGAGGAATAGCGAAAGCACTGTCCCCCACCCCAATTCGAACACAAGCCGGTAAAACTCCTCCATACCGAACTAGGATGCGTGCCCATCTCAGGTCACTTCTCTTCTCAGTCGCTTCATCATCAGCGACGAAGCCGCCACACCTTTGTCCAATGGCCATGAAAACCTCCTTGCCCCAAAGGTGTAAAGGGAGTCACAGGGCCCTAACCCAAATTTATCTAGGTTTACGGACCTCCGAGTTACTGCAACCGGTTGGAGTCCATCTATCCGGGGACCATGGATGCTGGTTAAATCTATCTTTACTTATCAAAAAAAAAAAAACATCCATACTTTCTCGTTCAGAATCCGGAGAGCTTCTGCCTTGGATGGGAACTCAAAAAGGAAATCGTTTCCACTCAGAACGCTAACTCTAACTCCTCCCGGCGTTTTCCATCTAGTTTTTACCCACTTTTGAACTTCAAAACATGCCGGAGCAGGCTGTATCTCCCCTACTCTACCTACCAAACACCTCTCCAGAAATTCCAAATTTCCCTTAACAGTCTTCTCTGCTATCTCAAAATCAGCTTGATTCCCTGGTTCGTCATAAACAACCAACTTCCCGACCGGCCAAAGGGGGATGTCCGCCGCCTCCCCATACGTCTTCGTGGGATTTTTTAGCACCGGTTTCGATTGGGCAACCCTCCTGATTTTACCCGCCACCATTTCCCAACACCCTTCCTTTTCCACCACTGGGACAAAAATCTTCGAAGGGCTCCCTCTCCCTTTGACGACTATACATAGGTACCACCCGCTCTCGTTATATTCCAAAACTCCCCTCTGATCGATGACGCCTTTTCCATCCAATCACAAACCCAGAGAACTTCATCAAAAGAGAAAACGGCTTCATGAACTCTCCCTCTGCTCCTTTCAAACCATCTGAAATAAACTCCATTTTTCTCATGAACACTGATCACATCGAAAGATTTCCTCCCTGCCTGGAAATAAGTCATTTTCTCATAAACTCCATTTATTACTATATATCTTTGGTGAGATTTTCTGTCTTGGTTAACGGAGAGCCTACGGGGTTCTTTCCGAGCACGAGAGGTCTTGGACAAGGGGATCCTCTTTCTCCGTTTCTTTTTATAGTGGTCATGGAGGCTTTGAGCAGCATTCTTGAAAAGGCAGTGTTAGGGGGATACATTAAGGGCTTCAAGGTTGACAGCGAGGAAGGTGCACCTCTTTCAGTCTCTCATTTGTTGTTTGCAGATGACACACCCTTGTTTTCTGCAAGGCGAACAAATCTCAGGAAGTCTTCCAACAAATTATCTGGGGTTACCTCTTAGGGCTGCATTCAAAAATGTAGCAGCGTGGAATTCAGTTCTAGAAAGATTTGAAAAGAGGTTGGCGAGCTGGAAGAAACGTTATCAGTCGAGAAGAGGTTGGTTGACTCTGATAAAGAGTACTTTGTCAAACTTACCCACCTATATGCTTTCTCTTCTTCAGATTCCTATGTCGGTGGCGAAGAGAATCGAGAAACATGAAAGGGATTTTCTTTGGGAAGGGGGTGCAGATAGTCGGAAACATCATCTAGTGAATTGGGTTACGGTTTGTAGCTGTGTTCGGAATGGAGGGTTGGGAGTTAAGAGTATCAAGGTGTTCAAAAGTGCCCCGCTTGGCAAGTGGTTGTGGAGATTCCAGGTGGAAAAGGAAGCGTTATGGAGAAGGGTAGTGGTGGGTAAATACGGGGTAGGGAAACATCGGTGGTTCCCAAATGAGGTTTCTTGCTCTTATGGGTTGAGCGTATGGAAAGGCAGTTTGAAAGGTTGGGACTCTTTCAAAAGTCAGGTTTCATTTGACATTGGAAACGGGGAGAAGAATAGAAGATGAGATTTTGGAAGGATAAGTGGTGCGGAGCAGCTTTTGTCCAGAGGGAATTCCGAATTTATATAATATAGCTGTGAACCAGGAAGAGATGGTGAATTCGGTGCTGGTGTGTTCTAACGGGATAGATTCTTGGAGCCCTTCGTAGGAACCTTCATGACTGGGAGATTGGTGAAAGGAGTGGTTCGGGAGAGGATAGAGGTTTTTGGGAGGGATCGAAAAGGAAAATCTTCTCAGCAAAATCCTTTTACGCTTGCTTAAAAAATGAAGACAAGACTTATTTCCCTTGGAGAGTAATCTGGAAGTTAAGGGCTCCTAGTAGAGTGATGTTCTACGCTTGGGAAGTTTCGAGGGAGGCAATTCTGACTCGGGATAACTTGAGAGCTCGGGGCAAGGTCTATGTTAATTGGTGTTACATGTGCAAAAAGGAGGAGGAATCAGTTAACCATCTACTCTTACACTGCTAGTTGTTAGGAACTTATGAAACTCCTTTTTTCCACGAAGCTGGTGTTCTTGGGTTATGCCTACGTCTGCTATCAAGCGTATTAGAAAAATAGAAGTTGGGATTATGTCCCCTTGGCAATCTGGTAGAACGTTTGGAAAGAGAGGAATCATAGGGTGTTTGACAATGTAGAGACAGATTGGGACCGGCTAAAGGAAAATGTGTATGCATTCTGATGTAGGGTTGTGTTCAGGGGATTCTTCTGATTCTTTTGGTCTTGTATACTCCCTGTGAACAAGGACGGCGTTACCTTATTTGGTGTTGTGATTAATATTATATTTACTTATCAAAAAAAATTGATGTGGCAGAACTTTTGATTTTCAAATTTCAAAGTTTTGATTCAGCTTTTCTGCCTAGTTGTCTTTTCGAAGATTGGATAGTCATCATCATTTTCATCTTGGCTTCTCCCAATAAAAGAAAAAAAGAGTAACGTTTATAAAATTCAAGTATCAAGTTTTCATAATTTTCAATTTGGTTCGTTCTTTTCGAAGATATGGCATATATCAAACTATTGTGAACAGGATGGCAAACGGGCTAGGTTGTAGGACTTGGTTGGACCTCAAAGAGGGGTACGAACTTTTGGGTTTTGGACAAGACGACCGCGTTGCAAGGCGGCCATGTCTCCAAGGATGAAATACGGACAGTGTTACTGTAAAATAGGCGGTCACGTATAACAGGGAAGCGACTGCGTCCAACAATGATGCGGTCGCGTCCGGATGTGAAGGCGACCGCGTTGATGCAACAATTATGTTTTGTCCGGTTTCTTGTTTAAGATTTTAGAATTTGGTATTTTACCTCTATATATAGTTGTAACTCTAAAACGTGTATAAGGTTAGCATAATAAAATTTAAAGAGTCCGTCGGTCTCAATCTCTAGCTCTTCTTTGTGACTATTAATTGTTTGCAAAGTCGTCTTCCGCTATGCACAACACAAACTTAGTAATAAGATAAAAACTTAGGAAGGACCATCTTACATGTCTTTTATGTCAAACTTATCCTCTTAACTCGACCCATCATGTCTTGTTGGGTTGAATTGTGTGAGAGTGGGGCACTGTAGACGGGAGACCTCAACAAAAAATTGATGAATCTCCTTTTGTTTTGAGTAGTCTCCCGTGACATTGTCTTGCGGGTCTAACTTGAAGACTGAGGCCCACTCTCTCGTATCTTACCACGCCCACATACAGTAGGTCCTTACACCACCCAGTAGGTCGGGTTAGGGGATCCGTCCATACCATAAGACGGTCTTTTCCTAAATTTTTGGCTTTTCTTTTTGGGACAGAGATGTGATGATCAAACAGGTATATGTAATGCTGCTTGTGTATAGTACATGAGATATCATGATGATGACGGGGATTAATTAGTACTCGTATCAATTACTCCTATCATTTATCAATAATAATATGAGTAAAGAGAATGACGAGGAGGTAGTGGGAGACCTGGTAGAATGCAGGAGGAGGAGGAGGAGGAGGACAAGAGCGAGAGATGAGAGGCCACTCGTTGCGTGGACAAGTTTAATGCTGAAATTGAGGAGATCATGCTGATGGTGGCCGTTGAGGATGGACTACTGTTGAAGCATGAATGCGAGAGTCTTCCTGTGTTTAACCTTTAACTAGTAATCCAGTTGTAGTCTTTTCATTTCCATCCTTTCCTTTGTGAAATTTGATTCTGTTCAGAAACTTCACTGCAGTGCAATGGGGGGATAAGATTAGTGAAGGATATATCAATTATATATCAAACAAGTTTGCTATCAAAATAGTAATTACGGATTACCTTTATGTGAACTGGAACCTTGTGCGTAGCGGAAGAATTTTGCTTGAGCTACAATTTTCGTATACCAAGATCTATAAACCTGCGAGTCTCTCTCATCGGATTGATATCACGGAGTACAGATATCAATACTGGTTCACACCGTAAATCCAAGCCTCTTGATGGTTAGGCTAGAGGGAGTATTTTGGTGAGATAGATTTTAGGGAGAGAGGAGAGGGCGGCCAACTAGGGAGACGTGTTCTCCAAAATAGTTGATTAGGGTTTTATCCCTTTTATTGCCCTATTTATATTATTACAAGAAACCTATTTCTTGTAGGTTAAGTCAATTCTAAACCCACTTGGATTAGGACACTAATTAACCAATAAATAATATAAATATATTTTCCATGTGGGCGGGACTAAATAATCGGCCGCAAGCCCATTACCAACATCTCCCACACATGGACTCACCTCTCTAACCACATCGTATCATCAAAACCCGTTAAACACCGCCTCTTCATACTGGAAGTGAAGCGCGTGCGACATGACGAGAAAGATAAAGGGTGGAGCGCTATACCAAATCACCATCGATAGAACGTCCTCGTTAGAAAACAAAACTCGCCTCATACCCCTGCATCAGTATATATGCATCAATTTAAGCATCCTCAATCCCTCAAGAGCGGTGCTTAAATCTCAATATGTTTGTGTATCAAGATCAACCTTTTGAACCGTATGTTCAATATGATCGCCATGGCATTGAAACACAAAAATAGAGATGCATATCATACTATCTTCCTTAGACACTCATATTAATCACTCTTTGGTGATCGCTTCCCAAAGAATGTTCAGGATCTTATGTGCATATCGGCATGCCAAAGTAGCATCATCAACGCCCAAGTTCATGATATAGTTCTAAGTCATATAAGGTATAATTGTGATCTGGATTTGATCACTAGAACTTACACAGTGATGAAGCAGTGATCATTCAATCACTTTCTTAAGTCACATTATAGTCACATATAGTATGAAGTGTATGCTATATGACGAACTCCCACACGGCGTGCATGTCATGCTCAAACGTCATACGAACCTTAGTCTAGTCGCCCTTCGGCGTTTAACTTGAGTACTTAAAAGCAAGCGATCACTCTTCTAGTGACTCTCTTTTAAGATCTCACATTCGGACTTTCCTTGGGATATGAAGTCGACCTTATAAAAAGTCTCATCTTGGTCGTATGCCAAGGCGATAAATGTAATGTCATTTGCGTACCCCCCTTCGTAGGTACCAAAGACTTTTACTATCTCAACTTGCTCGCCCACTGGCGACAAGGTGAATTACCCGTGAGAGGGCTAATTCAATATCCACGACATCTTTTAATCAAAATATATATGCCACACAATTTCATATCAAAATATCCAATTAACATATAAAAGGAATAAAATGAAACCGCAATTTATTCAAACGATAATGAATAATAATCAAATGTCAACATAAGTGTTCTCGAATAAAAGTCAAATCCTACGAAGCCCTAGACCCAACATGTGATCTGAAAGATCTCTAGCTAGAGGTTTAGTCATAGGTCGCCTAACATGCTTCTAGTAGGAATATATTCTAGAACAACTTTCTTTTCTCGCAACCATGTCTCTAGTGAAATGATATTTGATGTTAATGTGTTTCATCTTCCCATGGTACTTGGGATCTTTAGTGTAACCTAAAGCGCCATGCTATCACAAGCAATGACTACGGAGACGATCCACATGCGTCGTAACATCAAGATGTTGAAGAAAACTCCTCAACCAACTTCTTGAACCGCGGTGAGCAAGCCATGTACTCGACTCCATCGTAGATAGGGCGGTGCTAGTCTGTCGCTTGCTACTCCAAGAGATAGCTCCACCACCAGGAGGAAAGCGTGGCAGTAGATTTATAACCATCTACATCTCCAATCCGCGTCGGTGAAACCTTTCAAGCTCAAATCACCACTTTGGTAACATAGGGTTAAATTTGTGGTTCCCACCAAGTAACGAACCCTCTTCACCGCCATCCGGTGTTGAGGTCCGGATTACTTTGGAATCGACTCAACATCCCTACCGCAGCATAGGTCGGCCGAGTACACACCATAGCATACATCAAGCTTCCTACCGCATTTGCATATGGAGTCGTAGACATTCTTCTTCTCTTCTTCATTCTTAGGGCATTGGTTTGTACTAAGGACACATCCTTTTCCATTGAGTGACAACGAGTTTTGAATTAGTCATGCCAAATCGTTCGATAACTTTCTTAATGTAAGTCTCTTGAGACAAACCAAGAAATCTTTTCGAGCGATCTCTAATGACTTTACTCCAAGCACATAACTTGCTTCACCCAAGTCGTCATATCGAAAAGCAGACAACCACTCTTTAGTGGCATTTATCATCTCCATATCATTCCCGGCTAGTAGGATGTCATCAACATATAATGACGTAATCAAGATCTTTTTCTTGGATCGTTTAACATACACACGGTGGTCTTCCTCAATCATCACAAAGCCAATTGAGGTTATCGCAGTGGCGAATGTACCACCTGTCTAGATGATTGTTTGAGACCATAGATGGAAGCGTTTGAGTCGGCACATTTTGCGCTCTTGTCCCTTGACTTCAAAACCCTCCGGTTGAGTCATATAGATCTCTTCATCTAGTTCTCCATTGAGAAATGCGGTTTTAACATCCATCGATAAAGTTCTAGATCCATGTGTGCTACTATCGCTAGGATTAGGCGACAGAGGAAAATCTCACCACAGGGGAGAATGTCTCCTCATAGTCTAAACCCTCTCTTTGGGTAAAGCCTTTCGCCACAAGACGTGCCTTATATTTGTCAATTGATCCATCCGCCTTTCGCTTGACTTTGAAAACCCATTTGTTTCCAATAGTCTTGCGACCTTCTGAAGATCAACTAACTCCCAAACCCGATTCTTTTCATAGAGGAAATTTCATCTTCCATTGCGGTCATCCATTCACTTTGTTTGTAGGTAAAGAAAGGGCTTCTTTGAGCGATGTAGGCTCACTAGAATTAAAAAGTAGTTAGGAAAGATTCCTCTTCGATCGCGAATCGACGACGAGGTATATTTCCACGTTTACTTCTTCGTTCTAGGATCGGACTCCCACTAGAATCCGTACTCCCACTCGGATGAAGATCACTTTGACTCTTATTGGCGACTTCCATAGGTTCAACCTCATGTTGTACCGTAGGATTAGGTAGAGACAATTCCCCACCTTCGCCAAAAGATGTCATATGTTCTTCTTCCATGTCAAAAAATTCAAAGTCTTTCCTAACTTCACCTATCTGTGGGAAATCATTCTCAACATTGCGCAACTCTGATTCAGTCATTCCTTCGTTAGGTTTTCCAACGTACATAACATAACCCTTTGAGGTATCTGAATACCTTATGAAAACACATTTGTTTCCTCTAGGGCCTAATTTTCCAAACTTATTGGAAGTACTATGGACATAACCTCGCACAACCCCAAGGATGAAGATGCCCCAATTTAGGCTTCTCACCTTTCCAAAGTTCATAAGGGGTTGTGGGGCCGACTTAGAAGGCACTCGGTTAAGTATGTAGGCGGCAGTCATTAGCGCATCCCCCCAAAACGAAATTGGGAGGTTGGCTTGTGCCATCATCGACCTAACCATTTCCAACAATGTTCGATTCCTTCGTTCTGCAACACCGTTTTGTTGCGGAGTTCTGGGAATTGTCAACTGTCGGCGTATTCCCTTTTTCTCACACAATTCTTTAAATTGATCAGATAAATATTCACGGCCCGGTCGGTTCTAAAAGTTTTAAGCTTTTATCCTTTTGATTCTCAACTCTGCGGCGCTCAAAACACTTGAGAGCTTCATCGCGGTGAGAAATAAGGTAAACATAACCATAGCGTGTATAGTCATCGATAAAAGTGAGAAAATAGGAAGCTCCATGACGTGCCTTAACATTCATTGGTCCGCAATTGTCTGAATGGACTAACTCTAATGGGTGTGTGGCTCTTTTTGCCTTACCAAAAGGCTTTCGGCAAGCTTTTCCTGCCAAACAAGATTCACACAAGGGTAGGTTGACTTTACTGAGAGACCCCAATAGGCCTTCTCTAGCCAATCTAGTCATCCTATCTTTTCCTATATGTCCAAGTCTAGCATGCCATAACTTCGAAATTAGAATCATCATAAACCATGCAAGAAGAAGAATTAAGAGAAGAATTATGGGAATCCAACAAATCTAATTTAAAGAAATTATCTGACAAAGAACCATGTCCCAAAATCTCATCACCAAAACAAATATCCAAGTGATCATTACTAAAATTAAAAGAATATCCATGTCCTAGCAATTGTACTACTGATAGTAGATTATGTCAAATTCTAGGTGCATAAAGAACTTCATGAAGAGTCAATATGCGTCCACTCCGCAATTGAAGTTGGTATGAGCCAACTCCTTTGACTTCAACAGACGAACTGTTTCCCATGAAAATTCTTCTTGTACCCGCAGGAACTTTTCGATAATCTACAAATCCTTCTCGATCCCTCGTCACATGTTTGGTTGAGCCTGAGTCTACAATCCACACAGGGAGAGATTCGGCTAGTAAAACATGAGAGCAAACAAAACTTTGCATGGAGATAGGATTAAGTGATACCTTCTTGGGCTCAGGACAAGTCCGAGCAAAATGACCCAAGGTATCACAGTTGTAGCACTTCTGCTTAGCAATATTCTTTTTGCCTCTACGGCGTTTAGCAATCTTGTCACTTTTAGGGCCCAAATTCGAGTCTTCTTGCCTTTAGCTTGTTTCTTGCGTTGCAGGTGTGGCTTGCGGACCCTCAAGGGAAACAAGAGCAAGATCACGAGTCGCGGCACTTATCGCGCGATTCGCTTCATGACACTCGACCTCAAGCTCAACATGGCGAGATACATCGCAAAGTCGAATGGAGTCCGTATGAGTCAAGATACGCCTCAAACCACTCCAAGAGTCAGGCAGTGAACGAATCACCACTTGAACTTGTTGTTCATCAGATAAGATAGAACCAGCAGCTTTAAGATCACGAATCATTCCGGACATCTCACGTAGTTGTTCAAGAATGTTTCGTTTCTGGTCAATCTTATAGCTTTCAAACTTGTAAGTCAAAGTCCTTAACTTTGTAGCAAAAGTATTCCCATAAATGCGCTTAATTTGGTCCCACATTTGTTTAGCAGTCAGGCAATCCTCAAACTCGCCAATCAGATCATTATGCATGCTACTCAGCATAGTAAAGCGTGCACATCGATCTTTCTTTTTCCGATCAAGGAATTTGCATTTTCGCGTCTTTGGGCGATGGTCAAGTTACCCATCTCTGGTTCTACCATCACAGTATCAAGGTTGTCCAGAACCTCTTGCTCGTTTAGCAAGTACGTGAGTTTCCTTTGCCAAACACTATAGTTTGACCCATCTAATTTCTCACCCTTATTAAGGTCAGCGATTACATTCCGAGATGCCATTTCACTTTAATTTATTGCAAAAATAAGACATAAGCATATATATATTTTGATTCACTTTTGTTTAAAAAAATCAATTACTAAATATAATCACATCATACACGTAAGGAGGGAAAATCCGCGAGGCTCGTAATAACAACCAAAGCATGCACAACGTGAAAATATTCATAAATTGATAATTTAAACAAAAGAAATATGATAGAACAAATCCATCAAGCACATATGATGTACATAAATATTTTCACTACTGAAAATAATTTTATTGGGTCTCGTATAGTCCCAATCGCAATTTTAGAGCCAAAAACGACAATTAAATATGCTAAAAATGATTTAAAAATAGCTTAAAATTCACAAAGAATTTTAAAAAATTCCAGAACAGTCCCAAATAGCCCTAAACAGTCACAGATAGACAAAACAGCCCCTGGATTATTTTTGTAATTTTTAAAAATCAGAAAACATGTTTTATACACTGAAAAAGGCAAAAACAAATATTTACAGGCTGAATTGATCAAATCAGAGACCAACATTGGACTCAGACGGCCAAAACAGAGCCAGACGCGCCGGCCGTGTTTCAGTCGGAGTTACAGAACACCGCGCGCCCCACGTGCCACTGGCGTGTGGGCTTCCTTCTGGCCGGGCATAGAGGCGGCGTGGCGTACGTGGCGGCGATGTGTCATGATGACCTCACTGATGACGTCAGCACATAAAATTCTCTGGAAGTGGGTCCTACTGATGACGTGGCGCTGACGTGTCAGACACGTCATCAGTCAATGGTTGACTGTTGACCAGTCAATGGTTGCCGTTGACCAGTCAACGGTTGACTGGTCAACAAGATCGCTTCTCCACGCGCCTCGCCGGAGAGTGAGCTCCACGCGCCGTCTTCTGGTGGTCCGATGACCTCACGGAAGGTGGCATTGGACTCGTCTCCTCGAGTACTTCCCATTCGAAAGGAGGTGGCACGTTTTTGATCGAATTTTTAACCCTTTTGATCGAATTTTTAACCCAAAATTTGCGATCGATTTGCGAACTTCGCCATGAGGCCATTTTAAGTCGTTCATTTTAAGTCCAAATAAAGCATATAATATGTCGTTGGAAAGCCCTCACGGAGTACTACAAGTACAGTCTATAAAATCACGATTTCACAGAACATAGACAGGTCATAACAGCACGCAAAGTTTCGGAAAAAACAGTTTTCAACAAAACTTGGGTTTGCGATATTTTGAAAAATATTCAACGGAATTCATTGAGAATTTAGTATGTTGTTCGCCTCGTCGTAGGGAACTCAGACATATAAATTTTTCTCGAAAATTTTAAAGTTTTACACATAAAATAATAAAACTCATTTGTTTCGTTATCGGGTAAAACTTTTAAACAAACCAAAAAACAAGAGCATGCGATTCATGGCATAACGATACGAGCAATCAAGCATATAGGCTCTGATACCAATGAAGGATATATCAATTATATATCAAACAAGTTCGCTATCAAAACAGTAATTACGGATTACCTTTATGCGAACTGGAACCTTGTGCGTAGCGGAAGAATTTCGCTTGAGCTACGATCTTCGTATACCAAGATCTACAAACCTGCGAGTCTCTCTCATCGGATTGATATCACGGAGTACAGATATCAATACTGGTTTACACCGCAAATCCAAGCCTCTTGATGGTTAGGCTAGAGGGAGTATTTTGGTGAGATAGATTTTAGGGAGAGAGGAGAGGGCGGCCAACTAGGGAGACGTGTTCTCCAAAATAGTTGATTAGGGTTTTATCCCTTTTGTTGCCCTATTTATATTATTACAAGAAACCTATTTCTTGTAGGTTAAGTCAATCATAAACCCACTTGGATTAGGACACTAATTAACCAATAAATAATATAAATATATTTTCCATGTGGGCGGGATTAAATAATCGGGCTGCAAGCCCAATTACCAACAATTAGCAATTGCGCCACCACTATGCGTACGGAGAAGGGAAAGAGGAACCTTTTTGTCATTAGTACCCGTATCAGTATGGAGCCCGTCCTCCTCACGCTCATTTATTTTTATTTTTTACCAAATTACTTTTTATCCCCCAAATTTCCACCAAATCTTAGATTACCACCTAAACTATGGTTTGTCTCATTTTAACATTCAAGGTTGTTATTTGTCTCATTTAACCCCCTCCCGTCTGTTGCCATTTGGATCAAGAGGTTAAATCGCACGTGGTAAAAACCACGTGCTGGTTATTTTCGTCATTTTCAAACATATTTCTCTAGATCACACCCACCCACCTCCCTTTCTATCTCCTCTCTCCCCTCAAACCCACCACCATCTCCTACACATTCAAATCATAGAACCCAGATTTCGATTTCCCATTGTTTGAAGTAGATGGACGAGATTCACAATTGATTTATGCTGAATCCTTCAATGTTGCAAGAAAATTTCTTCGAAAAAAAATAAGTCTCAAAACCAAGTACCTTCCATGAAATACACAATGACAGTGAGATGGGATGGATGAGCTAGTAAGAAAATTGCTAATTCAAGTAGCTCATCTCATCTGAGTTCTATGATTTCTCAAACAATGGGAAAGAACCTTGCCACCATTGATGAGTTGTTGGAGCTCTGCAACTGTTCTATTTCCCCGGTGAAGCAAATCTATGTCGTTAAAGAAAATGTATCAAAAGATGAAGTAGATGGTGATGAGGGAGAGAACCTACCCCTTGGATCTTATGAAATTTTGTAACTAGAGAAATAGGAAATCCTTGCACCTCACAACCATTTATGTGACCAAAATCCATAATCAAACAAATTTGCCCAAGTAGCAATGCCCTCAACCCTCATCTTTCTCGGTCTTGTGAAATTTGTAGTCATGATCCAAGTGTTTAAGCTTGCACGGCCACCAGTTGAAGACGAAAGAACGAGATCCCAATCCAAAGAGGGTGTAATGATCGGTAGAGATGGAGATGGTGGTGGTGATAAGATTGGATTGGTGGGAGAGGGTGTGGTAGATAAACAAAAAAGAAAAAAAATTACCATTAAAAAAAAACTAAACTAGGAGCTTGAAACAAGGAGAACATAATCAAATCAAAAACCAAATAATATAGGAAAAAAATAAAAATTAAAAAAGAAAACAGAGGGTAAGAACAAATAATGGAAAATATTTTAAAGAAAAAAAGTATAATAAAAAGCCATGAAAAAGAATAGTAAATATGCTCAGATGGAGTGTCGAACGAAATTCAATTCCCAAATCTTCCTCTACAAAAGAAGATCTCATAGAGCTAGGATTATCGTTTATCATAACCGCACCAAATTACTCTTTTACTTCTTCGATCTGGGTGCAAACAATTGATAGGAAGGGTAACAATTGGTGACTGTGGTGCGATTGGACAGAAGTAGAGATGAATTGTTTGAGGAAATTGGTGGTGAATTCGTGGTTGGTGATCTTAGGTAGGGAGGATTTTCTTGTTGATGTTGAAGATGTCATATCCCAAAAGATCTTGGAGGACGGACTGGAAGCGGGATCCTTTGACGAAGTTGGGGAAGTTGGAACAAAGAAGGTGGTTGAGGTTAGTTGGGTTGGCGGTGGCGACGCCGTGAGAGAGGCCAGAGGCCGAGGAAGCCGTTGACTTGGATGGTGAGTGATGGGCGTAGAGAGTGGTGCCCCAGATGTGGAAGTGATGGCGGTTATGGAGGAAATCAATTAGGTGGAAAGAAATTGATGAAGAATAAGAAAGGATTAGAGAGATCCAATTTGAAAAGACCAAAATATCCTGCATGTGGAAGACCACGTACAATTTAACTTCATTCAAACGGAAACAGACGGGAGGAGGTTAAATGGAACAAATGGAAACCTTGAGTGCTAAAATGGAGACAAACCTTAGTTTAGGTGGTAAACTGAGATTTGGTGGAAACTTTGGGGGGTAAAAAGTAATTTGGCCTTTTTAAGTAGAGTGGATAACCACGCCCCAAAATCCTATTTCTACACCCTATTTAAAATAATTACACAAATGTCATTGCGTGAAATGACCTAATAAACCCTTCTAGGCATTACACCACATTCGAATGACTAGAATATCTTGATACTAAAAGACAAATAATAATCCCTACATCACATTGTGTTATATTAACACTACAACCCAAAAAATATATATAACAAGGCGTAATGTATATGGTGCATTTCATTATTCTTTCTTCCTCCAATTGTTTTTTCAAAATTCTCTCAAAACCAACCTTAAATATAATCACATTGTGGGAAAAAAAACCTTTCACTTTATTCGATTAAAATTTAGTTTTTTGTAAAAAAATAAAAATCGAGCTAGGTATTACGACTATTCGGTTCTGGTGTGATGAACACCCTTAAAGCTGTTCGTGGAGCACTGGCAGAACAGCTCAGAAGGTGTTCACCACACTCTAGCCGAACACCAACACCTATGTATAAGAGAATATAATATATTTGTAATATATTATATTTATACTTAGTTTATACTTTTCCTAATCCCTTTGTATTTAGGTTTCCTAATCCCTTTGTATTTAGGTTTCCTAATCCCTTTTGTATTTAGACTCTCTAGGTTAAACTTGTGTAGCAAGTATTGTACTCCTATATATATATGTTCAACATATCAATGGAAAGACTATGTCATTATTCCTAAACTTTATTAGTTTTGATATGGTATCAGAGCCTCGCTCTTAAAACCTAAAACCACCACCACATTCCGCAACCCTAAAACTTCCTCCCACCATAGCCGCCGCCAACCAAGATCTGACCACCAACCGCCATGTTCAGATGAAGTCGGTTCCCCCCCCCCTTGAGCAACCAAAGGACACCTCAGCAAACCAAGCTCTTACGAGCTCGCTGAGGCCCTTCCTCGGCCGTCTTTCCTTTAGCACATATTACCACCAACCTTCTGCCTCTATCAGAGCTTCGCTCTAAAACCCTAAAACCACCACCACATTCCGTAACCCTAAAACTTCCTCTCATCACAGCCGTCGCTAACCTAGATTGACCACCAACCCCACGTTGAGATACGGTGACTCTCCACAGTCAAGCCGGTTCCCCCCTTAAGCAACTAAAGGACACTTTGGCCAACCAAGCTCTAACAAGCTCCCCTTGGCCCTTCCTCAGCCGCTGTCTACCAACCTTCCACTACCCTAAAACCTTCCCACAAAAGTCGCTGCCAACGCCGCCTCTCTTACCTTGGCAACTTTATAACCCTAAACCACCAACCTTCCGCTTCCATATACCTTCCTCCCACCAAAGCTGCTGCCAACCCAGATCTGACCACAAATCCAAGTTCAGATCCAGTAACTCTCCATAGCCAAGCCGGTTTCCCCTCTTGAGCAGCTAAAGGACACCTCGGCTAACCAAGCTTTGACCAGCTCACTGATGTCCTTCCTCAGCTGCTGTCTACCAACCTTTCGCTACCCTAATCCTCCTTCCACCACATCCACCCAAGGACTCCTCGGCAAACCCAACTATGATCAGCTCGCCGACGCTCTCCCTACCCCAGCTTGCTCCTTAAGCAAATCCATATTTATTAGCAAACCCAGCTCACCCTCCTTGGGAGGCAAGCTCGCCAACGCCCTCCCTAACCCAGCATGCTCCTTGAGCAAATCCAGATTCTTTGACAAACCCAACTCACCCTCCTCGGAAAGCAAGCTCGCCAACGCCCTCCCTCTACAGCTCGCCGAGGCCCCTTTCTAACCATACGCCCTCCCTCAACTCGCTCGCTTCTCAAGCAACTCCGGCATCCTCGGCAACCCCGGCTCGGCAAACCCATCTCTAACTAGCTCACCGATGTCCTCCCTCAACCCGCTCGCTCCTCGAGCCACTCAGGGTTTCCTCGGAAAACCCATCCTCAACCAGCTCGTCGACGTCCTTCCTTCATTGCTTGCCTCTCGTGCATCCCAAGGATTCCTCAGCAAACCCAGCTCTAACTAATTCATCGAGGTCCTCCCTCAATAGCTCCCTCCTCGAGCACCTCACGGACTCCTTGGCAAACCCGGCTTTAACCAGCTCGCTGAAGTCCTCACTCAACCGCTTGCTCCTCGAGCACCACAAAAACTAGGACTCCTCGATCAAACCCAACTCTCACCAGTTTGTCGAAGACTCTACCCTCAACTGTTCACTCCTCGAGCACCACAAGGACTAAGACTCCTCGGCCAAACCCAGCTCTTGCCAACTCGCCGAAGACTCCTACCTCAACTACTCACTCCTCGAGCACTACAAGGATTGGGAATCCTCGGCCACACTCAGCTCTCACCAGCTCGCCGAAAACTCCTCCCTCAACTGCTCGCTCCTCGAGCACCACAAGGACTCCTCGCTACACCCAACTCTCACCACCTCACCGAAGACCCCTTGTTCACTAGCTCGCTCATCAAGCAAACCATGTCTCCTCGGTACACCAGGCTCTCCCTTGCTCGTCGAAGACCCCTTGTTCACCAGCTCGCTCCTCGAGCAAACCTTGTCCTTGGCAAACCAGGCCCTCACCAGCCCGCTAAAGACCCCTCGTTCACCAGCTCGCTCATCAAGCAAACCAGGTCTCCTCGGCACACCACGCTCTCCCCAACTCGCCAAAGACCCCTTCTTCACCAGCTCGCTCCTCGAGCAAACCTTGTCCTTGGTAAACCAGCATCTCACCAGCTCGCCAAAGACCTCTCCTTCACCAACTCGCCGACCACTCCCTTACATTGTCAACTCGTGCGCTCTTAGCATCTTCTTCTCAAGATTGGTCTCTCCTAACGGTGATCCATCTTGCCGGAGCATATAAGATAATATAATATATTTGTAATATATTATATTTATACTTAGTTTATACTTTCCTAATCCCTTTGTATTTAGGTTTCCTAATCCCTTTTGTATTCAGACTCTCTAGGTTAAACTTGTGTAGCAAGTATTGTACTCCTGTATGTATGTTTAACATATCAATGGAAAGGCTATGCCATTATTCATAAACTTTATTAGTTTTTATATATAAGAGAATATAATATATTTGTAATATATTATATTTATACTTACTTTATACTTTCCTAATCCCTTTGTATTTAGGTTTCCTAATCCCTTTTGTATTTAGACTCTCTAGGTTAAACTTGTGTAGCAAGTATTGTACTCCTATATATATGTTCAACATATCAATGGAAAGACTATGTCATTATTCATAAACTTTATTAGTTTTTATACTATGTTCATCTTAGCCTGGCTAAACACACTCACATCTGTTCATCTCAGACAGACCGAATGAACTCACATCCACACACTGGTCGAGTAGTGCATGAATAGTGCATAATCATGAATTTGTAACATGTTTTTTTTGCTTGTTTTTCAGGAAGCAAACATGTTTCCTACTGATTACAGTGTCGTTGGTCCTGTAAATGATGTGATCATTCCTCTTCAACAAGCGATTGTTATCGATTACAGCAATGTGTTCATAAATCACTCATATTTTTCATCTCGAGAAGATTTGTTTGATTGGGTGCGTGCGACCGGAAGGGAGAATGGGCTTGTGATAGTGATTACTAGGTCTGATAGTGGTACGACAAATAGAGGATCTCGGTTGACTTTGGGTTGTGAACTTGGTGAGTAACCTCGTTAAAAAAAGGGTGATGATTCAAGTAAAGTAACAAAGGATAAAAGAGAAAATGTGGATTGAAGAAATGTGGTTGTCCAATTCGTTTGAAGGGCATGCAATTATGTGAGGGAGTATGGGAACTTCAGGTTGAATGTGGGTTGCATAACCATACTGAGGCCCTTCACATGCATGGTCACTAATTTGTTGGTCGATTATCAGACCAAGAGAAGGCTTATGTTCTTGGCATGTCACATGCCAATTCTCGGCCCAAGGATATTTGCAAGGTTTACACGAGAAGTTTAAAAGTAATAAGTCTTCAATACTGATTATTTACAACGCTTGTACGAAGAATAAAATTATCGAACGTGATGGTCGATCGCAAATGCAGCAACTTGTGGCAAAATTGATGGAGCATGGATATTACTATCATCATAGGAGATGTGAGAAAACTAACATTGTTCTAGATTTTTTCTTTGCTTATCCAACGAGCGTCAAGATAACTACATTTGGGCACTTGGTATCTTGAAAACTTTGATGAATCAATCCTCCTTGCCAACTATGATAGTAACTGATAGAGATCTTGTGTTAATGAATGCAATCGAGGTAACTTTTCCTACCTCAAAACATTTTCTTTGTCTGTGACATATCAACAAAAACTTCCTATCAAATTGTAAGAAATACTTTCGCACGAATGTGCAATGGGATCAATTTAACATCTATTGGAATTTTTTAGTGAATGCAAAAAATGAGACAACATATGAAGAATACCTGAAGAGATTTCAGATGTATTTTAGTGATCATCCCGCTGTGGTTGAGTACGTCATGAAGCAATGGATACGGCCGTACAAGGAAAAACTTGTGTCGGTTTGGACGAATAATGTAATGCACTTCGACAACAACACAACATGCATATATTTAAATGTTGTCAACATTTTATTGTTTTCTATAAATTTTCTCATGAAATACAAATATTAATTGTATCTTATTTCAGGGTGGAGAGTCAACATGCAGCTTTGAAAAGACAGTTGAAATCAAGTTAAAGTGACTTTGAGACATGTTGGAGACATTTGCACACCCTTATTGAGACATCTCACATTGCAATCATTGTGTCATTTACGAAGAGCCTTACAGTGGTTCTTCCGAAATACAGATCGGTTTTATTAACACCTTCGAGGTTTGATGTCTATTCATGCATTGAATATGATATACAATGAGATGACCAATATACATGAAGATGGTTATATAGACCCGTTGTTGTATGGTTATGTGCTTCGAAAGACATGTGGACTACCTTGTCGTCATGAGATTGCTGAGTATAAGAGAAATGGCATACCAATTCCCCTTGATCAAGTTAATACATTTGGGAGGAAATTAGATATGTTACCTACTCCTGAGAATGTTGAAGTTTCAGTGAAGCAAAATATGGACAATCGATTCAATAACACGTATGATGAGATTCAATATTATGAGAACACTCCAGAGTCAGAAAAGTTGTTAATCATTAATAGAATGATGGAGGTGAAAGAAGCGAGAACAAACTCCTTAATTGTGCCATAGGATGAGGCTCGCACTCGTGGTCGTCCGAAGCCTGCAAAGGTTAAAAATTCAAAATCAACCAAGCATGATCCGAGTTTGTTTGAGCATGTGGAGTCGATGATAGATAGTTGTTCCCCGTGTGATCAAGCATTGTTATACGAGGTTGGTCCATTGCAGCAACCTCCCACGTTCACTACAGTTCCGCAACCTAAGGAAAAAATGTCGGTATTAATCTTTTTTACTTTTAAGTTAATATGAATATAATAGGTTATATATATATATACTATGAATTTAATATGTTTTAACTTTCAATAGGTTGTGCAACGACGTATCAGAGCTGGGAAAGCTAGTGGTACTTACGTTGAGCAATTCCCGAAGGAATATTAGCCTTTCATATTGGGTACAACGAATATCATTTATGACGGTCATTGTGGTTTTCGTGTCATAACAGGGTTTATCTATTAATGTGAGCTGTGAGGAGTCATGGAGTAGTGTTCGAGCAGACTTGTCGATGGAGTTGATGTCGAACTAGGAGTTGTACTCACGTATCTTAATTGAACGTAATTGTGTTGTTAAAGTGAACGCGAGTCTCCAACACAACAACATTAGTGCTCCCAAGGCATATTGGTTTGATGCAAATGATATGGGTCATTTGGTGGCATCGTATTACAACATTGCTTTCATGTTATTAGATAAAAATCATTGTTTCACTTATTTACCATTAAAGACCGCACCCCCAAATGATCCACATGTTATTTGTATCGAAATAGTAAACGATGATCACTTTATTTAGGTTTGATTTCGATTGCTTTACTTCACTTATTTACCATTGGTTCACATGTTATTTGGTTTAAATTATTTATTGACATCATCTTAATTTATTTGTAGGTTTTTTTTACGTGATGGTTACCCATTAGTAGCTGTGTCGTGGGTCTAGGACCAAAATTGGACGTTGTCTGCTAATGCGTGGAAATTACTTTATATTAATCGACAACTTTCATATAGTAAATCTGTAGGCACAGTTAGAGTTGTTGGTAGTTCTGACAGTATACATTTAGAGTAGTGTTTGACATGATGATTGTATTATATTAAAGACATGTATTTGAATCCAGGACTCAATTATGTATTTCATATCAATTTTAGACATGTATTTGAACGTGTCATTTTTGTTAATTATCTATTTTTAATGATGCTTCGGTTATGTTGCTTTAAATTATGTATGATATTAAGGTTTAAATGATACTTCGATTATGTTGCTATAAAATGTCATAACATACACAAAGCTTGTAATATGATCATAACATTAAAAAAGGATACACGAATTCATGGAAGGTTTGCTAAAATGTCATAACCACAAATACTAAATGTTTAAAAATTGTTTTACAAGTCATAACATTAGAAAAAAACATAAACCGACAATAGAGATCAATGTTGTTTCCTATGAGATGGTCCCGCGTCATCAGGTGGACCATTTATAACTGTATGAACTATATTAGGCAATGAGCCCAAATCCTCATACGGTATAGATGAGTCACCATATCTCAAGCACCGCTCTATGGGATCAATTATAGTGGTCACAACTCCCAACGTCCTGTCATATGAGTCGACTGCAACGGCTTAAGTCGTAATGATGTTAACGTATCTGGATTGTCTATTACGGGGCTGGAAAACTACATGTGAATGCTCCTGGTACCACTCTAAATAACCAGGATGCGTATCCCAAGGACGAAGGACACACCTATCGAGACGTTCTTTAGATAGGAGATGGTTATCTGACGTCAACTAGTACAAATCAAAACCAAATAAATGTATCACGCGGACCACCGGGAAATCCACGCTTAATCTAAGCCCCAAATAAATACTCATACTCCTGATCCTGATCATGATCCTACTAAAAAGGCTCCTGATTGTGCTGAAAAGGCTCTTAATTGTGTTGAAAAGGCTCATTCCGCTGAAAATGCTCAACATTTGATTGAAAATGCTCATGTTCCAGCCCATGCTCATGTTCCTGCCCCTGCAACATCTCATGCAGTTGCTCTAGTTCAACTTCTGGTTCTTATTGATGTTGTTCTTCCATTTCCTTTTGATGTGTTAAAAATTACCTTGCAAGTGCACGAGTCTATCGGAGTATAGTTATGCAGTAGCAAAGGTCGAACCACAGGAGAATATAAATGAAAAGGGATTTAATCAAATAAATAATTAAAAGCAATTAAGTAAAAAGAGGTTTTTGTTTGTGAAATAATTTAAACTACTGAATTAACCTTTAAACTAATTTTGAAAGTAATAAAAATACTAATTGCAGAAAATAGAGAATTATCAAAGTTTGATGAATGAGAAGGATCTAGGAATTGAGATTCACTTGTATCGCCTTTTATGTGTATTGGTCTTGTGTATCTATCAATTACGGGTTCATTCACTAAGGTAAAGGATTAGGACTTAATGGGCAAGTTTTGCAATCCTTAGTACTCCGCCTTAACTGTGCTTTCTTGGTCCGTCCACACAGCAATTAAGAGTCCATTAGGCACTCTAAGAACTAAAGTAATTAGGAGTTCAAATCATTTCTCATAAAAATATACGTGAACCTAGATCTAACCTTAGCCCAATCAGGAAATCAGAGAGATCTATTTATCATTTAGGTTGGCCAATGTATAACTCTCACACAAATCATGTGACTTATTATACCCACGAGCCTACAAATTCGCTAACGCAACCATTATGCGATAGTTTCAATGTAGACCGGTGATAATCTAAATTAATAAACGAATAATTGATAGAATGAATATTATAATTAACACATAAAATTTGATACATAGTTACCTCCAATCCCTAGAATGAAGCGGTTAGTTCATCACATGTGATGAACAAATCATTGGAATTGAAGTAAACATCATCAGTCTTCAATAATCAACAATAAAATATGAATTACAAAGTGTTTTCCGTCTTGATAGTGGCTCAAGAATGGCCTAAAATGTATCAAAAACTGAATACCTAAAACTGTAATACTAGGGTTTTATTTATACTAGGTTAGGGATTTTGAGAAAAGACAAAACTGCCCAGAACAAAAACGGGGTTAAGCGGTCGATCAGCCTATATGCTGAGCAATCGCTCAGTGACTTTTTTCACAAACGCATGCTACTGGATTTTGCGCGGTAGCTCAGCCATTCCTACCGAGCGAGCGCTCAATGTTTTCTTCTTGAATTCCAGCCTTTAACTTTCAGCAACTTGCAGTCAGGTCCCTAGAATCTTCATTTTGTGGAATAACGACCCAAATTTCATCATTCTTTTCAAATATAACCTGAAACTCAAAAAGCACTAAAAACTCAAATCAATAGCTTTAGAAGCTCGTAGAAAAACACAATCTAAATAGGAATATATACACAATAGATGCGTATAAAACACATCTATCAAATACCCCCAAACTTAGACTTTGCTCGTCCATGAGTAAACAAATAAATACAAAAGCAGTAAATAACAGAAATAACAATACACAAATAACAAAAATCTTTTTGGAGGGTGACACTATATACACTCCTCTGAAACCCACAAACTCAAGGAAACTCTCAAGAGCGACTCAACTATGCAGATAAATACAAAAACAATTATAACTAAACTAAACTAAACTAACAAAACATAAAATAAAATAAATAAAATATTTTTGTTATTATTCTCAAGTTTGAACAGTGCGAAAATTAAAAGGTGTCTCACAGAATGCTCTACATATATGTAAGGACCACTTCCATTACCAAATGGGTTCACTCTATCATGCAAATAGTACTATGATTATACAAATGTGTGAACTCTCACTCATGTAGCATATCCAAAATTAGACAGTTTAATCAAGCAAAGTACAATATTCATTCTCCCATATTTGGAAAATAATATGCATGTACAATTAAAAAGGAAAGTCTACCGTCAATACCCGGTCGTTCTACAAAAGAGAGAATATAAAGGAATAAAAAATGTCTATACATCCATCCCATGCACTTTCTATGTATGAATACACTGCTTTTATTTCCCAGTTACTTGCAATAGCTAAGATTATGCTAACACATTGAGCTTTACCAAGAAGTGCATAAGTGAACTTTACCAAGAAGTGCATAAGTGAATCATGGATCAATTAACATGTATTAATCAAATCAAGGAAGATATGGCATGATAAAGTGGCACTAGATCAATAGGACTTCATTAAGCTTGCAATGTAAAGTCAAGGTAAAAGGGCAACGAAATGAAGGAAAGGAATTCAAATCGAGAGAGTACAACTACCCAAAATCCCCATAGCTTCCATTGCATGGATACATGCATTAGGCTAGGACCTGAAAATACAAAGACTTGGGAAAATTTCTCTCAAACTTGAATTTTACTATCTATTTAATTTCATAATTGAGTGCCCAATAACATTATATTTCTTTTTGGCTATGCCATCTTTTACACTAACTTGCACTCCTTTTATTTTAATTTTAATCTTCTCATCTTCTTCACTCCGTTTCTTCTCTTCTTCTTTTTTTAAGATAACGGAGAATACAACGAAGAGGATGAAAACAATAGGAGGATCTTTTGCAATGACAATCCATGCAACATCAATTCCCCACCCAAGTTCTACTCTCTCCAAGGTAGGCAAAAGTGTATAAGCTTTAAAGGGTTTAAGTTAATGTGGGTAAAAGAAATGATGTCGAATGGGGGTGTGTTTTGCACACGCCATTCTTTAAATTAAGCTCAAAATGGGACACTAGAGATTTAAATATAGATAGGTCAAGAAGCTGAAAGGCTCAAACGATCCAAAGATGACCTAAATCATATCCTAGTGCCAAGTCATCATGCAAAATTCCATTGAAAATGAAATACAATTATAAATATCACATCCATATATGAAATGAAGAATAGCTCCTAACATGTTTGACATAAGTATTCACTAGAAAAGATGTCGGGAAATTAAAGACTAACATGTAATCCCGATTCAAAAGTATGCTTGAGATATATTAGCAAGACAATTCCAAAAATTATAACTTTCATAAAATGACCATAAGTTACAAATCAATGTAACACTCATGTAAAGACGGTTACTCATCCTATTTAGGTGCACAAAACCAGTCTCTCGGAGAATGCAATGTGTACTATATACTAGATAAAAATATTCAAGTCCTTCTATAATGGTGGGGTATGAGTACACAAATGGGATAATCATAGGAAATTTACACAACATAGTACATTCGAGAAGAATCGAGGAGGAGTCATGTGCATCATAGCATTAATCATCATCGATTTAAATTCCGCACACAGACTCGAGAATACAATTTTTAAAATTTTTATAAAAAATTTAGAGGATGATTCTAATCGGAATAAGGCCGATAAGTAGATAGTTGTGAACTAAAACAACCGTCTACTCATCTTTGTTGGAAGAAACTAATATGGTCACGGCCTTTGTTTCTATATTTGCCCTCATCAACTCCTAAAATAAAAATAAGCAAAAGCAAGAAAATAGGTAGAAGAAGAGATATAAGGGACACTAGTTGTCCCATGTACATAGTAGGATTTATGCCACCATTTCCCGATTCTCATTAAGGTGGGACCTGAAAGGACTTTGGACCTAGAATCCCCCCCTAAAACTTGAAATAAATGTTGTCCTCAAAATGTTGGGCCGATAGATAAGGGAGTAGAATTAAAGAGCGAACATAAAACAAACGACAAACCCGCATAACGAAGGAAGACGCTATTTAAGCGTCAACTCCAAATGAGCTAGGACCATGTAACGAAGGAGGATGCCATTCAGGGACAGTATCAAGCGACATGTTGAGGTTGGAGGCAAGGTTTTGGAAGAATTGAGCATTAAACCCATAAAAATAGTTTTGGTCCGCTAGACCCTGCTCTATACGCCGCTCAAGCGTATCTAATCGCTGATTGACATGCTGCTGAAGCATGTCTAGCCTATGGTCGACACGCTGATGGAGCGTGTTTAAGCCTAACTGGACCTCCACTAACTAGGTGGAAATCTCTTCCAAAGGATCCATCTCAGGATCCTCCTCAACATCCTCGCTTGATCGGCAGGGTGGTGGGCATAGGGTTGTCGTGTCCTATTTGTGACACCCTTTTTGGCGACACTAAGCATTGGCTTGATTCGCTCTAAATCAGGAGTCCACTAGACTCCTACAACAGCACAGAGGTTTGTAATCAGACTAGGGAAATGAAATGTCGTATTCATGGTCTTTTCAACCATGCCTCTAAGATGTCTGTTGATGATCATAACGATATCAACAGAACCTTGAGTTAGAATGGTGTAAATTAACACCTCCTCGATTCCACCTCACATCAGATTGATGTGTCATAGGCATCACCTTAGCACAAATAAATTTATAAATCCCTTTGGCCTGGGGAGTCAAGCAAGACTCCCTAATGGAATGAGGGTGACCAGCTGTCTCCGCTCATCCATTGGTCCACTCAGACCCAGGCACGACTATCTTATCACGAACGGTGGCCAAGGAAGATTGTAAGGCAAATAGGATTGATAATTATCAATCCATACAGTAGGTAAGTCATAAAAATTCCGGATGGCATCATAACCAAAATAAACTAATTGACCCCGAACCCAAGACCAGTTGGGGTCCTCTCTCATAACTTGTCCACTGTGAGCATAGAACTCACGGACAATAGGCACGACCGCCTCACCAGGAACGACACACAAATTTTTCCAACCATTTCTTGCAAAATGGTCAATCAGTTTATAGCTTTTAAAATCGAACCCGCGCTCCGGGATAATGGCCTTAGAATGAAAACTATCTAAATAGTTATGATAATGTTCGGCATCCTGAAATTGGGCTTCGTCAAATTCTATCATCGGAGCCGAAGATGATGATGCCCCTTCGGTATTTCTACTTTTCTTTTTAGGAGCCATTTATCACTAAATAATCACTCAAAAACTCCTCCCAAAATAAGAAAATCCCAACAAAGCTTTTAAATAAACAAGTAAAAAAATCCTAAAATAGTAAATATGCTCAACAATGAATTTGATCGGGTACAATTTTCATAAAAGAAGAAGAGGATAGAAGATACTTGTTAATGGAAGAATAAAATCAAACTTTGTTGCCAGAAAATCTCGTCGGAAACAATGATGGTCACCGGAGTCCGTCGGGGCATGAAATGCCACGAATCTTGAAAAATGACTTCGTGGATGGTGAATGTAGGTTGTGAGGAGATGATTTGCGAAGTTTGGAAGGAAACTAATGGGCAAAACGATCGAATTTGAAGAGAGAAGGAGGAGAGTGATCGCTAGTTATTTTTAGAGAGAGAATGGAATCACTGTTTGGGGTCTCATCGGCCTCCACGAAATTTTAAATAAAGGGACTGAGCGGTCGCCCAACCCTTATACTGAGCGATTGCTCGGTTCAAATTTTAAAAACCCGATTAACTACCTTTTGCGCGGTAGCTTAGTCTTTTGACTGAGCGAGCGCTTAGCCACTTTTTCAATTTTATTTCTTTTAAATAAACATTTTATTTTTTAAATATTTTTAGGGTCCAAACATATCTTCCTTCGGTGCTATGATATATCTTTCTTACACCAAAAACTACTTACAAAAACACACTAAAATAAAACTTAAATTAAAATTAGCATATAAATACAACACTAGAAAATATTTCTCCCCTAAACTTAAATTTTGCAAAAATGTTCTATGTTTAAAATTCTCAAAATCAAGCAAGGGTTCAAAATAATTATTTTACAACAATATAATTTAACTAAAAATAAGTGGGTTGCCTCCCACAGCAGCGCTTTTGCTTAACATCGCTCACTCGACGTTAGTCAACCCGTTATTCTAAGTCAAAAACGTCCATCGACTCAATAGTTTTCACGAGTGATAGACCTTCATAGTAGGGTTTAACTTGGTGCCCATCAACCTTAAATATTTCATTAGATTTATAATTTTTGAGTTCAACCGCACCGTGGGCGAAAACATTTACCACTTCAAATGGACTTGACCATCTCGATTTAAATTTTTCTGGAAAAAGTTTTAGACTAGAATTAAACAATAGAACTTTGATACCAGGGTACAAGTTTTTAGGGATTATTTTCTTGTCATGGAATTTTTTAGTCTTTTCTTTTTAAATTTTTGAATTTTCATAGGATTCCAATCTATGCTCTTCCAATTTATTTGGATCATTCTTTTCTCGCCTGCCAATGTCATATCCGTGTTGAGGGTTTTAATTGCCCAAAATGCCCTATGTTCTAATTCAGCTGGAAGATGATTGGCTTTCCCAAATACAATTATGTAAGGGCTTAAACCTATTGGGGTCTTATAGGCTGTCCTATATGCCCATAAAGCATCATTCAGCTTCAACGCCCAATCTTTTCTATTCAGTTGGACAGTCTTTTCCAACACACCTTTTATTTGTCTATTACTTACTTCCATTTGACCAGATGTCTGTGGATGATAGGGAGTGGATAACTTGTAGAGTACCCTATATTTCTTCAAATATGAATTCACTAATCGATTGATGAAGTGAGTTCCTTGATCACTTATGATTGCCCTTGCATCCCATGTCTACTAAAATATTGTCGCAAAGGAATATGATTATTGTTTTAGCATAATTATTTCTGGTAGCAATCGCTTCAATCCATTTTGATACAAAATCAACTCCTACCAAAATATATTAAAACCCTTGGGATACAAGAAAGTCTCATAAAATCTATTCCCCAAACATCAAAGATTTCAATGACTAAATTACTAATTTGGGGCATTTCATTCCTCTTACTAATGCTTCTAGACCGTTGGCATTTATCACAACTTTTAGTGAACACATGAGCATCTTTAAATAAAGATGGCCAATAAAGGGCATATTGTAAAATTTTCCTTGTTGTCTTTTCACCACTAAAGTGACCTCCACAGGCAAAACCATGACAGAAGGCTAACACACTCAGGTGGTCCTCTTCAGGAATACATCTCCTAATTATTGAATCGGGACCTCGTTTAAACAAATACGGTTCGTCCCAAAAATAATGTTTAACTTCTGAAAGAAATTTCTTTCGCTTATGATATCCAAAATCGGGATTTATTATATTAGCAACTATAAAGTTCACATAGTTAGCATACCATGGCTCTTTGGTTCGCACTGTATATAATTGCTCATCTAGAAAATCTTCATTTAACGGAATATTATCATCAAATAATTGTTTTTCAAATAAAGGCCAAAGTTCTAATCTCGATAAATTATATTCCACTACATTTTCAGAACCTTTCTTATCTTTAACAGAACCCCTAAATGTTACACCGAAAAACCCTAAATGCAACATCACTTAAGAAGTTAAATTACCAAACTGTCCTCCTTTGATTTTAAAAGAAAAAAAATACTAAACTTTGAAATAGCTTTGTTTACCAAACTACCCTCCTTCCATTTAAAAAAAAAACTCAATTAAACTCAATTAAAACACATTCTGATCTAACCCCTAAAATCAAGACAACGACCTAACCCCTAAAATCCCAAAAATCGGACGACATCGATCTAACCCATCTCCGGTGACTCTATCTTCTTTCTCCATCTCTTGGCCGGTGTCTCTCACACTCACTCTCAGAGAGCCCATCTTCGATCCCACTCTTCGCCAGTGTCTTTCAGTCTCCAAACTTTTTTAGCTTCAAGGTGAGTTCCTACACTGGTAGTTCATGGTACGATTCATCTAGTTTATGAATGTTACAATTCTAATTGAACTTTGACCATGCGGGTGTACATAATGGATATTTAGTTGAAGTTGAGGTTTCAATCAATGTGAATTACTTGTATGTTTGTTGTATTGGTTTCGTTTTGTTTGGAAGGCTGTGAGTTCTTTGATTTTCAAAGGTAATTTGACAATTTTTCAAATGAAAATTTGGATATATTTTTTCTCTATCCTAAACTGTAAGGCTCCTTGACAAATGAAAGGTGTTGTGGGAATGTGTTTTCTAACAAGTAGCCATGATAAGTCGGAAGCTAGTATATGAAGTCAAGAAAATTGTTTGATGTTCCATATATGCAAAACTATGTAGTTCAAAAAGTTACACCAACATAGATTGTTATCTATATCAAAGGTTGTTCTAATCACCATGACCATACAACAGAAAGTTTGTATTTTGTTCAGCTGGAGAACTATTAGTGTTTTTGACCTTATGAAGCAAATGATACAATGTGACCTCAGTACACAGTAGACAAGCATAGCCTCAAAGGCAAGTGAGTTATAAAAGTCAAGGGTTTTCTTTGATTTATAAGGTTCAGCTAATCAAATGGTTCCTTCGTATGAAATCAAGTCTATTTGGTGCACACAATTTTTAGATTTCCGATTCTCAAATACCCAACAAAGCTGTTGAAGCCTGAGTCAATTCCAAATTTCACATCCTATGGAATCATGTTCTACTAAGTGTCTACAATGTTCTAGCGCACTAGTTCTAATATTTGTAAACTTAAGTTGGAAAGAAAGAGTACCCATATGGCTTCCGTGTAAAAAACAAATTGCTATACAGATACGACATGGGATTTTTTTTTTTTATTTTTTTTAAGGTTTTGCAAGTGGTATTAGGCTCAAGTCAAACCTTTCAAATTGTAACCCTAAAGCCACCAAATGCACTTTTGAGGATCACAGCTCAAGGTTTGAGGTTAGCTTGAAGTTTTATCCGAAAATGGACAAGGTTCTAAACAAGGATTCAACCACTATATCCAAAGCACTTTCTGCTTCATCCTCAACTCATTTTTGAGAATTAATGTCAATAGGACAATGAAAACTCTATATTCCAATCATCTAACAGTCATTGCACCCTAACTTCGCATGACCATACAAGACTAATGATTTAGGACATTTAGGCCCTACTACTATCATAGTGTTTTCCCCTGTATATATCCATCCTCTATCTCTGGTTTTGATTTTTGGAAATGAGCACATCTACATAATTTGTCAAAATTCAAGTAAACTTCTGATGTTCTTAAGGTCCTTACTTCGTAGAAGCCTCCCAAAAAATAGTAGCAGAAACCCTATCAAAAAACACGCTAGTGTTTTCAATGAGAGTGAATTGAATATATGTTCAAAGGAGGATACACATCGCCTTGACTTGGCACATCTCCATGTGGCCCACTTTTCGAAATTTGCATTCTGCTAATCCTTTGAGTCTCCCTTTGTTCAATGGCATCTATAATTCTTTCCTTTTGAACTTGCCTTTCATCAGCACCACTACCATCTTTCACATCACTTCCTGTTTAAAGTTGGAATCATTGAAAGTTTTGGATGCATATTGCTTTCTCACCATCTTAAGAATTGAATAAAATTTTTCCTGAAAGTTCAGACCAAATTCTAGTGTGATCAGAAAGATGCTCAGAAACATTTCTTCCCGGTCTCTTCTGTGCTTGGGGCTCTATTTCACGATCAGCCTACTGATGGATTTCATCAGCTGGTTATGAAGGTCGTGGAATTCGGTCGGTGTGATACAATCATGGTAACAAGTACTAATGTAGCATCAAAGTTTGAAGCGGAGCCATCATCAAGACCGAATTTTGGTGCCATCGTAATAGGTATGTAACCAAGTTTAACAATATCACGCTCCAAGATTAAAAATTAATCGCATAAAACCTGTGGTCTAGAACAAGAAATTACAGCTTGACAGTTCGATATGAGGATGTCGTAGAACATAAAGTTTTAGAAGCTGTGTATATACTCATTTAAGTTCCTCTATATCCCCCATTGGGTAGGTAAGATTGTAAACTTTACTCAAAAAACTGATAAGATCATTCTAAAGTTCATACACCATTATCAAGTTTATTGATTTGGGTGGTTTTCAACTACTAAGATCTGGACATGTTGACAGTATGTAGATGTGTTGCACATACTACGCATCGATACAACGAGAAAAGGAAAATATAAGACCATTGAACATTGTACCCTCCCAGTGTCCAATTTCGGAAATTCCTAACTCAACAAGTCCCATTGAACATTGTACCCTTAATACGAGACCACATGATGCATCACAAATCCATATGAATAACCAGTTAGATTTTTAGAAGGGAACCCCATGTACTTTTCCTTGTAAAAAGAATCATAGCCATCCCATGATGTGACAAGAGCGCCAGAAACATCGCAGGTGAAAACTTTGGGAAATCTTGTCAATGTCATGGCAGAGAGATATCCTCCATAGCAACCATACAACCCAATATGACCTACTTTTGCGAGCCCTTCATTAATTAGCCATTCAGCTCCAGTCAATTGATCCTCGGCATCAAAGCGGCCACAGTTGTGCTTAATTGCACCTTCAAACTTTAGGCCAAGATGCCTTTACTTCTTAGATATTGAACAAAGTTGTGAACCTCTTCCTCTTTAGTTTGTTATATAGAATGCTTAAAGAATGGTTTTTTCATGACTATTACATTTAACTCCATGAAATTAAATATATATTATTATACATTGATTCCCCTAGATTGTTTGATTAATGAAACAAGCTGACATTCTCCTAAAAATCCTTTTATCAATTGTACCTAACTTTACTTTCTTTTTATTTGAAATAAGATGGCACACACACGTGGAGGAAAACGTCGGGTTGTTGATATACATGTCCCTAATCAGGCCGAGGTTGCACGACCTAGTATGAGTAGAGTATATGGCAGACGTGTGACAACATCAAACCGAAGGAATGATCTTACCCCTCCACACTCTCCCATTGCTGCCAATAATCATGTGGAGACTCCATTTGCACCCATAATCCGCACTCCACCTATCGAGACGAGTCTTTCACCAATATCGAGAGAGGTGATTGAGGAGGTTGAGGTCGAAGTGGGTAGGATGGATCAGTCGTTATTTCATTTTGCTGGTTCGAGCACTATGATGGCCGGTTCGAGTTCGAGCACTATAATGACTCGTTGTAAAGGACGAGAGGATGGTGGTGGTGATGATGGTGATGGTGATGGTCATGATATATGGAGGTTGATGGATTCACATCCAGGATGGCCTGTTGACCCATAGATACTTACATGATTTCTCGGCCATGTTGCAGCTGCAATATGGCACGACAAGGTAATTTACACATAACGCCTCTATCATTGGTAATTTGCGCATAACCCCTAATATTATGGATAATTTTATCTTGTTAATAATTTTGTAAGGTTGATAATATTTTATTTTTTATGTTCAACAGGAAAGGGATGTATTGGGTTGTCATGCATCTGTTGATTGTCTATCATCTTGGAGCATTGAGAATGCAACCACAAACGAATTGATATTTAGTAGTGGTTTGGGGCATTTGAAGGATTGCATGTTTCGACAGTTGGACATGCCACTTATATCAGCATTCGTTGAGAGATGGCACCCAGAAACTAATAGTTTTCATTTGCCATTTGGGGAAATGACACTGACTCTACATGATGTGCACCATATATTATGCATCCCCGTTGAAGGGAGGCCCTTCTTGCTGATACTAAGATGTTCTCCATCAAGGGTTTCTTATCGACCATCCTACGCATGGAAATGTCCCAAATAAATATAGAGGTAAAGTCGAGTGGGATTACATTCTTGACAGTACAACACCGTTTGTCTCCCCAAAATGTTAATCCTGAACCAATGGCGATTGGTTATTTGTTTTGGTTGATGGGGGCGACCCTCTTTACGGACAACACGTCCAATAGAGTAAATGTCCACACGATAATGTATTTATCACATCTAGTTGATGTCCCTAGAGTCGCTTAGGGTGCAGCCACCCTATGTTATCTATATCGTCAACTATGTATAACATCTAGGGCTGGCTGTAAATAGATGGCCGGTTGCTTGACTTTGTTGCATGTATATTATTTAATTACTATATTGTTTTGATATAATAAGTTAATATTTGTTCTAATTATAATGTATATTTTTTAGTCCTGGATCTATGAATACTTTCATGTCTTCAGGTCAAACACGAGATCAAAATGGAGACAAGGTGAGCCACGCGCTTCCAGATGGACCCCTCATTTCACGAAGAGAAACAATCCTGATCAATTGCAGTATTATCATATACGCTTGATCACATGACTGCTGATCAAGTAAGTTTTTTATTCAATAGTTATATTAATCTCATTTACATTATGCAACAAATTCACGTTAATCAATTGCAGGTTACTTGGACTCCATATGGGACAACTCCTGAGCGTGATATACCTATTAGTCTTTTCTCGAGCATAATTCATTGCAGGAAAATTACAGAGCCATACATGTCTGATCGTTGCCTGAGACAGTTTGGATATGTACAGACAATTCATATCCCAATATACATTCCAAAAAAGGTATACGTAGGTTGGAACCCACATAAGTATGTTTGTTACCACGATGAAATGGTTCGCAATTTCCGTGGATGGCAAAGATCATGTGGTTCACCCAAGAACCATTGATCTAGGTAGCCAACACCCCATTTGAGGCCGTAGAGGCTTACTTAACGTGGTTTGTGGAGCGCCATGAGCACCGATGATGACAATGAGGATGACGCCGCCGATATGACGCCTACGACGATCACGCTGTGGTATGATCACGCCGCCCATCGAGGGTTCCCCTGAGCTCTGAGCGAGCAGAGTACTTACTTCCCCGTATCAGTTGTTACTGTTACATCCTCGATAGACAAGGAAAGCTCCTTGGGACAAGGTTTGTGAGACTTTGGACAATGTTTGTAGACATTTTGACGATTTGTTGTGATGTACTTTTTAATGTTTTCTTAATTGTACTAAATTACGCCAGATATCAACTTGTTTAACATTCTTTTATAAAGTCATGTGTCCACTTTGGTTATGATTAATCATATTTGTTTCTCACCGTTATATTAAGAAGTTATATTTTTACACATGCGTTTCCCTTTAAATAATACAAATTGTTAAAATGAGAGACGTGTCCAAAAAAAGTTTTATTCTACTAAATTTAATTGACTAAAAATAGTTATGACAAAATTTATAAATAAAATGTTCGACATAATTGTTAACAAAAGTATTACTAAACAAATCTTCAAAGAAAA
>CM028382.1:5148451-5396614 GCA_013146195.2 Codonopsis lanceolata
TTCATGAAGAACAACACGCTTGCTTTACCCAAAATAGATCCACGGTAAACAAGTTTCATAATAAAACTCCATATGAAATATGGAGAGGAAGATCCCCAAACATTGATTTCTTAAAATCTTCTACTGTAAATGTTTTATTCTTTATAATGGAAAAGAGTATAGAGGAAAATTTGATGCAAAATCGAACGAAGGAATTTTTCTGGGTATTCCAAACATTCAAAAGCATTTCGGATTTTCAGAATCTAACTTAAAATCTTAGAATCGGCATGTTTCTTTTGATGAATATGACTTGTTAGAGCCTAGAATGGTTCGAACGTTGCTAATGATTCTCGATAATGATGAGGCAGTACAAATACAACATCTACTTCTACCCTTATCGAAAACGGCAACAACAACCCATGAATACCGATAATTCTTCACCCAGACGAGACCTCTACCGATACCGATAACAACTCATCTGCTGACCCTGAACCCATCTCTGATTTACCCAAAACCTTGAGATCTCATCCTTCTTGTTCACCGTAAAATGAAAGTTTTGAAGACTATTTCTTCTCGAACCAGATTTTGGTGAATCTCCTTCTCAACCAACTCCGTAATTCTTAAGGAAGAATCCACTGTATGATCTTCCTCCAACGCTATTAAGCAAGATATCATCCCATTTCTCAAATAATTGGTGATCTCAACCGCATTTGGTGAATACCGATAACTCTTCACCTAGACGACCCTACCGATACCGATAACAACTCATCTCGCTGACTCGAACCCATCTCTTCTGTTTTACCCCAAGCACCTTTACGATCTCTCATCCTTCTTGTTCACCGTAAAATGAAAGTTTTGAAGACTCTATTTCTTCTCGAACTGATTTTGGTGAATCTCCTTCTCAACCAACCTGTAATTCTTAAGGGAAGAATCCACTGTAAGGATCTTCCTCCAACCTGTTATTGAAGCAAGAGATCATCCCATTTCTCATAATTGGTGATCTCAACTCAGAGTTCGATGAGAAATAAGGTTCGAGAAGAAACTTTGTTTGCTTATGCATTTGTATCGAACTCGAACCAAAGAAGATTGATGAAGCCATCGAAGATCATAACTCGGATTGAAGCTATGCAAGAAGAGCTGAATCAGCTTTGAAAGATGGGTGTGGAGCTTAGTTCAAAGACCGACCGATCATAATTCAAGTGGGTATTTTGAATAAAAGAGATGAAGATGGAAATGTCACCGTAAACAAAGCTAGATTGGTTGCTCAAGGCTACCGATGTGAAAGAAGGAATTGACTTTGATGAAACTTTTGCCCTGCTAGACTAGAAGCAATCAATCTTTCTAGCTTATGCCTCGCTCATGGACTTCAAAGTGTATCGATGGATGTCAAGAGTGCCTTCTCGAATGGTGATCTTCAAGAAATCAGATACGTGGAATGCCTCCGTGATTTGTCATCTCGCACAACCGACCACGTCTACCGACTCAAGAAAGCTCTCTACGGCCCGAAGCAAGCTCCTAGAGCTTGGTATGAAACTCTATCCAAGTTCTTAATTGAACAAGGATTCGTGAGAGGAAGAATCGACACTACTTTATTCATCCTCAAGCACAAAGGCCATTCTCTTCGGTACAAATCTATGTTGATCGACATCATCTTTGGATCAACTAACCAAAGCCCGCAAAAGATTCGAGAAGTCGATGCAAAGCAAGTTCGAGATGAGCATGATGGTGAACTTACCTATTTTCTAGACCGTAGATACAACAGACTTCGACGGAATCTTCATCACCAAACCAAATATGCAAAGGAACTAATCAAGAAGTTTGGTCTTGATTCAGCCAAAGGATTTGAAACTCCAATGTCTACCGACCGCCATCTTGACAAAGATGAAAAGGGAAAGCAAGAGAACATGACCAAGTATCGAGGAATCATAGGTTCACTTCTTTACCTTACTCTAGAGACCGACATTATGTTTGTTGTTTGTGTTTGTGCTAGATTTCAGCAGATCCAAAGGAGTCACATTTGCTTGCCGCCAAACGTATCATCGATATGTTTCAAAACAACAAATCTAGGCATCCGGTATTCAAAATCCAACAACTTCAATCTAGTTGGATACTCGATGCAGATTATGCAGCCGCAAAGTGAAAGCGCGTAAGAAGCACCGCTGGGACTTGTCAATTTCTTGGAAATGCACTGCCTCATGGTCTTGCAAGAAACAAGGATCGGTGGCAAACTCAACCACGAAGCAAAATATATTGCCGTTAGCAAAAAAGTTTTGCTCTCAAAGCGCTATGGATGAAGCAACAACTAGTGGACTACAACATCAAGGATCGAACGCCCAATCATGTGTGACAACACATCGGCTATCTCGGTCCTCAAAAATCCAAATGATGCATTCAAAGACAAAGCACATTGATATTCGTTATCATTTTCTCAAAGATCATGTGGAAAAAGGTAACATCGATGCCTGAATATGTTCCAAGCGAGCATCAATTGGCGTGACATTCTCACAAAACCACTTGGATGCCACCGGGTTTGCTTATTTAAGGAGAAATCTTGGTATGATTGATCCTCTTGCTTAATTTTAAAATTTTGTTAATGTTTCTTTCATACCGGTAGACCCAAGGTATTAGTCTAATCGGAAGACGTGAAGTTCTCCTTTACCTGGGAAGACTTAAAGGTTAGTACTCTTACTTAGTCTATTTTTTGCTAAAGAGGTTTCTAAAACAATAAAGGGGTCAAGGACAAAATTTGGTACTTAAGAAATTATCTTAAGTTCCCACTTTTTCAAAACTGATATTTTCTCGCCTTTAAATAGTCATTGAACCGTCATTTCCAAACTTTACGAAACCCTCTGAACAGAAATCTTTTTTTCTCTCTCTCTCTCTCTGAGTAACTACTTTCTTCAAATTTCAAAGTCTTCTTGTTTCTTCTTCTCATCTTCAACAATGGTACGCTTCTCTCTACTCTACTCGTAATTTTCTTTGTATCGTCATTCGCATTTCAAGATCAACCTAAAATCCTTTTGGAATTCAAACGGTCATTTTCGAGTTTATACGATGATTCGCCATTGTTTTTCTTACAAACTTGAATACTAACAGTCGTTTTTGTTTATTCATTGTTCATTCTTATGAAAACTTCTGTTATGCATTTCTCGAAGTGTGGTTACTCTAAACATTCTAGGGTTTCAAGTTTTTGCTTCGAAAATTTCAATTATTTTGGAAAACTTTGAAATTCCTACTTGTTTAGATGTCTAGATGAAAAGCCCTAATTTTTATTTTGTTTTTCTTTCATGCAAGAACTTCAAAATCAAAGCGACGACGGGAAGGCTTTTGACCGAAAATGTCATTCCTCCCGCTTCAAATATCAACCTTCCAGATATCCCATCTATCCCGCCTCATGACATTATTATCGCTTTGGACCCGAAGCTATACATTCCGGGCATGTGCATTGACCTTCAGTCAATCAACTCTATAGCTGTCGGCGTCAAAGCTTGCGAGAATATGGACGCCTCTGGGATTCTGCCCCTCTTCTGCCTTAACGACAAAAACTACATTATCTTCCTGGCAGAAGAATTTTATCAACGAATGGAGCTCATGAACGGGCGCTCTTCGTGGGTGGATTCGAGGCCGCCCATCTCTGTCACCGCTAAATCTATTTCCACCATCATCGGGCATTACGGAGGAGCTCTTTCGGCAACCATGGTGAGGCTTTACATGCATGCAGGAAGCCATGAGGGAGCGACACTCCGGGAGCCACAAGAGGAAGATGCTTCGAAATTTGTTCCGTCTTGGCGTCTATTGCACCCCACCTTTTAGACAAGGGGCTACTATTCAAGAGTGGAGCACATGACATGTTTTGGCCAACAGATCAACGACTGTTGTATTTCTACAGCCTACGTCTCAACTGGGGCTCATCATTTTCGACGAGCTAAAGCAAGGTGGGTGGAGAAAGCTAAGAGCAACCCCACTTGCAAATGACCCTTCGTTAGGCTCATCAATGCCCTATTGAGGGATGATGCAAACATCAACTCTTCTTTGAAAGAAGATGAGTTGTATACAGTGGCCAAGGACAAGCAATTCACCGCCTCGTTTTTCAGTAAATACACTGAATACGAGAACAAGCGCCGGATGTAGAAAGGTCTACCGCCGGTCTCTCTTGACAAAGTGGCCAAGCTCGCACCTATCTTGGTCACCCGCTTCAATATGGAAGCACATGTAGCGGCAAGCGTGACCTACAAAAGGCCTCGCTAAATTTGACGATCAAGTAGCCACGGACCTCCATCTAAAGGCCAAAGGCCTGGCCGATGAGGCGAGCCGCTGCTAAGGTCCGTAATACCGAGGCAAAGCCAAGAAGACAAGGCCGAAGTGGCACCTCCAACTCGAAGAGGAGCAGGCCAAATGGATCAGAAGGGAGATGAAGGAAGGCCAGAAGAAGAAGGCACCAGGCCAATCTAGCCATTCCTCTCCTCCATCTACCCAAGCCAAGCCATCCTCTCAGCCAAAATCAAGCATTTCATTTGGAAATTCTGCCAATACAGTCTTCCAACTGCCAATATCCTACACAGGATATGCATCTTAAGTTCTCCTCTATGCCCTCTTCGTGAAACAACAAAGGACTCTATGTTTACCTCATCAGTGACTGCCCTTTCTTTGACCAACTAGCACATGTGGCAAGCCAGGAACAAAGCCTCGTTCCAACTTCCAAGAGATCCCTTGAACCATAGACTCACTAAGACTAGTTGTGAATCCATCAAATCCTTCTACCAACTTTTCAAACCATAATTACTAACTTCTAGGCCTCTTGCGCAGAATTCCATGTTGAATGGAAACCCTCTTCATATGCTCTTTTTGAAATCAACATTAATGGACCAGCCAAAAGAAATCCGCACTGTGGCTTCTTCACCGAGAGAATTGGTCAATAACCGTGATTTTCTAAGTGAAACATTAGCCTCAGAACGCAAAAACCAAAACAAAATCAAGTGACAAAACTAGGAAATGTCGAAGACCTAGCACCATTATAGGAATAAATTATATATTAATCCTATATACTTATCGCTTAAACTTATCGAAAAACATCAACCCCAATAATAAAATCTTACAAATTATCGAATGGTCATCTACCCGATTTATGTTTTGAGCTAGATTTTCCTAGAGGAGACGACACAAGGAAGAAGTAAATAAAGAGCATAAATTACTAATGTTCCATCATCGACATGGGACTTCTAACTTTTAGTACTTTCTTGTATTTGTAAGGCATCTTAACATACTACAAGACAAAAAGAAGCCTCTGAAATTCTTTACGCCCTACACCCTGTACAAAAGCACAATAGTCAACGTAATCAAATATGTTTGATACATTCCACTAATAAAAACAAGTGATATCAAAACTAACTTTAGTAGATTGGTTGAATAAATATTTAATTTGAAGTAACCCCTAACCTTCAAGAACCGTACTAAACAGTTTGATTGACATTTGAAAGCACCATTACCCATACATACTAATCAACAAGAATATAAGTACTCAAAGCAAAGGCAAAGAGAAAAGAAAATCTTAAGAACAATATAGCAAACACCTGATTGGCATGAATAAGAAAACTGTAACACATCAAAAAAAATTATATCTACTAGAAATTCTCAATTTAAAAACGACAAAAGAAATAGTGGGTGTGTGGTTCAACATTTGTTGTGCTATACTTAGTCCATTAAAAAGAGAAGTTGTATGTATATACACGTTGCAATTTGCTAGTGTTGCTCTTATTCATGAAGTGTTAATATGATGTTTCTATGTCTGGGGTAAGGGAAAGCGAAAAGAATAAACTACATATATCATAAAAAAAAACTAGAGTACCATCTCACCAATCACCCCCAACGTCTTCTTGTGTTATAGTGGCCTCTTAACAAGAAGCTCCCACTTGTAACAATCTAACCGTATAATTTAGAAAAACTATGGTTATGATCAATCACACACTCACATACTAAAATAAAATAAGATCCACAAGTCAAGCTCATAAAAACCAATAACATGTCATAAATAGTAACAATAACGAAAAATAGCACCGAGCAACATTATTTGTATATTTCCTTAAACAAATAGCTTATATAAACCACCGAGAGCTCTTCAACAATACTAAGAAAGAGACTTTAATCACCGCAAAGGATATAAAATACTGTCAGGGGTCGAGATATACAAACAAACTAATGTAATTCATCACATTTGACATTTTAATTGAATAATTAGATCAAGAGGGAATGATAGATATATAGCAAGAACATACGTGATTCGGTGTATGTGAAAGAGTCTGCTTTGGAATGAATAGGTAAAATCACAAAAATGTAAACAAAAAAGGTTTATTTTTCTCTTATGTATTAATTAAACAATAGAGTTATAGCCCTAACTTTGTTTCAAATTGCATGTTCAAATAACAAACCCTAATTACAATTTAAACTCTAATCACCCAAATTAGGGTAATAAATTCCTTTAGAATGTGTGTAATCAGGCAACTACTATAATGTGATGGTAAAAATCCATCAACCACTCAATAAGCTTACCTAAAAACCCCGAGCGATTGGCATATAGATTGACCGAGGAACAAATTCGAGTTGCTAAGCAGACTATTATTTTCTTGGTAGAGAGAAATGGTTAACTGGTCCGTGGCGTGAAGAAATCTACAGGCCGAGTGGGCGAGAGAGGGAGGGGAAAGAGAAATTTGGGAGAATCGCGGGAAGAAATTTTGGGGGAAAAAAAGACCGCCGTCTTTCTAAATTATTAAGGCGCCAAATGGTTTTATGCGCTACTTTTTTAATAATATATGAATATATGAATTGTCAAGTGCCTTAATAAGTTTATTAATTAAAGTAACACTTAAAAACGGGGCATTTATAAAAATGGCCAAGTCAAAGATGACTTGGTCATTTGTAGCCTCACTTAAAAAAATACTCTTTTATGGCTTGGTTTATCGATAAACCACTGATAAACCACGACTGGTTTATCGGTAAACCAGTAAAAATGCACCCCTTTAACATCCGAAATCACTGGTCGACAGAGTGGTCAACAGACCGACCACTTGGTCGACCAAGTGGTTTACAGTGGTTTATTCATAAACCAGTGTAAATCACATGGTCGACAGTGTGGTCGACAGACCGACCACTTGATCGACCAGTGGTTTATTGGTTTATTGATAAACCAGTGTAAACCACATGGTCGACAGCGTGGTCGACAGACCGACCACTTGGTCGACCAAGTCGTTTTTGGTTGGTTTTTGGTCAAAGGCTATATATGTTCATCAATCGGGTCAAATGGCCGTATTTGACTAATGCCACCTTAAAAACACCCTAATAGGTGATGTTATAGGGCCTTTCAAAAATAACATGCTTATTTTGTATTATGACACTTTCAAAAGCCCTAGGGCTGGCGATTGGGTGGGTTGAGTTGGATATGGGTTGGGTCGAAATGGGTAACTAGTTAAAATGGGTCGTGACTTGTTATAACCCAAAATTAAACGGGTTTAAATGGGATGGGTCGAAACGGGTAATGGGTCATAACGGGTCGATCCAAAATAAGTGTTCCTTTCTATTCGTGAAAAATGGAAAGATCGAGATGGAGAGAGAGAAGAAGGTAAAATGTCAAAAACCCATCAGACTGTTCAGTGCTTCTGCAACCCAAGTTACAAGCCCCAATGCCCCCCAATCAACCACAACCACTCAAATAATGTCAAATTGTCAATTAAGTGATAAAGTGAACAGCCCCTTGTTTATGTTAAACAAGCTCATTTCTCAACTCTCAAGACTCAAGCGACCATTCATTTGACCTCTCGGCTCTCTCCTTCTCAGATCCAACCATCGTCACTCTCGCCTCTCTTAGTCCACCATCGAACTTCAGACCATCTAATCTTCGATCGCTCTCTCCTTCTCAGTCTGCCATCCAACCGTCGTCTCTCTTGCACTTTCTTTGGTCTCCGACATCCTCCGGCCAGTCCAAAATCAGAAATTCAGAATCCATGATGTTGGAAGTTGTTTTTTTCTACATGTAAATCAATAACTGTAATAGCTAAATATCTTGATTTCTAGTAAGAATTATAATCATCTCTCTCTTTACTTTTTATTTTTTGGTTATTCTTTACTGATTTGGCCTTGGAGACGGAGATGGAGATGGAGATGGAGATGGAGATGGAGAGAGAGACAGAGATGGAGAAACGAGGAAGAAGGAGAGGGAGACGGAGAGATTGAGATCGAGAACGACGAAAAGGAGCCCGGACTTGGAAACTGAAAACAGAGGGGTATCGGGTTTATCGGATAGTTAGATCACGTCTTCAAAATCCCCCACCAAACCCATCAGTTTATTGGGTAAATACGGGTACCCGTATTTACCCACATATATTAATGGTTGGGTTGGGTTGGGTAAAATTCGGGTCGGATTGGGTGGGTTTTCAAGTCATGGGTCAGAATTGCCACCTCTAAAAAGCCCTAATAGATAGCCTTATGTGGCCTTCTATAAAAGGCCCCTAGAGAAGTGTCACAATATCTCATTTTTCTTGTAGTGTAGGTTTAGACTTATTTTTACAATTTAATAAAATAAAAATTAATTATGATTAATTGCAACTGAAATTGTCGGGAGAATTTGAAACGAAAATTTATCTGTTTTAAAATCCTTTGCAAAATTAGACGGGTTTCTTCCCTCCAAACTTTTTGCCCAAAACATAATCCCAATTTTTTTAAGTTCTAAATATAAAAATCTGATATTAATAAATACAACTGAAATTGAAACAGAAAATTGAAACAGAAGTTCATCTGTTTCAAAAACCATTGCAAAATTAGGCGGCATTCTTCCCTCCAACTTTTCCCCCGAAACATGATGCAACAAAATAGTTTTCCATTGCAATATGAGTTGCAAAATTAATTTTGCACGTCAATTTCCCTTGAGTACTTTTTATATTGAAACTGATTTCAATTCGGTTGCAAAATACAACTGAAATTGAAACATAAAATTGAAACAGAAGTTCATCTGTTTCAAAAACCATTGCAAAATTAGGCGGCATTCTTCCCTCCAACTTTTCCCCCGAAACATGATGCAACAAAATAGTTTTCCATTGCAATATGAGTTGCAAAATTAATTTTGCACGTCAATTTCCCTTGAGTATTTTTTATATTGAAACTGATTTCAATTCGGTTGCAAAATACAACTGAAATTGAAACATAAAATTGAAACAGAAGTTCATCTGTTTCAAAAACCATTGCAAAATTAGGCGGCATTCTTCCCTCCAACTTTTCCCCCGAAACATGATGCAACAAAATAGTTTTCCATTGCAATATGAGTTGCAAAATTAATTGTGCACGTCAATTTCCCTTGAGTAGTTTTTATATTGAAACTGATTTCAATTCGGTTGTAAATTTCCGTTTCAGTTGCCCTGTTTTCTTGTAGTGTTAAATCTTTTAGGGAGATTCTCAAACCTGTGTCTAGTAGCCAATAATGTTCGTGACAACAGCTGGCTATGGCACAAGCGTCTCAGTCACCTCAACTTCAAGCACCTCTCCAAGCTCTCCAAAAATGGGCTTGTCAAAGGTCTACCTACGGTGTCTGCCGATCATGACAGAAGTTGTAAAGCTTGTCAACTAGGAAAACTTTCCAAGTCTTCCTTCAAAAGAAAGTCTGTTTTATCAACAAACAGATCTCTTCAACTTCTGCATATGGATCTCTTTGGACCTATTACAACAGCCAGTATCTCGGGAGACAAGTACACACTTGTAGTAGTTGATGACTACTCTAGATTCACTTGGATTGAAACTATGACATCTAAAGATGAAACGTATGATCTAGTCACTGCACTTTTTAGAAGACTTCAAACTCAAAAGCTTGAAGACATTTGTGACATAAGATCAGACAACGGCACTGAATTCAAAAACAATGGTGTAGAAAAGTACTGCGATGACCATGGGATCGGCCACAACTTCTCTGCCGCCGGTACTCCTCAACAAAATGGTGTAGGCGAGCGGAAAAAGCAGAGCCGATTGAAGCGGCTAGACCAATCTTTGGCGAAGCTAAACTTCGAAGTATTTCAGGCGGCGATCAACAACGCTTGTTTTACCAGAATAGATCCACGTAAACAAGTTTCATAATAAAACTCCATATGAAATATGGAGAGGAAGATCCCAAACATTGGATTTCTTAAAATCTTCTTTGTAAATGTTTTATTCTTTATAATGGAAAATAGTATAGAGGAAAATTTGATGCAAAATCGAGACGAAATAATTTTTCTGGGTATTCAACATTCAAAAGCTTTTCGCATTTTCAAGATAAATCTAACTTAAAAATCTTAGAATATGTGCATGTTTCTTTTGATGAATATGACTTGTTAGAGCCTAGAATGGCTCCGAACGTTGCTAATGATTCTGATAATGATGAGACAGGTACAAATACAACATCTACTTCTACTCCTTTTCAGAAAACGGCAACAGCTGAACCCATGAATACCGGTAACTCTTCACCGGTAGATGAGACCTCTACCGATACCAATAACAACTCATCTGTTGACCCTGAACCCATCTCTTCTGTTTTACCCCAAGCACCTTTACAGATCTCTCATCCTTCTTGTTCACCAGAAAATGAAAGTTTTGAAGACTCTATTTCTTCGAACGATTTTGGTGAATCTCCTTCTCAACCAACTCCAGAATTCTTAAGGGAAGAATCCACCAGAAGTGATCTTCCTCCAACTGTTATTGAAGCAAGAGATCATCCCATTTCTCAAATCATTGGTGATCTCAATACAGGAGTTCGTACGAGAAATAAGGTTCGAGAAGAAACTTTGTTTGCCTATGCATTTGTATCGGAACTCGAACCAAAGAAGATTGATGAAGCCATCAAAGATCATAACTGGATTGAAGCTATGCAAGAAGAGTTGAACCAGTTTGAAAGATGTAAGGTGTGGAGCTTAGTTCAAAGACCGGTGATCATCCGTCATCGGCACCAAGTGGGTTTCGAAATAAAAGAGATGAAGATGGAAATGTCACGAAAACAAAGCTAGATTGGTTGCTCGGGGCTACCGACAGGAAGAAGGAATTGACTTTGATGAAACTTTTGCTCTGTTGCTAGACTAGAAGCAATCGAGAATCTTTCTAGCTTATGCCTCGTTCATGGACTTCAAAGTGTATCGGATGGATGTTAAGAGTGCCTTTACGAATGGTGATCTTCAAGAAGCGTATACGTGGAGCGACCTCCGAGGATTTGTCATCTCGGACAAAGCCGGACCACGTCTACCGACTCAAGAAAGCTCTCTACGGCCTGAAGCAAGCTCCTAGAGCTTGGTATGAAACTCTATCCAAGTTCTTAATTGAACAAGGATTCGTGAGAGGAAGAATCGACACTACTTTATTCATCCTCAAGCACAAAGGCCATTCTCTTCTGGTACAAATCTATGTGGACGACATCATCTTTGGATCAACTAACCAAAGCCTATGTAAAAGATTCGAGAAGCTGATGCAAAGCAAGTTCGAGATGAGCATGATGGGTGAACTTACCTATTTTCTAGGGCTGAGATACAACGGACTTGAGACGGAATCTTCATCGGCCAAACCAAATATGCAAAGGAACTAATCAAGAAGTTTGGTCTTGATTCGGCCAAAGGATTTGAAACTCCAATGTCTACCGACGCCATCTTGACAAAGATGAAAAGGGAAAGCAAGAGAACATGACCAAGTACCGAGGAATCATAGGTTCACTTCTTTACCTTACGCTAGTAGACGACATTATGTTTCTTTGTTTGTGTTTGTGCTAGATTTCGAGGCGAGATCAAAGGAGTCACATTTGCTTGCTGCCAAGCGTATCATCGAGATATGTTTCAAAAACAACAAATCTAGGCATCGGTATTCAAAATCCAACAACTTCAATCTAGTTGGATACTTAGATGCACGATTATGCGACTGCAAAGTGAGCGAGAAGAAGCACCAGTGGGACTTGTCAATTTCTTGGAAGCAGACTCGTCTCATGGTCTTGCAAGAAACAAGGATCGGTGGCAAACTCAACCACGAAGCAAAATATATTCTTTGCAAGCATTGTTGCTCTCAAGCGCTATGGATGAAGCAACAACTAGTGGACTACAACATCAAGGCCAGCGCCCAATCATGTGTGACAACACATCGGCTATCTCGGTCCCAAAAATCCATGATGCATTCAAAGACAAAGCACATTGATATTCGTTATCATTTTCTCAAAGATCATGTGGAAAAAGGTAACATCAGTCTGGAATATGTTCCAACTGAGCATCAATTGGCAGACATTCTCACAAAACCACTGGATGCCACCAGGTTTGCTTATTTAAGGAGAAATCTTGGTATGATTGATCCTACTGCTTAATTTTAAAATTTTGTTAATGTTTCTTTCATACCGGTAGACCCAGTATTAAACTAATCGGAAGACGTAAGTTCTCCTTTACCGGAAGACTTAAAGGTTAGTACTCTTACTTAGTCTATTTTTTTGCTAAAGAGGTTTCTAAAGCAATAAAGTGGGTCAAGGATAAAATTTTGGTACTTAAGAAAATATCTTAAGTTCCCGCTTTTTCAAAACTGATATTTTCTCGCCCTTAAATAGTCCTTGAACCGTCATTTGCAAACTTTACGAAACCCTTTGAACAGAAATCTTTTTCTCTCTCTCTCTCTGAGTAACTACTTTCTGCAAATTCAAGTTCTTCTTCTTGTTTCTTCTTCTCATCATCAACAATGGTACGCTCCTTTCTTCTCTACTCGTAATTTTCTATGTACTGTTCTGCATTTCATTATCAACCTAAAATCCTTTTGGAATTCAAACGGTCATTTTCGAGTTTATTCAGTGATTCGCCATTGTTGTTCTTACAAACTTGAATACTAACAGTCGTTTTTGTTTATTCATTGTTCATTCTTATGAAAACTTCTGTTAATGCATTTCTCGAGTGTGGTTTCTCTAAACATTCTAGGGTTTCAAGTTTTTGCTTCGAAAATTTCAATTATTTTAGAAAACTTTGAAATTCCTACTTGTTTAGATGTCTAGATGAAAAGCCCTAATTTTATTTTGCTTTTCTTTCAGGCAAGAACTTCAAAATCAAAGCGCGACAGCGGGAAGGCTTTTGACCCTGAAACTGTCATTCCTCCCAATTCGAATATCAACCTTCCAGGATACCCCATCTATCCCGCCTCTCATGACATTATTGTCGCTTTGGACCCGAAGCTATACATTCCGGGCATGTGCATTGACCTTCAGTCAATCAACTCTATAGCTGCCGGCGTCAAAGCTTGCGAGGATATGGACGCCTCGGGATTACGCCTCTTACGCCTCAACGACAAAAACTACTGAATATCTTCTGGCGGAAGAATTTTATCAAAGAATGGAGCTCATGAACCGGGCTCTTCGTGGGTGGATTCGAGGTCGTCCCATCTGTCACCGCTAAATCTATTTCCACCATCATCGGCGTGCATTACGGAGGAGCTCTTTCGGCAACCATGGTGAGGCTTTACATGCATGCAGGAAGCCATGAGGGAGTAGTAGACACTCAGGGGAGCCACAAGGGAAAATGCTCGAAATTTGTTCCCTCTTGGCGTCTATTGCACCAACCACCTTTTAGACAAGGGGCTCCTATTCAAGAGTGGAGCACATGACATGTTCTTGGCCAACACAATCAACGACCCGATGTATTTCTACAAACTACGTCTCAAGCGGGGGCTCATCATTTTCGACGAGCTAAAGCGGTGGGTGGAGAAAGCTAAGAACAACCCCACTTGCAAGCGACCCTTCGTCGGTGATCAATGACCTTTTGAGGGATGATGTAAACATCAACTCTTCTTTGAAAGAAGATGAGTTGTATCTGATTGCCAAGGAGAAGCAACTCACGGCCTCGTTTTTCGGTAAATACAGAATACGAGAACAAGCGCCGGATCTGAGAAAGGTCTACCGCCGGTCTCTCTTGACAAAGTGGCCAAGCTTGCACCTATCTTGGTCACCCGCTTCAATATGGAAGCACATGTAGCGGCTAGCGGGACCTACAAAAGGCATGCAAAATTTGACGATCAAGTGGCCATGGACCTCCATCTAAAGGCCAAAGGCACGGTGATGAGCGAGAACTGCTAAGGTCCAAAATAGCGCCAGGGCAAAGCCAAGAAAACAAGGCCGGAAGTGGCAACTCAAGCGAAGAGGAGAGGCCAAATGGATCGAGAAAGGAGATGAAGGAAGGCCGAAGAAGAAGGCACCGAGGCCAATCCGGCCATTCCTCTCCTCCATCTACCCAAGATAAGCCTCCTACCCAATCCGACCAACCACCTTCACCATCTCACACCCACCCCAAACCAAAGCGAAGGAGACTTCGTAAAACCTTTGAAGACCAGCCACCCAGGCGATCCTCCAACCTCTACCGATGAAGCGGTGAGTCTCTATTCGGCGAGGAAGAAAGGAGAGCTACTGGGTCCCCAACCTCTACCGCCACCAACCAACTACCTATACGCCCAACACTCAACAACCCCTTTATCTATACCATCTACCGACCAACCAACTACCGACGACCAAACCTTACTGTCAGCGCTTCATCTATACCTATCAACCCTTCATCTATTCCTTCGAGTCATCTACTCGGAGGAATTCACCACCTCCGGAGGAGTCTATCCCTCGGGAGGAGCGGCCCGAACCCCAACTCCTCCTCCTCCTTCACCCTTTAACTACTCACTGACCCATCCACACCTTCCTCACCACCCCAATCCCAACCAACTTCTTCAACCACACCACGACCTTTAGACCTGCTGGCCAAGTTCCTCTTGAACTTTCGTCGAGATCTATTCACCCTACTCATCAACCTTCTCAACCTTCTCAACCTTTCCTTCAAAACCAAAATCCCTCTTCTACCACTGCCCCTTCTTTACGGTTCTCTACCGAACCCATTCCCCAATCCTCCCACATCGGTGAAAATTCGACAGCGATATGGGCTGAATTCCCCACCAACCCCTCCTCCACCTTCCCTATAACCATATCCTCTTCCACCAAAACCATACCAACCCAAGACTCATCCTCTTACGCCTCCGAACTCCCCTCTCCAACGACCAATCGGGCTGCGGACTACGCCTCTGCCGAGGCACCATTCACATTGGCCAAGCATCTACTTCCCATCGGCCCGACCAATGATGAAGTTTTGTCATTTGGATGCCATCTACCGGACTGGCGAGCTCACAAGCATATCTACGCTGAAGTAGCCGCTGCGGCGGCCAAGGCCAACGACAGAGCGCCACTACTCTTCGACAATTTCAAGAGGATGTGCGGACTCGTTTTGGGCAGATGCGGCACAACTTCACCGATGTCAAGATCAACATCGAAGCTCAGCGAGATGAAGGTTGTCGTATCATCGGCTCCATTTTCTGAGTTATTCCACGCCATCACTCTCCATCTCGGCCACGGTCGTACTCCCATTATGGAACTCAACAACCTCGCTCGGAACTCTACTCATGATGTAATGAATGCCAACCGTGATCGTGATCTGGCCATCACGGAGGAGAAGCAAATGAGGTCTATCAGCGAATGCTTGATGGAAGAGAACAGCCGTCTTCGTGAAGAAGCTGGACTACCGTTCTCGTTCCACGGACCTCCGTGATGAAGATGGCGATTACCAACGAAGAATGGAAGAGCTAGAGCGAGAAAGAAGAGAAAAGGAGGCTGCAGACAAAGGCAAAGGGAAAAGACCTTGGTAGCTTATGTATCTTTTCTTCCCTTTCCTTTGTATTTATCTTATTTTTGAAAACTACGTTGAATGTAAACATCTTGTTTATAAATACGAGATGATTACTTGCTTTTTCAAAAATTACATTGTTTAAATTCTTCTTTGCTTTATTGTTTATCTTAATTAGAATTTAAACATTCGGTTTAAATTTATTTAAACTACTGCTAATCTGAGTCTTTGTTCTTTGACTCTCTTATTCTTGTATGCACTTAGATTAGTCCCTTGCATTTGAGGTGTTATTCTGTTTAATAGAGGCATGTCTACCGATTACTTAATATATAAAATTTCTCAGACATGCTATTATCTATTAAATAATTTGTTTTAAACCCCTCATTTGTAGTAATGATGACCAGATATAAATAGGAGGAGATTGTTGATTCTTATGTTAAATTTATATCGATCGACATTACATTAGTTTTATACTTGATGGCTAATCGGTGCGTATCGATTAGCGTGGCAACTGTGTATAGAACTTTGCCTTGTATAGTTTTTATAGGACTTTTCGGGTTCGGCGAAGACCCTTCTCGGCTTCACCGGAAGACCTGCTCAAAGCTTAAAGATCGGTAGACCTCGTGTCCATCTGATCTACTTCAACGTGTCCTCTCCAGCAAAAAGCTAGCTGGATTAATTCAAACTTATTCCCTTATATTATTTGAGTTAATCCAAGTCATTCCCTGACATGTCAAGCCGCCGAAAGCAACTTTCAAAAGCGAGAATACTTTTCGTCTGAGCGAGCAAAGCGAGCGGTGTCCCTACTTTCGCTTCATCTCTCGATCGACACCAAATCGCCCACCTTTTTGAAGATCTCGAAATGATTATACTGCTCTAGATAAGCTGGGAAGACGAAAATCCTTGATCGACCCCATGCATTTAATGCATTTATGAATAAATTTGTTGAAGTCTTCGTCCTCTCCAACGGATTCTTTTGAAATGCACCTGCTATATATACTGCCATTGAAGACTGGAACAAGAGACAACTGTACAGAATCAATCGAACACTTAAAGAATTGCTCTGAATCTTCACAACTCCAAGTCTTTCAGTTCAGTGCATTCAATAGATCCTTAACAGATCTAGAAGTCCTCGTCAACAACAAGAAGCTGCTCATCAACATTTATTGCTTTATTCTTCTTGCTGTTAACTTCCATTAACTATATACACTTGCAATTAAATATCTTGTATTTACAGATATTTAATTCCCTAGACCCAAACACAAGTCAATATTTTTTACACGATCCATTAGGGAAATTCTTTGTAATTGATCTAAGTGGAAAACATAGTGCACAATTTAAATCCAAGGTTGACTGCCTTGGTGGTGGACGTAGCACTCATTATAGTGTGAACCATCCCAAAATACTTGTGTTATTTCCTACTGTTTGTCTATTACTTGAACTGCTCAGTTTCATTGTTTATATTATTCATTTCAGCAGAACTTGAGTAATCTGTAAAAGGTCTACCGGTAGTCCTTATCGGCAGACCTGGAACTACTTTCTTGAAAGTCTTCCGCTACTTGATTCTTTTCATAGATTGCAAGTAACTTTCAAGGAACTTACTTAAAAAGTTTTAAAGTGATAATAAGCTATTCAACCCCCCCCCCTTCTAGCTTATTAGTGTGCTCATTGGGACCCACAACCAGGATACTGCCGATCATGTCTTGCTTGGACATATCGGGCTCAAATTGGGCGAGGTATACCCGTGATATTTTTGTGTTTATGATTTATGCTCGTTGATCTATTCTGACAGCTTCTTATGATTGTTTTGAAGATCGCCTCCTCCTGCACTAATCTTTATGACCGCTATACCGAAGAGAGGGATGTCCGCAAGAAGGTTAAATCTAAGAGGGACGAGCTACAGAGCTCGCTGAAGTGTAAGGACGAGCAGGTCGTCACTCTAGGTAAGTCGTTTAAGGAGAGTGAGGCTTCAGTCAAGAGACTTGAAGCAGATAAACTGTCATTGGCCGAGGAGAAGGCTGCCCTGGTAGCTCAGCAGAAGAAATCCCAGGCTACGGCGGATACCTTGGTCTTGCAGCGAACACAACTTCAGGTAGAGTTGGATGCGTTGAAGGCCCAGGCAGTCAAGGATGTGGTGGCCATGGGCTTGTTTTTCGAGTAGTTGATCGTGGCGAAAGAGAAGGCCATGGAAGACTTTGTTGCCTCTCCAGTTTATGCCTCGCGTGTGCGTAAAGAGATCTTCCCATACTATATCGTGAGCACCAACCATATCTTGCGCATGCTTGCTGGTACTAGTGCAGTTGAGATGCCAACAATGGCAGACTAGGACCTGTTCGACCCCTACTGCCCGGAAGCTCGGAGTTTACATCACTTGGTGCCTTATACCCAGGGCGAGCTGGTGGCCCTTGCTCGGAATGATGTTGACGACGGGCTGGAGCCATGGAATCCTCCTACCCCACTGGCCGTCAATGTATGCAACTTGATCGAGGCAAAGCGGGCGGAGAGGCATGCCTGGGTAGACGAAGCTGCTGCCCAACTGCAAGTGGAACTGGAAGTCATTCCTGATGCAGAAAGCTGATGCTGCTTCAACATTGGCTCCCCCGGACATAGTTTAGATTGTTTGATTTCAGTCCAGCCTATGTGCCAATATTTTTTTTATTTCCACTTGTAATACTTTCCAAATTTTGAATGGAGAATGTGTTTTGCTCGAAAGTTGTTTCTTTACTTGCATTTTTTCTGTAATTTATTAGTACTAGCATGTATGCATGGGTCGTTCCGGCGAACATAACAAGCATAATACGAACAAGACTACTCGAGCATGCAAACTTGTGCAGAAATGACTTAAAAATAATAAGGCTATTTCAGCTCACATATTACTTTAAGTTTGAGTGTCCGAGAAAGCGTTCTTACCCGGACTGAGTGCTTAGTTTTGGCCAAGGCTTTGAGCAGGCATGGCCCCTATCGCCCTTGGGTGAGCATCTTGAACACTGCCTAGCGGGCATGGCCCAACTCTAAGCAGCGACCAGCCAATCGGGCTTGGCCATGTCCGATTTTTATACATCGAAGCTATTGATAGTATATCAACTAGGTATAAAGATATACGACTAACGGTGTTGCTCAGTCACTATACGAATCCGAGGTAGTTAGCCGCTACCTTGTGGGCATGGCCCCTACCGAATTGCGGGCTTCCCAGTACGTGAATCGGGTAAGGCTCTATCTTTCTCGCTGAGAAGACAAGATATGTTCACTGATACTCGGGTATAGTAGAAGGTTGACCGAGCATGGCCCTACCTGCTCGGCTTGCAAGCATATTTTGTCAAGCAATCCGAAAGCAGTTTATACATGATAAGCAAAAATATATCAACAATGTAATGAAATAACTAAAAATATATTATACATGATAAGCAAAATGATAATGACCCTCAACAGGGCTGAGGGTCTTGCCAGTTCATACATTTAGATGGCATGCGTGGGGGGATGCCCGACCTTGCGCACAGGGATCGTTGCTGGTCAAGGTAAGTTGACTTCATCTTTCTTGGAGATTTTGACTTCCTGTTTGGGAGTTGGGATAATGAGATTTCACTTCTTTCTTCTCGCTAGTTCACAACCCCTTGAATCTAAGGGGCTTGGCCGCCTCTTCTTCTATTGGGTTGTACGCGCTGATTATCTTTGACGTTGTTACCTTGAAGTGATCCGGTTTGCTCGGGTTGATCAGCTTATGAATCTCTCGCTTCAACATATTACAGCTCTTTGTATCATGACTGTGTTTGTGGTGGTAATCACAATACATGGAGTTGTCCCTAGTGTGAGTGAACCCAGGGTTAAACGGGTATGGGATAGGCAGGACATCTCCGACATGGAACATGATGTCTTCCCGAGTCGTGTTTAGGGGAGTAAACTGTGGCTTTCTGAATCTCTGCCCGGGAGTGGAGGTTCAATTCGATCTCTGCGCAGGCGGTTGTTGCCCTCTGGGCTCTGGTCAGCTGGTGTGGCCGAGCTGTCCTGAGTCTTGTCTTTTCTTTTGGGGTTGTCATCCTTAGTATTTTCTGTCGAGCTGAATAAGTGTGAATTAGCCAGCAATTCTGCTTTTGAGGTGTTGGGGTTCATTGTTAGTATGGTTTTCAACGGCCTCGACCTCATAATGTTTAGTTAGCATAAAGTGATCTCTGGGCCGCTGGTCGCTATTACTTGCTCGAGCATCTCCTCGAACCGCTTGAGATAGCTGCTGTAAGACTCGTGGTCTCCTGTTTGATTTTTCCCAGGTCGAACATGTTCTTGGGCGAGGGTCCTGCAGTGTTGAACTCTTCCAAGAAACTTTTCCTGAGGTCTTCCCAGCCACCAATCGATCCGCAAGGAACTCTCCCCAGCCATGCTTATGCCTTGCCTTGGAGAGCTCCCTCAAAAGCTCTCATCTTAAGCGCCGCAATGTCTATGACCATTCGGATCTGTGCCTCAAATGACCTGAGCCAATCATTTGCCCACGTCTTCCCGAAGTACTTTTTGAACTAATTTCTTGCACAGGTGGTGCGTTTTCGATTTCCGGGGTGAAGGAACTTCCTTTTAGCGGTTTTGTGGCTCCAAAACCGGGCTTGGCCATGGTTAACTCAGCCATTTTCTTGGCCATCTCTTTCTTTATGGCCTCCATTTCGTCGGCCAACTGCTTCTCGGCATCGATTGTGAGCCTGGAAGAGGTAGTATGTGATGAGCCTTTTGAGCGGGTATCCACTGACCGCTGACTCTGCCTTCTTGTAGATTCCATTGGTCGTATGGCCCTTGCCAAGCGAGACGCCTCAACAGAATATCTAACCAAGGTTGGGTAGCAAGTGGGATCATAATAAACTTCAACCTATTGTTCGGCTCGAACTCTGTGTCTTGGTCACTGCTCCTCTGCATCGGCGTATTCATGAGCTTTACGGCGATTATCCCTCTCTACACGGGCATGATGCTCTTGTCCATGGCGATGATGATGACATGATGGATTCTAGCGGATGTACATGCTCTCGCCTGATCATCAACCTTTTGCTCATGATTTTCCCGATCCGAGGGTAAATGAACGATAGAGGGAATTCATCTGCTCGGAACTGGCAGTTGTTTGGAGGCCTGGCCATCACCAATAGGTTTGGAATTGCTGGGAGCAGGCAACGCGAACTCTACAACCGGCACCGGGGCATGGCCCAAGGCGAGCAGCTGTTGATTGAGTGCGTACATTTTATTATAGTAGTCCCGGCAAGGCCTCTTACTCAGAGGTTAGCCCCGGCAAGGCCTTCTGGCTACCCTGACCATTCTCTCGTTGACGGTTTAGCTGAACCCTGAGGTCTTGACAATGATCCCGTTGCTTGTTGATTACTTTGCGAGCATCTCATTGACTCGCTTGATTCTGACTGGCGTGTTGGGACAATTGTTCCTCAACATAAGGAACGTCATCACCATGAGTTGCATGCCAAGCAGCCATCCTCTGATTCCTTGTCTGCACTCCCTGATGGGGTGCCTTCGATGGTAGATCACTGGGTAGTGGGTTGATTACAACCAAATGGCTTCCAGCCTGGTGATTCCTAGCGATGGCGTGATACTTCATATGTTTACCAGCCATTACACTGTTATTGCTTGTCAAGAAGCTACCGGAAAAACATATGAGACAGCTTAGAATCTTCGTTCCAGACAACGAAACCAAACTTATGTGGCAAAAATACAGCTTGGGCCGTCCGTGTGATGGGTAGGATATCTAGGCTTGATCTATTTCCTTGAACCTTTTTAAGATCACGAAAACGCCTTAGTGGGAGTGCAAGGCTTGGCCTCGCGAAACCACTTCGACGTGAGAGTAAGTATCGTGTCAGAAGTCAAAAGAGAATTTGACAGAGGTTCGAGGCTCAAGAAAGAATGTGTACCTTGTTTGTGGTTTATGGAGGGGTATTTATAGGCCCCCAATGTCATAGAATTCGTCTAGGATTCACTGTCTTAGTTATCTTGTAGGATTAGGAGAGAATCCCTAGATTTTAGGCGTGATAAGCGGCTAGCCGCGAGATTGTAGAAACATATTAGGCAAGTGCCCTGCACGGGTAAGGAAACATTTGACCTATCTTGGAGAGCAAGTTTCTGAGGTTTCCTGCTCGATGCTTTCCCAGCCGAGCAAGGCTATTCCTGGCTATATGATGCAGATCTGGTAAAGACAAGTGTAGTCCCTAGGCATGGCCCCTGGTCAGGCAAGTAACGCCTGTGTCCGATCAGATTTAGACGGGAGTTGTATTGTTCATTGCTTGATACCTTGCTAGGTCTGCCCGCTAGGCCTGATAGGTCCCACGTTGACTGACCCCGTGACTGGCACGTGATGGTCGCTCGTGTCGTGCTCGTGATCGGCTTTGGGCCAAGCACATCATTTCTATTTCCTACCGCAATCGGAATAAAAAATATATACATTTAATTTTATATTTTTTAAAAATAGATAGTATAAGTTTACTCTTATTTAAATGAAGTCATGTCACGCTTTTTAATATTACCAATATATACGTAATTTTAAGTTATAAATAATAGGAAAATTGAATGTTGAGTGCAAAACAAACACACGCACCCTAATTTAATAGAAATGTGGAACGGAAAAAGATTATGAAAACATATTATCAAATGAGATTAGCAGATTATCATATATATAAAGATCAATGAATTGGAAGAATTCGGTGTTCAGTAAAACTCACTCAATATTTTAAGGGTTAATTAGCCAATTTTAGCGATAGGGTGTCCACTAAGAGTCTTAAGGGAGGTGAAAAACTTTTAAAATGTTTTTAGAGTGGTGATAAAAGGAACCATTGTGGATGCTCTTTATCCTCTTCGGTGAAAAGAACCACATATGTTTTGATTGAGAATAAGCTTTCTTATTAACAACCCAAAAGACGTTTAAATAACAAGGGAAAATAACCAATCCTAATTCTTCCAGTACACGAGGGCTAGTGTCAACAAAGTAGAAGAAATAAGCTTTTAAGGCCAAATAACGATTTTCACTCCAAAGTTTCCATCAAATCTCAAAGTGCCTCACATTCTACGTTTTGGGCCATAATCATACCTGACATTGTCATTTTTCTCAGTTTGCCCCCTAAGATGACAGTTGTTTCAATATTGTCGTTAAATTAGACATGTAGCATTACATGCGAGGTAAGAATGCCATTTCCACTATAGGAAAAAATCATTTTTTTGAGGATTAGATGTTGGGGGAGGAAGAAGAATGATGGGTGGTGGATGATCTTTAAGTACATCCTAGGTCACCTCATACCCATTTATGGAGATTTGGGATCTAAAACTCAAATTAAATCCCTAAAAAAAAGTAGTTACTTCTACTACAATTGACACTTCTTTTAAGCCAACCCACCAATGAATTCCACCTTGATTGCTTCTGAAAGCCTACCTTAGTTCGTTGCTTGTACCCAATTCTATTAAACAAAATGGCCTCTTTTTGTCCCCGTTGCACTTCACACCCAAGAAAATTGAATGTAATCCTTCCTTTCTTTGTGGAACTGATTCAAATCATAGTAGAAAAACGGCTACTTCCTTTAGAATTTCACAATTGTTATGAATAACTGAATAGTCATTCCACAGGTTATCCCCCTCGTTGTTTATTTTCTCTGTTTTTAATAATAATCCGCAGGGTGCCGCCCCTGTTTAAAAAAAAAAGAATAGTCATTCCATTGATTAAATCACACACACACACACACACACATATATATATATATATATATATATATATATATATATATATATATATATATATATATATATATAAAGCTACAAGTAGAGTTACAATTGAAGTAGGGTTACAAGAGACCTCTGTAAGAAAGGAATGATAAATAAGGAAGGAGTCAGAAAAGGTAATTACAAACAAATCCAAATAAATATTATCACGTAGCTGCATTATCCTCTCCGTAAGGTCACGACCTACTCCTCCGCCTCGAACTGGAGGGAATCCATATCTTCTCCATCTACTAACATCCTCTTCCTCCTTCCCCCCATGCCTCTAATAACTATGCTCAAACGGAGGATTCCTGTCAAGACCTTTACTAGAACTAGAAGGACGTCTAAACATTGTAGGAGATACATCATGCAATCGTCTCACTACTTCTTCTACTTCTTGGAGCGATGGCGACTCACTCTCATAAACTTGTGACACTTCCCTAGGTCTTGGAATACTCTACCCTGTTCGTCTCCGTCGGGCACATGCAGGAACACATCGATTATATACTCGACCACTTTAATTTTGAAGATCAGGATCATCATCAACCACCGGTCTTTTTCCTTTGTCATTACGTCTAAAACCTAACATCTACATTGCACGATAAACAAGTTATAATTTTAATATTAAGAGTGTAAATATTTACATATTTAAGTATTTCAAAGGTGTTGTATGTATTTATAATACGAGATAGTGTTCTTAATTACGTGGACTTATTTATGTTAACGTTATTTGTACTTAGCAATTAATTAATCTATAATTTTTAATTAATTAACAATTTTTAATTAATCTATAATTTTTAAATAATTAATATTTTTAATTAATCTATAATTTTACAATGAATAATATCAAGCATAGATTAATTAAATCAATTATATTCCTTTTTTTCATGCTTATTCATAAATAATATCATTTAATATTCAACTAACAACAATTATAACATTTAATAATATTATTAATTAAAAATATCAATTGTAGATTAATTAAATCAATTATGTTCATTTTTTCATGCTTATTCATATATAATATTATTTAATATTCAACTAACAAAAATTATAACATTTAATAACAATATTAATTAAAAATATCAATTATAGATTAATTAAATCAATTATATTCACTTTTTCATGCTTATTCATAAATAATATCATTTAATATTCAACTAACAGCAATTATAACATTTAAGAACAATTTAATAAAAATATTAATTAACAATATCAATTCAAAATATTTAAGTCAATTATATTCATTTTATTCATGCTTATTCACAAACGTATTTAATAACAATAGTAATGAAAATATTAAATATGTAGGTAACTTAAAACAAATTAAAATTAATTAAACAACTCATATCAAAGAGCAAGTGCTAATAATAACAAGTAGCAAAAGTTTGAGGGACCCAACAGAAAAGTAAGAAAACTAACTTTGACAACCCAACATAAACTAGTAGAAACTAATAGAATCTAACTAAAACTAATAAAATCTAACAAAACTTAACACCACCAAGCCAGCTGGTGGCCAGGCAGCCAAGGATTGGTTTTGTGGCAGTCTTAGTGGCAGGTGGTGGTGCAGCACGATGGTTGCCGACGGCGGTCTTCAAGTTTATACCAAATTACAAATTTCCCCTTAAAGTATACACTCAATCTCAGATCATTACCCAACATAATTTTATCTCAATTTAGTATTTGATGTTGTCATTTATGTCAAATAGCTACCTAGGACTTAAATTAAGTGTGTCTGACTTAAAATTTTTTTCACTAAAAAAATTGGTCCTAGATAGCTATTTGGCACAAATGGCAATATCTTGTACCAAATTGGCACAAACCTTATGTTTGGTAGTGATATGGGATTAAGTGTATACTTTGGGGAAATTTTGTAATTTGGCCTCAAATTTATTTTATTTTTCTTAATGAACACAAATTAAAATTACAAAGAATTAGTTTATAAAACATACCTTATTTGAATTAAGGAAGAGAACAAATTTAGAGAAAATGAATTTTTATGAGAATTTTTGGTTTGTATGTTTTTTTTTTAATTTTGGTGTTTATATATATGTGACTAAGGGTAATATAGTAATTCTATAATCAAAAGTGTTGTATTAATTCCTATTTTATAAGGGGGCAACATGGGACAAATAGTAACATCAGGTACGCATATTTTGTATGTTGAGAGAATTCGGGATTATGCGGATACATTAGCGGTTTGTTCATAATTTGAGCTAGAGGATATTATCAAGTACGGCCATAAAACCCGAGAGTTTATCTTTTATGGCCTTTGACTGCGTCCAAATAATAATACATAGAAACTTCCTATTCTACCCCCTTTTAAATTCGTAAGTGAGTCGAGTATTCAGCCAGGCTCACCGAGTAACTGACTCTACTCCTCGACGTATAATCGACTGAGATAATCATCTCCTCTTTCACAATTCATTTGTTCGAAGAGAAAAATCAAATCACTTACCCAAATCAATACCCTACCTCTAACAGCTATTAGGAGACCCTATTTGGATCGATTCAACAGCTCTTCTTGATTTGCTTTCAATTTCATCAACATTATCAAGGTAATTCTTTGAAATGCTCGACCTAATTCATATTCAGTACTCTACCCTCACATTTTTCCCACACAGTCTAATTAATCTAGATATATTGGTCCTCTGTTGTAGTTTGAGTGATTCATGCTTCAATTAATCAACATATATTTTAAACTACAATTCCAATCAACTGTATGTGTAGAAACAAAATTGGTGTGTATGCTTTTTGCTTTTTATGTGTTTCATGTTTACAATTTGCATTTTAATTTATTTTAATAGTTTATGTTAATCTGTTTGGTTTTGCAAACATGGGTGAACTCTTTCAAACATGAACTGCATGTTTTTTTGGTTCTATATGTTTAAAACATAATTGTTGTGATTAATATTTACGATTTGAAATTCTATTACAGAGAATATGTCATTCATTATTCCGCCATCAGAAAGATACTCTGCAAAAGTGTCAACCAGAAGTAAATTGTCAGTTGTAGATTATGTTTATCAAAAATTAGATGAAGAACACAAAAAATTATTCTTGGATTCTGCATTTGGAAAGTTGTATGGGATTAAGGAGAATATGAACCCCTCCAATATGTTGCTACATGTTTTAGTTATGCTAAGGATTGAGTCGCCCGATGAAAATGAGTTGTGGTTTTGTATTGGGGGTCAGAAAGTGAGATTTGGGCTCTCGATTATACACTAATTATGGTTTATATTCGGTGATGAGAGTGATTTTACTAAGGACATCCCTACAACAAAAATATTATTTAATGAATACTTTAAGGGACGGAAAAAGGCTGTGAGACCTGAAGAATTAAAGGAAGCTTTTTCAAGTGCAAAAAATGAGTTGGACAGATACAAATTGGGACTTGTTGTTATCTATGAATCTGTGCTGAGAGCTAAGGAAAGGACTACTTCGATTGACACTGATTTTCTGAATATCGTGGATAACTTGGAGTTGTTTAATAATTATCCATGGGGAAGAAGGTCTTATCCCAATCTTCTAACTACACTGAAAAAACTTTCGAATAAGGATGGTGTTAAAACCAATACGTTCTATGGCTTCCCATTACCAATACAGGTAAACAGTTGAATTCAACTATACATCAAATGACAATAAATTATTTTCATCACATGTTTCTTACATATAACTTTGTTTAGGTTTGGGTATTTGAATTATTTTGCAACTTTCCTGGATTTCAAGATCTTTATCACTGAAAAGATAGGAACATAAGTTCCTAGAATGTGTAACTGGAAGTCGACGGGAAATCCCAGCTATGAAGAGATTATTCAAATCTTGGATATACAACATGTAAAATCTTTCCATTATTTTGACCACGATAATGAAAGATTTATTTTATTGTGCATTTCATTAATGAAGTTTTTATTGTTTTTGAATTGACAGGATGTTGCTCTTCTTCCTTTGGTTCCGAATGATGCGGAATCTTGTTTGCGTTATGTTCATGGGTTTCCGGGGACTTGGTGTACAATATTCACATATAGTTTAGAGGAACAACCAACTGAAGAAGAAGTTGCCCTTGCTAATGATTTGATGAGGGTAATCTTGCATGTTGTGACTTCTATGCAACAAAAGATCAATGATTGTATCCTTGAAATGAACCGGAAGATTGATGATCATAGTATTCAAATACGAAAGATTGATGATCATATGATTGAAATGAACCAGAAGATCAATGAATTAGTTGAGGCAAGGAGGCAACAAACACCATCCCACCACTGGCAGACACCACCTAACCAGGATGCGGCGATAATACAACCTCTCCATGATACGATGATGACATCACCTGACCACGAGACGATGAAGGCTGCTGGAAATGCAGTGCAAGAGAGGCATGTTGCAGCTAAGAAAGCTGTTGGAAATGCAGTGCAAAAGAGGCCTGCTGCAACTAAGAAAACTGTTGGAAATCCAGTACAAGAGACTCCTGCTGCAAGTCAGAAGGCTGCTGGAAATCCAGTGCAAGTGCAAGAGAGGCCTCAAGTGAAGGCTGCTGGAAATACAGTGCATGAGAGGCCTGCTACAACTCATCAAGTGAAGGCTGTTGAAACACAATTAATAAAAAGAATCAAAATTGAGAAAGGGCAGCAAATCAAAAAATCATAAAGAAATAAGATGAACATTTGGAAGAAGAAGTGTAAGGAAACAAATGGAATGACTATGGAGATAGATTAATGCATATAATAGTATGGTTGTTTTTCTTGTTTTTGTTGATGTTTGGTGGATGATGGCATGGTATGGTAGTTTTGTTGATGTTTGGTGAATGATGGCAAGGTTGTATATGTTTGCCAGTTTTTGTTAGTTGACAATGATCACATGTAAAACATGGAGTTATTTTTTGGGAAGGTTGTATATGTTTGGTGGATGATGGCAGGGGGATTGGTACTTTAGTTTTGGCAAGGTTGTTTATGTTTGCCATTTTTTAGGAACTTGATACTTGAAATGTGCATCTACTTATCCGCCGCCGCTTGTATTTGTTTGAATGAGGAATTCGGAGATGACATTGGTCATGTATTTTCTTTATTTCACAGAGGTCATATAAAATACACTTGTTTATGATAATGACAATCCTTGCTTACCTTGATTAATGCAATGAAATTGCTCTGTTTTTGCTTTATTTTGGGTACTACTTATATGAGTTTGTAATTGCAAATATATGTCAATTGAAACTATCTGTTTGTATATTACTCAGACAGTTTGTATATCACCTTCATATTTGCATAGTGTAGATTAAACTTGCAGAGGGTAGGGTAAATGATTAAACAAGGTTGTATGCCTACCGCCGATATTCAAGAAGTTGTGTGTGGGGGGGGAAGGGATTTTTATTTTATTTTATTTGGTGTTAAATTTAATATTTTTTTGTGTAAGAAGTTGTGTAAGAATAGTATACAATGGGAAGATTTATTCTTAAGTGTGTAAGAAGAGAAAAATGTGTAGGTGATAGTGAGACCCAGTTAAGAAGTTGTATAAGAAGTTGATATAAATTTTAACATTGAGGCTGCTCTTACATCTTCTTACACAAAAAATATTAAATTTAACACCATACCACATAATAAATACAAAACTCTCCCCCCTCCCCCACACACACCAAACAAGTGTCAGGCCACTACACCAGCCGCCCAACCCCCCCTCCCCCTCACATTCAAACATGCACATTCCCCAAGAAAGTTGTATTGTCTTTTCAAAATCTTTTAGCTTTCCAAAGAAGAAACTTTACATGATATGTAGGAATTAAAACTATCTCACCCTTCCCGGCCTTCCCAGTATAACTTTAATGAAAGTGGTTGAAAGGACTGTTCATTCTTAATAGTGTAAAATTTATTAAATCCGTCCATTGTCCTGCCTCAGCGAGTATTTATAGAGACATTCCTTCCTTCTTCTCTATCACTGGCAAACTACCCCAAACACTATGTTATGTTACTTAGGAGAATTCTTAGCACTAGATCTAAGGTTCCTTCTCAACAACTTTGAATTACTCTTCCTATCCAACAAAAGTTGTTTGGTTAGTTTCTAGGATTCCTCTTGTATCAAGATTTTCTTCATCAACCATTTAGCATGTGTTTCCCAGACTCCAGTGACCATGCTCATGTCAGTCGTTCCGTCTTGGTATTGTAGACCTTCTACATGTTCCTTTGCTGACATGTTTCTCTTTCGAGATCAACTCACTTCACAACTGCGGACTTTCGAAAGGAAGTCGTATGAACTTGTGAAGGACTCCTCTGCCTGAGAGCTAGCTGAAGGGAGAAGGACGAGAAGGCGACGGGATCCCATATCTGCATTTTTCATAGTGTAGAGATTCCGCTTGCCAACCGATTAGCTGAATCTGGGTCCATGGTCTTCATAGACTTCTCCTTGTAACATCCTTATCTTTAGATATGTATCAGGTGTAGATTAGTTGTTTAACATGAGTAGTTAAGTCACTGGAAATTGTATTGAATCTTGTAATCTTTAGATCCTCTTTGTATTCGAGTATATTTTGATCAAAATGAGAACTTGTTCAAACCATCTTTACTCCATGTCTATCTTTTAAATAATAGTCTTATTTTAATTGCCAGATTTATCCTTCAGCTTTTTCTTTTTGGAGCAGCAGTTACCACAAACTTGCTTGAGTTAGTGGCCCAGGTGAGTCAAGTAACTGACCTCAGTTATTTGACTCATGCTTAAAGTGATAAAACAGCAACTAGGCCTACCTGCTGATATTCAGCAGGAAGAACATTTACACTTGCTAAATTCTAATCAATTTGATTAATAACCAAACTATGTTTTGAATAGTGTAGGGTGGATTACTCAACCCAATATTATAACAAATGATTCAAGTAACTGAATGACTCATGCTTAAAGTGATAAAACAGCAAGTAGGCCTACCTGCTGATATTCAACAGGAAAAACTTTTACCCTTGCTAAATCATTCATGTTGCAACAATTCTATTAAGCTAATCACTTTGGATAAAATATTAAACTTATGTACTTAAATGTAATTGAGTTTAAGAGATATAAAAGAGATTTTGGTGTTTCTCTAAAAACAATCAATCATGTGCAGCTTCATCGGCATCGTCATCAGAAGATTTTTCTTCAGCGGCTTCAGCAGCAGCTGCTGTTGCTTCACGTAGTTGTTTAGCTACTCTGCCTAATCTAAATTTAAGGCCTGCAATCTTCTCTTTGTAAATTGCAGCCTTTCCTTCAGCCTTTTTAACTCTTGCCTTCTACTTTTCTTCCTCTTCCTTGTGAGCTAAGGCTCTTAGCTACTCATTTTATGCTTTAAGTGTCAGACTCACCGTTTAGAATTAAAACAAAAATAAATATTACTCCACCTACCTACTGCCCCTAAAACCCACAGTGCAGAAGACTCAAATGCAAGTTCATCTCCTTGAGGTCTTCTTTGATATAAACTTGAGTGATCTTTAATATGTCCAAGGCTTCATAATAGCTTGAACCTTCAGGAAAGACATGTGTTTGATGTGGAAGGACATCGCATAGTTCTTTTAGACTTGTTAAAGTCTAATCAACTTGATTAATAAACAAACTATGTTTTGAATAGTAGGGTGGATTACTCAACCCGATATTATAACAAGGCCTTGAGTCATGCTTAGAGTGATGAAACAGAAGTAGGCCTACAGAAGAACTTTTAGACTTGTTAAAGTCTAATCAACTTGATTAATAACCAAACTATGTTTTGAATGTAGGGTGGATTACTCAACCCGATATTATAACCAAGTTGCCTTGAGTCATGCTTAGTGATGAAACAGAAGTAGGCCTACGCCGCTATTCAAGAAGAACTTTTAGACTTGTTAAAGTCTAATCAACTTGATTAATAACCAAACTATGTTTTGAATGTAGGGTGGATTACTCAACCCGATATTATAACCAAGTAACGTCTTGAGTCATGCTTAGAGTGATGAAACAGAAGTAGGCTATTCGAAGAACTTTTAGACTTGTTAAAGTCTAATCAACTTGATTAATAACCAAACTATGTTTTGAATAGTAGGGTGGATTACTCAACCCGATATTATAACAAGTAACTGCTTGAGTCATGCTAGTGATGAAACAGAAGTAGGCCTACTGCTATGAAGAACTTTTAGACTTGTTAAAGTCTAATCAACTTGATTAATAACCAAACTATGTTTTGAATGTAGGGTGGATTACTCAACCCGATATTATAACAGATGCAAGTAAGCCTTGAGTCATGCTTAGAGTGATGAAACAGGAAGTAGGCCTACTATTCAGCAGAAGAACTTTTAGACTTGTTAAAGTCTAATCAACTTGATTAATAACCAAACTATGTTTTGAATACTGTAGGGTGGATTACTCAACCCGATATTATAACATGTCAAGTAACTTTGAGTCATGCTGATGAAACAGAAGTAGGCCTACAGGAAGAACTTTTAGACTTGTTAAAGTCTAATCAACTTGATTAATAACCAAACTATGTTTTGAATAGTAGGGTGGATTACTCAACCCGATATTATAACAGATGAAGTAACCTTGAGTCATGCTAGAGTGATGAAACAGAAGTAGGCCTACTTATTCAAGAAGAACTTTTAGACTTGTTAAAGTCTAATCAACTTGATTAATAACCAAACTATGTTTTGAATAGTAGGGTGGATTACTCATCCCGATATTATAACAGATGTCAAGTAAGAGTCATGCTAGTGATGAAACAGAAGTAGGCCTACCTTATTCGGAAGAACTTTTAGACTTGTTAAAGTCTAATCAACTTGATTAATAACCAAACTATGTTTTGAATAGTAGGGTGGATTACTCAACCCGATATTATAACAAAGGAGTCATGCTTGATTAAAGCGCCTCGCTCATATTTAACTTCTTGCTAAATTTTTTTAACTTGCTAAATCATTCATGTTGCAAAGTTTTCTATTAAACTAATCACTTTGGATAAAATATTAAACTTGTGTACTTAAATGTAATTGAGTTTAAGAGATACAAAAGAGATTTTGGTGTTTCTCTAAAAACAATCAATCATGTGCAACTTCATCGGCATCGTCATCAGAAGATTTTTCTTCAGCGGCTTCAGCAGCAGCTGCTGTTGCTTCACCTAGTTGTTTTGCTGCTCTGCCTAATCTAAGTTTAAGGCCTGCAATCTTCTCTTTGTAATTTGCAGCCTTTCCTTCAGCCTTTTCAGCTCTTGCCTTCTGCTTTTCTTCCTCTTCCTTGTGAGCTAAGGCTTCAGCTCTTAGCTCTGCTCGTTCTGCTCTATATGTCTCTTCCAGCTCCTTGTATGCTTTCAGTGCTTTAGACTCACCTGTAGTAAACCAGCCAAGTTTAGAATTAAAACAAAAAAAATATTACGCCACCTACCTACTGTCCCTAAAACCCACAGTGCAGAAGACTCACCTGCAGTATATGCAGCTTCAATTGCAGCAGAGATGGAGTCCTTAATAGAGGGTAGAAGAGCTTCAATCTGCCGTAATCCTCGCTACTGCTCGCTCATCTCCTGTTTCACTCCTTCAATTTGTTGATTCAGCTGCAGGTTCATCTCCTTGAGGTCTTCTTTGATATGAACCTAGGTGATCTTTAACATGTCCAGGGCTTCATAATAGGTTGAACCTTCAGGAAAGACATGTGCAGTGGCAGCAGGAGTTGATGTGGAAGGGACATCAGTAGAACCATCAGGAACAGCAGTTGGTGTAGGAGCAGCTGGAGGGGAGGGTGCAGCAGGCACTTCATCAACTGGAGAAGATATAGGAGTTATATCTGGAAATATGATCTTCTGTCCAGGTGGCTTGTTAAGTGCATCCTTAATGATCTGCTGTTGTTTCTGTCTCAATTGATATGCTAGCCTGGCAGGAGACAATGTTTGAACAGCAATATCACTATCATCATCATGTGCAGAATCTTTTTCCTCTTCAGCTTCCTGCTCAGAAGAGCTGGATCTGTAACTCACTAGATGAATAGCAGGAGTGGCATCTGTTGGTATATCTTCAGCAGGAGTGGCATCTGAAATATATGTAGATGGAGTGAAGGGGGTTTGTTGTAGGTCAACTTCGGGTTCGGGAGATGGGGGTAGGATGAAGGATATAGGTTGAACATTGATTGGTTGAGGTGAATTATATGAAGAAGGAATGGTAGGTTGTGGTTGAGGTGCAGCAGATGAAGATAGGGTTTGGTGGGGCTCAGCAGATGGCTGGGCAGATGCTGATGCTCCTCCTGCCTTTGATGATTTCCTGTGAAAAATTGACAAGTATTTGGCATTAGCCATTTCAACATTAAGCTTGATATTTTCCATGGCTTTATCTTGAATCTTTTTGAGTTTTGCTTTGTCCATTGGAGGTAGTCTACCGGCTTCTCTATCTATCTGGTCTTCATCAGTAGCAGGTCTGCCAACAACATAAGGATCATCAACCCTAATCATTGGTAAACCATACTCATCGTTGTAAATTTCCCACACATCAACTATTAGCTCATCTTGCACAAACCTGTCTTGAGCAAGATAGAAGGCATTCCATTCCACGGGCATTAGGTCAAAACATTTGCCGTAATTGATGGCAATCTCCTCTGTAGTGGACAATCCTTGCACGGGGTATTTGTAGGGAACCCATGATTTCCTGTTGAAATTTGAGTCCACATATTTGATGGGATCTACCCTTGGTTTGTCCTCCTTCTTCACCTCATGAAAGGATAGAAGGGCTTGAATGAAGTAGGGTAGATGGTCAATGGGGAAGGCCCAATCAGTAGGAATATCAGCAGGATTGCCAGAGAAGGGATCATTTCTGGGATGAAAGGTTGGGTTGAAAATAGGTGGGAAGTATGGTTTGCGAGGTTGATTTGGGTTGGAGGTAGGTAAAGCAGTAGGTGATGAAGGTGGTTGGTTTTGAGGTTCAGAAGTAGCAGGGAAGGGAATGAAGTTTTCAGTGTTTGATTCAGCAGTTGTCCTCTGCCTCTTCCTAGCATACTTTTTCGCAACAGGTTTGGCAGGTTCTGCAGTTGTTGCTGCAGCTACTTCTTCATCTCTCTCATCCTCATTAATTGCTAGATTTCTCCTTCTGCTTTTTCTTTTTGGAGCAGCAGTTACCACAAACTTGCTTGACTTAGTGGCCCAAGTGATATCTACTGAACCATACTTCCTTCCAGTCACTGATTTAATCACATCTGCAGGTGCCACACTCATAACAAGAGCAGGTATCTGTCTCATAAAGTGGGTAATGATGAGGTAGTGAGTGATTTTGGATTTGACTGGGTTCTTCCTGTGTCTATCCATACTCTCATAAATGAGTTGAACTAAAACAGCTGCCCAGTTGACTGTTTCTCCCAGCACAATGGCAGCCATCATTGCCAATTGGTGTTTGGTAACCTTGTCTTTTGCCCCAGATTTGACAATTAGGCATTTGTCTAAAACAGAAGCTAGGGCATAATAAAGCGGCTGGAAGATATTTTTCTTTTTCTCTGCAGCTATAGGTACAGGGACATTTCCCATCATAACAATCCATCCATTGGACACAATTTCCTGACTAATTTCAGATAGAGCCGAACCTTCAGTGTTGATATTGGGAAAGGCATTCATAATGGTTTGGGTATCAAACACTACATCTATCCCATTGATCTTTCCAGAGAGGGAGTTTGGTATATCTGGTGTGGGTTGCATGTGGTGGAAGAATAACTCCGTTAAAGTTTGACTGTAGGTTGTGCCTATGTCGAAGGTAAGAAGGGGAAGAAGTCCAGAATTTGTTAGCAACGTAACCAATTGGGCGCCAATGTCAAGTTTGTTTAGTGCGGTGACATCCAAAATGCATCCTAGGTCGGAGTTATGATCAGCCATTGCACCTGAGTTCAAGAAGAAACTAGGGTTTAAGAGTTTTGTGGAAGAAGACGAGTACAGAAGGCAGTTGCAAAGAGAGAGGAGAGAAAACTTTTTGAACTTTTTTTGGGTTTTGAAGTTTTTGAAAAGTTTCCAAAATGATTGAGCGGTTATATCAAGAAGCCTTTTGGGATAAGTGATATGGGGGCTTCAATTAAAAAAAAGCGGAAACTGTAAGGAGTTGTTGGGTCTCGCGCCAACATTTAAAGTTTGTCAGTTTTAGTGGAATGTGTCTAATTTGTCGTCAGTTTGAGAAGGTTAGCAGTTGTATTTGTATAGACATGGTGTGTCAGCAACAGCTGATATAAAGCACATGTCTATGTGGCATAATTAGAACTGGCTTGAATGAGAACGCTTAAAGTTATCAAGTGTTGACCTAAAAAATAAAGTTTCACTTATACTTTTATTTTTTGCCATAATTTTTTTGATTATTTGATTATTTGGGCCATAAGTTACGTTACGTTAGGTTACGTTAAGTTAAATTACGTTAATTTAAGTTACGTTACGTTAAGTTACGTTACGTTAAGTTAAGTTATGTTACGTTAAGTTAAGTTACGTTAAGTTACGTTACGTTACGTTACACGTTAAGTTACGTTACGTTAAGTTACGAAGTTAAGTTTTAAGTTACGTTACGTTACGTTAAGTTAAATTACGCGTTACAATAATGTAACGTTGTTAAAACGCTTACATATAACGTTGGGTCTTATCATAGTAACGTTGGGTCTTATCATAACACAGCGTTACTTGTAACGATAACACAAACGTAACAACGCGTTGGTCTTATCATAACACAACGCGTTTAACACAACGCGTAATGTAGCGTTGGGTCTTATCATAACTAATAATGTAACGCTTGGGTCTTATCATAACGCTTAACATAACACTAAGGGTCTTATTAACTTAACACACAACGTAATGTAACGCCTTACTTATCAAACACAACGATAACACAACGTAATATCATAACACAACGGATAACACAACGTAATGTAACGTTGGGTCTTATCATAACACAACGTCACTTAACAGGATAACACAACGTAATGTAACGTTGGGTCTTATCATAACACAACGTTACTTAACAGGATAACACAACGTAATGTAACGTTGGGTCTTATCATAACACAACGTTACTTAACAGGATAACACAACGTAATGTAACGTTGGGTCTTATCATAACACAACGTTACTTAACAGGATAACACAACGTAATGTAACGTTTGGTCTTATCATAATTTAATTATCTTTAATTTAATTTATAACTGATACTGATAGTTATTTTTTGCTAGATATGCACTAATAATATGAAAATAACTAAAATAAATGACAACACTTGATATGATACCTACGCCCATAAATAGGTATACGTAATTAGTTTTTCTTATTTTTGACAAAAAAATTTGAAAAGTCCCTCCAATGCCTTATTCCCCCTAAAATTTGAAAAGTCCCTCCAAAATGCTATATTGAAATGAAACGCTTTTCCCACACCTAGGGCTTATACTCATAATTCACTCCAACTAAAAACTCTCCCTCCAACAGTTCTTGGGGGTTTCTTCTTGACCTAGGGCTTCTACGGATAATCCAACGCCATACTCCATCTCCTCGAACAACGAACAACTCAACAAGCAAACAAAATTGATTCCCAAAAAATGGAAACCCCAATTTTCCAAGAGAAGGAACTCGAATCATTTCACTGCAATTTGACAAGGGTTTGCAATTGTGGTGTTCGCGCACCTATGTGGACATCTTGGAGTGATGAAAACCCAAGTAGAAGGTTCATTGGATGTGGAAACTATAAGGTTATATTTATTTATTTTTTTCATTATTAATTGGATGCCGATGTTTATGTATTTATTTTTATTTTCAATCTCAGGATCAAGCTAACCACTGTAAGTTTTTTGCTTGGATTGACCCACCACTGCCTGAGAGATAAAAAAAATAGTTATTTGTGGACGGCTTAGATCACAACTAGTGGATTTGAAGCATGAGGTTGACAAACTTGAAAGTCAACTCAGACAAAAGGATCAACAAGCTGAAAAATTGAAGATGCAGAACGAAAAACTCAAAGTAGAGGCAAGAAAATTGGAAGAACAATTTATCAAGTCAAAAGAAAGAGCTCGGTCCTATTTTTGTGCAATTCTCCTAATTTGGACAATTGTTGTTGGCCTGATTATTGGAATGTTCAAAGGAAACACAAATTCCAACAATTTGTCGCTTCCTTAGTGTTTAATTGTAGTGTACTATTGTTTGAATGTAGATATTCTATATGAAATTTGTATTACTATGCTTAATTAATGGAACTTTTTGTTATTTACTGATTCAGTTACCTCAATCATTTGTTATACAATTGTTTAAGTAATCGACCTACTAATATCAGTAGTCAGCTGACATGTCTGCTGTGAACCTACCTGCTGGCAAAGACTAAACGTTATTTACAGCTTATTTACAGCTACTATGAACTAACATGCTGAAACATTAATGATTTAGAATTACTTAAATACATTATATAAAATTTTAGTTTCAAAAGCAACAAATAACTAACAATTGAAATAATTACAATTTCTCACCTACTGAGTGTTTCAAGTAAGTGAATTCAGTTACTTGACCCATTCGTTTTAATATTGGGTTGAGTAATCCAACGTACATTATTCAAAACATATTTTGGTTATTAATTGAGATCATTAGACTTTAGCAAGTCTAAAAGTTATACCTGCTGAATATCAGCAGGTAGGTCAACACTTGATAACTTTAAGCGTTCTCATTCAAGCCAGTTTTAATTATGCCACATAGACATGTGCTTTATATCAGCTGTTGCTGACACACCATGTCTATACAACTGCTAACCTTCTCAAACTGACGACAGACTAGACACATCCCACTAAAACTGACAAACTTTAAATGTTGGCGCGAGACCCAACAACTCCTTACAGTTTCAAGACAGAGGCGCAGTTTTTTTTTAATTGAAGCCCCCATATCACTTATCCCAAAAGGCCAAAAGGCTTCTTGAAATAGCCGCTCAATCATTTTGGAAACTTTTCAAAAACTTCAAAACCCAAACAAAATTCAAAAAGTTTTCTTTCCTCTCTCTTTGCAACTGCCTTCTGTACTCTGTCTTCTTCCACAAAACTCTTAAACCCTAGTTTCTTCTTGAACTCAGGTGCAATGGCTGATCATAACTCCGACCTAGGATGCATTTTGGATGTCACCGCACTAAACAAACTTGACATTGGCGCTCAATTGGTTACGTTGCTCACAAATTCTGGACTTCTTCCCCTTCTTACCTTCGACATAGGCAGAACCTACAGTCAAACTTTAACGGAGTTATTCTTCCACCACATGCAACCCACACCAGATATACCAAACTCCCTCTCTGGAAAGATCAATGGGATAGATGTAGTGTTTGATACCCAAACCATTCTGAATGCCTTTCCCAATATCAACACTGAAGGTTCGGCTCTATCTGAAATTAGCAAAGAAATTAAGTATGGTGGATGGATTCTTATGATGGGAAATGTCCCTGTACCTATAGCTGCAGATAGAAAGAAAAATATCTTCCAGCCCCTGTATTATGCCCTAGCTTCTGTTTTAGACAAATGCCTAATTGTCAAATCTGGGGCAAAAGACAAGGTTACAGAAGAGCAATTGGCACTGATGGCTGCAATTGTGCTGGGAGAAAAAGTCAACTGGGCTGCTGTTTTAGTTAAACTCATTTATGAGAATATGAATAGACATAGGAAGAACCCAAAGAAAATCCAAAATCACCCACTACCTCATCATTACCCACTTTCTGAGACAGATACCTGCTCTTGTTAGGAGTGTGGCACCTGCAGATGTGATTAAATTAGTGACTGGAAGGAAGTATGGTTCAGCAGATATCACCTGGGCCACTAACTCAAGCAAGTTTGTGGTAACTGCTGCTCCAAAAAGAAAAAGTAGAAGCATAAATCTGGCAATTAATGAGGAGGAGAGAGATGAAGAAGTAGCTGCACCTGCCAAACCTGTTGCCAAAAAGTATGCTAGGAAGAGGCAGAGGACAACTGCTGAATCAAACCCTGAAACCTTCATTCCCTTCCCTGCTACTTCTGAACCTCAAAACAAACCACCTTCATCACCTATTGCTTTACCTACCTCCAACCCAAATCAACCTCGCAAACCATACTTCCCACCTATTTTCAACCCAACCTTTCATCCCAGAAATGATCCCTACTCTGCCAATCCTATTGGTATTCCTAATGATTGGGCCTTCCCCATTGACCATCTACCCTACTTCATTCAAGCCCTTCTGTCCTTTCATGAGGAGAAGAAGGAGGACAAACCAAGAGTAGATCCCATCAAATATGTGGACTCAAATTTCAACAGATACTTATGGGTTCCCTACAAAAAACCCGTGCAAGGATTGACAACTGTAGAAGAGATTGCCCTCAATTACGGCAAATGTTTTGACCTAATGCCCATTGAATGGAATGTCTTCTATCTTGCACAAGACAGGTTTGTGCAAGATGAGCTAATACTGGATCTGTGGGATATTTTCAACAATGAGTATGGTTTACCAAAGATGATGGTTAATGATCCTTATCTTGTTGGCAGACCTGCTACTGAGGAAGACAACATCGATAGAGAAGCAGGTACACTACCTCCAATGAACATGGCCAGAATCAAAAATATTCAAGATAAAGCCATGGAAAATATAAAGTATAAGGTTGAAATGGCTACTGCCAAATACGTGTCAATTTTTGGCAAGAAATCATCAAAGGCAGGAGGAGCATCAACATCTGCCCAGCCATCTGCTGAGCCCTGCCAAACCCCATCTTCATCTGCTGCACCTCAACCACTCAATGTTCAACCTACCAGTCCTTCTTCATCTACTTCACCTCAACCACTCAATGTTCAACCTATATCCTTCATCCTACCCCCATCTCCCGAACCAGATGTTGACCTACACCAAACACCTTTCACTCCATCTACATCTATTTCAAATATCCAAGAGCCCTCTGCAGCAGCTGGTATAGATGAAGAGGTCAATAGACCTGCTCAAGAAATACCAACAGATGCCTCTCCTGCTGAAGATATACCAACAGATGCCACTCCTGCTATTCATCTAGTGAGTTACAGATCCAGGCTCTTCTGAGCAGAAGATGAAGAGGAAAAAGATTCTGCACATGATGATGATAGTGATATTGCTGTTCAAACATTGTCTCCTGCCAGGCTAGCATATCAATTGAGACAGAAACAGCAGCAGATCATTAAGGATGCACTTAACAAGCCACCTGGACAGAAGATCATATTTCCAGATATAACTCCTATATCTTCTCCAGTTGATGAAGTGCCTGCTGCACCCTCCCCTCCAGCTGCTCCTACACCAACTGCTGTTCCTGATGGTTCTACTGATGTCCCTTCCACATCAACTCCTGCTGCCACTGCACATGTCTTTCCTGAAGGTTCAACCTATTATGAAGCCCTGGACATGTTAAAGATCACCCAGGTTCATATCAAAGAAGACCTCAAGGAGATGAACCTGCAGCTGAATCAACAAATTGAAGGAGTGAAACAGGAGATGAACGAACAGGTAGCAGGATTACAGCAGCAGATTCAAGCTCTTCTACCCTCTATTAAGGACTCCATCTCTGCTGCACTTGAAGCTGCATATACTGCAGGTGAGTCTTCTGCACTTTGGGTTTCAGGGGCAGTAGGTAGGTGGCGTAATATTTTTTTTTGTTTTAATTCTAAACTTGGCTGGTTTACTACAGGTGAGTCTAAAGCACAGAAAGCATACAAGGAGCTGGAAGAGACATATAGAGCTGAACGAGCAGAGCTAAGAGCTGAAGCCTTAGCTCACAAGGAAGAGGAAGAAAAGCAGAAGGCAAGAGCTGAAAAGGCTGAAGGAAAGGCTGCAAATTACAAAGAGAAGATTGCAGGCTTTAAACTTAGATTAGGCAGAGCAGCAAAACAACTAGGTGAAGCAACAACAAGAAAAATCTTCTGATGACGATGCCGATGAAGTTGCACATGATTGATTGTTTTTAGAGAAACACCAAAATCTCTTTTGTATCTCTTAAACTCAATTACATTTAAGTACACAAGTTTAATATTTTATCCAAAGTGATTAGTTTAATAGAATTGTTGTAACATTAATGATTTAGCAAGTGTAAAAGTTCTTCCTGCTGAATATCAGCAGGTAGGCCTACTTCCTGTTTCATCACTTTAAGCATGACTCAAGTCACTAACTGAAGTCAGTTACTTCCTGCTGAATATCAGCAGGTAGGCCTATGCAAGTTTAATGTACACTATGCAAATATGAAACTGATATACAAACTTTACAAACTCAAATAAGAAATAGTATCCAACATTGAAATTCAAAATTAAAGTTACAATACATTGAAATCTGAACTCAACGTTACAAATTAAACGTATAAATTTCAAATCCGACAGTTACTAAATTTGTGAATGCCTATCACTCATAGGGGTTTGATCACGACACGAAAGGCGGTTGTGGCCAACTTGACGACACCTACTGCATCTTTGTCTTCCAGAAAACTCTCCAGTTGACGGAATTCTTGTTGTTCTACGACGTCCAGCTCGACGTCGGACTAAAGGTGGCAAGATAGTCATTTCCTTAATATTATCTGGAATGTCCCATTCTTCTTCAATGGGGACTGGGAAGATGTTTTCGGAATACGCCACTCTCCAACACTCAGTTGTATAGAATGATGAGCACAACGGGTGCACAGAAAAACCTCTCCTTTTTGCAACTGCTATTGCATGCTCGCATGGTAGGTGGTCCAAACTGAAATTTTTGGCGGTGCAAGTATTCCCATCAAAGTTAAGCTGTAATTCTTGGTCCCGCTCCTCACCACATACTTGGACTGATCAATGGGTTCAACCACTGTAAACTTATTGGCTTTCTGAATTGCTTTGCCTAATTTATCTTCCATTGTTGGGGTTAAAATGGTTGTACAACATTGTGCTGCTTCGCGCCTTTCACAAAACCACGCCTGCAACTTTTTCCCAATAAACTCAAGCAGCGAAAGTATAGGACTCTGTCGGGCTTTCCTAAAAACTGAGTTGAGAGACTCTGCATTGTTTGAAGTCATGATATTGTAACGGTCTCCTTTGAAATGTGACCTTGCCCACGTTTCGAAATTTGTTTCGCTAAGATATTTCCAACCCTTCTCGTCAGTTTTCTCAATTTCAGACATATGCTTGCGAAACTCTTCCCTGGTATATGCCTCTGCAGCTCTCTTGAACAGTGAGACCGTGTCAGCCTTTCGAGTAACAGTCCTTAAGTTGCCTTTTATATGATAGATACAATGAGCATGACGTGCATTTTGAAAAACAATACGGACAACACTAATAAGACTCTTATGTCGGTCGGATATCACAACAAGTCTTTCATGGTCACCTGTTATTTCTTTCAACTTTGTAAAAAACCAAAGCCATGATGCATCATTCTCAGAATCAACAACAGCCCATGCAAGAGGATATATCGCATATTTCCATCTGGCAAGTAGCAATAATCGCGTACCTTTATATCTTGCAGTTAAAAATGTTCCATCCACAACAACTACCGGACGCATTGCAGAGTGGAATCCAAGAATGCAAGCCCCATACGCCAAAAAGAAGTACTTAAAGCGGTTTTCACTATCAAGCTCTAAAGAGAAGACTGTTGCTGGATTAACCAATTTCAAGTTATGGGCAAATGCGGCCAACTTAGTGTAACTATCCTACCGAACCCCTTAGGTGTTCTAAGGCGCCTTCTCTACACCTCCTCGCTTTTTGATAACTTAGATCTACACCCAATGATCGGTAAACGTCGGCAATGACATCAGCAGGTCTATACGTAGTGTTACGATCCTCAAGCCTTGCCGATATTTGTACTCCAATAATACGCGACGTTGCTTGTCTATGATTAGCCATGGACATATTTAGGGGGCAAGTATGCTCACCTGTATATTTTCGAATCTGAAAATAATCACATTCTAAGTACTTTGTTGCAAACAAACGCCATTTGCAATTATCATCACCACAAACTAGTGTGTACACTTTCTTATTCGATTTTTTGTTTTGAACGAAAGTTGTTGTTCAATGCAAGCAAGTGCACTTCGTGAAGCTCTTTCTTGTTATTGAAGACTTGGCCAACCTTCAAATCAGTATCTGCAGGTAACACTCGTGATGTACTTCCAACCGAAGAAACTAAATGCTCACTTGTGAAGTCATTTCCTTCTCGGCTGCCTTGATCTTGGTCACCACCTAGGCTAAACTCAAATCTCGGTGGTGTTGAGAAATCATTCTCATTATAGGATAAAGATTCTCGAATTACCTCCAACCTAACCGAAGAATCATTCGTATTATGATCGCCTCCTTCAGGTTCCATTTCATCACTACCAACTCCATTATTTTCTTCTTCAAATTGTGTGTCATCATCATGACCATCTCCATTATTCTCTTCTTCAATTTGCCTGTCACCACCACCACCAACTACATTATTTTCTTCTTCATTTATGTCACCACCAACTCCATTATTTTCTTCTCGGTGCCCGTCGCAATTTTCTTGGCTCACATGAGTTACACACAGAGGAGCCAAATAGCCTTGTTTATTAATATTCAAGTACCATTCAACTTCGTTGTTTGAAGTAATCCGGACTGGAATTTGAAAACTATGCACCGTTGCTGGAGTAAGAAATGATATCTCTATATCATCAACTTTGCAAATGTTTCGTACTTTAGCATATAACTCTTCACATGAAGTTTCATCATTCATTGCAAGCCCTCTTGCATTTTGGTTGCCACTAAATTTCCATGACCATCCGTTGTTTTCATCTACAAAATGTCCAAAATAAAACACAGTGGTCCAAAATTTTGGTGAAGTCATAACTGCAATGCAATTGAATAAAAAATTAGTCTATAAAATTGTAAAATAAGATTGTAGTTTCATAAATAAAACTAATGAAAAATATTAAGTCTGTATTCAATTAAGCCACCAAAATTGCAAATTTTAAATGCAACGTTTATAGTGGATTAGTTGACCAAACACGTATACAATCAAGTAGATTAATTGACCTCTTAATATCGAGTTAAATTAAGTTAAGACAATGCAAAACAGTTTATTTACTTGAGGTCAATTAATAGACCAAACAAAAAGCAATACAGTCGATTAATCTACCAAAATGAAAAACATTCGATACCCCTTAATTTCATTCACTGATTTCAATTAATCAACCAAAGACAATGCAATACAATTACTTGATGTCGATTAAGAGACCAACACAACCAAAATGAAAAAAAGTCGATACCCCTTTATTTCATTCACTGATTTCAATTAATCAACCAAAGACAATGCAATACAATTACTTGATGTCTATTAAGAGACCAACACAATCCACTACCATAGACTCTCACTGGTCTTGTAATCGACCAATCATTCAATAAAATTAAAACAAACAATGAAACCTAAATACGAACCTGAATCCAAATACCGTCCCTGGCAGAGTAACAAAGTAGAGGGAATTTGGGAAGACCAAATTGAAAATCACTGACAGTTGCAAAGCCGTTGCAAAACTATGTTTATCTTGAACTAACTGCAAGTTTCTCTTTGCAAAAGGAAAACCAGGGGGAAAACAGATGAAAACGAAGAGGGTATTTAAGAATTAAGGCATTGGTAACTCATTTATGCCTCATTTAAGAGTAAGGGGTATAATAGATATTTCCACAACTCATTTATCCTCATTTAAGGTCTTCATTTAAGAGGAAGGGGTATAATAGATATTTCCATTCAAATATGGCTATATATGATTGTTTTCTATAAGTGTGGTTATTTTCGTCAACTACCTCTTTTTTATGGCCCAATATGAACAACCCCCTTTATTATTAGTGGTCTATCTTGGTTTATTAGTCAATCGCTTAGTCGATCACCGGTTTATTTAGTTGATTACTGGTTTATCTTGATTTATTAGTCGATCACTGATTTTAAATATTAAAACATGCAATTTTAGTCGATCAGGCCATAAAAGAATATTTTTTTTAAGTGAGACTACAAATGACCAAGTCATCTTTGATTCGGCCATTTATGTAAATACCCAATTTAAGATGTGTGGGGGTGTATTTATATTTAAGGATCTAGTATAATTTTTAGTAATTGTAATTTATAAAAATTAAACAAAAAAATAAACGTAAATGATGTACCCGACCCAAATCCGATTATAGACAAAACACGAGCGATCACCATGTGTCAATCACGAACTAGTTAGCGTGAGATCTACAAGCCTAGCGGGCAGAGCTAGCAAGGTACCCGAGTAGATATCATCAATATATCATGTCTAAGCCTAGTCAAGCAAGGGCCTTGCCTACCCGACCAGAGGGCCTTGCCCAGAGATCACACTTATCATTATCAGACTTACATCATGCAGCGGGGCAGAGTCATGCTCGCCCGGGTAAGCATCGAGTAGGAGACCTCAGAAACTTGCTCACCAAGACAAATCAAATGTTTCCTTATCCGAGCAGAGCACTTGTCATATCTGTTTCGACATTTACGCAGCCAGCCACCAATCATGCCTACAATTTAGGAGTCTCCTCCTAAACCTACTAGGTAACTATGGAAGTAAATCATAGACGGATTCTAGGACATTGGGAGCCTATAAATACCCCTCCATAAACCCTAAACAAGGTACACACTCTTTACAGCGTCAAACCTCTGTCAATTTGTCTATTAACTCTCACACAATACTTACTCTCACATCGGAATGGTTTCGCGAGGTCAAACCTTACACTCTAACTAAGGTGTTTTCGTGATTCTTAACAGGTTATGAAGAGATTCAATCCATACGATCAAACCCAATTATCCTATGCATCAATCGGACGACCCAAGACTGATTTTTGCATCATCAGTTTGGTTCCATTACCGAGAAACGAAGCTTGAAAGCATTCTGTTCAGTTTTTCTGGTTGATTTCAGACAAACAACTACACAACAATTACTGGTAAGGGAATCAAGCATCACATCACCACTAGCAACCATCTGACTGTAAGCCAGCTGTTGCCCGTTGCACACGATGATCTGCCAATAAAGGCACCCCTACATGTGCCCGTTGGAATGCAGACGAGGAATCAGAAGATAGCTGCTTGGCGTGCAACACATGGTGAGGACGTCCCATACGTTGAAGAGGAACAGTCTTCCCACCATGTTAGTCAGACTCAAGCAAGTTAGCGGGATTCCCGCAAAGTGATCAACGAGCAGCAAGCTCAGACCCGTAATCTGAGGAACCAGCTCAATAGGCAGCGGGAAAATGGTCAAGGTAGTCACGCGACCCCGCTCGGGCTAACTGCCAACCAACAGGCTGTTGCCCTGCAGTCCAAGCCGAATACTACAACAAGATGTTCGTGCTTAATCAGCAACTGCTTGTTTTGGGCCAGGCCCCGGTGCCAGTTGTTGATCTCATGCTCCTCACCCCTAGCAATCCAGTTCCTGTCAGTGGTGGCCAGACCCCACAATAGATGCCCGCTCCGAGCAGACGAATCCAGTTGGTCGTACAAATAGTATCAGACCAGGATGCCCGCGAGCAAAGGGTTGAGCAGTAGGTGGAAAGCGGAAATAGCCGCCAAATCCCGCCCTGTCATTGCCATCACAGACAGGAACATCATAGGCGGGCATAGGGGAATGATCGTCGTAGAGCTCGTGAATATGCCGAGGCAGATGAGTAACGGCCGAGGCAGACGAGTAACGACCAAGGCTCAGAGCCCGAGTAAACCAAGAGGTTGAATCATCTTATGATCCAACCTACTACCGCCCCACTGCTAGACATTCCGCTGTTGCCTCTTGCTCAACGAAGACAACGCGACCACCAAAGTCTAAAAGAGGGCATAGTCAATGGTCGGAGGATGCCCGGTAAAAGGGCTTGTCACGCACTACCTCTTCCTGGCTCACGATAGACGCCGAGAAGCGATTGGTCGAGAAAACGGAGGCCATGAAAAAAGACATAGCCAAGCAGATGGTCGAATCGGCGGTCAGTAAACCTTCAAGCGGGATAGCGAAGCTAGTTGAAGCAAGTCCTTTCACCCCAGAAATTGAGAACGCACCAACCGCGCAAAGCGTGATCTTCCTTAAGCTTGAAAAATACTTTGGGAAGACACGAGAAACGATTGGCTCGGGTCATTCGAGGCACAAGTCCGAATGGTCATAGACAACGAAGCTCTTAAAATTAGAAATTTTGAGAGTGCCCTCCAGGGAAAAGCACAAGCATGGTTGGGGAGACTTCCTCGCGGATCGGTTAGTAGTTGGGAAGCTTAGAAAAGACTTCCTAGTCTAATTCGGCAAAGCAGGGCCTACGCCCAAAAACGGATTTGATCTCGAAAAAATCAAGAAGGGAGATCATGAGTCCTACGCCAGCTACCTTAAGCGGTTTGAGGAAATGCTCGAACAGATATCAGTGACAAGTGACCCAAAAATTACTTTCTGTTACTTGAATAACATGAGGTCAGAACCGCTGAAGGTAATATTGATAATGAACCCCACCGTTTCAAAGGCAGAAATGTTGGCTGGTTCCCACTTATTCTACTCAATCGAATCCCCCCCCCAAGGACGATCACAAATCAAGAGGAAAGACAAAACTCAGGACAATTTAGCCACGCCAGCTGTCCAGAGCTCGGAGGGCAACCGACGCAGGGACAGAAACAGAATATCGACTCCCGGGCAAAGATTCAAAGAAGCACAGTTCACCCCGCTGAACAACCCCCGAAAGGGGATAATGCATCAGATCGGTGATGCCTTGCCCGATGCACCTCTACTCGATCCGACGTATGCTCATACCTGTGATCATTCTAAATTCTGTTATTATCATAATGATACCGGGCATGAGACAGAACACTACAATATGCTGAAGCGAAAGATCCAGAAGCTAATCAATGCGGGAAAGCTTGACCGCTTCAAGAAGGACCAAGGAATGGGCAACAATACTGGAGATATCAGCGAGCACAACCCAATCGAAGACGAAGAGGCCGTGCCCCTTAGATTCCAGGGGTTGTGAACGTCATCATGGAGGAATATCGAGCAACACTCAACTTGACAGACACATTTACTCGCTGACAAAGTTAGTCAACGCACCTGCAATCCAGCCGGCGGGAGAGAAAAACATCTATTTTGCTTGAAGTGAGCTAGCAAGTACTCCACTCGCCTTCGAACAAACGCTGGTGGTCTCTACCCTCGTTAACAACTAACAAGTCCACAGGGTATTGATTGACACAAGAGCGTGCAGAGACATAATGTACTATTCCTGCTTCAAGGGTCTGAAACTAGCAGATGCTCGCTTGCAGCCATATTCGGGCAAATTGGAAGGTTTCACCAACCACCAAGTGGGTGTAAAGGGGACTATTGGCCTAGAAGTCTTCATTGGTGATGAATCTCAAATTCGAGAAGAAACTATCACTTTCCTGGTAATAGACCTCAAGTCCCCCTACAACTACATCCTGGGCGCCCCGGCCATGGCCAAATTCTAGATGGCCGCCTTTATCCCGCACTAGAAAGCTAAATTTTACACGGATAATAGGGTAGGAGTGCTTAACAGTAAGTTGTGGGCAATGTGGGAGTATGTTCGTGACTCTCAGAGAAAGAAACAAAAGATCATTATCTCAACCCCCAAGCAAGAAATCATGGTATCTGAAAAGGAGATATCTTACAATACTATAACATGCCTAGTCACCATTGGGGTCATTGAACTCGGGGAATCTTCAGGAACTGCCGCTCTCATGGAGATCGATGAAACATAGCCCACCTAGTCCACAAACCCAACAAAAAACCTTGCACGTATGGTCGGGCATCCCCCTACGCAGGAAATTGAGCTGGACACATTTCAAGTTCGGGATGAACCAGAGTTCCAGGCACAAGATGAGCTCGAGGAGATCGTCATCAACCCGACCTACCCTGAACAAAAAATCAAGATCAGGAAGGACATATCTGATGAAGCGCGTGTAGATTTGATCGCCCAACTGAAGAAGAGCCTGGATGTCTTTGCATGGACCGTGGAAGATGTGTGGGAGTCAGCGAGGACGTTGTCTGCCATGACCTGAATGTGGACCCATCTTTCCGTCCCATTCAGTAGCGACCACAACAATTCTCGTCAAAAAATAGTGCAGCGATCAAAGAGGAGGTCGAAAAGCTACTGAAGGCCGACATCATCGAGGAGATCCAGTATCCTTCTTGGCTCTCCAACGTTGTGATGGTTAAAAAGACAATGAACAAGTGGCATTTGTGCGTCGGCTTCACCGACTTCAACAAGGCCCACCCGAAAGACTGCTACCCGCTGCCGCGCATTGATGTGCTCGTGGATGTAATTGCAGGGTTCGAGATGCTGAGTTTTCTAGATGCATACTCAAGCTACCACCAGGTTAAGATGAACGAACATGATAAAGCTCAAACAGCCTTCCGGGTGGCGGGTAGACTGTACTGCTACAAGATGATGCCCTTCAGGCTGAAGAATGCAGGATCCATATACCAGCGTATGGTCAACAAGGTCTTCGGCTCGCAGCTCGACTGGAACAGGAAAGCATATATTGATGACATGGTCATAAAGACCAAAGGCCGTGAGCACTGTCTGGACTTGGAAGAAACTCTCACCAACCTTCGCTAGCACAACATGAAGCTCAATCTGAGCAAGTAGATGTTCGGGGTCTGAACAGGCAAGTTCCTAGGCTTCATGGTTAACCAGCGCGACATTGAAGCCAATCCCAAAAAGATCCAGGCCCTGCTCGAGATGAAGCCGCCCACCTGCATCAAAGAGATTCAAAGACTCAACGGCCGGATAATTGCACTTGGTCGCTTTATCTCCCGATCAGCGGAGAAATGTCTTCCCTTCTTCAAGGTTCTACGCGGCAACAAATGGTTTGAGTGGAATACCGAGTGCGAACAAGCCTTCGAGTAGCTCAAGGTCTACCTCGGTAAACCACCTCTCCTCAGCAGCCCTATCCCCGGGGAACCATTATTTGTATACTTAGCGGATACAGACCAGGCTGTGGCCTCTGTTTTGGTTATGAGAGAATTTAATTTATAAAAACCTATGTATTATGTATCCAAGACCCTCAGTCCTGTTGAGGGTCGTTATTTTAATATAGAGAAATTAGCTTACCCGTTTGTTATAGCTGCCTGATAGATGTGTTTTATACGCATCTATTGTATGTATTTTCCTACTTAGATTGTTTTCGTCCATTAGATTTAGACTAATAATATGGGTTTGTAGGGTTTGTAGGGTTTTTATGAGTTTCAGGTTGAATTGGAGATTTTAGAAGACTTGAAGGCTTTTTCCATGCAATTGGAGACTCCAGGGACCTAGATGCAAGATCCTGGAAGTTGGAAATTCACCAAGATCTGAAGAAGGGAGTAAGCGGTCGCTTACTCCCGAAGCTTAAGCTACCACATTCATTTCAGTACTGCACGCCTGGAGAAAAGTCATTAAGCGGTCGCTTAACCCCGATGACTAAGCGATCGCTTAGCCACGTTTTTCAGTTTGGCCTGTTTTGTAATTTCTTTAAATTGTAAACCTAGAATAAATACAACCCTAGTAGTTTAGGTTTAGGATCCATAAATTTATCATTCTTTTAGTTGTTCTTAGGGCTTGAAAGATATTTTGATTCATTCTCGTTGTTCATTGTTGAAGATCGATTATGGTTTCTTCATCCATCATTGTTTGTTCATCGTCTGTGATGAACTAACCGCATCTATCTAGAAATTGGAGGTAACTTGTATCAAATCTTATGTTCTAATATTAAATTCTATTCAATCAATTATTGTTTATTAATTAGATTATCTCTGGTTTGCATTGAAACTCTCGCATAATGGATGCATTAGTGAATTTGTAGGCTCTTGGGTATGATGAACTATACTATCCGAATGCATAAGTCATACATTGGCCAACCTAATTAATAAATAGATCTTTCTGATTTCCTGATCGGGTTAAGGTATAGATCTAGGTTCGCTTGTGTTCTTAGAGTACTTAATGGACCCTTAATTACTGTGTGAACGGATCAAGAAAACATAGCAAAAGCGGGGTACTAAGCATTGCAAATCGTGATCCAAACGTCCCAATCTTTACATTAGTGAGCGAACCCTTAATTGATTGATATATAAAGTTAGATGAACATAAGAGGAGATATAAGTGAATCCTAATTCCTAGATTTTCCCCCACATATTAATCTTCAGTTATTCTGAGACCTTTGCGATATTTTAAATCTTCCTTTAAATTAGATGCAAGTTGCCAGTAATTAGTTTTAATAATTTACAAATCAAAACCCCCCCTTTAGGTTAATTATTTCTGTTTCCTATTAAATTCCTGTTATTGTTCTTTCTCTCTGTTGTTTGACCTTTGCTACCGCACACCTATACTTCTGTTGACTCGTGAACTTGCGAGGTAAATTTTTAGAACATCAAGTTTTTGGCGCCTCTGCCGGGGAGAAACTAGCAATTAGGCTAGTTTGATCGGTAGTAGAAAATAAATAGTTTTTCGGTTATTGTGTAGTTTATGCACGGTCGTTGTTCGTTAAATCCCATCTTGGAGGATTTTAATAACGTAGGAAGAAATCCTTCGGTTGATCCAGTAAATCAAGAAAATCCAAAAAACGTAAGAAATCCAATGACTGATCCACCTGCTCCTGCTGAGGAAATCATGCCTGCAAGGGAGGCTAATGAAGCCCCACGGACTATGAAAGATTATACACGTCCTACTATAGATTTTACTCCATCGTGTTTAGTCTTACCTGAAGCTGTTAGGAATTTCGAGTTGAAAGGACATTTTTATAATATGTTGCCTACCTTTCATGGTATGCCTACGGAAAATGCCTTGTCATTTATGCAAGATTTTGTTCACATAACTCAAACCTTCCTAAAAGGAGGATTGAGTGAAGATCAATTTAAAATGTGGTATCTTCAACGTGCTTTAAGAGATTTAGCTAAGAGATGGTTTATGACTTTAGCACTTAGAAGTGTACATACTTGGAAACAGCTCTATGATTTATTTAGAGTGGCCCTAAATGCAACACAAAAAACACTAAATGTCACACTCATTTAAAAGTTTAATTACTAATTAATCCTTTTATAAAAAGGACTAACAATTAACCTTAATCTCTAATTACTAATCAATCCTTATCCTTTTATATAAAGGAGTTTCAATTAATTCTCCTATAAATATCAAACCCTCCTTTACAATTAACTATAAATCTTAGACTTGTTTCTTCCAACAATTTATTTAATGAATTCCGATCCGAATAACAACGTTCATGATAATTCTTCAGATTCTTTTTTTAAGGTACGTTTTTGGTCTAATTATTTTGTGGCATTATCTGTGTAAATTGTTTTAATAGATTTTAGTCATCTAGGAGACTAGGAACTCAATCCTGACGGAAGCTAACAGTAGAACAAACATCACCATCATTTTTCAAACTTTTTTTTTTAAAAAAGGCGACTTTTTCAAACAAAAATTTTTAAACTTGGCGATTTTTTGTCCAAATTTTTTTTTAAGTGGCGATTTTTTGTAAATTTTTTTTTAACTTGGCGACTTTTTAAAACCAAATTTTTTAAACCTTGGCGATTTTTTGGTCCAAAAATTTGTTTGAAGTAGCGATTTTTTGTCCAAAAATTTGTTTGAAGTGGCGACTTTTTGTAAATTTTTTTTTTAAACTTGGCGACTTTATGCATAACAAACAGGATATTTGAGTTTGACATTGAATTTTTAAATTTTTTGGTTTGACATTGATTTTTTTAATTTTTTTAAGAAACTTGCAATTATTTTTCAGGCTGTTCTTGATTTTAGGGATTAGATATTTAGTTAAATTGAGTTTTTTTTTTAATGGAAGAAGGGTAGTTTGGTAAACAAAATTATTTTAAAGTTAAGTACTTTTAAAAAAAAATCAAAGGAGGATAGTTTTGTAATTTAATTTCTTAAGTGATGTTGCATTTAGGGTGTTTAGGTGTAACATTTAGGGGTTTTGTTTGTTTATTGCAAAATTTTACCAAAATTTTTCACTTTCAAACCTTAGAAAACAAATTATGTGTTTTGCAATGGAGCAAGGTGAATTATTCCATGAAGCATGGGATAGATTTAAGTCACTGCTAATAGCATTTCCTTACCATAATTTCTCTCAAGATGTTTCAATTAATCAGTTTTATAATTCACTCTTTAATCATCTTCAAACCATGGTCGATAGTGCTACTGGCAGGTCAATTCATGAATTGACCCTTGAACAAGCTAATGAATTATTTGAAATGTTAGGTTCTAATTCCCAACAGAAGAGTGTTAGGGGTAAATCTAAAGCTTTATATGAAGTTAATACCAATTTTAATCAGAATGAATCCAGTGCATTAGTTGCTGCTAATGCCAAAATCGAAGCTTTAGAAGCACACATGGCCGTAGTAAATTTAAATTTTGTGTATGAAGTTTGTGCTAATTGTGCTAATAATTCTCATGCTACTAATGGTTGTTCGTCTAGTGCACATGTGTATGCTTATTCTGAACAGGTAAATTCAATGAATTCCTATCCACCATGACAAAGAAACGATCCTTACTCCAACACATACAATCCTGGGTGGAGGAACCATCAGAATTTTGGTTGGGGAGGAAACAAACCGTTGTATCCGCAACAACAACAACCAGAAGTGTTTGGGCAAGGAAATCAAAATAATGTTGGTGAGATGCAAAACAATGGAAATAATCAAGCATGCGATAGTTCATTGAATGCCACATTGCAGAAGATAATGGCACATTTAGGGCAATTGGCTGAAGAAGTGAAAGAGGTCAAGGGATGTGATTATGGGAAGTTTCCCCGCCAAAACGAGCAAGTCAAGACTATTACTACATTGCGTAGTGGTAGAACAATCGATGAAGAGGTAAGTACCCCTATTCCTTCTACTACTCAAGGGACAAATTTTGAAGAAGAAAAAGAGATTGAAAAGAATGATAGTACTTGTAACTTAAGTGAAAAAGAAAAGGAGGACACTTATAAAGAAGAACCTTATTTTGCACCTAAGGTTTACGTTCCTCCTATTCCTTTTCCAGGCAGACTAATGAAGAATAAAATGGATAAGCAATTTGCAGAAATTTACAATATGCTTTCTAAAGTTAATATAAATTTGCCTTTGCTTAATGTGATAAAAAAATAGTCCATCTTATGCAAAGTTCTTCAAGGATCTGAGGTCTAGGAAACATAGATTTAAGAAAAATGAAAAGGTGATTATGTCTGAAAATGTTAGTGCAGTTCTTCAACAAAATCTTCCACCAAAGTTAAAAGATCATGTTAGTTTTAATGTTGAGATAACGTTGGGAGATTCTAAAAAATTTAAGGCTATATTAGATCTTGGTGCTAGTATTAATTTGATGCCTTTTTCAGTTTATAAACAATTAGGGTTAGGAGAGTTAAAGCCAACCACATTGTCTTTGCAACTGGCTGATCGTTCTGTTAAACATCCTGTGGGTATTGTGGAAGACATTCTAGTGCAAGTAGATAAATTAATAATGCATGTTGATTTTGTTGTGCTTGAAATGGAAAATCAGGCTACCAGTAATCATGAAGCTACCCTTTTTTCTTGGGCGACCCTTTATGGCTACTGCTAATACTGTAACTAATGTTTAAAATGACAAGTTATCCATGACTGTTATGGGTGAAACTGTTGAGATATATGTGTTTGATGCAATGAACAGACTTAGTGATATGAGTGCGTGTTTTGCTGTTGATGAAGTAGAAAATTTAATGGTTGAGAATTTTGTGCAAAAAGTTAAGTCTGACAAAGTAGAAGAAGTGTTGACCAAGTTTCCTCTTCTTTAACTAGAAAGGAAGCAGAGATGAAGTTTCTCAAAGCCCAGCCCACAGATCTAGAACGGCAACATAAAAAGAAAAGAATGGCCACATTGGTTGATAATCCTTGGAGACTACCCTCAACCCTCTTCGTCAAAACCGCTTTTGACCCCCAACCAATCCCTCAGTCCACCCACAAAGAGCCATCCCCTTCCCTCACTCTTTCGGCTCCAAAATCCCTGTCCGCCAGCAAACCCATCCAGAAAACTTCACAAGTTGTTACAGCCTCCCTACCAAGCATAGCCACGATATCCAAAAACTCTAACCCACAAGCCTTCCAACCAGACCATCCTGATCACCATTTAGGTGCTTCCACCATAGCCCCTGATATTTTTCCAATAGAAGAAACAAACCCTGTTTCCCAATTCCTACAAACCCTTTCCCACCATCACAACCCTTCTTCGTCCCCCTTTGACGGACCAATGGTTGATCCATCCTCTTTACAAATGGAAGAAGATTTTGATCCCACAGAAGCCTTTGAACATTTGTTCACGATAGAACCGGAGCCAACGGTCCATAACTCTCCAGATGATGATCCAGAGGAATCTACATCTCAGACCTCACCACATGAGAATCAAAAACTTCGCAATCTGCTACCCAAACCGATACCAAACAACAATTCACCTTCGATGATATTCCACCTTCCAAATGGCGCGAACGAAGTGTCAAAATGTTAACTTGGTGCTTAGCAGAGCTGTAGTTTTATACCATCGAGTTGGTCATCAAAAGGTTCCTTGCCCGGATCCAAGGGCGCCTTCGAGATTGGTATCTCAGTCTTGGAGAATACCGACAGTTGCAAATTCAACAGTCCCCGTCTCCAGAAGCATTCATGAATATCATTTATTCTGAATTCATTGGCAGCCCCATAGAACACATTACCCATGCCAGAGAAGAATTCCTTAAAATGAAGTGTTGTTCTTTCCTGAAGAAGGACCTCGAAATGCATTATAATCGAATGTCTCAATGTTTCTATTGCCTCCATGGTGTTGATGATGTCAACCTTAAGCAGGTTTTCCTCAACTCCTTTCCAGAGTCTCTCAGCAATGAAACATACAGATCCCTGGAATCCAGAAATATGATAGTTTCTCAGACCTCCCTGGTGGCCTTTACTAGTTGATCTTAAATGCTCTAGAAAAACTCTGCAACTAGAGAAAATTCTTTGCAGAATTTAAAAAAACTGGCAAAAGATTAGGTTCTGGTTGTGATGAAAAGCATCTCCAGATCAAGTGTAAAGACAAGTCGTCCTGTGATTGCACTCACACAAATAAGAAGTCTCATTCTAAATATCTCTCCAAATCCTTTGACTCCTCCTAACAAAGGAAGAGTTTTTCACGACGCCCCTTCGCGTCCAAGAAAAAATGGAGATTTATAAAGAAGAAGCCCCAACGTGGCCGCAATTCCGATCGGTGCTTCATCTGTCACAAAAAGGGACACTTCGCAAAAGACTGTCCGGATACAAGGAAATCTCAAGTGCTGATCCAAATGCTCAGTCAAATTGAGCCAGTAGATCTCTCTGACCTCGAGTCCCTCTATTCTCTTGATGATGAACCAGGAGATTCGACAATCTGTTCAATTGCATATCCAAGTAATTTATCAGAAACAGATTCCGACTCATCAGAAGATGATCTCATGCCAAGGGTTTTCATCTTGAATCCTCTTCCCCACATTCTACCTGTACAAAAAAGTCAACCCATACCCCTGACCAAAATCCACCTTCTCAACCTCTACATATGCTAAGCCCATCCAAGTTATAGCCTTCTTCGATACAGGATCCGCAGTCTCCATCCTAAATCCAAAAATACTCACAGCTAGTTTTTGGAAGCCACATCACCAATATTTCCTTGCTGCTAATGGTGATAGCTTCGTCATTGACAAAATCAACATTCCTATCTACATCAGATTATTTCCCAAGTGTGTCATTAAGCACAGACTGCTAGGCTCAAGCTCACATGGAAAAGACCTCCTCATCGGTTTCGATATCCTTCATAAGTTACCTAACTTACGATGGACGCAGGACGGTCTTTGTTACAAAAGCTTCTTCAACCCATGGAGCCCAGTCCCACGGCTTTACATGGCATCTGCTTCATCCATAGAAACCATCAAGCATCAGATCGTCCAAGATTCTTGTGCTTCATCCCATACAAAATTCTTGGCAAAACACCCCTCTCACCTATGGCTGAATTCTGCGTTTTATGTCTCATTACCTTTCAAGCAGAATGAAGATGTCATTCCCACCAAAGCAAGCCATCCAGGGATGAACCCCGACCATTATCAACTGGCTCTCACAGAATGCACCCAGCTTGTTGACCAAAAAATTATAGAACCTACATCCTCCCCATGGGCATGTAAGGCATTCTATGTCAACAAAAGAAGTGAGCAAGTTCGAGGAAAGCTATGTTTGGTCATCAATTACCAACCACTCAATCACTTCTTGGCAGATGATAAGTTTCCTCTACCACAGAAGAAGTCCTTGTTCCAATCCTTATCCGACGCAAAGTGATCGATGTCTTATTTTAAATTTATTTCCTTGCAAGTGGACAAGACTATTGTAGAATAGCTTGGGAAGCAAGGGTCGAACCACAGAGATTTGGATTTGATTATAGTAAATTTAACTAATCTATTAAAATAAAGCAATTAATAACTAATGAGGTTTTTGGTTTTTATAAATTAAATTAACTAAAAAGCAATAAAATAATCTAACTAACAAAGCATATAAATATGAGATAAATCAAAGATTTGTAAATCACCTAGGAATTAGGATTCACTTGTATCTCCTCTATGTTAATTCAAAATAATTATCATTCAATCTCTTGGGTTCGTTCACAAAAGATAGATATAGTCTGTTGAACTATTGGTTCAGCCTCCATCCCCGCAACATTCATCCATTGTATATCCTAAGCATAAGAACATATGATTTATCTGTAACCTAAATCATGTATGAACCTGGTCCTAACTTATCACTTTCGTGCATCGATAGGTCCAATTTATTGTGATGGTGAGCCAGTGTACGACATATGCACATTGGTCATGCAGTTATCCGCACCTCTAGGCCTTTATTATTTGCGATTACATTCATTTGTTCAAAGCGAAATAATATAGGGATTGATAATCACCACAATCAACAAGAATTAAATGAATAAGAATTAATATAAAACAATAGATTCAATACAAGTTACCTCCAATTCCTAGATTATGGAGTTAATTCTCCATAATTGAAAATACAAAACCTTGAACCATTCTTGAATAATCTTTCTTCATAGACAAAGAAAAATAATACAGAACTTCTCTCTTTTTTTTTTTTTTAACTAAAGGGATCTATTTATACCTAATTAATCCTACAACGAGGAGGAAAAGGAGGTACATTATAATTACAACACTTAAAAGAATTAAACTAGGACTTCACAATTCCCAAGACAATTGGAACTCTCAAAGTGGGCGGCTGAAATTTGCTGGAATTTCTGATTTTTCAGCTTTTACACTCCAAGTTTCCAGCTTTTGCAGTTTGGTCCCTGAAGTTCTTCAATTCAACATAAAATGCCTATATTTTGCATAATTCTTCCAAAAGTCTCTGAAACTATAAAACAACACTAAAACACATATTAGACAACAAAAACCTTGAGAAATAGCATAATTGAAGCCGGAATAATACACAATAACTGCATATAAAATACAGTCATCAAATACCCCCAAACTTAAACTTTTGCTCGTCCTCGAGTAAAATAAAAAACTAAACTAAACTAAATTAAAACAAATAAAATATATATTTTTTCTTTTCATAAGTTAAAACATCGGCATGGTACCACATAATGCCTCAATGAATGATAAATAACAACACATAGCCACAAGTCTAGGCTTTTACTCAATCATCATCAATATCACTTGTACATCTCCATGTGTGTGTGTGTGAACCATTAATTGACTATCTCCAAACTTAGAAGGTTTTATCAAGCTAAGCACAACATTCATTCCCAAAATATTTCAATAAAAACGTGTGCATCACAAAACATGTACATACCATCAATATCCGGTTAACAACATGAAGAAAGATCATGATAGAATTCAAGTGCTTATACATCTATCACATGCACTAACTATGTATGAAATACAATGCTCTCAAGTCCCAATTACTTATAATAGCTGAGATTATGCAAATACGGTGAGCTATATGAAGATGTGTATATTATTCAAAACAAGGGTCAAATCAACTATGCTTCCAAACCATGTCAACTAACACAAACAAATGTGACAATTAGATCAATAAGACTTTATTAAGCTTGTAATGTAAGGCCAAGGTGAGGGGTAACAATAAAAGGGATAAGAAATTACAAAGTGAGAGAGTCAGAATATTTCCCTTTTTCCCATATAAATCACTCACTTTCCTTCAACAACCCCCAAACTTGGACTTTTGGGTTGAAGAAGGTATCAAACCATCATAAAGATTTTCTTCCCAATGATCTTTTTCTTTGTTTTCTTTATTTTTTTTCTATTTTTTTTCTTTTGAAGGGCATGTGCAACTTTGATTTTCGCACCCTTTTCATTCTTTTTTTTTTTCATATATACATTTTTTTTTCTTTTCCAATGCAAGATATTATTGGGGCTATTTTTGAACTGCATCAATCACCATGTAGACAACATTCCCAACCTAATCCTACTCTCTTAAAGGGTAGGCAAACGTGTATAAGCTTTAGGGTTAAGTTAATGTGGGTAATAGAAACGATGTCGGATGGAGGTCGATGTGTGCTTAGCACACGCCATTCTTTTTAATAAAACTCAAAGGGGGACATTAGGGATTAATATAAAATAGGGATGGTGAGATAAATAGGCTAAAACGTTCCAAATATGGCATAAATCATATCCTAATTGCCACAATGTTCATGCTTTGTTTTCACGGAAATTCAACAAAGTTTCAAATCATTCCCTAACTCGAAGTTTTAAAAACGAGCTCCACAAGTATTTCACATAAGCTTTCGCTAGAAAAGAGGTAGGGAAAATCAAGACTTAAATGCACTCACGGTTCGAAAGTGTGCTTAAGATATATTAGCAAAAGAAGTCTAACAAATCTAACTTAGCATGTAATCAACCCTAAGTCGCAAATATAATGCAACAATCATGTAATGACGGCTGTATAAAATGTTTATGATCACAAAAATAACAAGGTCCAAGGGAATGAAATGTGCACTATAAACTCGATAAAAATACCCAAATTCTTTAATAAATCAAGTCATGGTATTTTTGTGCTAATAAAATTTGGAGATATAAAGTTCCATCAACTAGACCAAGCTAAGGCTCGTAGACAAGTATACATGCATCGCTATTAACAAACATATTATCATTGGCGAAAATAATCACGCCAATATTAAAGACTCGGAAAATTTTTGAAAATTTTCTATATTTTTTTTAAAAAAATATTAAAATAAACTAACTACTAAAATTAACAAAAAGAAAATAAAAACTAAATTAACTAATACAGGTAAAACAGTTCTTCTAAAAAATATATCATCATTTAGGCGCAAGGCAATTCCCACCCCCAAACTTAAATTTCACATTGTCCTCAATGTGAATCAAATATAAACACAGGGTAAAGAATAAGTCAACAACATGGCAAATGACACAAGCATAACAGCCCAACTCGCAGCACATAACAATTCAAAACTTCCATTCTTGAATATCAAATTAAAGCACCCAACTAGTTGGTCACTACTCTTAATCTGACCAACATCTCAAGCTTATCATAATAACAAGGATTATTGTCCATCATTTGTTTAAAATCAATATACTCAAATTACTAAAAGCATAAATTCCAATGAAAATTCACAAGTCCCCAATAATTGAACTGGACAAGCTGGAATTGCAAATGGGTTTATAAATTTCAGCAATTAACCCAACATAATGCCTACATAATTGCATTCTGACAAAGTCAACAGAGCATGCTTATGAACAAATTTTCCGTCAGACTTATCTCAACAAACAACCCAGCCTAAACTCAAGTCACTAGTCATGAAAATTCCCAAGTTTCCCACAGAGTTAAACTAGAAAAGACATGAATTGCATTTGCATATGGGCAACAAATTTGAAGGCAGTGATTTCAAAATTTTCAGCAGATAACTTAGCATAATACCACCACATTTGAATTCTCACAAAATCGCCAATAAACCATATCATACTTATGAACAGATTTTCAGCAAAATTCCCATAACAAAATTTCCAATTTTAGCAATTAATAGAAAAATTGAAGCAATCTTGAAATTTTTGCATGAGAATTCCAGAATTCAAGTCGTAACCGACTGACCTGGTGGAAAAATGGAGGATGTTGTCGACGCCCGGCAAAAGAGACGCAGGTGATCAGGCTGGAAGCTGCTTCGCCGGAATTGAGGTGAGCAAAGGCGGAGAAGATGACGGCTTTGATGGAGATTCACCGGTTGGATTTGGTGAAGGCTTTGGGCTGAAGTGAAGATGGCGAAGATTGTTGATTCGCCGGTGAAGATGGCAATGGGTGAGATTGCGGCTGGGTTTGGGAGAAGGGGCGACGCCGGCGGCTATGGTGGGCGTGGGAGCCGGGTGATGGCTGAAGAGAGTGGCGTGGCCGGCTGCTTGGTATTGGGGTGAAGAGCAGGAGAGAGAAAAGTGGGATGGAGAGGATGTCCCTGTAGCCGCCTTTTCTGTGCACACCATCTTTCCTGCTTTTATTTTATTATTATTATTATTATTATTATTATTATTATTATTATTTTTATTGTGTACTCCCTTCCTGCCGACCTTTCTGTCTATCATGCGGTTGCAAGGTCAAAGGGGCCTTGCGACCGCAAGGTAATTTCATTTAAGCCCCTGAACTTTGATTTTTCTCGATTTTTACTGTAAATTGTCTCATTAATTTCAGTTAAACCTGTAAATTAAATCTTTTTGAGCAGCCTTTAACCTGTTTAAACTAAAATAAAAAATCTACAAAAACTAAAAAAATAAAATTATTAAACATTAGCGCATATAAATACATAAAAAATAAAATCTTTTTGTGAGGGTGACACTATTAACACTCCCCTATAAACCCACAAACTCATGAAGACTCTAACGAGTGACTCAAAAAACAACACGTTAAATACAAAGAGATAAGGGTTAGAAATTTTTCTAAGTTATAGTCGTTAGCTTGACTTAAATCCTTCCTTTTTACTAAGAAGGCGTCGCCGGATCACTTAGGAATGCACACATTTTTGGTCCATAAAATCCACCACTCATGTAATGTCATAATTTTAGTCCATTAAAACCAAACACTTCTTTGGCGAAATTTTCTTTTCTCGATGGCCATTTAATTGATTTGGGGACGGGTAATTTCACACTTAAATCTTCCAATATAATCCTATCCGGAATTTCCACTACTTTTTCATCACAACATTGCTCATCTTCATGTATCTCTAAAATAAGTTCTTGATTCTCTTCAAGAAAATATGAAGAAGGCGTCCCTAACTCCACATAAGTGTCTAGCGGAGAATCAATTGGAGAATAAATTACATTGAAAGTCTCCGAAATTGTTTCGGGTCCTCGAGAACAATGAGGCGGGTCAATTTGTGAAAAATCTTGGGATTCTAAAATCAACTCATCATCGTTTTCAATCGGCTCATCTATTACTTCCAATTCTTTTTCCTCAATATTTGTTTTTCCTTTATCTCTTTCTATATTATATTCCCACTTAGAGACTTCCATGGGTATCTCATCATCTTTAGGAATCACCTCCTTCTCTCGCACTTCTAGTTCTACTTTTTCATGATTATTTTCACTTTTATCTTTTTCAACTTCTTTATCAGAATTATCTACTTTATCAGGTATATCAGAAGGTTGAATAGGATTACTTACCTCTTCTATTTCTTCGTTAACTTTTACAAGTCGATTCTTTAAATTTTCTATCTCTTCTAGCAAATATTTCATAAGGGCAGCTTGACCTTTGCTTGCTCCTTCTAACTTTGGAACTTCTTCATCTAAAGGTGTTGGGTCATTTACTTGATATTGTTTCTTTAGCTCATTTAACCCCTTTTCGAATTTTGCCAAAAACTTAGAGTTTTGTTCTAGTTCTTGCTTTTTAAGGTAAGACGAATAAGAATAAGATTCATTAACAATTGAAGCTTTCTGGATTGCATATTCGGTTTTGCGAGTTTTAATTAGTTCTTCCATATATGCAATATCTTCTGACACACTGGGATCACTGGGCGAAGAAAAAGAGGATTGATGACAATAAGAAGGTGGTTCATTATAATAATTATGTGAGGAGAAAGATGATTGATGACAATAAGAAGGAGGCTCATTATAATAGGACGAATAAGGAGGAGGTTCATTATAAAAGGGCGGATTATAATAGGGTGGCTCATTATAGTTATTATGATAGGGTGGAAAAGATGGTTGATTGCGATAATCTCTTTCATAACTATTAGGAAAATATGGTTGATTTATTCTAGCATTTTGGTAGGCATATTCATTTGTGGCTCTCATAGGTGCGTAATTTTCCATACCCCAATGATAATTATTGTACGTCATTTTCTCTATAATAATTTTTTATAATTTATTTTTTTTTGTAATTTTCGGAATTAATTAATATTTTTTTTATTTTCGGAATTAATATTTTTTTATTTATAATATTATTTTTTAAAGAAATTTTTTTAAATTTAAAAAAAAACGAAAATAACAAAAAGAAAAGCTAAATTAACTAAATCAAAATAACAAATCCCCGGCAACGACACCAAAAAATTGATCGATGTCATATTTTAAATTTATTTTCCTTGCAAGTGGACAAGACTATTGTAGGATAACTTTGGGAAGCAAGGGTCGAACCACAGAGATTTGGATTTGATTAAAGTAAATTTAACTAATCTTTTAAAATAAAACAATTAATAACTAATGGGGTTTTTATGGTTTTTATAAATTAAATTAACTAGAAAGCAATAAAATAACCTAACTAACAAATCATATAAATATGAGATAAATCAAAGATTTGTAAATCACCTAGGAGGTGGGAGGTAACTTGTATCGAAATTTTGTTTTAATTCATATTTATGTTCATTCAATGCTTGTTGATTGTGGTGATTATCAATCCTTCTATTATTTCGCTTTGAACAAATGAATGTAATCGCAAATAATAAAGGCATAGAGGTGTGAATAACTGCATGACCAATGTGCATATATCGTACACTGGCTCACCATCACAATAAATTAGATCTATCGATGCACGAGAGTGATAAGTTAGGACCAGGTTCATACATGATTTAGGTGACAGATAGATCATATGTTCTTGTGCACAGGATATAGAATGGATGAATGTTGCGGGGATAGAGACTGAACCAATAGTTCAACAGACTATATCTATCTTTCGTGAACGAACCCAAGGTATTGAATGATACTTTATTTAAATGAACAATAGAGTAGATACAAGTGAATCCTAATTCCTAGGCGATTTACAATTCTTTGATTTATCTCATATTTATATGCTTTGTTAGTTAGATTATTTTATTGCTTTTTAGTTAATTTAATTTATAAAAAAAATCAAAAACCACATTAGTTATTAATTGCTTTATTTTAATAGATTAGTTAATTTTACTTTAATCAAATCCAAATCTCTGTGGTTCGACCCTTGCTTCCCAAAACTATTCTACAATAGTCTTGTCCACTTGCAAGGAAAATAAATTTAAAATAAGACATCGATAAATTTAAACAGGTTGAAGGCTGCTCAAAAAGATTTAATTTACGGGTTCAACTGAACTTAATAAAGCAATTTCTGACTGATTCAAGAAATAATAAAAGTTCAAGGACTTAAGTGAAATTACCTTGCGGTCGCAAGTCCCCTTTGACCTTGCAACCGCAAGATAGACAGAAAGTTGGTGTGGGAAGCCAGGGAAGGGAGTACATTATTAAATAAACATTTAAAAAAAAAGTAAAGAAAGCCAGGAAAAGACGGCGGCTGCATGGACCTCTTCTCTCTCTCTCTTCTGCCCAAACAACCCCAAATCGCCATATCTCCCTATCTATCTCACCCACTCCGCCGACCTTCATCTCCGGCGAAACTACACCTCCTTCCCCGGCAACGGCGCCAAAAACTTGATCGATGTCTTATTTTAAATTTATTTCCTTGCAAGTGGACAAGACTATTGTAGAATAGCTTGGGAAGCAAGGGTCGAACCACAGAGATTTGGATTTGATTATAGCAAATTTAACTAATCTATTAAAATAAAGCAATTAATAACTAATGGGGTTTTTGGTTTTTATAAATTAAATTAACTAAAAAGCAATAAAATAATCTAACTAACAAAGCATATAAATATGAGATAAATCAAAGATTTGTAAATCACCTAGGAATTAGGATTCACTTGTATCTCCTCTATGTTAATTCAAAATAATTATCATTCAATCTTTTGGGTTCGTTCACAAAAGATAGATATAGTCTGTTGAACTATTGGTTCAGCCTCCATCACCGCAACATTCATCCATTCTATATCCTAAGCACAAGACCATATGATTTATCTGTCACCTAAATCATGTATGAACCTAACCTAACTTATCACTCTCGCATCGATTATTGTGATGGTGATTGTGATGGTGAGCCGACATTATGCGACATTGCACATCATGCGTCATATCAGCACCTTAGGCCTTTATTATTTGCGATTTGCGATTTGTTCAAAGCGAAATTCATTTGTTCAAAGCGAAATAATATAGGGATTGATAATCACCACAATCAACAAGAATTAAATGAATAAGAATTAATATAAAACAATAGATTCGATACAAGTTACCTCAAATTCCTAGATTATGGAGTTAATTCTTCATAATTGAAAATACAAAACCTTGAACCATTCTTGAATAATCTTTATTCATAGACAAAGAAAAATAATACAAAACTTCTCTCTCGTTTTTTTTTAACTAAAGAGATCTATTTATACCTAATTAATCCTACAACGAGGAGGAAAAGGAGATACATTATAATTACAACACTTAAAAGAATTAAACTAGGACTTCATAATTCTCAAGACAATTGGAACTCTCAAAGTGGGCGGCTGAAATTTGCTGGAATTTCTGATTTTTCAGCTTTTACACTCCAAGTTTCTAGCTTTTGCAGTTTGGTCCCTTAAGTTCTTCAATTCAGCATAAAATGCATATATTTTGTATAATTCTTCCAAAAGTCCCTGAAACTATAAAACAACACTAAAACACATATTAGACAACAAAAACCTCAAGAATTAGCATAATTAAAGCCGAAATAATACCCAATAACTGCATATAAAATACAGTCATCACAAAGGTTCTCTAATTCGATCTTAAGTCGGGTTTTTGGCAACTAGGAATTACACCCGAAGACAGACCAAAAACAACATTCTACATCCCTGACCATCATTACCAGTGGAATATCATGTCATTCGGTTAAAAAAATGCCCCATCCACCTTTCAAAAGGCAATGGTAACAATTTTTGAATCAATTCTTTCCAATACTCTGGTTTACATCGATGACATACTCCTGTTCTCCCCTGATGAAGATTCCTATGTATCCTTACTCTCTCAGTTCAATTCCCTGGTAACTCAGAATGGTATCATGCTCTCAGAAAAGAAAATGGAAGTTGGAGTTTCATCCATTGATTTTCTAGGGATGAAGATATCTAACGGCACATACCAGCCTCAGCCCCACATTGCTCAAGAACTGCAGAGGTTCCCAGATATTCTATCTTCACAAAAGGAAATCCAGCAGTTCCTTGGACTAGTCAACTATATGGTAGATTTCTTACCAAAGCTATCTGTCCATACAGTATGGTTGTTCCCCATACTGAAAAAGAATCCTCCTCCTTGGACTACAAGACAAACTGAAGCTGTCAAGTCAATCAAACAGCTGGCAAGCACGATGCCCCCTTTAAAGATTCTTGCCTCATCAGAAAAAAGAATCCTTCAAACAAATGCAAGTGATGAATATTGGGCAACGGTTCTTCTTGTCCAAAGTGAAGATAATCAAAGAACAATATGTGGATACAAAAGTGGTACATTTAAGCCATCAAAGAAGCACTACCATTCCACGTTCAAAGAAATCCTTGCAGTCAAAAGGGGAATAGAACATTTTCAATTCTATCTAATCGGGCACGACTTTCAAGTCGAGATGGACATGTCCTCTTTCCCCCACATGCACCAATTCAAGCAAAAGATTCTTCCCCAGACACAACTTTTAAGATGGGCAAACTGGTTCTCTCAGTGGAAATTCACTGTCAAACATATCAAAGGAACAACAAATGTCCTTGCAGACTTTCTCTCAAGGCCAAAATATTATAAAAAGGTATGTAGAATTTCCAAAGAAACCAACCTTGAAAACAACATCATTCCAATGGTGTTCCCCATCAATGAAGCCCCTTCCTCCTCCTCCAACCCTGAAACACCAGCACTGATCCCCGTCCTTTCTCTCCCTGGTGAAATAACAGAAGCCATTGCAGACATAACACTCAATCAAAAGGCCACACCGAATTACCAAAATTTCCTCACCATCCTTCTCCATCGACATGGTCTCTTCATGAAAAGACTCAAGTTCCATCCAGACTATCCTTTCCTTAGTCTGTTCATTATTCATGACCTGTTCTGATTCTCAAAAAAAGCTCTATGTTTCTTTTGGTATTTGTTTGAAACATCTACCATAAGAATTTCATTTAATTATGCTAAACTCTTCTCTTATCTCTTCCAGTGCCAGCTTGACAATGTCCCACCCCACTCCCAAAATATGTTCAAACTATTCCAGTGGTTCCTTGCAGCTTATCAATGGACACAACAGCTCTCTCCCTGTCAAAAACCATATGTGACCATAATGTTCCGAAGACCATGCTCATACCTCCCTCCCCAAACCATCAGAAATCAAGGACATGCATTTGTCTATCATGCTCCCATGGCATTCATCTTTGATTGGTCTAATATTAATCCAGCAGGGTCCACTTGCGCAATGCGCGACTTTGGGCTTTTCATAAACACAAAGAAAGCTCTCGCCCAAGCCAACATGATCAATCCCTAGACCGTCCCCTCTCATATCATGTTAGGAATACAGGCTTGGACATATGACCACCCAGTATCATCCAAGTGGATTGACGCGCTCGACCAATGGGACATGTCTCACATTATCCCAAATTTTGAGACATTTGAATCAGTGGATGATAAGAACCCGAGTTTTGATGATAACAGTGACGGGTCTTACCCAGATCCATACGAAGATGACCCATCTCATCTGAATTCCCGTTGATAGACCTCATCGCTTACGTCATTTGTATAATTATTGCTCTAAGACGTCATCGCTTACGTCATTTGTATAATTATTTCTGATACCCAGAGCCCTATATAAAGGGCTTTGATCCCTCATTTGTATTCAGAGGAAGTGAAGAAAGAAATATATTTTCTAAGGTAGTGTTTGGTAACATTTCTATTTCTTTTTTTTATTTCACATGTTTCTGTTTCACTTTGTTTCTATTTCTTTTTTATTTTGGACAAGAAACAAAAACAAGTTTGATAGCCGTTTCTATTTCTATTATGAAAAAGAAACAAAAGCTAATCATTTTGACAAACATTTTTATTTCCTTTCACTTATATTCTTTTTCAAAAAAATTAACATATTACAACTATGATAATAGTATATTATATCCAATTCGAACGGGTAGAATAATAATTCACATGATTTCATCTACTATTAAAAAATGTAGATAAGCAACTTCTCATCCGTTGGGTTGGGTTGAAACGGGTGATGGGTCGAAACTTATTAGAACCCGAATAGAAAACTGATTTAAACGAGTGACGTGTTAAAACGGGACGGCTCGTCTTAATCCAGATTTTCTCCCAAAATTTCATAATTTTATAGAGTAAAAGCTATCGGGTCAAAATGGGTAACGGATTCGACCTGCTTTAATTCAACACGTTAATATTTTTTGGTCAAAATAGGTTACACGTGCAATCCAAAAATAGTAACGGGTTCAGTTTGGTCGGGTGGGTTAACGAGTTCAGGGTTGTAATTGTACACACACACACACACACACACACACACACATATATATATATATATATATATATATATATATATATATATATAAGTTCGAAGGCTAGACCTCATTTAAGTTGACCGACCTTGACTCTTCTAAGTTTCGAAAAAGAATCATTTCTCTTAAAAAAGAAACGAATTTTTTTCATTTCTAATTTTTGAGGAATAATGAGAAACGTTTCTAGTTTATCAAAAATAGAAATGATTGTCAAACGTATTTCTATTTCTATTTTTCACAAAAAATTAGAAATAGAAACAAAAATATTAGAAATGAAATGGTTACCAAACAAGCCTAAGTGTTATATTATCTCTCATGTCTTCTCTTTTATTCTTAAGTCTTCTCTTTTGTTCTTAAGTATTCAATTACCTCTCCCTTCTTCTTTGTTTTAACTGTCTTACAGGTCTTATATAGATCTGCCTTAAGTTAAGAGACGCTATAGGAGTGGGTGTTCACACAGTTGAATAATCATAGTACTATTTACATGATTGAGTGAACTCATTTGGTAATGGAAGAAGTCCTTACACATGTATAGAGCATTCCTTGAGACATCTATTATTTTCCGCATTGTCCTTATTTGAGAATACACCAAAAAGATTTTATTTATTTATTTCTTTCTTTGTTAATTAGCTTTAATTATTTTTGTATTTATCTGCATAGTAGAGTCGTTCTTTTTAGTCTCCTTGAGTAGAACTTGGGTTGGTAATTGATGCTGCGTGGAATAATCATTGCAAATGATCCCCTTATAATGTCATCTTCTTCGTTGTATTCTCCGTTAAAAATAAATAAATTAAGGAGAAAAGAGATGAAAATAAAAAGAAAAAAAGGGTGCAAAAGAATTCAATTTATGGCATGGCTAAAAAGAAAAAGAAAAAGAAAGCAAAGTGGATCACTCATTTTAAGTAATAAATAGTAAATAGCAAGTTTGGGGGAAATATCCCCAAGTTGTTGTCTTTTCAGGTCCCAGCCTAATGCATGTATCCATGCAATGGAAGCAATGGAGATTTGGGGTAGTTATGCTATCTCGCTTTGAATTTATTTCCTTCTTTTCATAACCCCTAACCCTTGGCCTTACATTACAAGCTTAATGAAGTCCTATTGATCTAGTGCCACTTTCCCATGTTATATCTTTCTAGAAATTATGATACATGTTAAATTGATCTATGCTTCATCTATATACACTTCTTGGTAAAGCTCAATGTGTTAGCATAATCTTAACTATTGCAAGTAACTGAGAGATAAAAGCATTGTATTCATACATAGGAAGTGCATGAGATGGATGTATAAGCATTTTTTATTCCTTTATGTTCTCTCTTTCGTATAGTGGTCGGGCATAGATGGTAGATTATTCATTTGGTTTTGCAAATGTTTTAATTTAGAAATTGGGAATGAATATTATGCTTAGCTTGATAAAACTAAGTTAAGAGATTCTATATGAGTGGGTGTTCACACAGTTGAATAATCATAATACTATTTGCATGATTGAGTGAACTCATTTGGTAATGGAAGAAGTCCTTACACATGTGTAGAGCATTCCTTGATACATCTATTAATTTCCGCATTGTCCTTATTTGAGAATACACCAAAAAGATTTTATTTATTTATTTATTTCTTTGTTAATTAGCTTTAATTGTTTTTGTATTTATCTGTATAGTAGAGTCGCTCTTTTGAGTCTCAGTGAGTTTGTGGGTTTCTAGAAAAGTGTAAATAGTGTCACCCTCCAAAAAGATTTTTTTATTAATTTAGTTATTTACTGCTTTTGTATTTATTTGTTTACTCGTGAACGAGCAAAGTCTAAGTTTTGGGGTATTTGATATATGTGTTTTATACACATCTATTGTATGTATTTTCTTATTTAGATTGTGTTCATCCATGAGATTTAGACTACTAATATGAGCTTGTAATGTTTTTATGAGTTTCAGGTTGAATTGGAGATTTTAGAAGACTTGAAGGCTTTTTCCATGCAATTAGAGACTCCAGGGACCTAGATGCAAAATCCTGGAAGTTGGAAATTCACCAAGATCTGAAGAAAAGAGTAAGCAATCGCTTACTCCCGAAGCTTAAACTACCACACAAATTCCAGTACTGCACTCCCGAAGAAAAGTCATTAAGTGGTCGCTTAACCCCGATGACTAAGCGACCGCTTAGCCTCGTTTTTAGTCTGGCCTGTTTTGTAATTTCTTCAAATTGTAAACCTAATATATATACAACGCTAGTAGTTTAGGTTTAGGATCCAAAATTTTTTCATTCTTTCAGCCGTTCTTAGGGCTTGAAAGATATTTTGATTCATTATCGTTGTTCATTATTGAAGATCGATTATGCTTTCTTCATCCATCATTGTTTGTTCATCGTCTGTGATGAACTAGTCACATCTATCTAGGAATTAGAGGTAACTTGTATCAAATCTTATGTTCTAATATTAAATTATATTCAATCAATTATTGTTTATTAATTAGATTATCTCTGGTTTGCATTGAAACTCTCGCATAATGGTTGCGTTAGTGAATTTGTAGACCCTTGGGTATGATGAACTACACAATCCGAATGCATAAGTCATACATTGGCCAACCTAATTAATAAATAGATCTTTCTGATTTCTTGATCGAGCTAAGGTATAGATCTAGGTTCGCGTGTGTTCTTAGAGTACTTAATGACCCTTAATTACTGTGTGTACGAATCAAGAAAGCACAGCGAAAGCGAGGTATTAAGCATTGCAAACAGTGATCCAAGCGTCCCACTCTTTACATTAGTGAATGAACCATGAATTGATTGATATATAAAGTTAGATGAACATAAGAGGAGATATAAATGAATCTTAATTCCTAGATTTTCCCCCACATATTAATCTTCAATTATTCAGAGACCTTTGCAATATTTTAAATCTTCCTTTAAATTAGTTTTAAATTGTCAGTAATTAGTTTTAATAATTTACAAATCAAAGCCCCTCCTTTAGGTTAATTGTTTCTGTTTCCGATTAAATTCATGTTATTGTTCTTTCTCTCTATGGTTTGACCCTTGCTACCGCACACCTATACTTCTGTTGACACGTGCACTTGCGAGGTAAATTTTTAGAACATCACTTCCCGCAAACTAAGGGCTTATTTTTCTGCACATGTAATCAATGTATACACGGATGCACCAGTTATAAAAATCATGTATAAGACAGATTCAGCAGGCAGACTACTCAATTGGTCAATCGAGTTCACTGAGTTCCACATCGATTACCTACCCTGGCGAGCAATCAAGGCACAAGCTCTAGCGAACTTCTTGGTCGAAACCAGTTTCACCGAGCAGGAAGAGTCAGAAGCCCTTCAACCCACAGATCAGCCCGAGCTCGAGGAACTCCCAAAACCTCGCCCGACCTACTATTGGGACTTGCATGTTGATGGGGCAGCGAGCAAGGTCGAGAGCGGAGCTGGCATCCTTCTCGTAGATCTCGACCAGGTTACCGAGTTCGAGTTAGCTCTAAGATTCAAATTCCAGGACCTCTAACAACATAGCTGAGTATGATGCGATGATCGCTGGCCTCGAGCTCGTAGCAGACATGGGCGTGGAATCGGTCATAGTGTACTCGGATTCACAACTTGTAGTGAACCAAGTCCAAGGGGAATATATGGTGCATCACCTCTTTCTGGTCAAGTACTGCAAGCTCGTCAAAGAGCTTTTGAAAAATTTCAAGTTCTGGGAAATCATCTGGATCGATCAAGCGGACAACATGTGGGCATACTACTTGTCAAAGATGGCTGAAGCTAACCTTGCAGTCCTGAATCCATCTGTTATGATCAACAACATCGAAACTCCAGCAATAGACCGAGAGGCGATCATGGACATCGAGCCAACGAGGAGAAGCTGGGTCGACAACTACAAGGATTACATCGAGTCGGGCATCCTGCCCGTAGATAAGGCGAAAGCAACCACAGTAAGAAACGAGACATGTCATTACTTGGTGGTCCAGGGAGTCTTATGCAAACGATCTAAGGTCAGACCTATGCTTCGTTGTGTCCCCCCGGAGTTAACTTAAGGAGTCTTGTACGAAGTTCATGAAGGAGACTATGGTGGTCATCCAGGAGAAATAGCTCTAGCGGACAAAGTCTTGTTCACAGGTTATTACTGGACTACTCTTAGAAAGGACACAACTAAATATGTTCAAGAATATGACAAGTGCCAGCGGTTCGCGGACATACTAAGGCTGCCCTCAACCGAGCAGACTCAAGTGGTCGCTGCTCGGCCATTTGACATGTGGGGGATTTATTTAGTCTGACCTTTTCCCCTTGCAAAATTTCAATTCAAGTATGCAGTAGTGGCCATTGACTACTTCACAAAATGGATTGAGGCCAAGCCACTAGCTACCATCTCCGAGGACAATGTCATCAAATTTGTCCACGACTTCATTTGGTGCCGGTTTGGGCTTCCATGGGCAATCATTTTAGACCACGGCACTCAGTTCTCAGATAAATTCACAGCAAAATGTGCGCGCTTGGGAGTTAAACATTGGCAGTCATCTGTAGCATACCTGCAAGGCAATGGCCAAGCAGAACAACGAACTTGCCTGAGTAATCGAGCTTGATTTTTGTTGAAGAAAGAAGGCGAGATGCACGCATAAGGATGATCAATTAAAAGCATCGGGTAAAGCCCCACCACGACAAAAGGGTCTGAGGAAGGTCCTTCATGGTCGGAGACTTGGTACTTAGAAAGATCGAAGTTACTGGTCACCGGGCAGAAATGGACAAGCTCTCACCTAACTGGGAGGTCCTTTTCAGATAATAGGTATTGTCCGGGAAGGAACCTACACGTTGCGGACACAGGAGGGCAAAGACTTGAAGCATCCATGGCACGCAGATCATCTAAGAAAATACTACCACTAAAGTAGAATCTCATATTGTAAACGGGCAAGACCCCCAGTCCTATTAGGGTCACTTTATTATACATATGAATAAAATGAGCAGTTTTCCCTCTCGGATTTGACTACAAAAATTTCAGTTTTATATGCACAACTCTCAAGGGATTGTCTCGTAGCTTTACTCGCAAGTCGAGCAAGCAGGGTCATGCCCGACCAACAATCCTCGATACCTAGATAATAATTGGATAAGTCTTGTCTTCTAAGCGAGCAGGACAGGGCCCTGCCTGGCCTAGTTATATCTTAGATGCCTGCAAGTCAGTAGGGGCCATGCCCACAAAATAACGTCTACCTACCTTGGATCCCTAGTGACTAAGTAACACTACTAGATAACTATTTCACTACCTAGGAGATATAGTGGCAACAACTTCGATATACAAACATTGGACAGGGCCAAGCCTAGTTAACCGATCGCCGACAAAAGTAAGGCCTTGCCCGCTAGGCAGTTGATGAATGAGTTTTATACTCATTTATTGGGTATTATAGTTTTAGGGACTTGGGGAACAATTGTACAAAATATAGGCACTTTATGCTGAATTGAAAAACTTTAATGACCAAAGTGCAAATTACTAAAACTTGGAGTTCAAAAGCTAAAAATCAGCATTTTGACAAATTGGATCAGCTGCATAAGTCTTTCCTAGGGTTGCGTACAACCCACTTTTGACATTTTTGGTCAAGTTTTAGGGTTTTATTGTTTTGTATCCCCTTTACTCTAATTGTTGTACAATTATTAGGTATAAATATATCCATTTTAGGTCAGAAAAAAGGAAGAGAAGTTATGTATTATTTTTCTTTGTCTATGAAGAAAGATTCTCCAAGAATGGTTCAAGGTTTTGTACTTTCAATTATGGGGAACTAACCCCATGATCTAGAAATTGGAGGTAACTCATATTTAATTCTTTTGTTCTAATTATTAATTTATATTCAATTAAAATGTGACTTGGAATAAGGCTGTTTTGATCTACACCATCCTTACTGGTGGGTCTGTCGATGTTGGTCGTATGATCAACGGCCAAATACAGACCCTTATTAGAGGTACTACAAACGCGGGATTCGCGTTCCCGAGTTTGATTACCGGACTGTGTAGTGGGGCTGGAGTCGTTTGGACTTCGGATGCGGAGAGAGTTCGGGAGGTGCCCGACATTTCGAGGGCTCTACTGTTTGAGCACTCTCGCCAGCCACGTGAGAGAGGCCCACGTGAGGAGCTGCCCGAGGAGGAGGATCCGTTGGAGGCGATCTCCAACAGGCAGGAGGAGCTTCTGCTCCAAAATGAGATGGTGAGTCAGCAGTTGGCACAAGTGCGTGCCGACCAGACTCACTTCTTTGGTTGGGTTAACCAGGTGGGGAAAAATGTCTCCACATATTTTGGGATGCCACCTGGCACAATCCCCGAGTTTCGTCCTCCTTCGTTATTTCCTCCCGACTCGCCATGAGTCGAAGCCCAAGTTTCTTCCTCTTTCATTAGGTGGGCCAACTATGTCCTTTTGATATTTCTCCTCCATCAACCCTCTTATAGGACATTCCTCAATTTTGAGGACAAAATAAAATTTAAGTTTGGGGGGGGGGGGGATTCTAAGCCCAAGGTCCTTGCAGGTCCTAGCCGAACGAGGAGTGGAGTTGGGCTACATTTTTAGGGTGAGGAAAAATACTTTTTCCCTCTATCGTGTCTCCTCCTCACTCTATTTTCTGGCTTTTTAATTTTTCTTATTTTCGGAGATGTTGCCTTGACCAGAATACACTAATATTTGGTTCTTTCGGGTACCCATTATGGGGACCCATCATCAATTGTGTCATCATCATCTCCAATTTCTTTTTATAAAAATATATATTTTAATTCAAAATTTTCATCTTCGAGTATTTGTGTGGTCGTACTAGTCGATGAGGAGTTAATGCAATGAACCACATAACTTTTCCATAGATCATTCTGGAATTTACTTGATTCTGCAAAATTCTTGATTTTCTCCAAATCCTTGTGCACATACACCAGTCATAATTATGGATTGATTAGAACATTTTTATAAAGTCTATAGCACTCATTTCATTTTATCAACAAGATATGCACAAGAATTTGATGCATAACTGTTCTAACATGATTGTTGCATTGAATTGTAACTTAGGGTCAATTGCATGATAAATTAGATCCCTTGGATTTTCATACTAATATATCTCAAGCACACTTTCGAACTATGTCTGCATGTTAGTCGTGATCGCCCCTACCATCTGTTTTAGCACATGCTTATGTGAAATTCAGTGATGCTAAATCTTCGATTCCACAACTTCCATAAATTGATATGATATTTTATGTGTTTTACCTTCTTAAAAACTACATGAGTATTTTTGGCATTAAGATATGATATAGGCCATCTTTGGATTGTTTGAGCCTAAATATTTCCCGACCTTTATTAAAAATATCCCTAGTGTCCCCTTTTAGCCTAATTAAAAATAATGGAGTGTGCTAAGCACACATTGAACCCCCATTCGACTTCGTTTCTTTTACACACATTAACTTAACCCTAAAGCCTAAACACTTTAGCCTACCCTTTGAGAGAGTAGGATGTGGGTGGGGAATTAATTTGATGGGACCAATTTTCAGTCAAGAAAGTTTTCCGAAGACTTCTTTCTTCCCGTCGGAAAAAAAAAATAAAAAGAAAAATATAGATCGATGAAAAATGAAATGGAAGAAGAAGAGCGCAAGAAGATTCAAATGGAAGCATAGCTTTCAAGAGAAAAATATGATAGGAAAATTCTGCTTAAAAATAATATGAGATATTTTTAGCTAGATATATTGTACAAAACAAGTTTGGGGGGAAAAAAAAAAATGAAAAAAAGGGGGAAGAAACCCCCCCCCCCCACTTGTGGTCTTTGCAGGTCTTAGCCTAATTGGGAAAAACTTCCTTTTGCTTGGAAGTATTAGGGGTAAAGGGTAGTCTTGCTCTCTCACTTTGTATTCTATTACATTTCCATCATATCCCCCTACTCTATGGCCTTACATTACAAGCTATTAAAGACCTATTGATCTTCTTGTCAATGCTTGTGTTTGTTGATTTGATTGTAAGGCATGTAAATTGATCTTCACTTCATATTCATATTATTCGCAAGCTCACCGTGTTAGCATAATTTTAACTATTGCAAGCAATTGGGACATGAGAGCATTGTATGTCATACATAGAAGTGCATGGGATGGATGTATAAGTTTCTAAAATCCTTGGTGATCTCTCTTTCTGTAATAGACCGGGTTTTGATATTAGATCTCATACTCTGTGTTGCATTGGTTTTATTTAAACTCTGCTTTTTAATGAATGTGTTGCTTAGCTTAATAAAACTGTTTTAGTTGAGATATTCTTTATGACTGTGATCACACACACACGGAGAAATTAAGACCGGTAGCAGTTTGAGTATAAGTCAGTTTGTTTTATGTGATCAGTCTGCACATATGTGGTGAGCATCTGACTGAGACTACTTTGATGTGCCATGCTATTATGACTTGAGGTTGAATTCAAAAAGATTTTTTTTGTTGTTTATAGTTTTCACCTGCTTTTGTATTTAATTGTTGTTTTTGTATTTTTCTGTATAGTCGAGTCACTCGTAAGAGTCTCCTTGAGTTTGTGGGTTTCTAGAGGAGTGTAAATAGTGTCACCCTCCAAAAAGATTTTCTTAATTTTTGTTTACTTAATTTTATATTTATAAGTGTTGTTTACTCGTGGACGAGCAAAGTTTAAGTTTTGGGGTATTTGATAGACATATTTTATACGTCTTTATTAGGTACATTTATGACTTAAATTGAGCAATTCCACGAGGCTTTTGGCTACTGATATGTGTTTTGTAGCTATTCTATGAGTATTAGGGTTTTAGGTGGATTTGTGTGATTTATGAAGACTTTGATGAAGATTTCAAGGAAGGGGTCAAAGTGCAAAATTGAAGAAAACAGAAGAAATATTCTGGCCACCTTGCGGCCGCAAGGTGAAAACACCTTGCCTTTGCAAAGTAGGCAGAACATTGGCCTCCCGGATTTAGCACCTTGCGGATGCAAGGTCATTACCCCTTGCGACCGCAAGGTACCCAGAACCGACCTTTCGGGGTTTTCAAGATGGATTGAAACCTCCTATTCTCCTACAACTCCTTGGTATAAATAAAGGACGGTAGCCAAAGCCAAAGGACGTCGAGGAAGTAGTTTTAAACAGTTTTAGCGTAGGATTTAGATTGTATAACATAGTTTAGTTGTTGTAATTACAGTTTTGAAGATCGATCCATGTATTCATTCATCTCCATGTGCAGTTCATCTACAAGGATGAACTAAACATCCATTAATCTAGGAGTTGGGAGGTAACTTGTATCGAATCTATGGCTTAATATATTTTTATTCATTCAATTCTTGTTGATCATGGTGTTTATCAACCCCTTTATTATCTCGCTTTCAACAAATGAATGTAATCGCAAGTGATAAAGGCCTAGAGGTGCGGATAACTGCATGACCAATATGCATATGTCATACACTGGCTCACCATCATGATAAATTAAACCTATCGATGCACGAGAGTGATAAGTTAGGGTCAGGTTCCATATATGACCTAGTGACAGTTAGGATCCATATGTTCTTGTGCATAGGATATAGAATGGACGAATTATTTGGATATGGAAACTGAACGGTAATTCGACAGGCTATATCTATCTTTCGTGAACGAACCCAAGATATTGAATGATACTTTATCCAAATAAGCTATAGAGTAGATACAAGTGAAACCCTAATCCTAGATTTCTCTCCACCATCTCATCTTTATAAACTGTGATTGCTGCTTAGTTAGTAGAATAATTAATTTAAATAAAATCAAAACAAAAACCCCCTTAGTTTAATAATATTGCTACCGATAGTCTTACTATTTGTGATCTTCTTGTCTCTGTGGTTCGACCCTTGCTTCCCAGGCTATTCTACAATAGTCTTGTCCACTTACAAGGAAATAATTAAAATAAGATACGATCACATAGTATGGAAGAATTAGAGCTTTTGAACTCCTTCACCGCTGCTTCCTTAGTCGTTGCAAGCTTCTTCGAGAGCTGGGTCACAGTCGCTCCGTCCTTGACCGCCTGAGCTTTGAGAGCATCCCGCTCTGTCTGCAATCGTGACCGCTGTAAGGATAGTGCCTCCACTGAAGTCTATTCCTTTTTTAACTGGTCCATGAGCACAGTTTTCTCGAAGGCCAACTCCCCGTTCTTAGTGACCAATTCAAGGTTACGCGTGAGTAGCTCCACCTTTTTCTTATTGGTCGCGGCCTCCTGCTCCTTCAACTTATCGGTCAAGGACAAAACTTGATTGAGCTTCTTGTTTAGCAATCCCTCCCGATCAGCACTATCGTACTCCAACCTTTCGCAAGCCTTATTTTCCTCGATGTATCTGTTGTAGATGTAAAATGGGTCTTGTGGCGGCCTTAGAGGGCCCAAGCCTTGCCCAACGTACAAGTGGAGTGGCCCTAAAAATCCAACCCAACCCACCCTTTAAGTGGCGGGCGGGCTAGCCCAACGGGCTATAAAAAGTAGGCAATGACCGAGGATAAAGACGGGCAAGAATAACAGTGACGACAAAAACAAGACTATGTAACCAACATATCTCGCTCAAGCAAAGTCTAACGTACCCGAGCATCACATGACCGACAGTTTCCCTATCACGTAAGACATCGTCATGTATAGACCGTTTGATAACACCTTTGCCCACGAGCACTTGGATCGATACCCCCGAGCATTGTAGAATCACCGTCGATCTCACAGACAAGGGCCCGTGCAGCGCTGATGGTGGTGGGCATCTCAGAGTCGGGACGCTTCCACGACATAAATCGTCTTTAGCGGGTGGAGGAGTGGCAAAAGTGAGCTTGGAGCCCGCATCACGATGGCGCACGGGACGCTCGGAGCGGGGAGGTGAATCCCTCTTCCTTTTACCCGCTACCTTGGCAGTGGCGACCTCAGTGGTCTTAGCAGCAGCAGCTTCAGTGACCTTGGCAGCAACAGACTCAGCGGCCTCCATGTAAGCACGAGCAGGAGGGGTAGGGACAACGTCCTTCTCAGCCGGGCTAGAAGTTTTACCCAATACAGCAGCTTTTTTGGTCGAAAGGTCGAAGGGGACCTTAGGCATGTCCTTAAGCTCTTTAGCCTTTAGATCTGCAGCCCGCTAATCGGCCTGTGCTCTCCTCTTGTTAATCATCGTCAGGGACTTCATTCCTAAAATAAAGACAAGTGAAGATCAGTACAATTATCGAAAGCATATATGATCGAGACAAAGGAAACTTATAAAAGTAAGCAAGTAACCATCTTCATCCTAAAAAACAGGGCGATAGCTCGCCCCGGCAGTGAGTAAGCTACACTCGGAGCATGCAACCTTAAATTTATGCCCGTGACAATCACCCCAATATGGATGAATAGCTTCGGGTCCATGAATCAGAAGGGGCTCTACCCCGGGCAGATTTGTTCGGAGCACATCGGCCAAATATAGGTTACGCGGGTTGCTGAACAACAATTTCCAATCGAGCGAAAATTCCTGGCCTACCCGTTTCTCATTTTCCTTGCGAACTCCAAGGGTGACCTTCAGTGCCCGAAACCACGCACCCTCTCCAGAGCTGAAATCCCACTTGGAAACCTTAGGGACCTTCACTTCACTACTCGTTGTGGGCTTGATCGGCCACCCCACACGGGAGTCAACAATTATAACTCTCTTGTCCCAGCCTCAATTTTTCCATGGACATCGCTCAAGATCTTTAAAAAGCTCGAGTTGGATCTGACTCCGATCCGACCACCAACGCTCGGGCTGAAAATGAAGAGCTTGTGGAAAAGATAAATGTCCGACTCAAAGCATAGTATATGTTATGATTGCCCGGACAGTGTTCAACATTAAATCACAAGGCATGGCCTTGGTCTCGAGTAGAAAATCAACAAAGAATGGCTCCAAGGGTAGATGCAGCCCCAAGTAGAAAAAGTCAGCAAAAAATAGCAGCCCATCCCTGAGCTCACGGGACAGATCAACATCTGCGGGTAGATCCATTTTGTCTGCTTTGTAATCTTTTAGGTTCACCTCCAGTGAGGAGAACCAAGTGGTCACCTTATCCGTGGTATCTAGAAAGGCCCAGTGTGCAGCATACTGGCTCTCATCGGCATTTACGAACTAGTCTAGATCAGTAGCCGAGGAAGCGGCCTCATTTCTAGACCGATCAGAATTCTTTCTTCTTCAGGCCAACGGGATATCGGAGCTCGCTTCACCCGATTTAGAAGCCTCTTCAGCGGCCAGCCTTTGCTCATAGCACATCTCTTCAGCTACGGGCTCCTCTCCTTCAATTAGCTGTTCAGGGCTAAGCCTATCAGCGACCTCCCCGTCCCCTACACTCTTCTTTCCAAAAGGGTCGTGCCCGTTGGAGGAATCCACAATCTCGACCACGGATATAGCCACACGCTGGTGGCCTCACCGGCCACGGACTCATCACCATCCTCCATTTTGACATCTATGGAAGGGGTCTTCTCGCTACTTAGTGGATCATTTTGTCCGCCATAGCTGTATGCTTCTTTCTCGTTGTTCGAGCATTCGTCACGAGACATTTTTACAAAGAGATCGAGGAAGAAAAGTCAAAATTATGTTTAAGCAACAAGTAATGAGCAAAGGAAAACCCTAAGTCTAGGTACACCAAGGGGCCATACTTGCTTAGCGAGCAAGACCTTTTGGTCTTTTCCTCGATCTCTGCCTTAGGCCCGGACCTAATCCGCGAATCCTACTAGAAATGCATGAAGAAGGAGAGGAAACTCAAAGAAACCCAAGAGCAAAGCAAGAAGAGATAAGGATATAAAACTTACTATCAGTAATGGGTCGGTTGTTCTTCTTCTTCAAATGAATCTGTAGTCAACGGAAACTGGAAACGAAAACACCAGAATTTGGGACGGTTGGGGGAAGCATGAAGATTTTCTCTCCCTAGAAAACTCGAAGTCAGTAAAAGAGAGGAAGAGAGAGGGGTCTAGCTTTATATAGGCGGGATGTTTGAGTTTAGAGGGGGAAGGACGGAGCCAAATAGCTCTGACGTCACCACAACACGCATGCATTTAATGCGCCGCTTCGTAAAGCACGCCCCACTACGGCTATAACGGCAACGACGGCTCACGCGCCCCTACGCCTGAATCAACACATTGTAAATGATGATTAATAAAAATGGATTAGTCAACAACATGTACCTATCAAATATTGAAATATTATACTCAAAAAATAAAGTAAATCAAGAAATATCCAAAATTTGAGATGTAAAAAACCATTGACAATTTCGAAGTAGTATGAAATAAAAATCACAAAAAAAAAAATCTTTCGAGAATACTAAATGATTAAACTAGTTCAAAGATTTATCTAAAAGTACATAATAAAATCGATGTATAAAAAATATTAACAAATTCACAATAGATCTGAATGTCTATAATATTTTTTATACGAAATAATTAAACAAAATGTTTTTTATGTGATTTCATTAGATCCAAATGAAAAATCACCGAATAAATATAATCAATATTTTTCCCTCAGAATAAAGTTTGATATTAGAGAAAGAGAGATGGATCGAGCGAGATATAGAGCGAGAGGACGAGAGTTTACTGTGGTGTGGACGGTGAGTGTAAGAGAGATCGTCAGTGAGAATAAGAGATATTTCCTTAGATGGATGGAGAATAAGGGAGATTGCCAGTAGGGTTTCCTATTTTTCTCTCATTCCTTCTTATTTTTTTATGTGTGTAGTTAATGAGAGATTATTGAGATACCACGATAACATTTCGATTTCTTCATAATGTTATTTTTCGATGCAATTACTGTATGACCATATATTCACCATATTTTAATTTATAACAATGCTAGGTTTACAACTATTTTTAAAATTATTGCTACAATTAAGATTTTGTGAAGGACAAAGTTGTCTTCATTTTCTAAAAAATTGACTTTATTTTCTCAGATCTTAAATATACAAGTCTCTAATTTTTAAATCAAAATTAAAAAAAAATTTTGTTTATCGAAAGTAGTTGCCTCCAACATTATTTTTTCTTTTCTTTTTTTAGAAATTTTGTTTTTCTTCTTTCTTTCGCTTAAGTATAAGCTAATTGAAAACATTGTATGACCGTGCGTTTAATACACGGGTGTAAAACTAGTTACTAATGAATTTCAAATCTCTCGCGACCATCTCCAGCATATGAATTGGGTTGTGTTTTGCGAATTGAAGGGGGGGGGGTATCTTTCGCGAAATGGGCCTTCTTCAGTTCCATGGAAAGTAGTGAAAGATTGAATATTTTTCAAAATCTAATGGGTGGGGTTGAATGATTTTTATTTTGATTACTTTTGCTCTGTATACAAAAAGCTTTGAGGAAAGATCTAGAGAATGGGCTGAATGGCTGAATAGTCGGGTATAGAAGAAGAAATTGGGCCTAGCGCCGGGTATTTGAGTGACGGGGAAAGCCATGGCGACACCGAGAAGCTGGGTGGAGCGGCACAAATTGGAGACAGGGATTGAACTCGGGTAGACCTCCACCGCCGGTAAAGAGTGATTGGAAGGAAAAACGAGGGGGGTGTGCGATAGTTCAAGGCCACGGAGGTGCCAAGTGTCAGCATAACTTTAGAAACTCCATTGGAAGCAATTTTCTCTCTCTAGAAAAGAAACTTTTTTTTCTTTCTTTCTAGAAATTGTTGATTGCTACAACAAACTTTTGGCTAGTATGAATTGACAGAGTTGAGTGGGTTTGGTTTCTCTCTCTTATCCCTGGAGTGTGGAGGTTGCAAGAAATAAAAAAAGGTTTTTTATTGATTTGAGAAAAGACAAATTTGCCCTTAAGTTGGTGCACGTGAGTGAAAGCATGGTGACTTAACAGACCTAAGCTAACGATGTCACGTCTCGGGACTACTGGTGATTAAAAAAAAATGCATTTTTGGTCAATGATGATAAATTTTCTAAGTTCGAGGACTGCTCATGGACTTTGGAATGGTATAGGGACTAATGGTGTAATTAGCCCTAGATAGATTAATAGATAGTTAATAATATATAAATAAATAGATAGACACATTTTTTTTTACAAAAAACTGTCACGTGAGAATAGCCACCTTTATATACATGTGAATATGATAGTTAATCATAACATTTAAAAGTTGTAAAAATTTGGAAGATTGTGTGTATGAAGCAAGTGTATTGTACTAATTATCCTAATCTTAATATGCATTTAATGTAAACGAATACAAATATGTGTTCAAGAAAAAGAACATTGGTATATGGTTTTAATAAAATGGTAATTTTTTAATGGTTCAAATATTTAAAAAGGTGTTGGCAAGTTAGCTAATGTTATGGTGCTTGAATATTAATCCCTTGTCAGTTTATATATTATAAGTTTGAACTAGTGATATTTTTACAAGCTTTAGGTTAGTTTCGTCAGACCAAATTTACTTAAATTTCTAATTTGTTATTTCCTAAGTAATGACACGGACATACAAATCCTCCAACGGCACTAACACAAAAGCTCGAGCTCGTAATATTATCTGCCATTATCTATTAGTAACAAATTAGAGAACCACTTCAAAAAAAAAATCTCACAAGCAAGAAAAGCAAGAGCCATTTTAAAAAATAGGACTTTTTTATTAAGAACAGAGGGAGTAAAATTTGAAAAGTTCGGAATCAGTTGCATGAAAAGGTTAAATAACCATGGAAATGCAACTCCCTCCTTACTACCAAAAAGCTCTATCCATCATTCACAAAGGCCCCGTGCTCCATCCATCTCCTTTGACATGTCATATGCTTGCTCTAGCCTCAAATCCACAAGAATAAGCATGAGCTTGAGCTTAAAAGCATATTCCATCAAGCACCAAGCAATGCAAAACGATTGAGTAGTTACTTGTGTTGGAATTCACTATCCTGGTGTTGATTTTGATCAAAAATCACTCGGCCAATGGCCATTCAGACCTTAAAGTAAAAATAAATTGTTGACCATCATAGGTTCTAGATTTGGTTGAGTCATCTTCAGATTCTAATGCACAGTGGCTAATAGGTCTGCGTACCGATTAGTGTAGCAAATGTCTTAGAATCAAGGGTGTTTAGAACTGTTTAGTGTTAGTTTCTATAAGGCTCGGACCAACAGGCTTCAACAGCAGCCTTGAAAGCACAGTTCGAACAACAGACTTGGAAGTCTGCTCAAGGTTCATAATCAAAGACATTCAAATCAAGGAATTAAGTCGCATATTATTTGATTTAGATATTTTTTAAATATCTAAGTCAGATAATATTCAAAACGATAATCTTCATCAGATTTCCCTCCAAAGAAGTCAACTCTGTAGACAACTCGACATGTATCTAGTTTGTCTCACGTATATTGACATCTGAAGACATTTCATCATTTGGCTAAGAAGACTTTTAAGCTGAAACGCCTGCAAGACTGAAAACTTATTCTGTTTAGAGTGGCTGCCTCTGCAACTCTGAGTCTCTGATATCTGTTGCTGAACGCATCCTACAAAGCACCGAAATGCATTTAATGCATTATAACGTTGGACACAACTTGTCTATCCTCAGTCCAATGGTCCTAAAAGATCTCCCCTGGTATTTATTCGAATTTTGAAGATCTGAACAACAACTCTTGCACATTGAACATTCAAGCTTCATCTTCATAACTTAAGCATTCAAGAGATCAAAGGACAAGAACTAACAACTTCACCAAACTTCCTGAAGCTGCAGATCTGCCAGTTTATACTTTGTTTCAACTTCATCTAGTTTGCATTTAAACTGTTCTTTACTTTAGCACTTGAGAGGACAATTATTCATTAATTGTTTTTCTCATCATCATACACTTGGTTAAAAACTATTTTGTACACGATCCATTAGAGATTTTATTCTCACACCTGGTGGATAAACAAGTGCACCTTTTAAAATCCAAAGCTAACCACTTTGGTAGTGGACGTAGTACTATTCACAGTACGAACCACTTCTAAACTCTGTGTCCTGTCTGAACTGTTTCTGCACATCTTATAACTGCTACTGTGTTTGTATCAACAGCAGACCTTGATCTGTTTTCTCTTATAAGTATTCCGCTGCACTAACCCTTCTTGAAAAGGTTGTTTAAAAGAAAAGAAGAAAGATTGTTTCAAGAAACATTTCAAAAAGTTTTAAATAATATCTACTAGGCTATTCAACCCCCCCCCCCCTTTTTTAGCCTAGATTGAGTCTATTTTGGGACCAACAATTGGTATCAGAGCCTAATTCTTTGAAAATTCATTTTTCCAAGATTAATCTCTTGCGAATAGATCCTATGGCTCACTATATGTTGCCTACCTCGAATACAAGCCACGTCCCAATATTGGACGAAGGTCATTTCGAAGTATGGAAAGACAAAGTTATGAGATATATGAATTCTATTAACAATCGTCTATGGCAATGTGTTCAAACAGGTCCTCATATTCCTATGAAGCCAAATCTTCTAGCAGAAGTAGCAGGTGGACCTCCCGAGATACCAAAATCAATGAATGAATGGACTGAAGAAGAAAGGAAGCTTGTTGAGCTAGACAGTAAGGCGATACACATTATATCTAGCTCAGTGGACACAAGCACATATCAGCAGATAATCAGGTGCAAGACAGCTAAGAAAATGTGGGAAGCACTCGTGGAATATCTAGAAGGAGATTTGCCCACCAGAGACAACAGAAAATACAACTATATTCAACAGTTCAACTCGTTCAGGAAAGATCCAAAGGAGACACTACGACAAGCCTACGACAGATTTTGTGAGGTAGTTAATAGTTGTTATTCCCTAAGAAAAGAATATAGTATAAAAGAAGTAAATATGAGATTTTTGGCATCTTTAGGAAGTTTGTGGCATGTTAAAACCACTGCTATTAAAGAGTCCAAAGACTTAAACTCCATGCATCTTCGAAGTTTGTATGTGAGTTTAACTGTCTATGAGCAAGAACTGATTCAAGCTCAAGAACAGGACAAACAATTTAAACTTCTTTCTTTTTCTGCTATCTCTCAAGAAAATTCTCCTGTAGATAATAAACCATCTACTTCATCTTCTAATGAAAATGAAATCCTATCTGACGAACAATTTGCCATGTTCGTTTAAAAGTTTCAAAAATTTTCAAGATTCAACAAGAGGAAAGAAGCAAACCAGCAGACTTTCAGAAAGACTGCTGATAGTTCACATAACGATGAGCTAGTTTGCTTCAACTGCAGAAAGCCTGGTCACTTTGCTTCTAAATGTCCAAAGCCTAAATATGAAGCTTATAAAAGGCGACCTTCTAAATCATTTTCAAAACATAGAGGTCTGCTGGCTGAGGACTTAGAAGAAAACCAAGTGTCCACCTGGTTTGAAACTGATTCTGATGAGGATGACAGTGATGACTCACCAGAGCAGGCACACATTTGCCTTGTTGCTCTAGAGTCATCTCCCACCTATGACTCAGAAAGTGAAATTAAATATACTCCCTATCAAGCTAACGTAGAACTATCTTCTGAAGAGCCCTCTAAAGAAGAAATCCTCAAGGATGCTCAAGACATGCTAGAAGAATTCAATGAATTTAGAAAGGCTTACGTAAAGTTAGCTAAGAGTCATGAGAAGCTGGGAACTGCGAAATCCATGCTGGAAGCCGAGTTAAAAACTCTTCATGGAATCCAGCAGGAAAGTATCAAGTTAAAAGAAGAAAACAAGTTTCTTAATGAGAATGTTGCTTGCCTTATTGGTCATGCCAAAGAGGTATCTGCTGAGAAAGATGAGTTACAAAAAACCATCAACTCATGGAATAACTCTAAGGCTGTGTTTGACCAAATTCTTGGAGAACAGAAGTCTTCTACTGACAAAACTCGACTGGGTTTCACTGAGAACACTGCTGGCACAACCTCTGAACAAAAAACAGAAGACTTGTGCGGCGGGCGGTGATGATCTTCCATATCATCAGCAGTTCAACAACAAGGGTAGACAAGGAATTGGCTATGCTGCTATCTACTATAAATATCCTAAGACTCGAGCATTTAAGACCAATAATGCTCCAAAAGTGAAGCAATCATCAGCTGTCGAAAAGTCTGCTAAGGATTATGCTGACTCACAATATCCCTCTACTAGCACCTGGGCTAAAGCAAAGGCTGCTGTTTCTAGGAAAACTAAAAGTCAACATAAACCTGTCAGATTTGTCAAAAACACCCATAGTGATGATACTGTCCCCAAGACTGCTGACTTTAAGCTAAAAGGAAAAATGTATGAGAAATCTAAGTCTATTTTTAACAGATCTGCTAAGGCAAGAACTGTTGAATATAGATTCAAGAAAACTCATACAAAATCTTACAAGTCTACTGAGTCAAAGGCGGCTACCAAAAGAAAGCTTGCTAAGATGTCTACCGAAAACCAGCTTTCTCAACCTAACATTTGTAATTTTCATCGCTGTACTTTTTGCAAATGTTTAGGCCACTTGGCCCATGAATGTCTTCTGAAATCCATCATGAAGCCTACTGGATCTCCGATTCCAAAAGTAAGGCAAGTATGGGTTCCTAAAAATGCTAACCCCATGGACCTTAAAAGATAAATAAAGGGGACCATGATTTTCTTATCTCTATACCGCATGTGTGTTTCATGGCTGCTACAAATTCAGAAAAGAAAGATATGGCATCTAGAAAGTGGCTGCTCAAGACACATGACAGGAGAATCATGCCTTCTCTCAAACATTTTTTAAGCGGAAGGCCCTCCAGTCATCTTTGGAGATAACACTAAAGGAAGAACTATTGGATATGGATCCATCATCCGTGAAAATCTCTCCATAGGAAAAGTCTCTCTAGTAGAAGGCTTGAAACACAATCTCCTGAGCATCTCACAATTCTGTGACAAAGGACTCATATGCCAATTCTCCTCAAACAGATGTGATATTAACATAGACAAGGAAATGTCTATGTGATCCAGACTCATGTTCAACTCTGGTTACTGGACATAGACAAGGAAATGTCTATGTGATAGATTTAAACGCCTATGGCAAGGCTGATAATCTATGTCTTGTAGCAAACTCTGCTCAAGACAAAAGCTGGCTATGGCACAAGCGTCTTAGCCATCTGAACTTCAAATATTTATCAAAGCTATCCAAAGAAGGATTGGTGAAAGGAATGCCAAAAGTTTCTGCTGATCATGATCATCTATGCAAAGCTTGTCAACTAGGAAAGCTTTCAAAAGCAAACCAGATCTTACAACTACTAGACCTTTGCAACTTCTTCACATGGATCTCTTCGGGCCTGTGACTACTATCAGCTATGGTGGTCACAGATACACCTTGGTCGTAGTTGACGATTACACAAGATATACTTGGACAGAAATGATGTCTTCTAAAGATCACACTTATGACATACTCACAGCACTGTTCAGAAAACTGCAGACTCAAAAGCTCGACGAAATCAATGATGTTCGATCAGATAATGGAACAAAATTCACCAATAATGGCATAGCAAAGTATTGTGATGATCATGGCATAGGTCACAACTTCTCTGCTGTCAGAACTCCTCAACAAAACGGTGTAGCAGAAAGGAAAAATAGAACTCTTATTGAAGCTGCTAAAACTATGCTCACCGAAGCAAAGCTGCCTACGCATTTCTAGGTAGAAGCCGTCAACACAGCATGCTTCACTCAGAATAGATCCGTGATCAACAAATTTCATGGTAAAACTCCTTATGAACTTTGGAGAGGTAAAGCCCCAAATATTGGATTTCTCAAAATCTTCGACTGCAAATGCTTCATAGTCTACAATGGTAATGACTACAGAGGTAAATTCGATAACAAAGCCGACGAAGGTGTATTTCTGGGCTACGCCTTGCACTCCAAAGCTTATAGGGTTTTCAACAAAAGATCCTTAAAAATTATTGAAACTATTCATGTTTCATTTGATGAATTTGACTTATTAAAGCCACAAGTGGCTCCAAGTGTTGCTGATGATTCTGTAAACGTTGAGACAGGTACATCTCAACCCTCGAGTAGTTCTCATATTCCAAACCCATCACCAGCAACTCACTCGGATATACCTGATCATCACTTCTCACATGAGCTACCAGGAAATCTCAACTCTGCTCATGACAATACCAATCCTGAGCCCATAGTCTCTGAACCTCAAAATCCTATTCTTCAGATTACCTACGAATCCAATTCTGAACATCACATCCCTCAAGAAACAGCTGACTTTCCCCCTAGTCCTCCTCTTGAACCTACTCATGAAGAACCAGCAACGACTCACATTCCTGCTGTCACAAGAATATGTAAGGATCACCCAATTTCTCAAATCATTGGTGATATCCATGTAGGAGTGCGGACTAGAAGATCCTCCAAAAACGAATGTATGTTCTGTGCTGCATTTGTTTCAGAAGAAGAGCCAAAGAAAGTTGATGAAGCCTTACAAGATCCAAGCTGGCTGGAAGCCATGCAAGAAGAACTTCAGCAATTTGAAAGATGCCAAGTATGGAAGCTAGTCCCAAGACCTGCTGATCATACTATCATTGGCACAAAATGGGTGTTCAGAAACAAAAAGGATGAAGATGGGAAAATCATTAGAAACAAAGCCATACTCGTTGCACAAGGATATCGTCAAGAAGAAGGAATCGACTATGATGAAACTTTTGCTCCAATAGCAAGGTTAGAAGCTATCAAAATCTTTCTGGCCTATGCCACATACAAGGACTTTGTGGTATATCAAATGGACGTCAAGAGCGTTTTTCTCAATGGAGATCTTTAAGAGACTGTTTATGTCACCCAACCTCCAGGTTTCATTGAGAAAGGAAAAGAAACTCATGTTTATAAACTTAAGAAGGGTTTGTGAGAGGGAAGATTGACACAACTCTTTTCATTCTCAAGCACAAAGGTCATTCGCTGCTGGTGCAAATATACGTCGATGATATCATCTTTGGTTCAACAAATGAAAAGCTGTGCAAACGATTTGAATCACTCATGACTGGAAAGTTTCAAATGAGCATGATGGGAGAACTCACATTCTTCTTGGGCCTTCAAATTCAACAATCCAACAAAGGAATTTTCATCTGCCAATCTAAATATGCTATCGAACTAGTCAAAAAGTATGGATTGGAAATGGCCAACACCTTTGACACTACCATGTCTACTAAATGCAAATTATCTAAAGACTTACATGGGAAAAGGGTGGATATCACTCAATATAAAGGGATTATCAGATCTCTGCTCTACCTTACCACCAGCTGGCCTGACATAGTACATGCCGTTGGGGTATGTGCTAGATTTCAAGCAGACCCTCGTGAATCGCATCTTCTAGCAGCCAAGAGAATTATCAAATATATATCAGATACCACCAACTTAGGTATATGGTATCTAAGAGAGTTTTCTTTCAATTTAGTTGGCTACTCAGATGCAGACTATGCTGGCTGTCAAGTTGACAGAAAAAGCACTAGTGGGACATGTCAATTTCTAGGAGACAGGCTTGTCTCATGGGCCAGCAAGAAACAAACTTCGGTTTCTAACTCCACCACTGAAGCAGAATATATTGTCGTTGGAAGCGGCTGTTGTCAACTGCTCTGGATCAAGCAACAGCTGGTGGATTATGACATCAAAGTACCAGATTGTCCAATCATGTGTGACAACACCTCAGCAATCTCTATCACCTACAATCATGTGATGCATTCCAAGACGAAACATATCGATGTTCGATATCACTTTCTAAGGGATAATGTAGAAAAGAGAAATATAAGCATGAAGTACATTTCAACAAAACATCAGTTAGCAGACATCTTCACAAAAGCACTTGATGCTGACAGGTTTGCTTATCTAAGGGGAGAGCTTGGTATGCTTGACCTAACTACTTAATATTTACTCAATTTTATTTCTTTCATTTTAAATTTTAAGCAGACTTGACATTGTAACAAAGCAAACTTGTTCCTATGTAAAGAAAACAACAGTATTGAGAATTATTTGAAGACGGAGGTAAGTCACTTTAACTTGTATCTTAGAAGGGTCTCTTGTGAAAATAGTGAGGGATTGATTCTTAAAATTAGTTGAGATAATTTTTGAAAAACCCTTTTACGTGACAAACATCTGACCCTCAAACGCCAGTCATCAAGTCACTTCACGTGACAGACATCTGACCCTAAGTCAAGTCACGTCATGTCGCTCATTAATAAATCTCTCAACCGCCATTTTCAAAAATCACTTTTCCAAAAGAGGCTTTATCTCTCAAAAATTGTCTCTCCCTCTTTTCTCAAAACCCTCACATCGTCACTTCGCTTCGTCTCTGTAACTCAGTGCAAAACTCTTCAATTCTTCCAGTTTTCTTCCACATTTACTTCTATGGTAAGAAAAATCTAACCCAGAATCATTTATTTTCGTCAAAATTTTATGCTTAATGGTCAAATATTTTGATTTTACCAAATTTGCGGTTTCTTTGCATGAAAAATCTGCCATTGTTAACTGTTGAAGACTCTCCCAACTAAGAACTTGCTAACCGTTGCAAGAATATGTCTCTGCTAATAATTTCCCTTATCTGTTATATTTGGTTTAACAATGTTTGTTGAAATGCTATTCCATATTGTCTATTGTTCGCATTTCATTTCCAAATGTATGTTTTTCTTCAATAGACTGTTGAAATTCTTCAATTTCTGAGCTTCAAGTTTATATCTTGGTCGAAATTAAGAATTTCATACATCTTATCGAACTTTGCCCTAATTTTTCTTGTCTTATTTTTAGGCTAAATCATCTGCTGTTGGTTCATCTTCCACACCTGCATCCGCTTCAGCTACTGCGACCCCGGCACCTTCACAAGCTCAGGCTTCTGAAGTTAAGATTCCCAAATTGCCGGACACCATGTATCATCCTGGAATGTGCATCGATGTAGCTACTGTCCGTGCATATGCCTCTGGTATCAAGGTAGTTGATGACCTGAACCAATCCGGACTTCTTCCTCTCTTCCTGCTAAACGACAATGATGGCTACAACAATCAACTGGCAGAAGAACTTTATCAACTCGTCACTGTCGACAGCTCCCGGGGCTCCATCTCAGGCACTATACGTGGTATACAGTATTCTCTCAACGCTGATCGCATCACCAAGATAATTGGTGTGGAATTTGATGGTCCAACTGAGCTCACTGAGCAAGAAATGGCCACTGCTTGGTCTTACATGCGTGGTGAAGGAACCCCCAAAGAGCCTCAAGGAAAGATGAAGCGGATCGTGTTTAATGATGATGTGTACTTCATAAGTAACCTCATTGACAAAAGCATGATCTTCAAAAACGGCACACACGACATTATGACAGCCGATCAGTTGGAGTACACAGTAGCCGTTATTCTCAACCTTCACTTCAACTGGGCCACCATCATCTTTGATCTGTTGTGTGATGGTATAGATAGTGTCCAGAAATCCCTGAAGCAGAGAAGGCCTTTTGTACGACTAATCAATGTGCTGCTGCGCAACAACTACTCCATCTACAACCGTGTATTTCCCTTGGAACTCCGGTCGATCAAGAAGTCCATCCAATTCACCAATACCTTTATCTCCTCAACTAGCAAACTGATGAATGAAAAGCTTGAGCAACAAGGACTACCTACTCAGCCCTTGTTTGCTGTTATCAATCGACCTCTCTTGGTTGTCATAAGGATTAATCCAAAGACTCTAGATGATGCCTTCATTGCCAAACAACTTGATAAAAAACAGAAGAAGGATGATGCTAAAGAAGGCTGCTCTAGTCAAACTGCTAAAAGACCATCTGATCTTTCTCCTCCTTCCAAAAAATCCAAGAAACAACACTCTGCTGTTGAGGAGGAGCCTGCAACCAAAAAGAAGCAGAAATCTTCTGACTCTACTCCTATATCAACATCTGATGTTGCTCCAACCAAGAAGAAGATGAAGCGTGATGTTTCTACTATTCTTATTCCTATGCCAGAAGAGACCGCTGAACCAGAACCAGCTCCTCTTCGCCCCCGAAAATGTAAACAAAAACACTCCGAACCCTAAGAACCCTTCATCCCTTTTGTCCCTCCTACCTTTTCTACGTCTCCGACTCTTCCCTCTTCAACAGACCCTGCTGCTGTTGGGGAGGAGCCTGCTGAAAATTTTCCTACTCCATCTCTCTCGTCAAACCCTTGTTGAGAAGGAGCCTGCTTCTTCCCCTCCTAAGAAGAAGAAACGCAGACTTCGCAAGAAGTCTGTGCCTCCACAATCTTTTTCACCTCCTCCACTCACTCCAGCAGCCATCCCTTATTCACCTTCCTCACCGGAACCCATTTCCTCCACTCTTCCTGACTTATCATCATTGGCCATCGTCCCTTCCTTATCTACTTCTACCTCTCTTTCGCCCCCTTCCTTCTATATTTCTGAAGCTTTCTCTCTTCCTTCCCTTAATCCTCATCTCTCCTCTCTTCTATACCAAACCACCTTCCTTCCCGAACTCTTTCCCCCTATCTCTCAGTACCTTACACCCATCTCCATCTCTGCTGATCTCTATCAACTTCTCTTCCCCTCAATCTCTTCAGCTACTTATACGTTCCTATTTGACCTTACCTCCATTTTTGATCTTCTTTATCCTTCCTCTTCTCCTCCAAATTTTGTTCTTCTTCCTGAATCTCCTTTTCCCTCTTCTTTTCTTGAAGTCTCCTCTTCTTCCTCTTCCTCTCCCTATGCCAGTGATTCAGACACTGATATAGAACTTGATACTCAGCCTTCGCCTCCTCCTTTCCCATCTAACCCTGCTGCTCACAACGTTGCTTTCTCCTCTTCCCCCGTCTCTGCTCGTTCTCACCCTGCTGAGACCTTCATCCCCATAAACCTTATCCTTGGTTCCCTTCCTTTCAACTCTGTTGACCTTGCCCTTCTCGACCTCCTTCGTGCCAACAACGCCAAGCTTGAGCGTCTTAACAACACTGTCTCTTCGATGGCACATCAGATCGATGTGCTTAATTACGGCTTGAACGCTACTCATGCCACAATCTTTGATCTTGGGAAAATCGTTGAGCAGCTTGTAAATGACACTGCTCAAGCATTCACTTCCCATCGCTTTCTCGTTCAAGACCAGCAGGAATCGTTGATGGGCATGCTTCACTCTTAGCAGATCAGTATTCGTGCCCTTTTTGATGAACTCCGGACTTCCCTGGCCCGCGCAATCATTGCTAGACGTGAAGTTCCCGACTTCACTGATGTTCGACATGTTGAACGCGCCAACGAAAGAGTTGTTGCTGCTGCTGAACAACGCCGGGTTGCTGCCATCAGGGAGGAGAGAGCTACTCATCTCTTGAATCAAGCACTCATTGAAGAACAGAACAGATTGCAAGAACGCCTTAATGACCGTATCAGAATTTGGGTTGGTGACTACTTAGAAAGACGCAGAACCCAACCAAACCTCTTCTGATCTGGTATGACCTTTCTGTTCTAGCCCTTCAAACTCTGCTTTTGGAAATCTCTACTGTTAAACAGCTTGTTTAACTTGTTTTCCTATAATTCTCTTTGGACTAAGATTACATACTCTATCTTATGATCTTGTCCATTTAAACTTCGTGTTTAAATCTTTAAATTGCTTATATCTTGCCTATTGTTAAGATTTAAACTATGCTTAACCTTGTACTTGATTCTTCTTCTCTTTACCCTTGTAAGTACATAGTTTAGCTATCTCTCTACCTAGACTTCTGCTCTGAGAGGCATGACTGCTCTACTTAATAAAACTTGTAAAGACATGTTATTATCTCAGTACATGATTCAAAGTCTGCTGATAGCTGAGATGATGACATCAATCAAATAGGAAGAGATTGTTGACCCTCATAGGTTCTAGATTTGGTTGAGTCATCTTCTGATTCTACTGCACAGTGGCTAATAGGTCTGCATACCGATTAGTGTAGCAAATGTCTTAGAATCAAGGGTGTTTAGAACTGTTTAGTGTTAGTTTCTATAAGGCTCAGACCAGCAGGCTTCAACAGCAGCCTTGAAAGCATAGTTCGAACAACAGACTTGGAAGTCTGCTCAAGGTTCATAATCAAAGACAGTCAAATCAAGGAATTAAGTCGCATATTATTTGATTTAGATATTTTTTAAATATCTAAGTCAGATAATATTCAAAACGATAATCTTCATCAGATTTCCCTCCAAAGAAGTCAACTATGGAGACAACTCGACATGTGTCTAGTCTGTCTCATGTATAATGACATCTGAAGACATTTCATCATTTGGCTAAGAAGACTTTTAAGATGAAACGTCAGCAAGACTGAAAATTTACTCTGTTTAGAGTGGCTGCCTCTGCAACTCTGAGTCTCTGAAATGCACGCATCCTACAAAGCGCCGAAATGCATTTAATGCATTATAACGTTGGACACAACTTATCTATCATCAGTCCAACGGTCCTAAAAGATCTCCCCTGGTATTTATTCGAGTTTTGAAGATCTGAACAACAACTCTTGCACATTGAACATTCAAGCTTCATCTTCATAACTCAAGCATTCAAGATATTAAAGGACAAGAACTAACAACTTCACCAAACTTCCTGAAGCTGCAGATCTACCAGTTTATACTTTGTTTCAGCTTCATCTAGTTTGCATTTAAAATGTTCTTTACTTTAGCACTTGAGAGGACAATTATTCATTAATTGTTTTTCTCATCATCATACACCTGGTTAAAAACTATTTTGTACACCATCCATTGGAGATCTTACTCTCACACCTAGTGAATAAACAAGTGTACCTTTTAAAATCCAAAGCTAACCACTTTGGTAGTGAACGTAGTACTATTCACAGTACGAACCACTTCTAAACTTTGTGTCTGCTCTTTTACGCTCATCTTATAAGCGCTCTTGTGTTTGTATCAACAGCAAACCTTGATCTGTTTTATCTTATAAGTATTCCGCTGCACTAACCCTTCTTGAAAAAGTTGTTTAAAAGAAAAGAAGAAAGATTGTTTCAAGAAACATTTCAAAAAGTTTTAAATAATATCTACTAGGCTATTCAACCCCCCCCCCCTTCTAGCCTAGATTGAGCCTATTTTGGAACCAACATAAATAAATAAATATATTAAAGAATTTATTATATTACAAGTGTAGCAACAACCATGATTGACCAAATATATTTCTGTAAGTAAATAATAATAATTCCGGGGGGATAACTTGAGCTTGTAAGTTGTAACTAACTATATTTGAGGAATAATAATAAATAAATACGAGTCAAATGGTCATCATGGTTCAAGTGCTCAGCTCATCAAGGTTGGTTCACATTTATTTTTGAGACACACACCTTTACCCTCCTAAACCTTCTTCACCAATGCATCAGCCAATAGGCAGGCAGGCTTGTGTGCACCAACCAACAAACATATTTGATCCTTCCAATGGCCAAGTTTTAAGCCAAAACTAATCACATAATAATTAAAAATATAAAATACAAGCATCCCCATCATCAAACTGAACCACTATCTTCACCAAACTGATGATTTCCATATACTTCAAGCAAAAGCTCACGACAGTGTACAACAGCCCCAATCTTGATACAAGCAAGGAAAGCACCAGCAAGCTTCCGATGAAGGCTGTATACCTCGTCAGGTGGTGGTGTCAATCTGTGCCTCAACATTGTTCCCCCAATGTTTGATATGCTTCGAGTAATATTGCTCGCACCAAAATCGTAACCTTCACTCTTTGAGAATGGCAACCCCACAACAAAAGCAGCCTGAACATGGGCCTCTAACATCACCTCCGACTCCATTCCCGTAAGGAAACCGAGTGTCTGCGACATCTCAATCACTGCTTCTCGATCGCTATTCGCACAAGCAACAACCTGGATGCAAGCACATTAGAATGAAGCTTATATTTCAAAAATGACAATGGCTGCTGCAATGGCAATGACGGACAGGGGACAAATGGCAACGTCATGTATGAAGTTGGGAAATTTTTAACATTGGAGTGCATTATGAGAATTGGTGTATACTTGAGGGTGGTAAACATATTCTGCCTTATTTTTTAATGATAATAATGCTGATAAAATAATTATTATTTTTTTGGCCAAAATATAAATAGCACCTCAGAGTATCCACCAAATCCCCTAATGCACCTCAACCTAATTTTTTTCCCATAATGCGATCTGACGTTACATTTTATCCCACTTTACCCCCTAGCCGTTAGCGGCGTTAAAAATGTGCAAAGGTGATCTTATATTTTTCATTTTACTATGAAGGGTATTTTGATCAAATTAATTTAAAACTCACTCAATTAATAAAGAAATGTAACCAAAAAAATTAAATATTAAAGAAAATAAGTGAAGATACATACAAATCCATGAAATTTTTCTTTTAAACCCACTTAACTAATAAAGAGCTAAAACCAAAATAAATAAATATTAAAAAAATAAATGAAGATTACTTGCAAATCCATGTAATTTTTCGTGTTCCTCTCTCCATTTAACTAAACGAGATGAAACAAGAAACGAGTGAATAAATCACAAACCGAAGATGCCAATAAAAATACATCAGGATATTGGGACAAAATATGAAACGAAATCCCAATTTTCATCAAGATTGCCCAAAATATCAAAAGGGTTATGCAGATCCAAGTTCTCATCCTGCAAACCAGCCCCTACGACAGTATCCCGAGATGTCTCAACTCTTGCATCTCTGACAAACTTCTCTATATGCAACCACAACTTCCAAAATGTCCTTACCAGCTTGACCAACACACATTGGCAACACCCACTCCTTCCCCAACCTTCTGTCTTCCCAACAGTTTGCCCCTCGAACTGGCCAATCAGGAGATTGGCAAGGGCATATACAAATGATGCGAGTACGGCTAAAGAGAAGGAGAAGGTTGAGTTGGTTAGGGCTCCGATCGCCGGAGTGCTGCCTATGTCTAGGAGGAAAGCGACGCATAGGACGAGCGCGACGGCGATCCTGGCGTTGTGGAAGAATGACGACAGAGAGAATCAAGAGTTCTTGAGGGATCTAGAGGATGAGCTGCTATGACTGATGTTGTTGCCGTAAAAATAGGAATTAGGGCTGGAGGAGGATCGAGAGTTCTTCCCTCTTCTATTTTTCACCTTATCTAGCCACCGTCATCTGTTAAACCACCGATCTACAGTGGGAAGATAAAAATTCACGAAGGCTTTGTTTTGGTGCTATCTGATTGTCGTGGTGTCGGGGGAGATGGGGGGTCTCTTACTGGTTGGGGGAGGATGGGTAAATGCCGCTAATGGTCGGGAACAGATGAGGGAGAGCGAAATTAGGAATAGGGTTTTTGAAAACAATTTCAATTATAAATTCACCCTTGCAATGAATTTAACCAAAATACCCTTCACAATGCTCCACAGTTGCTTCAGTTCACGCTTGCCTCTATCTCGGGCCGATGATCTCTTCGATCCCCTACTCTGCATCCCTCCATTGTTTCTCAATGTCTAAAAGCAAGTTCATAATTTTCTCCTCGAAGCCACTGCAATACACCCAAATATCTTCCAAATCCTGTTGCACATCTCTTGAACTCTCAGGCTTGTCCAAGCTCTTAGAGAGTTTACTCATAGAAATGTAGTTTTGCATATCATAATCAAAATTTGAATTTTGCTGCTCCCGTGAGCTCGACCCCACCCCGCTGTCATTACCTCTGGAACCTTCAAAACTTTTACTACCCATCTTCTTCACATGCTGATAATTCACATGAGCCTCACCTCCCTTCTTTGAGCCGGTGAAATTCTGTGTTTTTGCCTCCCTATTTCCACCACTCTCCACCTATCACAACAAAATGGCGCTGTTTCCACCCAAATCGGGACGTCAAAAATTCTGTCTCCAACACCAATACGCGCCGCCGCCGGCATTTCTTCCTTATAGCAAACCAGAATGCGTGCCCATCTCGCATCTAGTCTGTTTTTGGTGGGTTCATCTACCCTTACAAATCCACCACATAACTTCCCAATCTCCATAAAGATCTGTCTGCTCCACAAATGAAGAGGCAGCCCCAGAGAGAAAGAGCCTGATCCACACTTCCTTGAACTTTTGATCTTCACTATGACATAGACCCACCTGATTCCATTTTTCCAAGTGCATAGGACTCTGATTAACAACCCACTTCTTGAAATTTAAGATTTGATAAGCCTCCTTACTGGAAGGGAATATAAACAAGACGTACCTGCCACCTAAGTCAAGAACTTTGACTCCTCCAGCGACTTTCCAATGTACATTAACCCATTTTTGAACTTCCTCTTGGGGTGGAAGAGGCTCCTTCGGGTCCCCTACACTACCCAACAAGCATCTTCCTAGAAACTCCAAATTCCCAGAACAAGATCTCTCATCCACCTTGAAATCAACTGCAGAATCAACTTCTCCTTTCAAAATGGTCAGGTCTAAGTTGGGCCAGGGGGGAATCTCAGCCGCTTCTTTATATGATTTTTCTCTGTTAATATTTTCGTCCTTCAGAAATCTCTTTAGTTTTCCAGCTGCCATGTCTCATCCTGAATCCGATGATACCTCCGGAATAAATAACGAACCAGGCCTGCCTCTGCCTTGAAGAGAAATTCTTAGAAACGTACCTTGACGATTTCTCTCTTTAGCAAACAACACCTCTCCATTTCGCAGATAATTTATTCCAAAACAAGGGCTCGATGAGCAGAGGCTTTCTTCATCCACTCGCTGATCCAGAGGGTTTCTACCAAAGAAAAATTGAGCTCATGAACTCATCCCTTACTTCTCTCCAGAAATTTGAAGCACACTTGATTCTGAACAGAGGTCCTGATAACATCGAACGTCTTTCTTCCTGCCTGAAAGATGATTTCCACTTCCATTTTCTAGTTCAAACTCCTCCACGCACAAACTTATGTGTAGCGCACGAGTCTCAAAGGTGTCCGGGGACTACCGGATCTGAGAATCTCACTTTCTCTCTCAATCGCTCACTTTCTAGTTCAATGAGTATTCTTGTCAAGTCACCAGGCAACCGTAGCTCCGGCGACGATGAAGTTTTCCGGTGACGAAAATGGTGTCGCCGGTCTCGCCTCAACCTAGCGAAACTGTCTGTGTGGCGCATGAGTCTCAAAGGTGTCCAGGGACTACCGGACTAACAAAAAAATTAAGTATTTTCAGTTGTTTGGTTCACCTGCTGAAAACTTTAAAAACAATTAATCATTTTAGTTTCCCACTATGAAGCATGTTTTTTTTTTTTATCAAATGACTTGTTTCAAACCAATAGGAGGCGATCAATTCTTTTACTCCCTTGATTCTTAAGTGCCGATTCTCTGTACATGCAAACAGAATATCTCTTATAATGTATAGTGGAAACTCACTGTTGGGAATTAATAGACATTTTTCCATTTAATTTTTTTACAATAAATATTCTCTCCATCTAAAATAGATCGTCTTGGTTACTATTTTATTCTGTTTTTGTTTTGCAACTCATAAAGTCAGTAACAGCAAAAATAGTAGTCCCTCCATCCCAAAATTATTGTCTTGTTTTCCTTTTTCGTCTAGAAAAACTGTCTTTGTTTAAAAAGTTTTCTTTTTAGGACAACACTTTTAACATTTTACCCTTACTTTTTCTACTTTAATTATAGATAGAGCTAGGCTAAGCCCGTCGGCCATGCCTTCCCGCCACCCAAAAGGGGTGGTTTTGGGCTATGAAATATAAGCCATGCGAGCCTAACGGGCATAAGACCTTGCTTGTTGCGGGCTTACAGGCTAGCCGGGCTGACCCTTCACATTCAGAATCTCAGATTCAGGCTCACAGCCGTCATCCCTCCCTCCCTCCCACTCTCTCTTCATAGCGATCTAACTTCTACCCTAATCTTCTTACAATTCTCACAGCCGCACACACGACTTCATTCCGTCTTTTAGCCTCTCCCCCATCGTCTCACGCCGTCCCTGACTCCCTTCTGCTATCTCTGTCGTCGGCCGTCTCCCATCAACCATGACTCCCTTCTGCTATCTCTGCCATCGGCCGTCTCCCATCAACCGTGACTCCGCCTCTCACCACTCGGCGGCACTCACCACCTCTCTCAACTCTGTGCCGGTCCGACATCGTTTCTCTCAGACAATAATCGTCACTCTCTTTTTCTTTATTCGTAATTCGTGCCTCGATTTCTCCTAATTTCATATTTGTAAGTATTCTCTCTCTCTCTCTCTTTCTATATATATATATATATATATATATATATATATTATTGTGTATATATGTATATTGTATATTTGTAATATTGAGTTTCTATTTGTATTTCCCGTAAAAAAAATTGATTTATACAAAAAAAAAAAATCAAATCAGTGATGGATACCTTGAATTCACTCTTTCGTTGTCTATCTTCGTCTTAAATTGGCTGCAACCCCACCCAGAGATACCACCCAAGGATTTCAGATCTATACAATTTTTTTTTCAAATCAGAAGAGAATATTGATGAAGATCGAAGAATGAAGAGTTAATGGTGATTGGTGGATAATTTTTGTTGGTGGTTTGATTTATGGTATTTATTACTCCCTCCGTTCCGGGTAAAGAGTCTTCGTTTCAAAGTCACTTTTTAAGAAAATGACACATTTTGAAGTCTATTGGTAATAAAATGACACTTTTATGCTTTAATTTTTTAAAGTGGACTCTTTAAGTGAAACATCCCAAAATAACGGAGGGAGTATTAGTTTATGATATTAAATGGGGCAATGGAAAAAATAAAATAAATTTAAATTTTGGTAGGCATGCCCGTTTGCTAGGGGCCCAAGGACGGTTTGGGCTGGGCCAAGGTTTTTAGGGACCATCATTTTTGCGGGCTAACCCGCCCCGTTATATGATGGGTTTTCCAGGCTTGCGGGCAAGCCCGCCCCATTTTGACAGCTCTAATTATAGACCACATGCACATGGGTTTTGTAAGTTAACGGAGAAGAGAAGAAGAAGAATATATGATTTGGAAGCCTCATCCCTAAAAAGGTTACGCTAGGGTATTTATATATACGTGCATATTAGACAATAATGTTACACATAACACCCTTCATAATACCCTTTATTCGCTAACACTCCCCCTCAAGCTGGAGCATAAATGTCATGCATGCCCAGCTTGTTACTCATATAACGCAACCTATTTCCAACCACCGACTTCGTCAAAACATCAGCCAGCTGATCACCGGACTTGACATAACTTGTGACAATAATCTTTTGTCGTAGCTTCTCGCGAATGAAATGACAGTCAACCTCAATGTGTTTTGTGCGTTCATGAAACACAAGATTCGATGCAATATGGATGGCTGTTTGATTGTCACACCATAGCTGCATAGGTGTTGAACTACCAAACCCCATCTCCTCAAGTATTTGGCAAATCCACATCAACTCACAAGTCGACTGAGCCAAAGGTCTATATTCCGCCTCCGCACTGGATCTCGACACAACTTGTTGCTTCGTGCTTTTCCAAGACACTAAGTTGCCTCCAACAAATATACAATATCCTGTGGTTGACTTCTTACTAATAGGACATCCAGCCCAATCAGCATCACAAAAACCTTCAACTCTCATGTGCCCATGATCTCGATAGAGTAACCCACGGCCTAGAGCTCCTTTGAGATATCGGAGGATTTGTACAAGAGCCTCCCAGTGAGTAGATCGTGGAGACGACATAAACTGACTCACTTTGCTTACTGCAAATGCAATGTCCGGTCTAGTCACAGCTAAATAGTTCAACTTCCCTACAAGCGTACGATACCTCTCTGGATGATTCAATTCTTCACCATCATCACCTCTAAGCTTCACATTATCATCCATAGGAGTCTCAGCTGGTTTTGCCCCTAACATCCCAGTGTTAGTAAGTCCAGTACATACTTCCGTTAAGAAAGAAAGATGCCTTGTTTCGAACGGGTAACTTCAATTCCCAAAAAATACTTGAGGTTCCCGAGATCTTTTGTTTGAAATCTTTCTTGAAGGAAAGACTTGAGAGCATAAATTCCCACACTATCTCCACCAGTTATAACAATATCATCAACATACACAACCAAGAGAATACACCCTGCTTCAGACTGACGATAAAAGACCGAATGATCACTGCTGCACCGCATAAGGCCAAGCTCTAACACAACTTCACTAAATCGACCAAACCAAGCTCGAGGAGACTGTTTCAGACCATACAACAACTTTTTTAACTTGCACACCATCCTTGACTCCCCCTGAACAACAAAACCAAGAGGTTGTTCAAGATAAAGCTCTTCGTGCAAGTCACCATGAAGAAAAGCATTTTTGACATCTAGTTGGTGAAGCGGCCAGTGGTATGATGCAGCAAGAGAAACAAGCAAACGTAAGCCAACTTCCCGGAGAGAAAGTTTCGAATAATCCACACCATAAGTTTGGGCATAACCCTTTGAACAGGCGTGCCTTCAACCGAGCAAGGGAACCATCAGATTCACTTTCATTTGTGAAAACCCACTTCTGAACCAATTGCCTTCTTATTATTCGGCAAAGGTATCAAATCCCAAGTCTGATTCTCCTCAAGAGCCTTCATCTCCTCTTCCATAGCGGTTCTCCAACTAGGGTAAGCCACTGCCTCAGACACAGACTTAGGAATAGGGTAAGACTCAAGAGAATTAATTAAGGAAGAAGTAGAAGAAGACAAACCAGAGTAACTAACATAGTCAGCAATGGAATATTGTGCACAACTACGCTTACCTTTTCGAAGTGCAATCGGAACATCAAGATCAGATAATGGTGCACCGGAGTGCTAGGATCTGCAAAAGAGAGGACTGGCTCGGTAGGGACCACATCAGGAGGTGCAGAAGGAGGTCCCTCTCGTGGACGACGAGAGTAAACTTGCTGAATGGGGGGACGATAGGGAGGTACGGGATGTGGTACAGGGGCTGTTTCAGACTGTACAACGTGATAGACAAGGAAATCATCATTTGAGTCCGCAGAAGATGGGTCAACAGACGATAGAGGATAGAATGATTGTGATTCAAAAAATGTGACATCAAGAGAAACGAGATAACGATTCAACTCGAGAGAAAAACAACGATACCCCTTTTGAGACCGAGAGTAGCCAAGGAAGATACATTTGAGGGACTTAGGATCCAACTTGGTTATATGAGGTCGATGATCGCGAACAAAGCAAACACAACCAAAGGTCTGCGGTGACACGGAAAACAACGAACGGGAAGGATATAAGACACGATATGGAATCTCCCCCCCAAGAACCGAGGATGGCATCCTATTAATAAGATGACAGTCACACCAAAATTGCTTATCACACCAAAATTGCTTACATGCATGCATTGAAAGCTAAAAGCCCTAGCACTTTCCATTAGATGGCGATTCTTTCTCTCCGCCACCCCGTTTTGTTGAGGTGCATCAGTGCAAGAGGATTCATGAGTCATGCCATGGTCATGCATAAAAGTAGAGAAAGGGGTCGAGAAATATTCTTTTGCATTGTCACTACGAAGAATTTTAATAGGCACACCAAACTGAGTATTAATTTCAGCACAAAAACCACAAAAAATGGAGAACAACTCAGAACGATTTCTCAGTAAGTAAATCCAAGTTACACGTGAAAAATCATCGACAAATGTAACAAAATAACGATAACCAAGTTTCGACACTACCGGAGACGGACCCCAAACATCAGAATGAACCCAACTCAAACGGGACACAAGCCCTTTTATTGACTCTAGGAAAGTATGAAACACGATGGTGTTTAGCATACTGACAAGCTTCACAATTTAATGAAGATAAAGACTCTAAACTAGGACACAATTTCTTCAAATTCGAGAGACAAGGATGACCCAAACGACAATGAATCTGATGCGGTGTAAGAGAAGTGACACTGGAACATGCAACGGGTGAGACAACATCATCCAGCAAGTAAAGCCCTCCTGATTCATAGCCTCTACCAATAATCCTCTTCGTCGTAAGATCCTGAAAGACACAAGAATCATAAAGGAATGAGACACTACAGTTGTAATCACGAGTTAATTTAGTGATGGATAGTAAATTGAACGGAAAACCAGGAATGTATAAGACAGAAGACAACGATAGAGATGGAGTGATACGAGTGATTCCGCCTCCCCGAACACATGCAATGTTCTATTGGCTAACGTGACACTAGGCAATATAAGAGGTAAAGGAAGATAAAATTCATGCATCACCGGTCATATGATCGGTAGCACCGTAATCAATGACCCATTTGCGACTCGAGGAGGAAAGACACGACGCAAGCGTTCGAATGGACAAGAGTGGCTGCGTAAGAGGAAGATGAAGACGGTTGAGAGACTCGAAACCGGGTATACCTAGCATACTCTTCATCCGACATCATAACCATCTTCCGGTCGACCAAAGGAGAGGACCGACTAACAGGCCTGGGATGAGTAGCAACATTAGCAAAGCGGTTACTAGTCGGTTTCCCATGTAACTCCAACAATTGCGTTGCAGATGCCCCGTGTCCCCACAATGGTAACATACCTTGACATCCTCGATTCCCTCCACGCCCACGTGCATCATCACCACCACGACCACCCCGACCTCCTCTACTGCCTACCACCTCTCGCCCACCACCACCACGACCACCATGATCGAACCTCTATGCCCATGAAATGCCTCGGAAAGAGCGTAAGACTCACCCGTATCCCCCTCAACCGGAGGAGGCTTAGAAATGTGCGTAAAACCCGCGAGAAAGCCTCGACAAAGAGCAAATGTCAGTACCAAACAAAATCTACGATCGAGCAAGAGCAAACTCAGTCGCAAGCCGCCTAAAAACCCATGACAAGGAGTTGTTCACATTGGCTCGCATCTCCTTAATATCGGTCGTAATTGGAAGCAAAGTGCACCATTCTCGAGACAGTTTCTTAAAATCTACGGCACTTGAGTCACGGTGCGATCTCTTTGATTTTATCGAAACACATCGTGACAAGTCATACAAACGATTCGATTATCACGCCCGAATACAACACCTCCAAATACTCCCAAAGATCTTTGATCGCTTTCGGTATGGGAAACTAACTCGCAACAAGATCAACCATGGAATTCATCATCCGCCAAAGAGTAATGCATCATCCCGAATCCAAACCTTCGCACTTTCACCGCTTTTAATATCCGTGAGATGATCACCCTTTTCCATGCCAATCGACTCTTACTAACCACCTTACGCCACATCATATAATTTGTACCATCAAGCTTTTTATCCGTAGCTTTATTAGAGTGGTGATCACCGCCGAAACAGCCTCGCGACGACATAACACGCAAAATGAGGAGTCCCAACGAAAAACCAGAACAAGAAACCAAACAAGCAAACAGCAGTCGCAACACACATCCAAACCAAAACTAACCACATGTAGTACTACCTGGCGGCGAACCTAACGAGGCGAATATTCCAAATTCGGCGGAGACGCCATGGCCCGAACTCCCAAATGAACTTTTCCCAAGAACAAAAACAACTCCGGCATCGCTGGGGACGGCAAGCTGGGTTTGCAAAAGAAACAATACGATGGCCAAAAAGCTTGGCGCACTCAATCATGCTGTCAGAACAACGAACTGGTCGACGCCGCTGATCCTTCGAAATCCCTCCACAACAAACTTCTTCGGCGACGCAATCGGCACACCACACCTGACCGCTAATCAATCAAGGTTGCACACTCCGGCAACTCAAAGCATCGCACACCCTGGCGACGCAAGAAAGGAACGTGACGTCCTTACCTTTGCATGTAGAGAACAGAAAACTTAAAAAAAAAGAAAAATTAAAAATTAAAATAAAATAAAAGTGTATCAAACCAAGTTTTTTTTTATGGAGAAACCTGCTTTGATACCATGTAAGTTAACGGAGAAGAGAAGAAGAAGAAGAATATAAGATTTGGAAGCCTTATCCCTAAAAAGGTTAGGCTAGGGTATTTATATATACGTGCATATTAGACAATAATGTTACACATAACACCCTTCATAATACCCTTTATTCGCTAACAGGTTTTAAAGAAAACTACATATTATAGCAATATTAATTATCAATTGTTTTTCCTTAATCCGTGTGCCACATCAAACAAGATAATAATTTTGGGACGAAGGGAGCACTATAATTAATATGGAAAATTTATGAAAAATGGCTCAAAAGATACCCTTGTGATAAGTCAAACAAGAAGGTTTTTTTGGGACGGAGGGAGTATAACATCTGTATAAACTATCAGAATGTCTTAAACTCTGCCACATTTGCTGCAAATATTGTGGACACTCATTTAGTAATGAATTGAGTACATGATTAAAACTCAACCAAAGCACGCTCCTATATAAATTTTGGACTTTTTGCTTCACGCCCATTATTTCTTATAAGGCATACTCAAGTTGAACCTGAACTAAAGGAAGTGCATATACTGGATGAGTTCAAAACAGAGAGCTCACCATTTTCAAATAATCATCAACAAATCGTTTAGGGAAGTTCCGGGCTGCACCAAAGTCAATGAGATTTATAGACCTTGTAGCCTCATCATACAAAAAATTACTCCAATTAGGATCAGTCTGCAACAAATTAAGCATAAAGCAAATATGAGAATTCAGAAAAGAGGAATCAAAGAAAGAAATCACGAACTATGATATAAAAGGAACTGCTTGACAGCAAAGGATACAAAAATAGAATGCAGAAGAAAAAAGGAAAACTGGTAACATCCATTCTGAAAAGAATGATTACAAAGAAAAAGGAACAGGCCAACATTTTCTTTTTTCCTAGAATATTATTATTATTATTATTATTATTGTTGTTGTTGTTGTTGTTGTTGTTGTTGTTGTTGCTGTTATTGTTGTTCTCGTTGTTGTTCTTGTTGGTGTTGTTATTGTTGGCAGAAGTTAATCTTCCAATTCTTTAGGATAGAAATACAATTATAGGATCATATTTCGATTGATCGCAGATTTTGTGCTTTTATTCTTTAGTTAGAAGATTGCCTATTTTCTAGTTAGCTAATCTCCTTATATATACAAGTGTGAATTGTCTCTATTTTTGATAAGTACAATATTATATACCAAAGGACGTCAAATCAGGTGACGCGTCCTTGTAGACTAGGAGTAGACACAAAAGGACTAATCTAAAAGAAAACTATTATCAAAATCAACAGAAGAATGATTCTGATTATGGGAAGTATTAATGTCCTCAGCACACCAAAAGTGTAAAGTGCGCAGCAATTAATCCTTCAACTTGTCCACCGTCCATTCCTCATTCTCAAACACTCTTCTATCGTGTCATGTTTGTGCCTCATTATCGTGTTTTCATGATATATATATCTAATTTGATCATAAATATAACAATAATTATTTTTTTGAATATATTAACAACTTCATGTCTTTTGTGTCGTATCGTGTCGTTCTGGTCTTATCGTATCATTTGTCTCTGTAATCGTGTTTTATAATCGTGTCGTGCTGGTTCGTGCTATCGTGTCGCGTCAGTCATTGCCACCCCTACGCGGGGCTGCCAGCCATATACTATTCCTCCTCTCATATTTGTAAAGCATCCAACTCAAAAAAACACCTTTCATTGATCGAGGAGTAACCCATGCAATTTTGCAGACACTATAAATCAGACTCCATAATTCCTTCGCCGTAGGACAGTGAATGGCCTCAAAAAAACACCTTACATTACGCTTTCTCAAGTTATCTCCACTAGGAATGGCCTCATTACAGGTTTCCCACGCAAAAAAAAAAAAGCTAGTTGGGGGCTTTCGATTTCCATATCGATTTCCAAGGAAAGCCTGTATCTTCTGCGCAAGATAGGATATCAAAATATGATTTAACCGCAAATCACTTAGCTCTAGAACCCTTCCACCACATCTCATCTTCTCTAACTCTACCAACCTGCTGGGAGTGAATCATATCAAAAAAATTGCATAAACTGCTCCCATTCCCAGTCGTGGAAATTTCTCAGAAAGAGAGGATTCCTGACCCCTTTGCCATCCTCCATTTGGAGCACCGAACTAACCAAACAATCATTATCCATGGCTACATTGAAAATATCTGGAAACAATCTCCAAAGCTCCACATAGCCACACCATTTGTCTTTCCAAAATCTTACCAAGGAACCATCTCCTATGTCAAAACGAAGGTGCCTTACAAAAGAATCTCATCATTTCCTTACACGAACCCATACGGAAAATTAATTACATTCAGGATCCACATGTCTCCCCCACCATATTTACTGACCACTACTTTCCTCCACAGATTATCACTGTCAACCACATACCGCCATAACACTTACCTAGTAGAGTATTATTAAAGAGCTTTAGATTTTTAATACCGAGGCCTCCCTCCCTCATACTAGAACAAATCTTCTCCCACTTAACCGCATGATATTTACGAACCTCCTCATGTCCTTCCCATAGAAAATCCCTTTCTAATTTCTCAAGGCTATTACGAACTGAAATAGGCCACACAAAAAGGGATAAGAAGTATGTGGGTAAATTGGACAGGGTATGATTCGCCCCTTTGGACAAAAGTTCTTTCCACCCCACCAAGCGACATTCAAATCTCTCACATTGCTTTGTTTTTATACTGAGCACTGAGCACCAATGGGTAACCCTAGATTTGAAGACGGAAGATTATCAACCTTGCAACCGAAAAATAATTTTGTTTTATGGGGATTCAATTTTGTTTTATGTTTGAATAAAAAAAGAAAAAAATAATGATTGAAATTCTTTAATTATTAAATTTTGAAAGTTTTAGTTCATTTTTCCTCTTGCTAGATATGCTAATACATTATCAAAAAAATCATTAACAACACGCAACACACGTGCACTTGACTAGTACAACAAAAAATCCCAACTAACAGGATCATACGCGTTTTCGATGTCCAACTTACACAACAAACCTGCAATTTCAATTTTCAAACGGGTATGTACTGCTTCATTGGCGATCAACGACACATCCAAAGTTTGTAGCTCCCCCACAAAGGTATGTCGAAACTCAGAAATAATCTTACCAATCACCTTCCTCAACTGGAGAGATAAACACTTTCACCATCCATCTATACATGCAATCAAACTAATACTTCCAATGAAGGAAGCATTAGGACTCTTCTTGAAACACATGTACTCATGCGAATGATGGAAGACATCCAAAATATCACTCTTTACGACTTCTCAGCAGTACTTAAAGAAAGCCATTGAGAAACCATCCGGCCACAAGCTTTGTCTCCGCTCATAGATTGAAGAGCTTCAACCACTTCCTCTTCCGAGAATAGGTGTTCTAAAAAATCTCTATCGTCCTCCACCTCAACACCATTAATAGTGGCATATCGATCTGATTACCCTTCATGTGCATATACTCGCAATATAGTATTCATGTCTCATTCTCATAGCCATTAAACCCAAAAATTTTGCTTCCAACTAATCTCTTTGCTAACCAAAAGTCTCCCTAACTCCTTAAACTCTAATCTTCGTGAATCCTCCTCCCTGTATAATGCACCCTCACCCTCCTCGACATCCAAGAGGGTGATCTCTTCCATCATAGTTTGATTTTAATATCTATCTTACCAATTACCTCCCTATTCCACACCTTCAAATCATCTTTCAACATTTTCAATTTTCTGGCCAGTTTGAAGCACGGGTCTCCAACAAAGCTGACCAATTACTCCTCACCCACTCCAAGAAACCTGCTTCCTTAAGCCACATGTTTTAGAACCTGAACGGGGACTTTACTTTGGGAGCTTCAAAACAGTCGAGTAAGTAACAGAGGTGAAAATTCTCGATAAGTAGGTCTGGAACGAACCTCTAATGCAGTCATCCCAATCCAAAGAAACATGAAACCTATCAATCCTTGAACATTGTTTAGTGTCACTATTTCTATATTTTTTTTGATAAGTAAATAAATAGTATATAATAAATGCGTCAAACAAGGTGACATGTCCTATGTACATGGAGTTTACATCAACGACCCCACTATCCACAAAAAATGCTATCCACGAACTCTACAAAAGGACTAGATCCCTACGAAACCGCCTCAAAACACCAAAAATGCAGAGACTGAATGATCTGACTATTGAGCCCCTCGTTCTCGAACGCTCTACGGTTCCTTTCTTTCCAAATAAACCAGAAAATCAACAACTCCTTCACCGAGCTAGGCATCACCCAGGCCACCTGAAAAAGACAGCATAAAACCCCAAATATCCCTAGCAACAGGACAGTGTAACAGGAGATGATTCACACTTTCTTCATCCCTATTACACATGAAACACCAATTAGTATAAATCTTGTTTCTCCTCCTAAAATTGTCCCCTGTTAAGATAGCTTCAAGGATGGCTTCCCACATAAAAAACCCACCCTAGATGGGGCCTTTGTTTTTCACATACTACTCCACGTAAAAGACCTGTTACTAGGCATCAAGTTTTGGTAAAAGGACTATACTGAGAAGGTCCTATCGCCCTCCCCATCCTACACAACAGCATCCTCTCTACTCCTATCCACCTTTTGTTTATACAAATGATTGAAGAAACGCCCCAGGATATCCACCTCCCAATCATGCATGTGCCTACTAAACCGAGGGTTCCACGTGACGGCTTCACCATCAAAATGCAAAGCTGAGCTGGCATACTCCTCTTTATCATCCACTACTATGTCGAACAGAGAAGGGAAAGCGCGCTGCAGCACCAAGTTCTAAACCACTTAAATCTGCCTCCTGCTAAGTTAATATCCTCCAGCTCCATCTCATTAATAAACTCATTAAATTCTGACATAGCACGAGAAAAGCCCCACGAACACGATTGCTCGTGAGGAAATCGAGTGACATTAAAATCGCCTCCTATGCACTGTGGAACACCCCATCTTTGCTTCACTAGAGCAATCTCATCCCACAGCTCCAACAGCCCTAGAGCTTGAGCCATAAACACCCGAAAAAAGCCAAATCTTGTTGTTCTCCACATTGCCACCATGGTTCTAGTTGATATTTGTGGGGGTAATATCTCCTCTCCTAGGATTATAACATATCTCATCAGGAGTAGACATCCATAACTTTGACAGCATTTTTCATGTCTAGAGAAGCAAAAAAAGTTGCTGATTGGCTGGCAACTTATGCACATTCCCAGATGGAGAACCTTACCTTTTTCAGTATTATGCATCTGGATTTCTCTTTTAGGGATTTAGTTTGGCAGGACAGCGTAGGTTTACCTTGTTTTAGGTGGGTCAGTTTTGCATTTCTTCGGAGAGATTCTCGGTGTTGGTAAATGGAGAACCCTCAGGTTTCTTCCCAAGGTCGAGGGGTTTGAGGCAAGGAGATCCTCTATCCCCGTTTTTGTTCATCATAGTTATGGAGGCTCTTAGCAAACCAATGGAGAAAGCTGCTTTGGGTGGTTATCAGTGGTTGGGGGTGATAGTTCGGAGACTTTGGTGTCCCACCTTCTTTTTGCATATAATACCCTAGGCTTTTGTGGAGCAGAGCATTCCCAATTGGGCTACCTAAGGTTGGTGCTGCTTTTCTTTCAGGCGGCCTCGGACCTTCGTATCAACATATCTAAAAGTGATTGATGTAGGACGGGGTAGGAAGACGTTAACTTCGTTAACGTACGAACGAACAGGTGATTGATTTCGTTCAATTGGACGAGAAAATAACAAGAAAACAAACAACTACAGCCGTTTTCTAAAGAAGAAACAAACTGAATTGTTATTGCATAAAAAGTTGATCCCCAACAATGGAATAACCTCCCCTTTATATAGGCTGAAAAATGGGGAGTCTGGCATAGGAAAAGACAAGATAAAATAAATGCAGAAAATCAAAATACAGGCTGAATTCATCCCCTTGAAGACCAAAAGACTAAGGCTGAATTCATCGCCTTGAAGATCAAAAGACTTAAGGTTGAATTCATCCCCTTGAAGATGGGCCGGATGTACCTCATCAATATAGCTGCATATGCTCATCCTCTTGTTCCCCATCGGTGATATCATTCCAGTAGGTGAAGTTCAAGGAGTGGGGGCTTTGGCCTTCTTTTTCTGATGTAAGGTTTCCAATCTTCCGTCCGTGTATCTTGGCCTGCCAATTGGAGCTCCATTCAAGTGTAAAAACATGTGGAATTTGGTGATTGAGAAATTTGAAAGTCGCTTGGCGGGGTGGAAGAAGCGGTATCTGTCAAAAGGGGGGAGGCTTCTGTTAAAAATACGCTCTCAAGTATGCCTACATATTTTTTATTGTTTTTCCTAGTTCCTGGCTCAGTTCGGAAAAGATTAGAGAAATTGGAGAAGGATTTTCTGTGGGAAGGGCAGTCGACAGAGCGGAAATATGGGCTACAGTTTGTTTAGGTTTAGGGAAAGGGGGTTTAGGTATTAAGAATTTGAAGTTGTTTAATGAAGCTTTGCTAGGGAAGTGGTTGTGGAGGTATGTGTCGGATAAGGGAGCCCCATGGAGGAAAGTGGTGGAGTGTAAGTTCAGCACAGGAAATAATTTGTGGTTTCCGGCAATGATTTCTGAGTTATTTGGGGTAGGTGTGTGGAAAGGTATTAGAGAAAGGTCGGAATGCTTATGGTAGAAACATATCTATTGAGGTCGGGTCAACGTCGTCGGTGAAATTTTGGAAAGACAAATGGTGCTGAGGTGTGGAGTTGCTCAGATCCTTTACCGAGCTCTTCTCTATGGCAAGGGAGAAGGACAGTTTGATAAGCTTGGTCTTATCTTGGGAGAATGGGCAGGTGATCTGGACACATTTCCAAGATTGGGAGATGGATTCGGTGTCAAGATTTTTTGAGCTTCTTTACAACAAAAAAGTGGGCTGCGAGCGTGACAGGGTGATTTGGGAGGGGTCTAAGGACTTCACAAAGGTTATTATTCCAAGCTGTTAGAAAGAGAGGGATTTTTGTTCCATTGGAAATCAGTTTGGAAAACGGTAGCTCCAAGCCGAGTGGCTTTTTTTGTGTGGGAAGTGGCGAACGAGACTATCCTGACTGGTGATAATCTGAGGAAAAGGGGAATGATATATGTTAACAGATGCTTTATGTGCAAAGAGAGAGAGGAAAGTGTTAATCACTAGGTTCAGCATTGTCCGGTGGCTGCTGTGGAATTTCATTTTTGGATTGTTCAATGTGGCGTGGGTGATTCCGGAGACCTCCAAGGATTTGTTATGGAGCTGGAGATATTTTTGGCGGGAAGAAGAATAGAAATACTACTTGGGAAGTTGTTCCCTTGGGGGTGTGGTGGACGATTTGGAAGGAAAGCAACCGTAGGGCTTTTGATAATGAGGAGGGGTCCATTGGAGAATTGTTCTCTGCTCTATTTCCTGTTTGCATGGTGTGCAGGGCAGAGCAATCTCAGAACCCCGCATTAGCCTCTTTTGTAGATTTTGTGTATAACATCTCTATATATTAGATAGTTTTTTGGTAGAGTATACTCCTTGTGTATAAAGGACGTGTCACCTTTTTTGGCGTTTTGCTATCTATATATTTACCTTTATCAAAAAAAAAATTACTGTATATATATATTAGGGAGACCAGTTAGAGTAAGCATCATATACTGAGGAAACCAAGAAAATATAATAATGAAATAAAATACGAACATAAACAACGTGCCTGCATGAAACGGAAGACAAAAAGCTCCTTCAGAGTAAGCTCAAGTAACTTTTTCCCAACATAACTACGAGTCTCTTGGTCCAGCAATGCCACCTTATCAATTGGAATTCCTGAAACAACAAGAATAATAATGTCTTAATCATTTCCATTTTCTGAATAGAAGCCTTCAATCAAAATACTCCCTCCGTCCCGGATAAATGTTCCTAGTAAACAAAACACACGGATTAAGAAATATAATTAATGATGGGTTGTAACATATATTGTGACAATAATACCCATTACACACTCTTTCTCTTTCATTAATTATGTACTCATTACACTCATTCTCTCTCTAGGATGTCCAATAATGATAGTTTTAAATGAGGGATATATTGGGAAGAATGGTAGAAAATTTGTACCCCAAAAGTACTTAGAAACATTAGTTAGGATATCCCAAAATATAAAGTATGAACATTTATCCGGGACAGAAGGAGTAACATTTATCAATATCACCACCCTCACCATTGAATAGCTATATAATCTCATCAATAAATTAATTGCTGCTTTGAGGTTGCTTAGCTATGAAAATTTAAATTATTTGCTACTTTGAGTTTACACCAGGCATACAGCCAAAAATTATGTTACTCCCTCCGTCCCAATTTATTGTCCAATTAAACCTGGCACACGGATTAAGAAAAAATAATTGACTTGATTATTAATATTAATATAATGTATAGTTTCCTTTAGAGCTAATGTGCCCATAATTATTTTTTTGGTCAAGTACAAAAATGTTATAAATATGAGGGTATCAAAACAGGTGACGCGTCCTCTATACAGCAGTAATAATTACATTATGTTATGTTATCCACAAACTCTACAAAAGGGTTTGCGTCAAAAAAAATCGCCTCATGACACTAAAAGAGCAGAGTATGCATAATAATCTCATTGATCTTCTCTACGTTTCTCTCCGCATTCTAAAAAAACTCTAGCATTTCTTTCCAACCATATAGTCCAGCAAATCACCAACGGGGCCACCTCCTATAAAAAATTCTTCCTTCTCCGTTTATACGGGGACCAACATCTCATCATCTCTTTCACCGAATTATGCATCACCCACACCACTTTGAAACAATTAAACACAAAGTACAAACGCTTGCTGGTAAAAGGGCAACGCAGCAATAAATGGTTGACATTCTCCCCATCACTTTTGCACAAGCTGGCTAAAATTTTACCACAACACTGAAGATTGTCGCAAGTTAATAGAGCTTTATTTACAGCTTCCCACACAAAAACACCCACCCTTGTAGGGGCCTTAGTCTTCCACACACTTTTCCACAGGAACCAAACAATGCTACTCGAGATCTTCTGATAAAAGGATTTAACTTAGAAATCCTTGCTCTTCCCTCCTTCCCACACAACTAGATCTTCTCTAGGACTATCCACTTTCTGTCTATAAAGCAACTCGAAGAGACGCCCAAGAGAGTCCAACTCCCAATCCTGAAAGCTTCTTCTAAAAGTGGGGCTCCAAGTAGCATTTTCTCCATTGAAATGTAACACGGAACTGACGGTTTCCTCCTTATGTGTAGCAAGGCTATACAACAGCGGGAAAGCCCTCCGAAGCTCCGTACCCCCACACCAAGTAGGAAGAAAAAATATGGGGAAAATGGTAAAAGTGTTGGCCTAAAAAGGAAAGTTACAAACAAGACAATTATTTTGGGACGGATGAAAAAGCAAAGTAAGACAATAATTTTGGGACGGATGAAAAAGCAAAGTAAGACAATAATTTTGGGACATAGGGAGTAATACGTTTCACAGGCATAATAGCAAGAGTTTAACAGCACATGCACGAGTCTGCTCAAATAGTAGTTTGATGTTTTTGCAGTGTTTAGAAGCAATGAGGATTTTATTCAGGTAAGGCATGCAAAGAAAAGGTACTAATAATTGCGCTCAAGCCTGATTTAGACATGAATCTTAAACGACAACTCAGCTAGAGGCTCCACCACTGTGGGGCATGAAGGGTTCAAAAAATGCAGCCTCGCTGCCAAAATCAGATAGAAGGTTCAGTGGAGTACAGTATATCAAAGAAGGGATATCCAAGCTCTTAAATATACTGCTCATGCTTATGCACTTGCGTGTACAGAAGTTTGTCATGCAGCACATACAATTAAACTATTCAATAAAATTGGAAATCTCTGTTATACTTTTCAAATTGATTACAACTGCACATACAACCTTCAATATTTAGAGATACTCACACCTATTGTTTTATAGGCAAAGTAGAAAACAAAGTGCAATTACCAGGAACAAGTTCTGTGGATAGAACTCTTTTACTGGAAATATCATCGACCACAAGTGGGACATAAAACCCTTCGGTATTTGATAACAAACTGCGAAACGTTTTCTGATTTTCTGCCTCCAACTCATAATCACATTCTCGAGATAATTCTTCTTTTGCCACCTGTGAAGAAAAGTTGTCACGAGGATGGAGACTTTGAAGAAGCAAATACAACAAATTACAAGTGTACGAACTTTCACAACACAAATAGGAACATGATTACGTTCAGCAAGATAAAAAGGATAATCAGTTCTCTCTTAAATACTGATTGATATGTCTTCAATGAATGGAATCTGTTCTGCAACAGCAAACATTATCAAAAATTCTCTGTCTAGGTCAATGATTTCCAAAAGCCCATGTAGCATCAAATAAACATTTGTAATCCCTCCATTCCATATTACTTGTCACAACTATCTCTGGGTGAACCTCAAGAGAATGGCATTTGGGGTTATTTTATGACATTGGATAACTTAAGCTTCCTAACTTAGCTAATGCCATTGAATTGGCGCATAATTTTCCTTCTGTTTGATCTAGATCAAGTTTTTTTTATTTTTTGATAAGTAATAATAATAATATTATTAACAAAGCGTCAAATCAGGTGACATGTCCTTTGTAAACAGAGAGTATACTCCTACACAAAATAAACTACAAATATAGAGAACTATCCACAGTCTCTTTGAAAGAGTAATCCACCCTCTCTTACGATCCGCTGCATCAAAAGCACAAAGATTTCAATACACCCTCCTTCAATTTATCAATACACATCTCATCATTATAAAAAATTCTCCGATTTCTTTCCTTCCTCATGGTCCAAACTACAGCCAAAGGGGCAGCATCCCACCAGTCATTCCTTTTTCTCCTTTTATACAAAGACCAGCATCTAAAAATCTTTTCGAAAGTGCCCAAGAGAAATGAAAGATACTAAGAACAAAATTCCATAACTCCCAGGTTACTGGACAATTGATCAATAAGTGATTCACGCTCTCCCCATCACCTCTACACATATAACACGTTTACATATATCCTCCCCTTTTATTGCAGATTATCCACTGTGAGGATGGCTTCATGAACAACCTCCCACGCAAAAAAAGTCACTCTACTAGGAGCAGCAGAATTCCAGATTGCCTTCCAAGGAAAATCTATTCTTTCGTTTTGAACCAGTAATAGATAATATGATTTAACCGAAAAAACTTTGCTCTTATGGCCCTCCCACACCACACAATCTTCTGGATGCCCAAGCTTATATGAGTAAAGTTTGGCAAACAATTGCGACACAGCTTCTAGCTCCCAATCTTGAAGATTTCTGCAAAATGTAGGACTCCATGGAACTCTGCCCTCCTCTCACTGCAAGACAATGCTGACCGTACACTCTTTATCCGTGGCTATATTAAAAAGGAGAGGAAAAGACCTGCATAACTCCTCATTATCACACCACTTATCCCCCCAATGCTTAATCGAACCACCATTCCCTTCGTCAAAAGATATGTGCCTAACAAAGGAGTCCCATCCTTTTCGAATACCTTTCCATACTCCCACCCCAAAAGAGGAACTAACTTCATTAGGGAACCACGTGTGATTTCCTTTCCACCATATTTTTGCACCACCAACATCCTCCAAAAAGAGTTCCTTTCCACCAAAAATTTCCATAACCATTTCCCCAATAATGCAGAATTAAATAGCTTCAGATTTATGACTCCCAATCCACCACATCTCAAATTACTACACACCTTCTCCCACTTTACTAGATGATATTTGCGATCCCCCATCTGACCCTCCCAAATAAAATCTCTTTCCATCTTCTCCAATCTATTGCAAAATGAGGCAGGTAACACAAACACCGACATGAAGTAGGTCAGCAAACTAGATCAAGTATTTTCTTTGATAAAAGAAGAATTTATAAGATCAGAAGGAAAGATGCAGAGCAGGATGACGAGCTGTCCACCAAGAGCAAAACAAAAGGGAAAAAGAAAGATACAAATGAAAGGAAAATTAACAAAAGTAAAACGGAAACAAGTGTGGCAAAATAAAGCATCCAAACAAGCAGCTAGTTGGAGCACCGCTTTCAGTCCCTGCTCAAATCCGTCATCAACACACCCCTGAAGGTACCAAACAAAAAAGGCCATAAGGAAACAGAAACTAGATCCTCTCCTCAAGAATTGGGAAAGCCAAATCCTGATCTCAAAAATCTCGCATTCCTTCCGTTCAAATACAGCAAAGTTCCAAATATGCAGCATGACCAAAAGCAAACCGCATCCTTGTCTCTACCCAAACCCAAGTATACAGTGCTAAGAAAACCTTCAATGGAAGGAGTGCGCATCCAACCATCATCAAATAATCTAAATAACTCACACCAACATCGTCAAGCCACTGGACAATGAAGGAACCATGCAAAAGAATTCAATTTAGACAGAACTTTGGCTTAGAAACCAAAGGGGAAGGAAAAATAAAAGGATTGTGAGATAGAATTAGACTTTGCATAAGAGACCGAAATGTAAACTTATCATTGGGATCTAGAAGCGGCGCTCACTTATCATGATTGTCAAGAACTCTATGGAGTGAAAGAAGGTCCAGTAAGACTGCTAACACCTCAGATCACCATCGTTAAGATTTCTTGTATGGAGTAAACTCCAAGAAATATAATCCTCCTCTTGGAGAAGAAAACTAAAAATTGGAGCATTACCGAGCATAATAATCAAAGGCGAAACGGGAGGCGAAGGGGATATGCCCTTGAGGTGTCCAGACAAGGCTGCGACCTAGAGCAGTCACCTCTCTCACCTAGACGCAAAGCGAAAGGCTTGAAAAGCGAGGAAAGGGGAGCAACAAGGGATTCAGCCCAGATCTGAAGGATTCTAACCCAGATCTAATCAATTTCGTTCCAGATCTAGCTGCTGATCTATTCACCAACTCTAAGTCCACAGATGTCATCGCTTCAACATGTCGATCTCATCTATGGCTTCGACATCACCGGAAGTAGTTAGAATAAGGCTCACGTGCCCCACACGCTGGCGCCGGAGTCTTTTGCCGACTTCCACAGACATGGTGGCTGGCCCCATTTTAGCTTCGTCGCCAGGTTGGTTTGGGGAGGTCAACATGGTTACTGTAAGTTTGTTTGTTTTTATTTTTTACCTCCTACTTCTTTTATTTATTTCTTGAGACATTTTATTTTATCTTATTTTTAATTTGGGATTTCAGATTTTTTTTGTACACTGATATTCTTTTTTTTCTATGTACTTCACTTTTTTTCTTCATTTCCCTTTTATATTTTCATTGGTTGCATAACTATTTATGATCTAGTTTGGAGTTTTAACTACTACGTAATTTCATCTTTTGCTATGGAATAGTAGGTTTGGATGTTGAATTTGTGTTGTTGACTTGTTGCTATTATATGTGGACTTAATTTCATATATTATTCTTATTTATACATGCTTTGGACGTAATTTTCAAGACTGGGAAATGGATTCTTTCATGCATTTCATCGATAAGATCAATGATGTGCAGATAGGGGGAAGCCGAGAGGACAAGGTGAGATGGGATGGTTCGAGGAGTGGAAAGTTCTGTCAAATCCTTCTCCGATAAACTGCTTTGGTTTAATCACATTTCTTTTCCCTGAAAGTCTATTTGGAAAACTAGAGCTCCAAGTCGAGTCGCCTTTTTTTGCTTGGGAGGCATGTAATGAAGCTATTCATACAGGGGATAATCTGCGGCGTAGAAACAAGATCTATGTTAACAGATGTTTTATGTGCAACGACGATGAACAAAGCATAAACCATTTGCTGATTCACTGTCCAGTGGCAAGAGAGTTGTGGAATTTTATTTTGGGGATGTTTAAAATTTCAAGGGTGATACCTGGATCTTTTAGAGAGGTGCTGCTGAGTTGGTCTTTATATAAAAGAAGAAAGAGGAATACTTTTTGGGAGACAATTCCGTTAGCTGTTGTTTGGACTATTTGGGGGGAAAGAAACAAAAGGGCGTTTGAGAATGAGGAAGGCTCCATACTTCAGCTAAAAGACACCCTGCTTCGCATTCTATTCTTTTGGTGTTCCGAGTCGACGGAAACTCTATTTACTAGATATTCTTTTGTAGAATTTGTTAATAGTCTTTCTTTTGATTAATGTGTAGACTTCTAGTGTACAAAGGTTGTGCCTCCTTTTTGGTGCTATTGATCAATACAATACTTATCAAAAATATATATATATGTGTTTTGGACTTTGTTATGCTCTATCTGTTCCACCTAAAGAGTCAATGTTTGAAAAGTCTAGTTATTAAGGGATATATAACTACCATTAGAGTTAGTCATAATTACAAAAATGTAAGAGCATAATCAATATGTTAATATGAGGGTGAAGTTGAAATATTGTGGACATTGTAGACATAATTCTTGAAAATGTACTCTTTAAGTGAAACATCCCAAAATAGTATAGTAGACTCTTTGCTTGGAACGAGGGGACTAATTTTATAAATAAATATATATACTATATTTCTTAATTTTTTGCCTCGCTTGCAATTAGGTCGCCCCCCTCTTGTCCCAAAAATAGACCTCTCGCCTTTTGCCTTTAATAACTATGTCTGAGAGATTTTACAGACAAAGGACTAGTCCCAACCCAATTATCTTCCGAAAAACGTATCCGACCTTCATTTCCAACAAGCAAGAAAATATCGGGGCAGAGAAAAAAAAGACATGAGTGAATCTCAATACCAAATTTGCCCCTGATGACAAGAGTGGTGCAAAGGAAAACGTCAAATCCACTTACACATAAGGGATATGTTCCTAAAAGTCATAAATAAGCTTTGCTCCACCAATCCATTCTATTAAACACTTTCTCAACCACCGAATCACAAAAGCTAATGGCCCTAGTTTCCTCCCCCCCCCCCCCACTGTGTAACATTGATTCTCCATTTTGACCAGAGAACCCGCATAGATTATACTCCCTAAAGAATCCATGTCCCATACTTCTAGTAATCCTACAACCACCTTAATGCCCTTGTTATTTGACAATAGACTAGACCCAAGAGTTCGAACAACCATTCTAATATGCTCCCCATTCCCACCTACCAACTATACTCTCTTGCTCTCAACCACCAACTGAGGATCCTAATTATCAGGCGAAGTCCCCTTCTATCTTCCCACATTCCCTAGTACGAGGCACACGAGCAAGCTTTCAACTCAAAGGTGTTGGAAGGATGCCTTAATCCTTGTTCTCCATGCAATGTGAAATGACATCCAAGATATCGCAAGGTAAGGAAAGATAATGAAATGGAAACAACAACGAAATATTAAACATTTCAACACGGGGGATAGAGTTAAATAACGAAGAAGACATAATGATACCGCCCTCGTGTCGATAAAAAAACATGGTCATCCCTTTGTGAAATTAAACTTCATTCATGACCCGCGCCTAGGGTAGACCTCAGGCATGGCAAGTCTTCATTTCCATACTCATGATGTGCACTATTTTTATTTTTATTGATAAGTAATAATTATATAAAAAGCATCAAAATAGGTGATGCGACCTATGTACAAAGAGTATACTTAACAAAAAGAATTAGCCAATATCAATATTATTTACAAAATCCACAATAGCGTTAGGACTAGGAGTGGATTGAGCTGCCTCAGAACACCAAAAGTGAAGGGTGCTAATCAGCAAAATCTTCAAATCCGGGACAGCCATTTCCTCATTGTCAAAGGCCTTATGGTTCCTTTCCCTCCATAAAATCCAGCACACTCCCAAAAGAATTGTCTCTCATATACGGTTTCTCCTGTTCTTATACCCGATAGACCAGCCCCTAACATGATCAAGAATCAACCTCGGCATGACCCATGATATCTTGAACAATCCCAGCACAAAATTCCACAATTCAGTAGCAACTCGGTAATGAGCAGATGATGATTCACACTCTCCTCACAAGCCTTACACATATAACACCTATTGACAAAGACCATGTGCCGTTTCGGCAAATTGTCCCCGGTAAGGATAGCTTCATGGGATGCTTCCCACATGAAGAAAGCCACTCTCTTTGGGGCATGAAAGTTCCATACTACTTTCCAAGGGAAGGAAGTTCTATCACAATTGAGGAGCTTAAGGTAATACGATCTGACTGAGTAAACAAGACCCCTTGAGCCTATCCAAACCACCTTATCCCCCAATCTGTCTATGTTCTGCTCATTAAGCCTCTCCAAAAGCTGCACTACTGAGTCAATCTCCCGATTATGAAAGTTCCTTCTAAACGTGGCATTCCAGACTGACTTACCCTCTTCCATAGCCGGTACCGAACTTACTCTACATTCCTTATCCGCGGAGACATCATATAAATTCTGAAACACCTCCCTCAAACTCGAAATTACCACACCAGCTATCTCCCCAAAAACTCACGGAAGCCCAGTTGCCAACCTCAAAAGCAATGAATCTCTCAAAAGAATTCCACCCTTTCCTGATGCCTCTCCACACTCCCACCCCGAAGGTAGAATTGACCTCATTGGAAACCAACAGTGGTCCCCTGCCCCATACTTACAAACCACCACTTGTCTCCAAAAAGCTTCCTTATCTGAAAGATACCTCCACAACCATTTCCCCAATATAGCATCGTTAAAAAGTTTATGTTTTCTAACATTCAGACCACCCATTTGAACCCTGGAACATACTTTCTCCCAATTCACTAGATGAAACTTAGAGCCTTCCGACTGCCCTTCTCACTAGAAATCTCTTTCCAGCTTCTCCAATCTTCCAATCTTTGTCTGACTGAAACCGGAATCACAAAGAGGGACAGCGGTAAATTAGAAAGAGTATTCTTAATTAAAACTAAGCCCCCCCCCCACCTTTGAAAGAAGTTGACGCTTCCATCCTGCCAATCTTTCATCGAATCGCTCAATCACCGAATTCCACATCGCCCTACTTTTCGACAGTGCACCAATAGGAAGACCAAGGTAAGAGGCCGGAAGATATGCAGTTTTGCACCCAAAGAACGAAGCTAGATCCCCAACATTGTCCACAACCTCGACAGGAATAATCTCACTCTTGGAAATGTTAACACGAAGTCCCGAAACTGCTTGAAAGAATAGTAGTACCAAACGAAGATATCCCAACTGAGATTTATCTGCTCCACAAAAAACCAGCGTATCATCAGCGAATAAAAGATGAGATACCGACATCCCCCCTCCCCTCTCCTCCCAACCTTAAAGCCACTTATAAAACCTTCCATCACTGTCTTGTCTTCTCCAACATCCTGCTAAGAGCCTCCATAACAACAATAAACAGGAACAGATACAAGGGGTCTCCTTGGCGTAACCCTCTCGAGCTAGGAAAAAATCCCGATGGTTCCCCACTCACTAAAACAGAAAAGCGCACCATAGAAATTCAGCAGCGAATCCATTTAAAGCCAAACCCCATCCTTTCCAACATGTAAAGCAGAAAATCCCAGTTCACGTGATCATAAGCTTTCTCAATACCCAGTTTGCACAATAGCCCGGGAACTCCGCTTCTCAATCTGTTATCCACTACTTCATTGGCGATTAAAGATGCATCCAAAATCTGTCTATTCTTCACAAAAGCATGCTGCAACGTCGAAATAATCCTACCCATCACCCCTTTCAATCTTTGAGCAAGCACTTTCGAAATAATCTTATAAACGCCGCCAACTAAGCTAATCAGTCAGAAGCCTTTCAAATCAGTCGCACCACGCTTTTTGGGAATTAAGGCTATGAAGGAAGCATTAAAACTTTTTTTCGAACCTCAAACTAGAATGAAAATACTGCAACACCTCCATGATATCTCCCTTAACCACCTCCCAACAATGCTGAAAAAATGCCATAGAAAATCCATCGCGACCAGGAGCTTTATCACCCTCCATCTTTCGAAGCACCGCTGCCACTTCCTCAGTTGAGAAGGGAAGCTCCAACACTGCTGAATCGTCCGAACTGAGTCTATCAAAGGCCATTCCATCCAGATTTGGCCTCCTCCCCACTTTCTTCATATAGTCGCCTATAAAAATCTCCGATGCCTTCCTTAATCTCTGCCTCATCTTCCAGCAGCACACCATCAATCTGGACAGAACTAATCTTTTTTGCTGCTCCACACATCTTTGACATCCTATGGAAGAACTTTGTATTACTATCTCCTTCCTTAAGCCATTGCACCCGAGACTTTTGTTTCCAACAGATCTCCTCACAAATCAGAAGGCTTTTCAGTTCCTTTTCAACTGCGCCCTAATAGACTCATCTTCCCCATCCAGATAACCATTCCCTGCTCTCTCATCCAATCTGCAAATCTCATCAGAAATGATTTTGATTTTAACCTCCACCTTACCGAAAACTTCTCTGTTCCAAACTTTTAAATCCTCCTTAAGCAGCTTCAATTTTCTAGCTATTCTGAAGCTCGGATCACCTACCACCAAATAAGAATCCCATCTAGCCTTCATCCATTCCAATAATTCAGGCTCTTTTAACCACATATTCTCGAACGGAAAAGGGGATATTCCTTTAGAGATAACACTGCACTCAAGAAGCAAGGGAACGTGATCTGAAGATAGCCTAGGCAAACAAGACTGAGTAGAACCACTAAAGCAGCCTGAATTGTTGGCGCTCACCATTTATAAACCACGTGAAATCACCCCCTCCCAAAGTGATATCCACCAATTCCATCTAATTAATAAAATCATTAAACTCCATCATTTCTCTAGAATAAATCCGAGAACCCGAACGCTTGCGAGGAAATCTAACTCCATTAAAATCACCCCCTATACACCATCTAGCTTTAGTGTCCTTTAATTCAGCCCAAAAACTCTCCCTAGCAGCATTACTACACAGCCCGTAAACCCGAGTCCCCGTTATTGTCCAGTCTTTAACAAACATGAAACTGAGAAATTACCCAGTGAAGAATCTACTTTTGACAGAACTCCTCTGTCCCACATAATAAGCACACCCCTAGCTGCCCCTACAGATCCTAAGTGAACCCAATCCACCCCTCTGGCACTCCAAATACTATCAATAATACTGACATCGACCTTCTCCATTTTCGTTTCTTGAAGACAAACATGCGGTTTCCATCTCCTAACCAAACCTTTAATCAGAGTTCTCTTACTTGCATCATTAAGACCCCACACATTCCAGGAAACAATTTGTAGATGCATATTAAACAGTATTTTTCCTCCTTCAATCCCCCCCTGCCTGGCCCATGAACATATCAGCATTAAGACTGCTGCACAGTTGTTTAAGCCCCCTTTTACCCTTTTCCCTAGTCTTATTCAGTCTCTTACCGCTATCTCCTCCTGTTGATCTCCACTTCTTCTCGATGTCCAGAAGTAAATCCAGTATCTGGTCTTCAAACCCCGAACCAGACACCCCCAAAACTTTCTCGTTTAACCCACTCTGAGATATCCTCATCCACCTCGTTATCTGTAATGTACGCCATTTCACAATTATCTTCAGGACGTAAAATAGAGATCGGTGTACGGGAAATAGGTTCTCCTTCCTCCTCTGGCAGCTCCTCACAAAACGAAGAGGACACAACCCCAAATGTCCCATCGTGCGAAGGCTTCGCTTCCTGCTCCAGACGTATCTCAATAGTCTGGAGAACATCTACCACAACACCTTCAGCTGCCAACACCTCCTCCACAAAACAGCAATCCTCCGGCTTATCCCAATTTCCACTACCTTGACGAAGGTCTCTCCCGAAGACCCATTCCAGAAAATCCCGAGGTTCTGCCAATTCCGCCAAAGGCGAAGGCCCTACTTCGTCATGACCACCCAAAGGCTGACCTTCTATGACCTCTCCAGGCACATGCCTTATCGAAGACACCCCGCTAAACCCTGCCGAAAAAAGAGTTGAAGCATCCTCCTCAACAGCCATACCTGCCACCGACGAAGAACCAGCTTCTCCAAAATCGACCTTTGAGTCGAAAGACCCACCCTGCTCTACGAACTGGTTCTCCAACCAGACCGGCCCATCCAAAATAAAGGAGACCTTCTCAACTGTGTCCCTCAAAATAAACGAACTGGGCTTCAGCCCCAACTACCAAAATAGGATTAACTGGCCCACCCAAAGGAGTAGGATCTCCCAGAATTACCTCCGGCCCACCACTAAAAATTGCCTTAACAAAAGCTTGTTGGGCTCCCTGGATCTCAGGATGAAGAATAAATTCACTTGGGCCTTGAGTAGGAATGGGCCTAGATCCATGCCCCACCTTGATTCTCTCCCACCCCTAAAACAACACCATCACTCCCAAAAATATTCAAATTTGAATCTCTGGCCACCCACGTGCCGGTACCAGCGCTGGTACTACAGCCTGCCTCCTTGTCCTTTTTCTGACGCCACACGTAGCTAGACTGCGCGTGCGCCCCAACTTGTCTCCACCTCTCTTCGTCTTCTCGGTCTCACCTCCGCCACTCCTCCCCTTCCAGCACCGATTCTGGCAAACAGCTGTCGTCTCAACCCAAATAGGCACCTCAAAAACATTATCACCCTCCGCTATGTTAATCGAAGCTGGGAAATTAGACCTGGAGTGCACCAAAATTCTAGCCCACCTCAAATCACTCTGTTTCTTCGTCTCTGCGTCGACATAGATGAAACCTCCACACACGTCCCCAACTGCGCCCGAAACACCGTACGGTACTACCCCATAGGTGAACAGGTAGTCCCATAGCTCGAATCCACGCCGAATTAGGTTTCCCTCTTTCCCGAAGACAACAAGCAAGCGAACTCCATCTGTCCAAAAACAAAGACTACGCATTAAACACCCAAGACTTTGAAGAAAGAATTCTTCCCGCTTCCTCTTTAGATGGAAAAACGAATAGGAAGGACTTCTCAGCCATGACCCTTACACCGACACCACCCGCTGTCTTCCACCTAAGATCAACCCACCTCTGCATCTCCTCCTTGGTCAGCATAACGCAATCGTGCTCACCAACCTTCCCCACCAGGCATCTCTCCAAGAACGCATAAGCCCCTCTACAAGAGTTCACCTCCACCTGAATGTCCACTTCGCTACTAAGCTCTGGATTCCAAACACAAGAAACTAAGTCTGGCCAGGGGGGAATCTCCGCTGCTTCTTTGTAAGAATCAGGTGGTCTCTTGAACCCAGAAGGACTGAATCCTGCAAAACTACGTAGTTTTCCCACCACCCAACTCCACCCAGAACCATCTTCAAGGATACAGATCATCTTCTTCCTCCTTGACCCTTCACAGAAACTTTGAAAAACTTCCCCGCTCTGTTGAACTCGCTCGACAATGTGCACTATTTGCATCCTCAAAAAAATTCGAAGACATAATGATAGAGTTAAATAACGAAGAAGACATTTTTATACCACCCTCGTGTTGATAAAAAGCATGGTCATCCCTTTGATTCATGACCAGCGCCTAGGCTAGACCTTCGGCAAGTCTCCGTTCCCGGACTCATTATGTCCAGTATTTGCATCCTCAAAAAAATTTGAAGACCATCCCCTCCCTGTATCATTCTCGGTTGTTCCAACCATTCCTTTACAAACAATCCGCATAACATTGTAACTAGTCAAACTACCTCATCCGACCCAACCTTGTTGTCCCTTTCGTTCCTCACTCTCCCATGTCGTCACCACCACAAACAAGCTTTCTTGCAAACATCATCGGCAGTCCACTCCTCCCTACAATATTTCTAACACCAACAAGAAACTTATAAGACCAACTACATTCAGAATTCTATCAATTACTTGTCAATCAGAAAAATGAGTTAACTCAGACGCTCTTCTAATCCCCCTAGAAAGTATGTTGCATAAAAAATGTCCATATGACCACAATTATATGACTAGTCATATTTCCCAACAGCCAAGATTCTATTATAATCAGAATTAAAGACACCTCTTTTAGTCTCGCACTTCCCGACACAAATTTCTCCAAAGAGTAGTGAACTGATCTTTATCACAGCAACTAAACCTAAAGGGCATTTCACATTGAGCAGTTTCATATATCCTTTTAACCTTTGTTTACAAAAACAATCTCCCGAAAAAGAGCATAAGATCGTCCTTCACCATCAGAGGTTTCAGAGTCGAGGCTCCATCTTTACCCAATCTAGTAACTGTTCTGGCGAGGCCACTTTCACGCCAGTAACCTTAAAACCTTTCCACAACCCTAGATAGTTTAAATAGTCGCCTAAACATACCCGCCTAATTTTGATGAGCCCAACCCCTGATACACCCACACGCAATAAGAGTTTACTTTGAATAAATACCGACCAGTTCAAAAATCAACCCTGAATATTATCATGTAGCACATGTTGTTCCCCTACACTCTACTCACATGTGTGCTTCTCCACCATCTTTTCTTCCCCGAGGGAATTCATGGTTTCTTGCAAGGTTTACAAAGTTAACCACATACCAACCTGAGCTTGAAAAACCATTGTGATTCATCTACTAACCAAGGGGACTAGGACTACATAAGATCATATGCACTCTTTACAACAACCGTTCCCATCTCCACTATTGTAATAGAAATCACCCTACGTTGAAATAGTACCACCTTCGTTAACGTGGATGCCCACAAATTCCCATGTACTGCCCCAAGACTTATCAACCCCTACATGTACTGCCCCACGTCTTATCAACCCCTAAAAGGCCTTCGCTGACGTTTCCTATGGAGTAAAGGCACTGTAGCTCCATATTAGGAGCCCTTCGATCAAAACCCACCGCATGTCTCTTCTTGCCCTTGGGTTCAAATACCCACGAGCTAACGCAACGATGAACCTCGGCTGTACTGCATTTGAATTTATAGCCTTCCTTCGGGACCCTGGTCACCTCCAAAGGAGAAGAGTGAAGAGTAACTAGGAATCTGGTAACCTAGGCACCTTAGCGCCAATTGCCAACCATTGTCTTCCATGCCCTCATCACCTATGTTCTAGTTTCAATTTTAGACCGTACAAAATGATACAACTTACCCTCCGAACAACGCTGTGAAAACAATAATCTTTCCTTCATCCACGCCGATCCACATTGTGAAAACCCTCAAGTCTCTAGGGACGAACTCGCTATCCCCCTCTAAAAGAAGGGACGAATTGTATGCATGTATAAGACTAATCTAGTCTATTAGCTAAGCTGATAACCAATTTTCGTTTCATTTGAGATATCACTCAAAATCCAGCACCAAAAGTATGCTTAAACATGGACGATTGATCACTTTTCTTGTCTCCCGAGTCCCGACCATTAGAATTCATCAAGATCATCATTCCAAACTCCAACATTCTCTAACACACAGACATTAATACTCGTACCACCTGCACCCAATGATACGAACTTCTCAGAACTTCGTTGAAGATTGATTTACACACCCAACAACGGAAGCAAGTTTCGAAAGGATGGTTGTGAAGGGGATTCCTCGACCCTTGAATCAACAATAGGAACCTTGGCACAAGCCTCAACCCGCAATTGAATGAATCTAAGAACCTAAGATTTATGAAAGACACCACAATTGGTATGAACAAACCAATTGATAAGTCACTTGAAACAACTACAAGACTTCTCTTGTAGAAGCTCAAACAGTTTACAAGGAACCAACAAGTTTCGAAGAAACTCATAATCTCTATTATTAATCAATGGGTTAAAATTACAATGATAGAAGAACCTATTTATACTACTCAACTAAACATAAATTATTCTAGGACTAGGAAACAACAAACCTAATAATAAAAGGAAACACTAAAGAATTACCTGAACTATGTAGGAAACAACTAAGTTACTTGCGCTAACCAGGAAACAAAATCCAACCAAAATAAGGAACCTCAAGCAATTCCGTTTTTCTATAGGTCTATATTTCCAAAGTTGCATTTTGGCCCCCCTAAAGTCTTTCCATTAAGTCTTAAAAGCTCCCAAAGTCATCCTTGAACTTATGGGCTCACTTTTTAAGGCTTTTGCTCCCAAAAATTTTCATTTAAGCCCTCCAAGTTGCACTTCATGCCTTGTACACTTTTGATGGACGTTCCTTAATGTTTTAACTTTTAAGACCTTTCCTTTGCATTCCAAGGCTCTCGCTTCCAATGTAGAATCTCTACCAAGCAATCTCTTGGCATTTGAAGAATATCCAACAAAATAACACGAATCGCCAATGAAGCCTCGAATTAAGTTGATGTAGAACCTTTGAATCTTCCAATCATATTGTATGAAACTAGGAAGTCTTCACTTTGAATCTTTGATGCTTGAGTTCTTAGGCATTCACGAACTCTTCAAGTTTGATCAACATTTGATTTTGATATGGAATTGGGCTCGCTAGGATCACATCACCCAACAATCCATAACCACCAAGAGATTACCCGAATCTCGATAATACAAATGGCCCAGATCAAATCATGAATGTTGGCAAATTGCATGCCCTCCCTAAAAGAAATTAACATTGAAAATGCAAATATAGAGAAGGACCACTCACTTGGAACTTAGCTTCTTCGTCAAACTAAACGCCGATTGTGCTCAATGGTTGCAATTGTTATCAATGTTGCTTCAGGAGCAGGCATAGGAAGAAAAAGGTAGTGGATCGGGGATTAGGTTGAAGTGCCAGTCTCAAACACCTCAACACCTTCATAGATTTTCAGAGCTGATTATGATTGCCAATGGAGCTGATGCGGGAGCATGGGTCCAAGATGCAACTGATCAAAGGAACCAAAAGGGAGCACTTGAGGTTAACCTTGGTGGGTCAAAGCAGCGGGATTATGACAAGGTGACAAGTTAACAAGGATAAATGAAGTGTCCACGGGTTGGAAAGAGGGAAGGAAGGACGAGCATGATACATGGGCCGCCAACTACACAAGGGAATGGAATGGTTTCTTGAAAGGCAAGGTTAAACAAAGGCACGGGCTAAGGAGGTTCGAGGGGCTTGGCTTGGTAGGCTCATGGAAAGGGGGTACAAGGGTTGAAGGCCTTGCATGGCATGGCATGAGAGGTGGTCACCACATTATTGCGTGGATAGGGGGGACTGCCTCCATGAGTAGTGTGAACGAGGTTGGGTAAATTAGGTAACAATCTGCTAGAAGTTTAGGAGTTACTTGCTTTCTAGTTTAGGGTTTCCTTTTTATGTTTACTAGTAGAATTAGGGTTTCTTTTATGTTCACATTAGATTTAGGGTTTCTTTGTAAGCCTTTAAAAGGCCTTTACTTTGATTGAATAAAGCAGATTTGATCTTTAGAGAAAATAAGTAATTCTTTCAAGAACAAGGTTGTTCTTTCAAAAACCGATTTATTCTTCTTAAGGTGAGTGAAGCCGAGAGGGAATCAATCATCGGACATCTTTACGTTGAGTGAGTGAAGCTAAACCGGTGAGTCCGCAATTCGACTATCCTTTATTTTCTGTTGTGTGAATTTTCGAGGCAGCCTTGTGTGCAACCAAGGGCGTGGACTGTCTTGAATTCTTCTTAGAATTCTCGGCTTCGGTGAAGTAATTCGGATAGGGTGTGCTTAATTGTTGTTTTGGGTAGATTCTAGGTTGTTTAAATTGTTAAACAAGACTAGGGTTTTCGGGTTGAAGTTGTAAGGGAATTTGCTTATAGTCGGGTAGGGTTGTGGGACTTTTGTGTTCGTTTTTGGGGTTGTTGAGAAGAGTATTTGGAGCAGCTTTGGGGCTGTCCAAGTTGCTTGGGCAGATTGTGGTTTTAAGCGTCTCCATACGCATCATGAGCTAAAAGTTGCAGCTGTGTGTGAGCGTTTATCAAGGTTCTATAATGGTGGTGTAGGGCTTATCATGGTCTAGTTCAATATTACATGGAACATGAATTGTTGTTGTCCCCTGGACGAGTATAGAAACACTATACACTATAGAGTCTATGACATGCAACACTAGATTAAGCTTGCCATATTCTGGAAGTTGTAGCATCCTATGTCAAAGTTAATCCATTGATATTTTTACGACAAAGCAAAAACAGCCAAGTGTATGGACATTTCAATTAGGGCTTTGGAACCAAAACTAGCATAGTATGGAACATTTGCATCAAGATGCCATATAGCTAGTTAAGTAGCATTTTGATAGCTCATGGAACCATACCTCTGCATGGTTTCCCGCTCCTTACTCCTCAAACCACTGTTTTCCCATGGTCAACTGGCAGGCAGAATACCCTTCTTAAGTTTGACAAGTGTTACCTCCTTGCTTCATACTACTCACACCAATGTTTTCCCGTCGGCAACTGGTAGACAGAATCCCCATCTTATGTTTGACGTGTTACCTCGCACCATTCATTTAGAACCAACGGCAAATTAACAGAGACATAAGAAGACGAAACCACTTGAGCTAGCTAAGATCTGCGCAATAATTACCAACCCTTGAGCAAACATCAACCTGAGAGAGATAGGTAGCCTCAAGATAACCTCACACTGGTTTTTAATGAGATAGATCAAATTTTCTCTCTTGGAACAGCGTGGAAAGATGTCAAAAAGAAGACGTCAGCACAGAAGCTCCTTGCTAAAACCAATACTTCCCCTAGAATACAGATATGAAACATGGTTGAATACATAGTACATAGTAACATGAAAAACTCAAGCTTGGCAAGGCAAGCCATGAACATAGCGTGAGGTATCTAAATTCCAATCACAAACATATAAGTATCAAACAATCCAAAGCTGCACAGGACACGGCTTTGCCTAGCTATCAAGCTAAATGTACAGCATGTCAGAAGCCAACCAATTTACACTTCCCAGTAAGGCTTAAGCGAGGATGAACCTGATTAAGAAAGAAAGTGAGGAGGCAATGATTGCTTGGGTGCATATATAATAGATAGAGCAACTAAGAAACACTTTTTGTTCCCAACAATGGTCATAGGGCCACACTAAGACAAGAATCACCAAGAAGAGGATGTGGTTATAAAAAAATACCATATATTAAGATAATGAGATGAGCCAAAACTCTGTCTCGCAAGATACAAGTCAGTTACCTTCATAGCTCTGTCAAGATAAAGACTTTCTGGAATAAGATTTGTGTAGTCTAAAAGCAGCTTTACATTCTCAATATCACTCTCAATGCTATTTGCAACACCAGGATACTGAATTTTCATTGCAACCTGCAACCCATCCTTTGTGACCGCTTGGTGGACCTGAAAGACAATTTAGACAGTAAGCCCTTTAGCAACATAACAATCGGCTACTTTAATTACATGACAGAATGGATATGCGTGGAAGGCATAGAACATCAACATTCAACATGTTATAACGTAATGTAACACATACTAAAACTTGCAACAAGGGCATCGTCAATGACGGAATAGAAATAAATAAATAAATGAACTAAAGCTTAATTACACATGAAATGCATCATGAACAAATTCTCATATAACAAATGTATAACTATGAAGGACTGACTAAGAAGCATGGGAGCTATTACGGAAAGAAGAGACAACTTAGAAAGAGAAGTTCTAAAATACTAACACACATGCAAACAAATAGTTATATTCCGCAGGTTTTTTCCCAAGCTCGAGGGGTTTGAGACAAGGAGATCCTCTCTCCCCTTTTTTGTTCATCATAGTCATGGAGGCCCTTAGCAAACTTCTGGAGAAAGCTACTTTGGGTGGCTACATCAGTGGGTTCAAAGTGGGTGGGGAACACTCTAGGGGGACTTTGGTGTCTCATCTCCTCTTTGCAGACGACACTCTAGTTTTTTGCGGTGCGGAGCAGTCTCAATTGGGATATCTTAGGATGGTGTTGCTTTTCTTTCAGGCGGCTTCTGGGTTGCGCATCAATATTTCCAAAAGTGATATCATTCCAGTGGGCGATGTTCAGGATGTTAACGCTTTGGCTTCTTTTTTCGGATGCAAGGTTGCCTATCTTCCGTCCGTGTACCTTGGTTTGCCTATCGGAGCCACATATAAGAACAAGAATGTATGGAACTCAGTGGTTGCTAGATTCGAACGTCGTTTGGCAGGCTGGAAGAAGCAGTATTTGTCGAAAGGAGGGAGATTGGTGTTGGTGAAAAATACTCTCTCGAATTTGCCTACGTGCATTTCGTCACTCTTTGTAATCCCAGGTTCGTAATAGATTAGAGAAGTCGGAAAGGGATTTTTGTGGATGGTTGGTCTTCGCGGAAACTTCATCTTGTTAATTGGGACATAGTTTGCTCTGATTTGGGGAAAGGGGGCTTAGGAGTGAAAAATCTCAAATTGTTTAATGAAGCCCTGCTTGGGAAGTGGTTGTGGAGGTACTTGGTAGATAAGGGGGCCTTATGGAGGAAAGTGGTGGAGAGTAAATATGGCTTAGGGAATCATTTGTGGTTTCCAGCAGAGGTCTATGAAGCTTTTGGGGCAGGAGTATGGAAAGGTATTAGTAAAGGCTGGAATGCTTTTGGTAGGAATATTTCATTCGAGATTGGGTCGGGGGCGAAGGTGGAATTTTGGAATGACTTATGGTGTGGAGATGAGGTGTTATCCAGATCATTTCCAGAGCTCTTCTCCTTGTCTAGGGAAAGGAATAGTTTGATCAGCTCAATGCTCTCTTTAGAGGGAGGTCGAGTATCCCGGAACCCGACGCTTTAGAAGAAATTTTCGTGGATTGGGAGATGGATTCGGTGACTAGATTCTTTGAGCTCCTTTACGCTCAAAAAGTTGATGGCGAGTCTGATAGGGTGGTTTGGAGAGGGTCGAAGGACAGCAAATTCTCAGTGAAAGGTTATTATGCCAAGCTGTCAAATAGAGATCGGTCATCTTTTCCATGGAAGTCGGTGTGGAAGATGGTAGCTCCAAGTCGCGTAGCCTTTTTTGCATGGGAAGTGGCGAACGAGGCTATTCTTACCGGGGATAACCTGAGGAAAAGAGGGATCATATATGTTAACAGATGCTTCTTATGCAAGGAGAGTGAGGAGAGTGTAAATCACTTGGTTTTGCACTGCCCGGTGGTTGGGGATTTGTGGAACCTTTTGTTCCGCTTGTTCAAAGTGGAGTGGGTACTCCCGGAGACCTCCAAAGATTTGCTGTGGAGCTGGAGGTATTTTCGGCGTAGGAAGGAAAGAAATCTTTTGTGGGAAGTCGCCCCGTTGGGGGTGTGGTGGACAATATGGAAGGAAAGAAATCGGAGAGCTTTTGATAATGAGGAAGGACCTATTTCAAATTTGAAGAGTGCTCTGCTTCATCTCTTGTTTGTGTGGTGTACAGGGTCTGGGCACTTACATTCTCCCCCGTCTTCCTCTTTTGTAGATTTTGTGCAGAACTTTCCTTTACGATAGTTAATCTTGTCTTTTTTCTTCTTTGTATATAGGACGCGTCACTTGTTTTGACGCTCTGATATTTATATACTTTTACCATTATCAAAAAAAAAATAGTTATATTCATTAGCGAGAGAATGAAGAATTGATGCAGCAATATGGACTAATTTAGATCTGGAAGTTTCCAGTTGCTAGTACATTTTTGGTCTTTGTTCTAGAAATCTAGGTAGTCTGAAACTCTTGTGTTTGATAATCACATTGGGACTCTAAGTTCGACTATTAAGTCCCTGGCTGATCTATCTGTGAAATCTATAAATAGCTTTGCTTCAATCAGCAAGTGGCAGTCTAGAAGGTACAATTCAGCCTTTTAATCAGCTAATACAGCTTGGTTTCTCAACCAACCATTGCTTGTTTGATTCTCTTCCAACCTAATTATTTCGTCTCAAAGTTGCAGATTTACTGGATCAGGAATGCACAAAGTGGAAGGAACTCCAACAAATCTACTGGGAAGAAAACAGAAAAAACACAGAAAACGAAGGCTTAAAACATCAGCTAGTTGGTCTGGAGTTAAGAGTGAACAAAATGAGTAGCTTCTCTTTCTATTACGTGGAGTTCATGGGCACAGAGGAAAAATAAATTTCAAAGGCCAGGAATCACCATGGTACAGGTTGAAGGCTCAATGCTTAGTTTTCTATTCTTTTGTTCAAATGAGGCAGTCATCGACTGACCAGGTTCTTTTGATAGCTTTCTAAGTGATCTTTTCTGGAGAGCTTCATGCAAGGAAAGTTTTGTATACGCTTCTAATCGGCCCTGAATAGGGTATCCTTAAATACTTATTGTGTATATGGGTTTGCGCTGTTGGCACTCTCTTACTATACATTTACATATACATTCAACTTATCCCAAAAAATAAAATACAAAAAAAAAAGTTTCTTAATGAAACCTGCAACCTGGAAACTAGACTAATTTATAGAGAAGAATGAGGAAAACAATAAAGGATCCAGGAAAAATCCACAAAGTCAAGACTCCAATCAGTCTATCCCTATTATGAGAAGGATGCATAATATGAAAAATGGCTAAAGGATCAACAATATGGGAGTAATGTTTAGAGTCCGATAAACGAGATACTAAGAAAGACAGGAGGTAGGCCTGTCTGTATTCAGTGGAACTCTATTTCCATGATGTCACTGCACATTCGACTTCCTCTCCACATTAAAATTTTCAATAATCAAAGCATTGTTTCTTTTATCCTAACAATTTTAAATGTTTGCTCTTTTGCTCAACCACAATGCTTTGGTTAGCCCGTCATTTTTGGATCAGTGTATAACAGAGGATTGGATGGTTGGAAGCAGGATTGTCTATCAGCAGAATTACCCACTAAGGCCTATGTTTCTAACAACCACCTATTTTCTTTCTTTATGCACTTGGGAGAAATTGAGATGAGCAACGATATTTCTTTTCATAATGCTTCTTGGTAGGATGGATGGAAAATGAAGTAGTTTCGTTGCACATGAAGGAAAATAAGAAGAATCCATTTTTGTTTGGTAATGCAAAAAAAGAGGGAAGATATGAAGGATTCATTCAGTCACCGGCTTTTTCACTTTCCTCTCCAGTCTCCACTTTTTCCCCATTTGTATTTTGGGGGAAGGGGGAAGGGGGAAGGATTTTGTAAAGAGCCAAGAGATTCCTCACCCCCACCACATTTCTTTACTACCAAACAAAAGTGTGTTCATCCATCCCTCCACTTTTCCTCTATACCAACACACATAAGAGTACAGAGAAGATCCCAAGAACCAGTTTTCGTCTATAAAAAAAAAAGCTACTTTATATTTCTCTAAATAATTTTTCATTGAAAACCATGTCCTGTACCATCGATATCTCATCTTTTAAAACTTCAAGGTAGTAATTGACTATTCATGCAGAGCCTTACTTCTCAACAGTTACCTAAGGAATTACAGGCAAAGGTACCAACATTTAAAAAATGTGATCAGTAATAGAGCAAAAACATCTACTACTCTATTTGATTCTGCTTCTTCTAGAACCCTCTATCATCTATCTTTCTTAAACAGTCCACGCTCGAGACCCTTCACCGAATAGTGAGGGGGAGTGTTAAAACAACTTTCCCCCGCACCGACTAAATAACTAATCAATGACTAGTACATGACTTTAGGAGCTACTCCACCAAGTATTAATTGGCTTTAGGATGGAACCTTGACATAGTCATATCTGATCCAGGTAAAGCCCAAGCTGGCACTCAGGCTTCTCTCTACTTCTCTCCCTATCCATTCCCACAAGTAATACTCAAACCCCTCAAAATACTTCTAACTGACTTGCACAAGATAGAGGTAGACAACCAGAAAGTCAGACTACTAATTGAAGAGCAAAAAAGAATAAACAGATCAACAGAATACATGAACCAAATCACTCAGGCTTCTCTCTACTTCTCTCCCTATCCACTCCCACAAGTAATACTCACGTCCCCAAAGAACCTCTAACTGACTTGCACAAGAATCAAGATAGAGGTAGTGATGGGGAACAAGAGGATGAGCATATGAAGCTTTATTGATGAGGTATATCCAGCCCATCTTCAAGGGGATGAATTCAGCCTTAAGTCTTTTGATCTTCAAAGGGATGAATTCAGCCTTAGTCTTTTGGTCTTCAAGGGGATGAATTCAGTCTGTCTTTTGATTTTCTGCATTTATTTTATCTTGTCTTTTCCTATGCTCTAGACTCCCCATTTTGCAGCCTAAATAAAGGGGAGGTTATTCCATTGTTGGGGATCGACTTTTATGCAATAACAATTCAGTTTATTTCTTCTTTACAAAACAGCCGAAGTTGTTTGTTTTCTTGTTATTTTCTCGTCCGATTGAACAAAATCAATCACCCATCCGTTCCGTTCGTACGTTAACGAACTTAACTTCTTCCTACCCCGTCCTATATCAGTTGGTATCACGGCAGGTTCATGCAATTTTTCTACAAATTGCAATCTTGTTCACCATTATCCAGTTCAAACTGTTATGCATCACTGCTTTTGTTCATCACTGCTGATGTTCACCATCGCACATGTTTTCTATCAATCGCAATTTTCCAAAACCCCTGTACTGTTCGTCAATGGCTCAACTCAACATCATCCAACGTCTCACAGCTTTTGAACAACGATTTACTGCCCTAGTTGATGAGACACGGGCTTTGATTCAGGAAATGCGCGAACATGTTGCAGCATGCAAACCAATCCCAAACGTCGCACATCAGCAACCACCGGTCCATGCCGGCGCTATCCAACCACAACCAGACCTCTTTCATATCCGAGATGACTACGATGGGTATCAAATGAATGCTGAAATTCCAGCTTTCAATGGTTCTTTCATATTGGCTCAAGTAGAGCAAGATACTAGTGAATCCATAATAATTGAAGAGCCTACGGAAGAGATACTTCAATGCACAGTTGAAGTCATGGAGCAAAAACAGCTTGAAGACAACCACAACAATGAAGAAGAGCCATTTAAAATATTGGATGATAAAGTTCAGGAATACTCTAAAGCTATTCACGAATACAATAATCCTATATTTCAATGCAACGTCTTAGAGCCAAAAGTGTCAAAAGGCTCCTCATCATATGTCATCTATTTCCAAAAGTTATGGTCATTGTTTGGACATTCAAGTTTCAACATATGACTTCTCGGGTTTTCATTCTGTCACTTTAAAACTCGAGGGGTATTATCTCTTGGAATGTGAGGGGTATTAATGATGAGTCCAAAAGGCTAGTAATTAAAGCGGCATTAAGGAGATGGAGACCTCAGGTGATTTGCTTACAAGAAACTAAAATGGAAAAAGTTAACTGGAAACTAGTTATGAGTGTGGGAGGTGGCAGATGGTCTAAATGGGAGCACTTGGATGCAAATGGGGCCTCTAGAGGGATTTTAGTAATATGGGACAGTAGAGTAGTCAATAGAGTGGGAGTGATTCTTGGCAAGTACACTATCTCGTGTCTGTTTGAGAATAGTAACAACGGCCTAAGGTGGATTTTTTCGGGTGTGTATGGTCCTTGTGCGGATGCGGAACGTAGAGGTCTGTGGGACGACCTTAGAGATGTTTTTGACAAATGGAAGTTTCCATGGTGTATTGGCGGGGATTTTAACATCGTCATATTTCCGCACGAACGTACAGGAACAAAGGTGTTCTCCCCTGCCATGACAGAATTTAATGACTTTATTAATGAGATCCTCTGGGGAAGGCAGCAATAAGAATTTGAACAAATCACGGGAAAAGGGCAAGAGGGAGCTTAAGCAAGTAGCCTGAACTTTGAGATGTTAAAGGGGCAAGAAGGAGAGGGGAGAAGGAGGAAAAAAATTAATTGATATGCATCTTAAAATCTTATCTGAAAATGTGTGGGGATTAAATGATTTAAGCAAGAGAAACTTGATTAAAGGTTACTTGAAAAGTGGAAACCGCATTTAGTTTGTTTCCAAGAAACCAAAATGGAGAAAGTCGATGTTAAGATTATTAACAGTGTGTCTGGGGTACGAGATGGGTGGAATGGGAACATTTAGGGGCAGCAGGGGGTGTTTTGGTTATGTGGGATAGAAGAGTGCTAACAAAGGTGGATTCTCTTATAAGCGTTTTCTCAGTTTCTTGTTTGTTGAAAAATGTGGAAAATGACAAAGAGTGGGTTTTTACAGGAGTCTATGGGCCTTGTAATGGTGCTGATCGGAGACATTTATGGGATGAGTTAAAGGCTTCAAAATCTAAGTGGGATGTTCCTTGGTATTAAGGTGGTGATTTTAATGTAGTGAGGTTTCCACATGAGCGCTTTGGCTTGCGCACCTTCTCTAAGGAGATGAGGGAGTTCAATGATTTCATTAATTATATGGATCTGGTGGATCTTGTTTTAGGTGGAGGAGGAGAATTTACTTGGTTCAGGGATGGAGACCGTCAACAATTTTCAAGAATTGATAGATTACTGATTTCAGGGGATTGGGAGGAAAGCCTCAGTAGTGCGATCCAGTCTTGTTTGCCTAGAGTCTCATCGGATCATGTTCCATTGCCAAAGGGAAATCTCCGTTCCAATTTAAGAATATGTGGTTAAGAGAAGAGGGGTTCAAGGATTGGGTGATGAATAGATGGAATTCTTACATGGTGGTTGGTGATCCGAGTTTCAAGCTGGCTAGGAAATTATGTGGAATAGGGAGGTCTATGGATCGGTGGACATCAAAATTAAGGCTATATTGGAGGAGATCAGTAGGTTGGATGAAAAAGCGGGGCAAGACAGCTGGATGAGGTTGAAGATTCCCACAGGATAGAGCTCAAGCAGGAGTTAACGCATTTACTCATCAATGAAGAGATCAGCTGGAAACAAAAATCACGGGTTCAGTGGCTCAAAGAAGGTGATAGCAATACAAAGTTCTTCCATAGAATGGCTAGTATTCGAGGAGTGGAAAAGCGAATGCAAAAAATAAAGATAGATAGTGTAGAACTAGAAGAGAGGGAAGATATTAGGCGTGGTATAGCGGGTTTCTACCAGCAGCTTTACGAGGATTGTGGGTCCTTGGAGACCTAATTTGGACGGGGTCATTTTTGGAAGATTAAAGGAGGCAGATTCAGTTTCTTTGGAGCGTTCCTTCATCGAGGAGGAGGTGGTGACAGAGTTAAGGCTTATGAGTGGTGATAAAGCCCAAGGCCCAGATGGATTTTCTATGGCTATTTTCGAGCATTGTTGGGAGGTGGTCAAGGGGGACATTATGGAGGTTTTTCAGTTTTTCTATACCAATTCGCCTATCGAAAAGAACCTGAATGCTGCTTTCATTTCGTTGATTCCGAAGAAGAAAGGCGCGACGGATTTGAAGGACTATAGACCCATTAGTCTTGTTGGGGGCATTTACAAGCTAATTGCGAGGGTCCTTTCCCAAAGGTTGAAAAAGGTGATAGGTAAGATTGTTTCGGAGTTTCAACAAGCTTTTGTTAAGGATAGGAAAATCTTGGATGCATCCCTTCTAGCTAATGAGGTTGTGGACGACAGATTGAAAAGAGGTGTTTCGGGTTTATTGTGCAAGTTGGCTATTGAGAAGGCATACGACCATGTCAACCGGGACTTGGTGACTATATGATGGATAGAATGTGGTTTGCGGATAAATGGAGGAGGTGGATCCACTTTTGCATCTCTTCGGTTCGCTTTTCAGTTTTGGTCAACGGGGGAACCTTCTGGATTTTTTCATAGTTCGAGGGGCCTTCGTCAAGGTGATCCATTATCCCCGTTTTTGTTTACTCTTGTGATGGAGGCCTTGAGTAAACTCTTGGAGAAGGCATTCCTGAGGGGATTTATCAACGGTTTTAAGCTGGGAAGGGGAGGTGTGTCGGAGTTGGAGGTTTCTCACTTGCACTTTACGAATGAAACGTTGGTTTTTTGCAGGGCAAAGAAGGCACAGTTGGGTTACCTTCGTATGGTGTTACTGTTTTTTCAAGCAGTTTCGGGCCTCAGATTAAATATTCTCAAGAGTAAGATTATTCAAGTAAGTGTGACGAATGATATTAGGAGCTTAGCCGGCTTTTTTGGGTGCAAGACCGCGACTCTCCCTTCCTCATACCTTGGACTTCCCATTGGTGCTCCACTTAGAAGCAAAGCTATGTGGGTTCCGGTAGTCGAGCGGTTTGAGCATCGTTTGGTGGGTTGGAAGAAACAATTGCTTTCCAAGGGGGTAGGTTGGTGCTAGTAAAGAACACTCTTTCAAATTTACCGACCTATTTTCTTTCTTTGTTTGTGATGCCTACCTCTATCCGGATTAGTCTAGAAAAATTGGAAAGAGATTTTTTATGGGAAGGTCGGTCGGAGGAGCGGAAATTTCATTTAGTTAAATGGGATAAGGTTTGTGCTAGAATGCAAGAGGGAAGGTTGGGGGTTAGGAAACTTTAAGTCTTTAATGAGGCATTGCTGGGAAAGTGGCTGTGGAGGTATCTCGCGGAAAGGGAGGCATTGTGGAGGAGATTGGTGGTGATTAAGTATGGCTTGGGGGGTCATGTGTGGTTTCCTGCAGAGGTTGTTTCGCCTTTTGGGGTGGGGGTGTGGAAGGACATAAGAAAAGGGTGGAGTTCCTTTGAGAGGTTTCTTGCCTTTGAGGTGGGAAGTGGAGAGACAATTAGTTTTTGGGAAGATAGATGGTGTGGTGAGAGAAAGCTCAAGGTGGATTTTCCTGCGTTGTTTGAAGTCACTAGGGATAAGGGTAGTTTGGTTAGCTCGGTGTTGTCAAGGGAGGATGGTAGACTTACTTGGAGCCCAGTTTTCAGGAGGAATTTTCATGATTGGGAGGTGGATTCGCTGCTGCGATTTCTTGAGCTGTTACAGGCTCACAAGATTAACAAGGCAGAAGATAGAGTGATCTGGAAGGCAGCTGATTTTCACGGTTAAATCTAATTACTTGAGGCTGTTGAATTGTGATAGAATTGTTTTCCTTGGAAAGCGGTGTGGAAATCTGTAGCGCCCAAGAGAGTGGCCTTCTTTGTATGGGAAGCTATGCACGAAGCTATCCTAACAGTAGATAATCTCCAGAAGCGGAATATTTCTTTAGTGAACATGTGTTTCATGTGCAAGGCAAGCGAGGAGAGCGTGAATCATTTACTTCTACATTGTCATGTCGCTTCAGATCTGTGGAGTTTGTTGCTGAATCTTTTTAAAGTGCCTAGGGTGATGCCGAGATCAGTTTCTGAGCTGTTGAGGTGTTGGTCTGTTCAGCGCAGAAACACAGAAACAGAAACAGGAGCATCGGGGTTTGGGAGGCTGCCCCTTTGGCAGTTTGTTGGGTGATTTGGAGGGAGAGAAATCAACGGGTTTTCGACAATGAGGAAAAGTCTATTCCGGTCTTGAAGAATTCTTTGCTTTGCACTCTATTCTCTTGGTATGTAGAGGCTGTGAACTATCCACTCGTTTCAAAAATGTCTTTTGTAGAGTTTGTAAATAACATATCTAGTGGATAAAAGCTCTCGAGCTTTGTATACTTCTAGTGTACTAACGACACGTCACCTTTTTTGACGCTCATATTTATATACTCTTTACTTAAAAAAAAAAAAGATGGAGTTAATTGATTTACCTCTTGTTGGGGGGACTTTCACGTGGTCGAGAAATAGTGAGATGAAGCAATGCTCTAGAATAGACAGATTCTTGGTGTCAACTGGGTGGGTTGAAGGATTTGGGGGGATTTCTCAAGATTGTTTACCAAGGGTAGTCTCGGACCATGCTCCTCTTGTTCTTAATTGCGAAGGGGTGAGTAAAGGTAAGACCCCATTTCGTTTCGAAATCATGTGGTTCAAGGAACCTGGTTTTCTGGATTTGGTGAAGGAGAAATGGCAGTCCTACTTGGTAGAAGGTGACCCCTGTTTCAGATTTGCGAAGAAGCTGCAGTGGTTGAAACAGGACCTCAAAAGGTGGAATAAACAGATTTTTGGAAATATCAGGGTTAGGTTGGCTAAATTCTTAGAGGTGGTGAGATCCTTGGATGAAAAAGAAGGTGCGTCTGGTTTGAGAAGGGAGGAATATGCTTAGAGGTCTACGCTAAAAACAGAAATACAGAGACTTCTTAAAAGTGAGGAAATCAGTTGGAGTCAGAAAGCTCGAGTTCAGTGGCCGCATGAAGGTGATAACAACATGAGGTTTTTCCATAGAATGCCAACCATCCACAAGCATGGTAATCAGATTAGGAAAGTGTTAATCAACGGGGAGTTGCTGGAAAACGAAGGTGAGATCAGAAAAGACATAGCAGGGTTTTATGAAGGCATGTATAACATGGAAGAGGATTCGGCTGTTAAGCTGGAGGGGGTTCATTTTACCTCTATCAGTGCAGAGGATCAGAGGTGGCTAGATTCAGAAGAGGAGGTGTTCGCTGCAGCTAAAGGTATGAAAGGGGATAAAGCTCCAGGTTGATGGATTTCCAATGACATTGACAATGCTAAAGGATGAGCAGATGGGGGTCTTTAATTTTTTTCCACAGCATAGGAGATTCGAGAGGAGTCTAAATGCTTCATTCATTGCTCTCATTCCCAAAAAGGCAGGTACAGAGGATATAAAAGATTTCAGGCCATTAGTCTTATTGGAGGGGTGTATAAGATAATTGCAAAAGTCCTATCTATCCGCCTTAAAAAGGTTTTAAGAAAGGCGATTTCTGACTCATAACATGCTTTGTGGGTGGTCGTCAAATCACAGATGGAGTGCTTACCGCGAATGAGGTCGTGAATTCTAAAATTAGCAGCCAGGAGGCAGGATTAATTTGCAAATTGGATATAGAAAAGGCCTATGATCGTGTGAGCTGGGAGTTTCTAGACTACTTGTTGTCAAGGATGGGGTTTGGGAGATGCTAGAGGGAGTGGATGGTTTCCTGCATTTCGTCGGTGAGATTTTCAGTTTTGGTGAATGGGGAGCCAGCGGGTTTCTTTGCTAGCTCAAGAGGTCTTCGACAGAGAGACCCCCTTTCTCCGTCCCTGTTTATTATAGTGATGGAAGCTTTGAGTAGGATAATGGATGTTTCCATTTCAAGAGGACACATTAATGGTTTTAAAGTGAATAGGGAAAGGGGTCCTGAATTGATGGTTTCTCACCTTCTATTTGCGGACGACACTTTGGTTTTTTGTGATGCGGAGGCGAGGCAATTGGGGTATCTCCGTTTGGTTCTTCTATTCTTTCAGCCTCCGGATTGAAGATCAACATTCAAAAGAGCGAGCTCTTTTCAGTTGGGACGGCTGATTCTATGGACAGTTTGGCAGAATTCTTTGGGTGTAAGGTTGGTTCCTTCCCGACTTCTTACCTTGGCATACCCCTTGGGGCACAATCTACCAATAAAGACATGGAATTCGGTTATCGAAAGGTTCGAGCGAAGGCTAGCGGGGTGGAAGAAGCAATATCTGTCTAAGGGTGGCAGATTGACACTAATTAAGAGTACGTTATCTAGCTTACCTATTTATTTCATGTCCGTCTTCGATATGCCGGTTTCTGTGGCCAAGAGACTAGAAAAGATGTTTTTGTGGGAAGGTCAAATGGATGAGAGGAAATATCACTTGGTGAAAGGGAAGGTAGCTTGTTCCAACTTGAAGAATGGAGGGTTCAGGATCAAAAGATTAAAAGCCTTTAATTCTGCTCTTTTGCGGAAGTGGTTGTGGCGCTACTTAACGGAGAAGGGAGCTCTTTGGAAGAGAATTGTGTTGGCCAAGTATGGGGATGGGGACGATCTGTGGTTTCCAAATGAGGTGACTTTATATAGTGGGATGGCGGTTTGGAAAAGTATTAGGAAAAAATGGGATATGGTGAAACGCTTCATCTCTTTCAACATGGGTAAAGAGGACTCGGTTAAATTTTGGAGGGACATTTGGTGTGGGGATTTGGAGTTGTAGCGAGCTTTTCCCTCTTTATTTAATTTAGCCGTGAACAAGGAAGAGAATGTTAGCTTGGTTACGTTAGTTGACGGTGACGCCGTCACGTGGAATCCTGTTTTTAGAAGGAACATGCAAGACCGGGAGATGGGTACTCTTGAGGCCTGCTTTGAGCTGCTGGATAAACAAAAGATGGACAGAAATTCTGATGATTCCATTGTGAGGAATGGGAAGAAAGAGAAGCCTTTTTCGATTAAGTCTTTGTACCAACTTATGGTGGCTAGTGACAGGCCTTTTCCATGGAGGAGCGTTTAGAAATCAAGGGCTCCATATAGGGCGGGGTTTTTTATGTGGGAAGCTGCGCTCGAAGCCATCTTAACAGGTGATAACTTGAGGATGCGGAGAAAAATCTATACTAATTGGTGTTTCATGTGCAAGAGAGACGGAGAAAGTGTGAATCATCTGCTGATTCATTGCCCGGTTGCAAGTGACTTGTGGAGTTTTATATTGAATATGTTTTAAGTTACTTGGGTGATGTCAAACTTGATCAAGGAGCAGCTTTTGTGCTGGACTTTGTACAAGCGCAAAAGAAAAAACTGTTTTTGGGATGTTGCCCCACTGGCGGTTTATTGGTCTATTTGGAAAGAAAGACACCTTAGGGCTTTCGAGAACGAGGAAAGGAATTTGGAGGTGATCAAAAATCAGATCATTCACACTATGTATTTTTGGTGCGATGAGGCAGTTTTGACCGGATCTAATCCTTTTGTAGAGTTTGTGAATAACATTTTTGTTGGCTAGCGAGGGTTGGTTGTATATTGTCTATGTACATAGGACGCGTCACCTGTTTTGACGCTTTCATTTATAAACCATATTTACTGATCAAAAAAAAAAACTCGAGGTCGAGTTTTCTTAAACAAGGGGAGAATGATGGGGAACAAGAGGATGAGCATATGCAGCTGATGAGGTACATCCAGCCCATCTTCAAGGGAATGAAATCGGCCCAAGTCTTTTGGTCTTCAAGGGTATGAATTCAGCCTGTCTTTTGATTTTCTGCATTTATTTTATCTTGTCTTTTCCTATGCCCTGGAGTCCCTATTTGGCAGCCTATATAAAGGGGAGGTTATTCCATTGTTGGGGATCGACTTTTATGCAATAACAATTCAGTTTATTTCTTCTTTAGAAAACAGCCGTAGTTGTTTGTTTTCTTGTTATTTTCTCGTCCGATTGAACGAAATCAATCACCCGTCTGTTCATACGTTTAAGAACTTAACATCTTCCTACCCCGTCCTACATCAGGTCGACAACCAGAAAGTTAGAAAATAATTGAAGTGCAAAAAAGAATAAACAAATCAACAGAATACATGAGCCAAATCACCTGGCCTATACTGGCAGCAGCCATTGGTTCATAATCAAAGCTGGTCAACTTAGATGACCAGTCAGGACCTAATTCATCCTCCAATACTTGATTGAGCTGGCTCTTTGGCATCACATCGGCACCTTGGCGAACTATATCCAGAGCAGCCAAGATCTACAAGAGCATAGAGCATAAGATCGTCAATTGTTAAATTGCAACAACGACAGTACCAAACAAACAAACAGGAATCAAATTTTCATGGGCACAGTCTAAGTTCAATTTTTGTTAACCATAAAATCTAGTTAGATTTAAAAATCTAGTTAGATTTAAGATTCTAGTTATAACTTCAAGCCTTTATGGTTAACATCGTTTTTATTTTGGAAGAATGAATCATCTTGCTGGTTTCAATATGAATCGAGTAAGCTAGCATTTAGTTGGCTGCCATAGAAATCACAGGCGGAAAGGAATGATCAATCGCTGCGGATAAGGCTTCTCATGGCCCCAGTAACCCATGTGGCACTCCACCTCTGGTTATGCTGTGTACAGGACCCTTTTTTTTATAAGTATGATATAAAACAAAGCGTCAAATCAGGTGACGCATCCTTTGTACACTAGGAGTATACATATTAGTCAAAAGTAAGACTATTAACAATTCTACAAAAGAATAATTAGTCAGAATAGTCTCCGAAGACTCAGAACACCAAAGAAATAGAGTGCAAAGCATGATGTCTTCAGCTTAAGCATGGAACAAAGGAATCGTATCCCAAAAAAAATTCCTCCTTTTCTCCTCTTATAAATATACCAACTCAGCAGCATATCTTTAAATGAGCTAGGCATCACCCACGCAATCTTTAACATTCCCAGAATCAGATCCCAAAAATGCCTAACCACTCGGCAGTGAATCAACAAATGATTAACACTTTCTTCATCATATTTGCACATATAACATCTGTTTACAAAAATCTTATTCCTTCTCCGTAGATTGTCGCCCGTAAGAATTGCCTCATTACACGCCTCCCAAGCAAAGAAGGCAACTCGGTTAGGTGCTCGTTTTCCAAATCGACTTCCATGGAAAATGACTACAATTACTATGAAGCAGCACCTTGTAAAATGACTTAACTGAAAATATCCCATTTCTTCCTCCAGCCCACCTGACTTTATCCACTCCGCTTCCCCCTATTTGCACACCATGAATTTTTTCCAAAGAAACTCATAAAAGATTCCACCTCCCAGTCTTGAAAGCTCCTTCTAAAAATCGGATTCCACACAGCTTTCCCCTCATTCATTTGAAGGATTGAACTAATCAAGCAGTCCTTATTCCTTGCCAAAGTGAAAAGATCAGGGAAACATGTCCAGAATTCTGCTTCTCCACACCATTTATCTGTCCAAAATTTGATAGAAGAACCGTCCCCAATCTCAAAAGAAATATTCTTCGTGAAAGATTCCCAGCCTCTACATTCCCTTCCATACTCCCACTCCATAGGGAATATCGATGGGTTTTGGAAACCAAAAGTGATCTCCTTCGCCATATTTACTAATCACCACATTCTTCCATAGATCATTTCTTGCAACCAGAAATCTCCATAGCCATTTGCCTAAAAGAGCCAAATTGAAATTCTTCAACATTTTAATACCTAAACCACCCTCCTGTAAAATGGAACAAACCTTATCCCACCTAACAAGATGATATTTGCACTCCTCCGCTTGACCCTCCCACAGGAACTCTCTTTCCAATTTTTCTAGTCTATCACGAATCGAAGATGGGATCACAAATAGGGACATATAATAAGTGGGTAAGCTCGATAAAGTGTTTTTAATAAGAGTCAGCCTTCCCCTTTTTGACAACATCTGCTTCTTCCATCCTGAAAGTTGACTCTCAAACCTTTCAATAACCAGGTTCCACATCGCTTTATTCTTATATGGAGCTCCAAAAGGCAAACCGAGATACGACGAAGGTAGACTTGCTGCTTTACTTCCGAAAAAAGAAGCTAATAATTGAATATCAACTACCTCGCCAACAGGATATCACTTTTGGTGATATTAATCCGAAGACCCGAACTCATCTGAAAATACAGTAAGACTAGACGGAGATAGCCAAGCTGCGAAACATTCGCATCACAGAATACCAAAGTATCATCCGCAAATAAGAGATGTCACACCACCATTTCTGTTCCTTCTGCTCGACCCAATCTGAGCCCACCAATGAAGCCTTCACTGACTGCTCTATCCACTAGCCTGCTCAGAGCCTCCATTATGATGATGAAAAGAAACGGAGAAAGGGGGTCTCCCTGCCTCAAGCCCCTAGAACTACCAAAAAATCCCGAGGGCTCACCGTTAACCAAAATTGAAAAGCGGACCGTAGAAATGCAGAATTTTATCCATTTCTTCCATTTGTCACCGAACCCGATTCTATCTAGCAAATATAGCAAGAAATCCCAATTAACGTGGTCATACGCCTTCTCGATGTCAAGCTTACACAACAAACCTGGGATTCCGCTTCGCAGCCAAGCATCCACCGCCTCATTTGCGATAAAAGACGCATCAGAGACAGTACTTTAGCAACCAGTTTATGTCTACCTCCAATGAGGCTAATTGGTCCATAATCTTTCAAATCAATATTCAATAGCTCCGCTTTTCTTCAGGATCAAAGTAATAAACGTAGCATTGAGGCTCTTCTCGAAATAACTATTCACATGAAAAAATTGAAGCAAATTCATAACATCTTCCCTGACCACATCCCAGCAATTTTTATAAAAAGCCATCGAGAAACCATCCGGACCCGGCGCTTTATCTCCATTCAAAGACTTGAGAGCTACCACCACCTCTTCTTCCGAAAAGGGTTGATCCAGCACCATCATGTTCTCCTCATCAAGGACCTTAAACTGAACACCATCAAGCTTAGGTCGACGACTATTGTATTCTGAATATAAGCGTTCGTAGAAATCCACAATGCCTTCTTTAATTGCATCCTTGTCTTCTAATAACCTTCCTTCTATCAAAGATTCAAAACACTTCAGATCTAATTTCCAGTCTTGTGAATGCTGGCCATCCTATGAAAGAACTTGGTATTCCTGTCCCCTTCCTTCAACCATTGCACCCTCCATTTTTGCTTCCAACAGATTTCCTCACTAAGAAGTAACCGCTCCAATTCTCTTTTAGCAACTGACTGATGTTCCTCCTCCTCCACTGACAGGTCACCTAACTCAGCTCTTCTTTCTAGATTTTTCAAAACTTCAACAGCTTCCTGAATCTTTATTTCAATCTTCCCGAACACCTCCCTGTTCCAAACTTTGATGTCTGCCTTCAGAAGTTTCAATTTTTTTGCCAGAATGAATCCAGGATTTCCTTCTATCGCATACGATCGCCACTTCAATCTGACCCACTCTACAAATCCCGGTTCTTTGAGCCACATATTCTCAAATCTAAACGGAGATTTTCCTCTACAACAGCCCTCACACTCAAGCAATAAAGGAACATGATCTGATAAAACTCTAGGGAGAAAAGACTATACAGAACCACTAAAGCTCTCCTCCCAGTCTGCAGATGTGAGGAATCTATCAATCCTGGAGTGCTGATTATTTACACCCTTCCTAAACCAAGTGAATTCTCCTCCCGTGAGATTAAGATCTACCAATTCCAGCTCATTAATGAAGTCGTTGAATTCCTCCATAGCCCGAGAAAACACCCTAGCTCCAGAACGTTCTTGGGGGAAACGAATAACGTTAAAATCCCCACATAAGCACCGAGGGACATTCCATCTATTCCTTACCCTCTTCAGCTCCTCCCATAGGTTATGACAATTAGAATCAAAGCAAGGTCCATAAACTCCTGAGAAGAGCCACTCTAAATTATTTTCTACCATTTTCATGACACACGAAATCGAAAAGCAACCTCTATCAACCCCCAAGTTTGTCACCACCCTCCTGTCCCACATGATGAGAATGCCACCAGCTGATCCTACCGCCCCAAGAAAATCCCAGTCAAAACATCTGTCTCCTCCTAAACTGTTAATCACCTTCCGGTCTATTATCTCCATTTTCGTTTCTTGTAAACATACTACATAAGGTTTCCATCTTCTCAACAATGCGCTGAATTACAGGACCCATTTCATCTCAAACTTCATGTAGATATAAGTTTGGAGTTTTACATTGATTTATTAGTAACTTCTGTTATCCACTTCTTTTTGCGGAGTGAATGCAGATCCCCTTATCTAGTAATTTGCTACTCTTTCTATCCCTCTGCCTCTGAAAAAAAGAAACAGAACCGTAGCTCAGTATTGTCCCTCGCAAAACCAACTTGACATACAACTAGCAGTAGCACTCACAACAGCCATCTCATTACTCGGGCCAATAACGACCCCACTCCATTTCAGCTCATTTACTTTCTTGCGAAACAAGCAAACTATGAGGTTCATTTATACATGAAAAATAATCCACTAATGTTACCATCTACCTTTTGTCTCATACCCAAATACGCCGCGCAGAATGAGGAAAGTTACTAACGAAGGAAGTTTCAAAAGAGTTCACAAGGGCCTCCTATCAGATGAAGTGACTGCCCCGACCACGAGGATCTTGCCACAGTGGGGTGGTTTGAGAAGGGTCTAACGCATCTAGTGTTGTTTCCAAAGTGTAGAAACTATTTCAACAGATCAAGCCCATGAAATCCCAAGTCCAAATTGAAAAACTTATTAACCATGATAGAGGGAAAGTTAACAGAATTCTACTTCATGAAAAACTGCATTGTCTCTTGTTCTCTAAGTTTGAAACCATGGCATCTAAGTCTTAACAGAACAACCTCACGATTGGGTAGATTTTGAGAAAGTGTATAAAAGTAGGAACACCATACAAGAAAGTGGAAAAGCATGAAACCAAGTAAAAGAAGTATCAAAGTAATCCCACCTCCCAATCCACCTAAGTTCCATAATAACCACACCCCTGTAAGCTTGCATCATTGATGCCCATAAAGGGGAAAAGAACACAATCCTAACTGTCAAACTGAATGGGAAAGAGTCTGACTTCAAAATTGCAGGAATTTCGTCTTCATCAGATGGCCAAGTGAATCCTAAACACAGCAAAATAGTGATTAAGGGTACATCAGGGAAGGAACCTCTCCTTCCCAATTCCCTCTTTATCCAAATGAGACTCATGCCATAGTTGTCAAAGTCGAGAGGCGCTAAAAAGTCGATAGGTCCAAATTTGAGGCGAGAGGCGAGGCGCTAACAAGGCGCTCACGGAAATAATATACATACATACATATATATATATATATATATATATATATATATATATATATATATATTTATAGTTTAACAAATTTCAACAAAAACATGTCATTGTCAAATAGATAAATATGGGAATAAATTGGACATTAAAGATTGTTAAATATGGTAAATATTATAGCATAATTATAGGAGAGTAATTGTAGGAGAATAATTATAGGAGATTTGATTTATACTTTCCTAGAATAGATCCTACATAGTTTATAAATCTGTACAGCTTTTTTCAATAAAGATAACCCATTCTTTTTATTTTCAGTTCCAAATCTACAGTGCATAATAAATAAATTAAAATCCGGCGACCAATTAAATAGAATTAGACCAAAAATAGCTTGAAACTGTCCCAATCCAAAAACCAAGCAAGAGACTAACATGTATACTCGTCGGCTATCAGGTCTGTGGACGTCCGGCAAAAAATTCCGGCACCTGCGCGTGGGGCGCGTCTCCAATTCCAGCGACCTCCGGCGACGACAAAGGTACAGATCTGTTCACCTACTCACGGTGATAGCAGATCTGGCCTTAGATTGGATCAAAAGTGAAGATCGGAGGCTAGATCTGGAATTGAAATTTCCCGGCTATACTCGTCCGGTGTATACAAATTTATAAAAATTAAAAAAAACGTAAGTGAGCGACTTTCCCGATCTTTTAACACCTCACAACTTTCCAAAAGGTGCCAAAGGCGTCGCCTTTTCAGCGCCTCTTGCACATCGCCTCGCCTAGGACACATGAGGCGCTACACCCTCGCCTCGCCTCTCGCCAAAGGCACTCGCCTTTGACAACTATGACTCATGCCTGAGTCCAATTGTAAATAAAAGGAAACCTTTGCCATTATCACATCCCATGGTCCAAAAATAGTCAAGATTTCAGACAACCCAACAAAGTAAACTTTACAATTTTAAAAGCGGAAAGAGAATAGTTAAGGCTAGAATATCACCTTGAACAATGAACTCTTATGTGAATCCCAACTTTCAACTAAATTCCTACCAGGTGAACTCTTGTTCTTACTGATTCAAATATACCGATGAACCATGATCACTACTAAGAGCATAGCTTCAGATATCAAGAAATTCTAAGCATTAAATACATATAAATTGTCACGGGAAACTTAGAAGTGAGAAAATACCGGAGCAGGTACAAGGGATTCATCTTGGATACTCAACATCTGTCCTAATTTCAGTGCTGCACCACGCATCCTACATAAAGCAAGGGCCAGGCGTTCTGCATTTTTTTCAGATAGAAACGGAGATATAGCAGATGGTTTGTCCTGCATGTTTGGCGTGCCAAAGACAAGTCTCTTAGCAGATTCCTGAATTGTTCCCCAGGCAAGTCCAGCTCCTAGGCCAGCAAACCTTACAAACATAAGATAGGCATCAAGCTAACAGTCTGTGCTATGAATGATAACATTACAAGCATCTAACCAACGGGTTCTCCAATTTACACCCCACTCTAATATGGACACACTAAAGCTTCAATCACCTAATTTATTTCAGAAACATCAAATATATTATGCATACCACGGAAAATAAAATCATACAAAAACAAAGAGAGAAAGATGAGTCTTACTCTCTAAAGTAAGTGAACCACATTGGCGCGATAAATCATGCAGGATGCAGCATAACCTTTAATGATTCATCCCCCATCCCAAGATAAAGTCCCTCGTTCCATTTTTGAATGTTCCAAAAAGAGATCCTGTAAGTCTTTTAAGAAAGGTATTTTAGCCAATTGTCTATAATATTCTTTATAACTTGGAGAAAGAAAACGAAAGAATCCCACTGATTTGAAACCAACTGCATTTTTGGTGTGCTGAGGATACTAATACTTCCCATAATCACAATTATTCTTTGGTCGATTTTGTTAATAGATTTTCTATAGACTAGTACTTTTGTGTATACTTCTAGTGTACAAGGACGTGTCACCTGGTTTGACGCTTTGATATATAATATTTTACTTATAAAAAAAATTAAAGGAAGAACACAGTCAAATATTTTTTTTCAAAACATGTGTAAAGTCAACATGCCACTCTTATTTATCAAATAGTTCGTACATCCTACGGATCAAGTGTGTGGAAAGATATTATGAAAGGGTGGGATTCTTTCAAACGATCTATCTCTTTTGACATTGGTAATGGGACCATAGATTCTGGAAGGACAAATGGTGTGGGGAAGTAAACAGAGAGTGTTTCCTAATTTATATAACATTGCGGTTAATCGAGAAGAAGTGATGAGCTTCCCCTTTGTTACCACTGAATGGGATAGATTCGTGGAATCATGCATTTCGTAGAGATCTTCATGATTAGGAGCTCGGGGAGGTTGCACAGTTTTTTGATCTGCTATACGCCTTCAAGAGGCAAGGATCGGGGGAAGACAAAGTTTCGTGGGTGAGTACAAAGAATAGGAGATTCTCGATAAATTCAAATTATTAGATTCTAAATGCCATCTATCGAAGCTTCTATCCTTGGAAAACAAAGGCTCCCAGTAGAGTGGCCTTTTTTGTGAAGGAGGCTATCTTGACACGGGATAATTTGAGAGCTCGAGGGAGGATTTATGTCAATTGGTGCTTCATGTGCAAAAAAGAGGAGAGACTGCCAACCATCTTCTACTGCACTTCTATTGCACTGCTCTATGGCGAGAGAAATATGGAACTCTTTATTTCTCCTTGATACTATCTCACGGGTCATGCCTAGGTTTGTTTTAGAGCTTTGTACAAACGTAGAAGAGGGAATACTCTCTGGGAAACTGCCACCTTGGTGATTTGGTGCATCATTTGGAAGGAGAGGAATCGAAGGGTTTTTGATAATGAAGACTCAGACATGGATCAGATCAAAAAGGACATTTACCGGACTCTTCGCTTTTGGTGGATGGAGATGGACTCGAGTTTAAGGGGATTCTTTTGTAGATGCAATGGAATCCAGTGGTAGTGCGGTTCGAGCAGAGATTGGCAGGGTGGAAGCGTCAACTTCTTTCCAAGGGGGGGAGATTAGTTTTGATCAAGAACACTCTTGCTAATTTACCAACTTATTTCTTATCTCTCTTTGTGATTCCTGCCACAATTAGGCAAAGATTAGAAAAGTTGGAAAGAGATTTTTTGTGGGAGGGACAAACAGATGTGCATAAGTTTCACTTAGTGAATTGGGATAAGGTGTGTTCGAGGGTTCAGGAGGGGGGTCTGAATATCAGAAAAATCAAATTATTTAACGAGGCTTTGCTGGGAAAATGGTTGTGGCGATATCTCACAAACAAGGAGGCTTTGTGGAGGCAAGTGGTGGTTTGCAAGTATGGGGAGGGGAGTCACTGTTGGTTTCCTAACGAGGTCAATTCGTCTTATGGGGTGGGAGTCTGGCGAGGTATAAGGAAGGGGTGGAATTCTTTTGAAAGATTCATTGCTTTTGAGGTTGGTAATGGGGCCTCGGTGAGGTTTTGGGAAGATAGATGGTGTGGGGATATTCGCTTGAGGGAGGCGTTTCAGAACTTATTTGAGCTATCCACGGATAAGGATTGTAAAGTTAGCTCTGTATTATCTTGGGTGGAGGGTAAGCCTATCTCGGAATCCTTTGTTCGTAAGGAATTTTCATGATTGGGAGTTAGAGTCGGTTGTGCAGCTTTTAAGGATGCTTCAAGAGCGAAAACAGACAGGCCGACGGACAAGGTGGTTTGGAAAGGTTCGGGGCTCTCTTTTCTCGAAGCTCGTATTATTTAAAGCTTCTCAATGGTGGCGTAACTTCTTTTCCGTGGAGCAGCGGTTTGGAGGACCAAAGCCCCTAAGAGAGTGGCATTTTTCATGTGGGAAGCGACTCATGAAGCTATCCTAACCGGAACAATTTATGAAACGTAACATGGTTTTTGTTAATAGATGCTATATGTGTAAGGTGGCGCGGAGAGTGTAAATCATTTACTTCTTCATCGCCAAGTGGCTTTAGAGCTTTGGAATTATGTGCTTTGAGCATGTTTAATATGTCTTGGGTCATGCCAAGTTCGATCATTGACCATGTCGAGGGTTGGAATAGGGGTTATTTGAAGAAGAGTAATAGTATATGGGGGCTCTTTTGGGGGTGTGTTGGATTCTATGGAAGGAAAGGAACCATAGGGCTTTCGACAACGTGGAAATGTCGATCCTGAGCTGAAGTATTTCTTGATTCGTACTTATTCGGTTTGGAGTTCCGAGGCTGATCACTCTCTTCCTAGATTATAGCTTTTGTAGATCTTGTAAATAGTACAGATTTTGGTTAATCTTTTGGTTGGTATACGTCTAGTGTACAAAGGACGCATCACCTCTTTTGATGCTTGATATTTTATATATTATTTACTTATCAAAAAAATAAAAATTATTGTTTAATAGTTCTTTTGTGTCGTATACTTCCTGAGTACAAGGATGTGTCACCTGTTTTTGACGCCTGGTTATATACTCCCTCCGTTTTTAAATAATTGTCCTACTTTCTTTTTTTATCCGTTCCAAAATAATTGTCATGTTTCTAAGCTTTCCTCTTTAATATAACACTTTTACCACTTTACCCTTATTTTTTCTTCCTACTTTAATTATGACCACAAGTATAAGGGCTTTAAGGGAAATTAAATATTATACAAATTTTTATAATAGATTCAATTAGTTTTTCTTAATCTATGTGGCATGTCAAACATGACGATTATTTAGGAGCGGAGGGAGTATTTCTATCACTTATCAAAAAACAAAAAATTGCCCCGGGGGAGGGGGGAGTAGATAATAGCAAATGAGGATCTAAATACAAGAAGATTTTCTACCCCCATATTCTTGAGATAATTCTATTAACTACAAATTTAGCCATTTAACCTCCACCAAACCATCTAAAGAGGATAAAGGATGAAGAAAAATGCCAAGAGTCGATAGAATCTAACATTTACATACACTTTTTTTCTTTTTGTTAATGGTAATTGTATAGATATCAAAGCGTCAAACATGTGACGCGTCCTATGTACATAAGAAGTATCTACCAAAAAAACTAAGATATAGGGAAGTCGAGCACAAAATCTACAAAAGAGGCTAACAAGGGGATGTGAGATGCACACCACGTAAACATGAGATGTAGCAAAGCACTCTTCAACTCTGTAATGGACCCTTCCTCATTGTCAAAAGGCCTTCTTTCCTTCCAAATCGTCCACCACACCCCCAAGGGAGCAACTTCCCAGATAGTATTTATGTTCTTTCTCCTCCAAAAAAATCTCTAGTTCCACAATAAGTCTTCGGAAGTCTCCGGAAGCACCCATGCCACATTGAACAAATGGAACATAAAATTCCACAATTCCCCTACCATCGGGCAATGCAGAACCAAATGATTTACACTTTCCTCACTCTCTTTGCACAAAAAGCATCTATTAACGTATAAAAAGGCATCAAAACCGGTGACCTAGGAGTATATTATTACAAAAAGTTAGCCTAATGCTAAGCTATTCACAAAAACTGCACAAGAACTAATGGATGTAGTGGAATTCTCCAAAAATCCAGTGCACCAAAAATATAAGTTCTTCAGCAGTAAGTTCTTTTAACAAAGAAATCAGTCTTTCCTCATTAACGAACGCCATTTGATTCCTCTCCCACCAAATAACCCAACACACTCCCAACGGAGGTGCCTCCCAAGCACTATTTCTCTTTGGCATTTGTAAAGATATCAATAAAGAAACAGCTCTTTAATTGATCCCGGTATCACCCAAGCAAGGTTAAACAGATTAAAATAAAATTCCATAACTCCGTCACCACCCGGCAGTGCAACAATAAATGGTTCACACTTTCGCCATTCTCACACAAGAAGCACCGGTTTGTATAAACAAAATGACGCTTCCGCAAAGATTCATTCACCACCTACCACACACACACACACATACACATACACAAAAGTAAATTGTTAGGAGCTTTCGACTTTCAAATACTTCTCCATGGAAAAGAGTTCCTATTATTGTTTCCAAGATGTTATAGTAGGATTTAACCATGAATTTGTTGTGCCATCCTACCTTGTCTGTCGTTTTACTCCCAACCTTTTGAGAATACAACATGTCAAAAAATTGAATAACTTACTCCAATTCCCAATCTTACAAATTCCTATGAAAAGTTGGATTCACATTGTGCTGTTTTCTACCAGCTGCAAAACAGAAATAGCCATGGCATCCTTGTCAGTAGCTATGTCAAAAAGGTTTGGAAAGGTCCTCCTTAGCTCGTCGTCCCCACACCATTTATCTTTCCAAAATCTAACGGAGGAACCATCACCAATATGGATATGCTTTCGAAATAGATCCCAACCTTTTCTAATACCTTTCCCATAAGAATCAAAGATAGCCTTTGGCATCCAAAAGAGCACTCCTTCACCATATTTACTCACCAACCACTTTTCTCCAAAAAGAATCTCCAACTATCGCGTATCTCCATAACCACTTCCCAAGCAACGCATCATCAAACGTCTTGAGATTTTTAATGCCTAGCCCTCCCCCTCTCACATTAATACAAACCTTGTCCCATCTGACTAATTCATATTTTTTGCCTCCGCTTGATCACCCCACACAAAATCTCATTCCAACTTTTCCAGCCTATTATGGCAAGTCCATGATAGGGGTCAAAACCAAATTTTGAAACCTATGTAAAGTACTAGGCTCTCCAATGGTTAAAGTGAAGGGTATCAAAATTAGGTGTGGTAGATAGTACCACACCTAATTTTGATACCCTTCATTTTGACCATATATTTATGTCGTCATATGTGTTGGTACATTATTTTTCATTAGTATTTTAATTTTGTTTTTATGTCGTGAGATGCGTTGGATATATTTTTTTCAAAATTATTATTATACTCCCACCGTTTCTAAATAATTGTCCTCCTTTCCTTTTTGGCTTGTTCCAAAATAATTGTCCTCTTTCGAAACTTTCTTTTTTAGGAAACACTTTTATCACTTTACCCTTACTTTTTCTATCTACTTTAATTATGACCACAAATACAAGGCCATTAAAGGAAGCCACACATTGCACCAATATTTATAATTCAATCGATTACTTTTTCTTAAACAGTGTGCCAGGTCAAAAAGGCCGATTATTTAAGAACAAGGGGAGTATCAAATTTTGATATTTATGGTTGGAGATGATAATTTAATACCCATGAATAATGACCAATCGGTATCAAAATTTGGTTTTGATACCTATAGGGCAAGTACCACCATTGGACTTACCCTTATGCACTGGGCAGGAAGAACGAAAATCGACATAAAGTATGTACAGAAACTTGATAGAATATTCTTCATCAAAACTAGTCCGCCCCTTTAGACGGTATAAATGTTTCCTCCATCGTGCCAATCGACCATCAAATCTCTCAATCACCGGATTCCATATCACTTTATTCTTGAATGGAACACCAATAGGCACACCAGGTAAGAAGCATCGAGAAGAGCAACCTTACACCCAAAGAAAGAAGCCGAAGAAATCATATTAACCACATTACCAACTGAGAGAATTTCACTCTTCAAAATATTAATCTTGAGCCCCGCACTGCTTCAAAGAACAACACTAAACGAAGATATCCCAATTGGCAAGTCTCCACCTCACAAAAAACCACATTGTCGTCTGTTGAAAAGAAGGTGCGAGACCACAATCCCCGAATCTCTACCCCTCCCCATTTTAAAGACACGAATGAACCCTCCAAGCACTTTCAATCTACTCAGCGTCCATAATGAGAATCCAGAGAAAAGGAAAGAGGGGGTCTCCTTGTCTTAATCCCCTAGAGCTAGCAAAAAACCCAGTTGGCTCAACATTGACTATGACTGAAAAACGAACAGTTGAAATACAAAATTGAATCCATCTCCTCCACTTGTCCCCAAAACCCATCCTTTCCATCAAATACATCAAAATATCCCAACTGGCATGATCATATGCCTTTTCGATATCGAACTTGCACAACCAGGAATTCCACTTTTCAAGCGAGCATATACTTCTTCATTGGCGATCAACGATGCATTCAAAATTTGTCGCTCCCCCACAAAGGCATGTTGAGACTACAAAATAATTTTACCTATCACTTTCCTCAACCGAAGAGATAACACTTTCGCAATCAACTTATACATACTTCCAATCAAGCTAATCGGTCTGATATCTTTTAGCTCGCTCGCACCTTTCATCTTAGGAAAGATGACAAGGAATTAAAGAAGCACTAAGGCTTTTTTCAAAACACATGTAACATGAAAATGATGAAAGACATCTAAAATATCTCTTTTAACCACTTCCCAGCAATGTTGAAAGAAAGCCATTGCAAAACCATTCGGGCCCGGAGCTTTGTCTCTGCTCATAGAGCGAAGAGTTTCAGCCACCTCCACTTCCGAAAACGGATGCTCTAAAAAGTCTCTATCTTCCTGCTCCAAGGATTTGAAGATTACTCCATCTAGTGTAGGACACCACTTACTGCCTTCAGAGTAAAGATTGTGTTAGAAGTATTAAGGGTTTAGTTGCTATAAGGTGTATGTTTGGGGGGTCTTGGTGTAACATGTTTTATCACAAACATATATATATTTCTCTGCATAACCGTAATTAGGTTACGGCTTCTCCAACTCTTCTCTTCTCCTTCTTCTACATAATCAACATGGTATAAGAGCAGGAATCCTTCTAATCTCCTGTGCTGATTGTTCTTCATTAATCTTTCCCTTTTCTTTTTTTTCTTTTCTCTTCTTTCGTTTTTTTTTAGCCGTGGGTATGCGCAGTCTGGCTTGCGCACGTGTTTGAGTCGCCGGAGGAGATGCGACGTCAGTTGAAGGATCGCACATAGGAGGTTTGTGTCGCCCAGTCTAAGCGCTCCTGTCTGTCCAGTCGCCGTCACCAGAGGTCGCCGGAAAGTTGTTCACGCGCCCCACGCGCCGGCGCATCGTCGGAGAAGTTTGCTGGAATTCCTTCGGACCAAAGACGATCGGTCGCTGAGCACAGTAGGTCTCTGATTCAAGGTTGGTTTTTTGATTCGACAAGTTTTTAGGGGTTTTTCAGGCTAGATCAGTCACCTAGTCTTGTTTCTGTGGTTCTGTTTGGTTGCTTGTTGGTTTTTCGATGTCGACATCGGGGAATACGGGGACTACGGAGTCTAAAACCATGGTTTCTGAGGTTTTCTCCACTAACACAAAAATTACGGATAAGAAATTAACGGGCAAGAATTATTTAATGTGGCGGCGGGTTGTTGAAATGAATTTAAAGGGGCAAAATAAGGAAGATCATCTCACTACAGTTAACATCGGTACTCAAAGGAAGCAAAGAACTCCATTCAGTCGCCAACTTCGGTACTATGCAGACACAATGAGAACATCTGATTATTCTTGGTTTTTTAGCTGGTTTGAGATCTGAGTTCAGTACTGCTCACTCTCAAATTTTATCGGGCACAAGTGTTGGCTCTCTTCAGGATGTGTTCTCTCGAGTTCTTCGGGGTTCTCTCGAGTCATCTACAGTTGGCCCCACTAGCTGTATTGGTGATTCCTCTGCACTTGTGAGTCAGACATCTCACCCTAATCGGGGTCCGGAGACTAGTGGTCGTGGTGGTCGATCTTCTGGTAGAGGAGGTCGTGATGGTGGTCATGGTGGTCGTGGTGGAGGTAGGGAGAGTAGAGAGGCTCGTACTTGTTATCACTGTGGGGATACGAATCATGTGGTTCGTAATTGTTGGAAATTGCATGGTAAACCGTCTGGTGATCGATATGCGCATGTTGCCTCTCACACTGAGTCTGCTCCCCCACCCCAACCGTCTCAACCTAGTGAGGGCAAGGTAATATGGATGACTGATGATGAGTTTGCGAGATATACCCAGTATCAGGCTTCTTCCTCTGCTTCTTCCACTGCTACTTTTGTCCAGACAGGTATGCCCACTGCGTGTGTTTCTTCCTCTCCTTGTAAATGGGTTATTGATTCTGGTTCTTCTGACCATCTGAGTGGCAATAGAGGTATTTTTTCTTCATTCCTTCCATCTTCGACATTACCGAGTGTTACTGTAGCCAATGGGTCTACTGCTTCTGTTACGGGGCAGGGTGATATTTGTCTCACATCCTCTGTTTCATTATCCTCTGTTTTATACATTCCTGGTTTTCCGTTCAATTTATTGTCTATTAGTAAGTTTACCCGTAATCATAACTGTGATGTCTCATTTTTTCCCACTCATTGCATCTTTCAGGATCGTGTGACGAAAAGGATTATTGGTAGAGGGCAGGAGTCTGGCGGACTTTATTTCTTTAAGGCTTCATCTACTCCAGTTACGTGTTCGAGTGTCTCTTTGTCTCCGTTTCAAATCCATTGTCGTTTGGGTCATCCGTCTATGTCGAGTCTCAAGAAATTATGTCCAGATCTTTCATCTTTATCAGTTTTTGGATGTGATGCTTGTCAGTTTGCAAAGCATCATCGCATTTCTTATATTTCTAGGGTTAATAAACGGGCGCATGCCCCATTTGATGTAGTTCATTCCGATATTTGGGGACCTAGTCCTATTGTCTCGAAGTTAGGTTATAGGTATTTTGTTACTTTTGTGGATGATCACTCTCGTGTTACTTGGCTTTATTTAATGAGACATCGTTCTGAGTTATTTGATATTTTTTCTGCATTATGTGCTGAAATTAAAACTCAATTTGGTGTGCCTATCAAACATCTTCGCAGTGATAATGCTCAAGAATATTTCTCCACTATTTACTCCAAATTTATGTTAGCTCATGGCATGCTCCACCAATCCTCTTCAGTCGATACTCCTCAAAGAAATGGTGTTCTTGAGAGAAAAAATTGTCACCTCCTTGAGGTTGCTCGTGCGCTTTCGCTTTCGGATGCATGTTCCTAAACCTTTTTGGGCGGAATCTTTGTGTTAATCGCTTGTCATCTTATCAACCGTATGCCATCTTCTCGTTCTTTACGGAGCGATCCTCATCAAGTCTTGTTTCCTTCTGAGTCTCTATTCCCTGTCTCCTAGATATTCGGTGCATCGCCTTTGTTCGTGATCATCGTCCTAATGTCACCAAGTTAGATCCTAAGGCACTCAAGTGTATCTTTTTAGGTTATTCTCGTACTTAGAAAGGATATCGATGCTTCTCTCCTGACTTGAATCGATATTTGGTTTCTGCTGATGTTTCTTTTCATGAGTCGGTGTCCTTCTACCCTACATCGGATATTCCACATGTTGAGTTTGTTCCCGATGATGATTTTCTACTCTATCGGGTTGTGGAGTCCACTTCTTTCCCTTCCCGCGATCTACCTCGTCCTCCTATTCAACAGGTTTACACCCGACGCACATGCTCTCAAGGGAATATGCCTCCTGCTCCTGCTGAGTCCGTCCTACCATCGTCGCCCGATCCAGCTTCCGTAGAGGTACCTTCTGATCTTGATATTCCTGTTGCCCTTAGAAAAGGTAAACATAATTGTACGTTATATCCTATTTCTAACTTTGTTAGTTACGATGGTTTTTCTCCTGATCTTTGTGTCTTTGTTAGTGTCCTTGAGTCTCATTCTCTTCCTAAGTCTGTGTTTGAAGCAGTGGGTCATCCTGGCTGGAAGGCAGCTATGGACGAGGAAATGACTGCCCTTACGCACAATCAAACTTGGGATTTGGTTCCATTGCCATCAAGTAAACATACTATTGGGTGCAAATGGGCCTATGCTGTTAAGGTCAACTCGGATGGTTCTTTGGCTCGCCTTGTTGCAAAGGGGTATGCTCAGACATATGGGGTTAATTATACGGACACTTTTTCTCCAATTGCTAAGCTTGCCTCTGTTCGTTTACTTATCTCTCTTGCTGCCTCTTCTCATTGGCCTCTTTATCAATTGGATGTCAAAAATGCATTCCTTCATGGTGATTTACACGAGGAGGTTTACATGGAGCAACCTCCGGGGTTTGTTGCTCAGGGGGAGTCTGGGTTGGTTTGCAGACTGAAGCGGTCATTATACGGGTTAAAACAATCTCCACGTGCGTGGTTTGGGAGATTTAGTGAGGTAGTGCTTGAGTTCGGGCTTATGAGATGTCAAAGTGATCACTCAGTATTCTATCAGCGCAGGGGTGAAGGAATCATTTTACTGGTTGTTTATGTGGATGATATTGTCATCACGGGAAGTGATAGTGCAGGTATTAGTGCACTAAAACGGTTCCTTCAGGAAAAGTTTCAAACGAAGGATCTCGGATATTTGAGATACTTTCTAGGGATTGAGGTTGCTCGGTGCAAGCAAGGCATCTTCTTGTCCCAGAGAAAGTATGTGTGTGACGTGTTGAGTGAGGCAGGCATGTTGGGAGTGAAGCCTTCTGAGACTCCTATGGATCCGAATACGAAACTTACAGCTGAAGAGGGTGAAAGCCTTGCTGATCCAGAGAGATATCGACGGCTTGTTGGGAAATTGAACTATCTTCTTTGTGACGAGACCGAGATATTGCATTTGCTAGTGTAGTAAGTCGGTTTATGTCCTCTCCGCGAAGTACACATTGGGAGGCTGCTGTTAAGATTCTTCGGTATCTTAAGAGAGCTCCAGGGCTAGGCATACTACATCGAGATCATGGACATATGAGAGTAGAAGGGTTTGCTGATGCGGATTGGGCAGGACTCCTGCTTCCCCACTGCGAATTCTCCAGTCCACCAGTTCATTCGCTATCAAAGATGCATCTGTAATCTGTCTAACCCCCCCCCAAAGGCATGTTGGGAAGGAGAAATAATTTTTCCTAGCACTTTCTTCAACAGGCAAGCAAGAATCTTTGCAATTATCTTATACACCCCCCACAAGACTGATTGGTCTAAATTCTTTAATGTCCTCCGCCCCTATTCGCTTAGGGATTAGAGTAATAAATGTAGAATTAAGGCTTCTCTCGAATTTCTTATACTCATAGAAAGAATGCAACAGATCCATCACCTCCCCCTGCACTAAATCCCAACAATGCTGAAAGAAAGCCATCGGAAAACCATCCGGACCAGGAGCCTTATCCCCCTTTAAACTGAAGACTGCTGCTTTGACCACTTCTAAAGTGAAAGGTAATTCCAGATTATCTCTATCCACTGAATCAAGGAGACTGAAAGAAACACCCTCCAGATTAGGATGCCAGCTATTATCCTCCGAGAATAACCCCATATAAAAATCTGCAATACCAACTTTTATATCAGCATTTTCTTCCAGTAATGAACCATTAATCTGAACCTTCGAAATCTGATTTGCTTGTTTGTGGGACTTTGCTACCTGATGAAAAAATTTGTGTTATTATCTCCCTCCTTCAACCACTTGATACGTGCTTTTTGTCTCCAACAGATTTCCTCACTCCGAAGCAGCCTCTGAATTTCTATTTGAAGGAAATTCCGTCTGGTCAAGTGTTCATCACCCCAATCTCCAGTCCCTTCCCGAGTATCCAGATTCTTAACTTCCTCCATCAACCTATCCAATTTCAATCTGACGTTTCCCACAATGTCCTTATTCCACTTCTTTAAGTCCTCCTTCAACATCTTCAGCTACTTAGCTAAACGAAAACCAGTATTTCCCACCACTACATAAGCCTGCCATTTTTCCTCAAACCAATCCATGAAACCTGGTTCTTCTAACCACATCAATTCGAACCGAAAAGGAGATTTCCTTTTGTTCAAACCACCGCATTCCAAATGCAGCGGAACATGGTCCGAAGTTACCCTTGGCAAAACAGATTGAGAAATACCCCTAATTTTTCCATCCAAAACAATTGACACTAAGACCGGTCTATTCTCAAACACTGGGACCCCTCACTATTCCTTGTCCACGTGAACTCCCCACCTTCTAAAGGTAGATCCACCAAACTTAAATCATTTAAAAACTCGTTGAAATCCATCATAGCCTGTGTATAAACTCTGGCCCCTTTACGTTCTGCAGGAAATCTGACAACATTAAAATCGCCCCCAATACACCATGGAAGCTGCCATCTAGCAGAAACTGCTCTAAGCTCGGTCCATAAATTCTGACGAGCCAAGTCTGCACAAGGACCATACACTCCAGAAAAAACCCATCTGAAATCGTTATCCATGCCCTCAAAAATGCAAGAGACTGAATGAGATCCGACCAAACAATCCTTCCTGAAGACCACCCTACTAGCCCACATAACCAAAATACCTCCAGCCGACCCAATAGCATCTACATGCTCCCAATGTGTCCACCTACCACCATCAACACTCATAACCAGCTTTCTGGTCATACTATCTACTTTGGTTTCTTGTAAACAAATCGCATGAGGATTCCATTTACGAATCACTGTACTTAACACTTGACGCTTCAACTCATCATTTATACCCTGCACATTCTATGAAATTATTCTAATATGCATTATTAAACATTAAGATTTGACTCCTCTCCCTGCCCTCCCTTCCCATCATCGATGTCAAAATTAAAACTACATCGCAAATTCTCCACTTCCCTGTTACTTCTTAACCAAGGCTTTTTGCTGCTAATACTGCTATTCTTTCCCACTGACTTCCGGCATTTATCCATTTCTTTCAGCAAGTGCAAAATATGATCCTCAAATCCTTCACACTGTACCCCTAGGGCCTTCCCGAAATTCTTTGCCCTCCTTTTAACCCACAACGAAATATCTTCCTTTTCTTTCGCAACCCTCAGTGGCTCAAAGCCTTGTAAATCCTCAGGCCTGACCACTGACACTGTCGAACCTGCTAAGGGTTCTTCTAAATCTTTCACGGTCTCCTCCTGAACAGGTAACGAAACCTTTTCATTCTCTTCCAAAATCTGAACTGAGTCAGCTTCTTCAAGATTATTCTCCTCACCACTATTCTCTTGCGATGAATTCGAAGCTATATTTTTCGTTTCAAACTGGACCCCTTTGGACCCTTCCGAGACAGTTCCCTTCTCCCTACTCTGGCTCTGACTCTCTTCCACAAAATCAACTTCAATATTCGAGTCGACATCCGTGAACAAGCCATCAACAAGAGGAGTCGACTCAGACTTCTTATCAGACCCCCTTACCTGAGAATTGTTCGCTACTTGCTACTCCACTCTACTCTGTTTTTGATTAACTGCTTCCTTCTCGAGAACGGCCTCCGAGACGACTTCCGTAACCTTTTCGTCAACCGTAAAGGGCGTATCTATCTTCTCAATGGGATCCCTGTTTTGAGGAATTGGATCAGTCATCTCCACAAGCCCACTAACCTGGGCTACAAATCCCTCCACTGCCTCTACAGGAAAAGGCCCACTTAATGAGCCCAACTTACCTTTATGAGAACTCCTCAAATTAGGGCTACCAATAGGCCCGACCTTGAGTCCGCTACTTTTCCCCAAGTCTAAGCCCAAACTGTCCGAAGAAAATCTGCCTCTTACAGTGACGTCGTTTAAACCATCAATTTTGAATTTTGAATTCTTAGCAACCCATGTGCCATGCACAGTCGCTTTATCCTGGTTACAGACCTGCGCTATTATTTTCCCCTTTTGTATCACCTCCCTCACCCTCGCGTGAGACTCGCTCACTTTCTCCACCCTAATCCTCCTCATTCCAGCGACTGCTTTTCCACCTCCACCATCGTTCTTCCTCCACAATCTGCAAAAAGTCGAAGATTCAGCCCAGATTGGAGTAACGAAAATTCTTTCACCCACTTTGATGCGCACCGTGCCCGGAAGATTATCCTTGCTACACACCAAGATTCTCGCCCACCTCAAATCCTTCCTCGCAATTGTTTTATCATCTACACTGATGAAACCTCCACATGCTTTGCTGATATCATGAAAAACCCTCGACCGCCATAATCAGGATTCCAGCACTCCAAAATAAGATCCACCTGTCTGAAATTCCATCTCTTCTCTCTGCGAATCCGATTCGCCTCTACCTTCAAAGGGAACTCAAAGAGGAAAAATTTATCATGCATGTCCACAACTTTCACTCCTCCAGGAGTCCTCCATCTCTGATCAACCCACTGTTGGAGCTCACGAAGCTTCCGGTTTAGGGAAATCTAAAGACCCAACAGTCCCCACCAAACACCTGCCCAAGAAGTCCACAGTTCCTTTGCAAGAAGCCTCGTCCACTGAAACATCTGCTTCCCCCTCCACAGCTCCACAACTGTGAACCAAATCAGGCCAAGGAGAGATCTCCGCCGCCTCCTTAAAAGATTTTGGCCAATTGTGATTATTGTGTCCCTTCACTATACTGAAAGCAGCAAATCTGCGAAGTTTATCTGCCACCATAACCCACCCCAATTTGACGACACCTTCTGGGAAGTAAATCAAACCTGAGGCATTCTTCTCCTTGGCCACTACAATTTCTCGGGTCTTAGCCTGTCTCTTCTTCTAGCAAAGGCCTTTGAAACTAGAAAAACTCCACAGTAAATCGCAAACCCATTCGAACTCCATAGAAGAGACAAATATCACATGAGGTCTACCTCTATATCTTTCTACAAGCCGAAACTCTATGTGATCCTTGAAACAGCTCCTAAACACCTTGATTGTCTTCCTACCACACTGGAAGATCGTCCTATCTTCATCCAAAAGCTCCTCCCTCATCCTTACCACCAGATAGATATATATTAATGTATATATATTCATGTACATATGTTCGTGTACATATATTTATGTACATAAGTTTATGTATATATATTTATGTATATATATATTTATGTATCATTCAACCTAGAGTTTCAAGTATGAAAAACAACTATATGATGATCTTGGTTTTCCAAAGGAATTACACCCACTCTTTCTATTTTCTTTTTCATTCCTATTCTCCTTTCATTCTTGATAAATATTTACTAAATCGGTGGAAAGAAGCACATTCTGGATCAGCATCGTGAGGAGCACTCCTTGATCATTTCCACCAATTTAACAATTTGAATTCCTTCTATGTGCAGAAAAAGGTACTGTTAATTAACTTGCATATTCCCTATTCAGAATCCTTCGTATCTTGGTGCTTATATATATATATATATATATTCATAGGAGAATGAAAATGATTCACATATCAAGTCAGAATTTTTCATCGCATCCCTATCACCAGTCACATACTCCCTCCTCCGTTTCACCCTAAGAGTTTATGTATGAGAAATCTAATTATTATAACTAGAATTAAAGTTGGTCATAATTACAGGGATATATAAATAGAATTAAAGTTGGTCATAATTATAATAATGCTTGAGTATAATCGATAAGGTTGAAATGTTATGGAGATGATAAACATAATTTTTTAGAGTGGATTCTTAAAGTGAAAAGTGAACTCCTTGCCCGAATCGGAGGGAGTATATATATAATATACTCCCACAAAATTATGAGATGCATCACTTTAAAGTCCCCTTTAAAAAATTATGTTTATAATTTTCACAACTTTTCATCAATACTCTCCACTTGTATTGTAAGTACGATGGATGTGCTCAAGTATTTATGTAATTACAACCAACTCCATTACTACTAATGTATCACTTCGTAATTAAACTTTTCAAGTGTAGACTCTTAGAGTGGAACTCCCTACTAAATAAAAAACTAAAATGTACAAACCCGTATGCAAGAAGAAAATATTATACGCAAAGAGTCAACAATTTTATTTTGGCATTTTTCACTTAAATGAGTCCACTTTTAAAAAAATTAAGGCTTAAAGAGTATTATTTTATTACTAACGGGCTCCTAAGAGTTTTATTTTTTGAGTGACCCTAAAAGCAACACCAAAATCCCTAAACGTAACAATATTTAATGCATAAAATGACCTAAATATCTTTTTTAACATTTAATAAATACTCACTTTTAGCACACACTTGCGTATGTTTTATAAAACATCCGCTAGTTTGTAGCGGTTGTTTTGTCCGAAATCGAAAAAAAATGCAAATCAACAGTTTTTTGTTCGTAATTAAAAAGAAAAATAAATCAAATCAAAACCAATTTAATTCACATGTGATATCATGTGAATTAACAATAAAAATCGAATCAACAATAACACATATTCAAAATTACGTAAAAGCGGGAGAGGGAGGAGGTAATATAGTTTAAATGTGAAAAGGGGTTTTTAATGGCGTTACATTTAGGTGTTCTGTTATTTTTTTTTTTTTTAGTTTGAATTTCAATCAGGAAGTATTTGGGTTGAAGGAAGAGAGTAATATAATATACCATACTAATTAATAATACAAAGATACTCACAGGAGTAACTCACCCAAGAGCTCTGGAGAAAGGGGTGGAAGGAACTCTTCTCTCCTTTGGCCTCCTTTTCTTTTTAATAACCGATGACTGAGGCGATGGTGATGGTGAGGGGGGAGTCAGTTGTCCAACCGTAGCAGTGGCAGCAGCGTCATTTCCTTCCACACCTGCTGCTTGATCGTCCATCATTCGGAGGACACCGGAAGAGTCAGCAGGAACATTGACACTGCTGTCATCTGTTCGTGTACGGAAGAGCGCATCGACCTCCGGTTGGGTTCTACCGGTGGGCGGTGATGGTAACTGTTCTTGAATTGCATCTCCAACATCAGAAGACGATAATGATGAATGATGGTGGTAGACTGATGATGACATTGACGAAGATTGTTCAGGGCGGAGTTCCTCCTCCGCCACCGCCGCCTCGAAATAGACCACGCTTCCTTTATTAGTAGACCCATTGGTAGAATGGGCAATGGAATTGGAGAGAGTCTTGAAAGTTTGAACCTTGCCTTTGGTGAGGCCGGTTAGATCGGTGGCAGAAAGCAGGGCTCTCTTGATAAGGGATTGCAGTTGCAGATTCGCAGGATTATCGAGTTGGAGGCCTCGATTTACTGCCTCCTTGGCTACTAGGGACAATCCATTCACTAGCCTTCCTAGGTCCTTCGTTGATCCCATTTCACCGTCTACGTGAGGCAACCCTACGAGTGGATGTGGATGTCAAAAAGGCTCGCGAGAGACCCAGTAAAAGCAGGTTGGCTCAATCACCACCTTCCGACTTACTAGGCTAAATCACAAGCACGGCGGCACAGCCCTTTCAACCAAAAGCTCAAACCGGACAACATAGAAGCGTGGGTTTTTCTTTGGGAGGGATAACAACGCCCCAAAAAACTATCCCTACACCTCATTTAAAATAATTACACAAATATCATAAAGTAAAATGACCTAAAAAGGCTTTTTTAAACATTACACCTCATTAATTAATCTATACATCTTATTAAAATAACTATAATACCCATATACTAAAAAACAAATAATACTCCTTACACCCCATTATTTTATATTTACACCCCAAATTTTAAAAATCACAAATACTATACTAGAAACAAATAATACTCCTTACACCCCATTATTATATATTTACACCCCAAATTTCAAAACCACTAATACATGTTTTACGGGACCTCATTGCGTATTCTTCTTCCAATGTTTTTTTCAAAAAACTCTCTCAAAACCAACACCAAACATAATCACATTATCAAAAATAACATTATAAGGAGCTTAAAGAAGTCATGGGATCGGATAATGTAAGTATTTCTTTCACATTCTTCGATTAAAATTTGATTTTTTTCCCAAAAATTCGAACTGGGTTATACGTCTGTTCGGCTCTGGTGTGATGAACACCCTTAAGGCTGTTCGGCCAGTTTAAGGGTGTTCATCACACTCTGATCGAACACCAAAAGTTGTGTTCATCTCAGCCTGGCTGAACACTCTCACTGCTGTTCATCTCAGCCTGGCCGAACACTCTCACTTCATTCATCTCATCTTGGCCGAATGCCTATGAACAATGCGTAATCATGAATTTTTAACATGTTTTTTTTGCTTAATTTTCAGGAAGCAAACATGTATCCTACTGAGCACAGTGTTGTTGGTCATGTAGATGATGCGATCATTCCTCTTCAACAACAGATTGTTATAGATTACAACAATGTGTTTGTAAATCACGCATATTTTTCATCCCGAAATGACTTATTTGATTGGGTTCGTACGACCGGAATGGAGAATGGACTTGTGATAGTAATTACTAGGTCTGATAGTGGTACGACAAATAGAGGACATCAGTTGACTTTAGGTTGTGAACGTGGTGGGCAACCTCGTCAAAAAAAGCGGGATGATTCAAGTAAAGTAACAAAGAATAGCAAGAGAGAACGTGGATCGAAAAAATGTGGGTGTCCATTTCGTTTGAAGGGTATACAATTATGTGAAGGAGTATGGGAACTTCAGGTTGAATGTGGGTTGCATAACCATGCCGAGACCCCTCACATGCATGACCACTCATTTGTTGGTCGATTATCAGAGCCGGAGAAGGCTTATGTTCTTGACATGTCGCATGTCAATTCGAGACCTAAGGACATTTTGCAAGGTTTACACGAGAAGTTTCAAAGTAATAAGTCTTCAATACGGACTATTTACAATGCTCGTAGCAAGAATAACATTATCGAGCGTGATGGTCGATCGCAAATGCAGCAGCTTGTAGCAAAATTGATAGAGCATGGATATTACTACCATCATATGAGATGTGAGAAAACCAACACTGTCCAAGATTTGTTCTTGGCTCATCCAATGAGCGTTGAGCTATTACGTTCTTTTCCCAAAGTTCTCTTCATGGATTGCACTTACAAGACAAATAGATATAAGTTACCCTTGTTGGAGATTGTTGGTGTGACGTCGACAAATATGACATTTTTGGTTTGAGCTGCATATATGGGGTCAGAGTTGCAAGATAACTACATTTGGGCGCTTGGTATCTTGAAAGCTTTGATGAATCAATCCTCCTTGCCAACTGTGATAGTAACTGACAGAGATCTTGCGTTAATGAATGCAATTGAGGTAACTTTTCTTACCTCCCAACATTTACTTTGTCGATGGCATATCAACAAAAACATCCTTGCGAATTGTAAGAAATACTTTCGCACAAAAGTGCAATGGGATCAATTTACCATCTGTTGGAATTTTTTGGTGGATGTAAAAAATGAGCAAATATATGAAGAATACCTTAAGAGATTTCAGATAGATTTTATTGATTATCCTGCTGCGGTTGAGTACGCCATGAAGCAATGGATACGGCCGTACAAGGAAAGGTTTGTGTCGGTTTGGACGAATAATGTAATGCACTTCGACAACAACACAACAAGCAGGTATTTAAATGTTTTCAACATTTCATTGTTTTCCATAAATTTTGTCATGTAATAGAAATATTAATTGTATCTTATTTTAGGGTGGAGAGTCAACATGCGACTTTAAAAAGACATTGAAATCAAGTCAAGGTGACTTTGAGACATGTTGGAGACAGTTGCACACCCTGATTGAGACATCTCACATTGCAATCAAGGTGTCATTCACGAAAAGCCTTACAGTCGTTCTTCCGAAATACAAATCAGTTATATTTCAACAACTTCGAGGTTTGGTGTCTATTTATGCATTGAGTCTGATATACAATGAGATGACTAATATACCTGAAGATGGTTATATAGACCCGTTGTTGTGTGGTTGTGTACTTCGAAAAACATGCGGGCTGCCTTGTCATCATGAGATTGCTGAGTATATAAGAAATGACTGTCCAATTCCCCTTGAGCAGGTTGATTCATTTTGGAGGAAATTAGATATGTTACCTACTCCTAAGAATGTTGAAGTTTCAGTGAAGCTGGATATAGACAATCGATTCAATAGCACGTATGATGAGATTCGTGAATATTATGAGAACGCTCCCGAGGCGACCGAAAAGTTGTTAATTATTAAAAAAATGATAGAGGTGAAAGACGCGAGAACAAACTCCTTGATTGTTCCACAGGATGAAGTGCGCAATCGTGGTATTCCGAAGCCTGCGAAGGTAAAAAAAATATAAATCAACCAAGCGTGATCCGAGTTTGTTTGAGCATGTGGAGTCGATGATAGATAGTTGCTCCCTTTGTGATCAAGGATTGTTATACGAGATTGATCCATCGCAGCAACCTCACACGTTCACTACAGTTGCCCAGCTTAACGAAAAGATTCTGGTATTAATCTTCTTATATTTCAAGTATTGTTATACAAGGTTTGCTATATATATATATATATATATATATATATATATATATATATATATATATATTATGAATTTAATCTGTTTTAACTTTCAATAGGTTGTGCGACCACGTACGAGGGCCGGGAAAGCTAGTGGTAATTACGTTCAACAATTCCCGAAGGAATTTCGGCCTTTCATATTGGGCACAACGAATATCATTGGTGACGGTCATTGCGGTTTTCGTGCCGTGGCTGGGTTTATGTATAGAAATGAAGAGTCATGGAGCAGGGTTCGAGCAGGCTTGTCGATGGAGTTGATGTCAAACCAGGAAATATACACACGTATCTTAATTGAACGTAATCGTGTGACTAAAGTGAACGCGAGTCTATAATATAACGACATTAGTGCTCCCAAGGCATATTAGTTTGATGCAAATGATATGGGACATTTTGTGGCATCATATTACAACATTGCTTTCATGGTATTAGATAGAAAACACTGCTTCACTTACTTACCATTGAGGACCGCACCCCCAAATGATCCACATATTATTTGTATCGGAAGAGTAAATGGTGATCACTTTATTCAGGTTTGATCACTTTCGATTGCTTTACTTCACTTATTTACAATTGGTTGACATATTATTTGGTTTAAATTATTTATTGACAGCATCTCAATTTATTTGTAGGTTTTTTTACGTGATGGTTACCCTTTAGCACTTGTGCCATGGGTTTGGGACCAGAATTGCTCGTCGTCTGCTAATGCGTGGAAATTACTATATATTAATCGACAACTTTCGTATAGTGAATCTGTAGGCTCAGCTAGAGTTGTTGGTAGTAGTTCTGATAGTATACATTTGGAGTAGTTCTGATTGTATTATATTAAAAACATGTATTTAAACGTGTCATTTAAATTATGTATTATATTAAAAGCATGTTTTGTAAATTGGTTGGTTACAATAGGTAAGTTAGTAATTAATTTGGTTTGTGGTTATTAATTGTTTTTGAATAGAAAAGGGTAAAATATGTACTTAGGTGGGGTGTTTAGATGTATAGAGATTAATGGGGTGTAGAGATAGTGTTTTGGGGTGTGAATGTCCCCACCCTTTTTCTTTTGGGGTAAATTTGGGACGGTCCTTTTTTTAAAAGTGCGAGGAGGTATTGGTCAAATTTGGAGGTATGTTCCCTCCCTGTTAATTTTTGCCCCCACAAGTTAGCAAAGTTATCCAACCAAAAATTTGACATAAAGAGACTAAATGAATAGAAATAAAAAAAGAGTGACCCCTAAACATAACACTAAAAACTCTAAACGTAACATCATTTAATATATAAAATAACCTAAATACTTTTATAGACAATTATTAGGAAATGCTACAATTTACTCACTTCATTTACTCCTTCAACCAACTACCATCATCCCAATCCAATATTACTCCCAACTGATTTGAAAATACTTTCATTACTCTCAATCTATTTTCCTCACAATCCTCTTCATCTTAAAAAAAAAAAATCTCCAAACCCTCCACCCAACTCATAATAGGGTTATGATTGTAATACTAATGAAGATGAAAATGTTAACAATGATGATTATTTTCAGGTAAATATTGATTTTTGAATGTTTTTTCACTGAAAATTTACAAAAAAATCTGTAACTGGGCAAAACATCCGCTAGGACACAACGGATGTTTAGCCAAAGTTCTGCGAGTGAGCAGCGGATGTTTTATTAAACATCCGCAACAGAGTAGCGAATGTTTAAGGGTAGATTCGTTTTTTTAAAAGCAGATGTTATTTAATAGGTTCATTTTTTTGTAGCGGATATATTTAATTAGGACCGCTTGTCAATAGCGGCTATATATAAGAATAACCGCTACTGTGTAGCGACTATTTTGTTGAATTTGCTGGAAATTTGTTTTTTATATTATTAATTATTAATATGGTTTTATTGTTATTTGTTGATAGGATTACCAGTTTGAAAACATGAATAATTTATTTCCGGATGTATCTCATTTTTTGTGACGGATGACAAATTAATTGATCGAGAAACTGTAGAAAATGGATTAGAGATACCGGACGTGCGGAGGATATGTACTTTTACGTGTCCAGAAGTAAAACTAAATTTGATAACACTCATAAAGTTTGGTTGAATTGTGAGAATGGTGGAAAACATCGGTACGATGGTAAAAAGGATTTGAAAGATGTAAAGAAAAATGGTTCGAAGAAGCTTTTGTATAAATTTGAAGTGTATTTGTAGGAAGTAAAAGATGATAGTTGGAGAGTTAAAGTTAGCGAGTTTAACAATGCTCACAACCATCCACTTTCAATTGGAGAAAAATGGCACACTTCTGCATCGAAGTTGACAAAGGTTGAGATTTAAAAGGTTGATCAACTTTATAGTGTTAATGTGAAGCCGAAACAGATATTAAAACTATTGAAAAAGGAAAATCTTGATAACAGAAATTCGAGAAAGCATGTAGAGAATGCTTTGGTAGGTATAAGAAAGAAGAAAATGGGAAATAAATAAAAAATGAAGTATTTTTAAATGAGATGCGTCGACGTAGATATATTTTTTAGTTCAGGTCAAAGAGACTTGCCCAAAAAAATAAAGTTGTATTGACTGATGTTATGTTTGCCCATCCGAAGGCTGAAGAGATGTTAGTCTTATTTCTGTATGTTCTTCTTATGGATTCAACATATAAGACTAATAAATATGATTTGCCGTTATTGGAAATCATTGGAGTTACATACGTGGGGAATAATTTTCATGTCGCATTTGCATTCTTGAAAAATGAGAAAAGCGAAACATTTGGTTGGACATTACATCAGTTGCGTGCTTTATTAGCTCATGTTCGCCCACCGGATGTCATTGTCACGGATAGGGAGTTGGCTCTTATGAATGCAATACGAGATTACTTTCCAACGTCTCAGCATATGTTATGTAAGAGACACATAGCGAAGGATGTCGAGAAGTATGTAAGGAACTTGTTGGGAAGGAGAAGTTATACACTTATACTGCAACATTTATGAAGAGGTGGATCGATATAGTTGAGTCCAAAACTGAGGAAGAATACACAAAAAATTGTCGACATATGGAGGAATCGTGGGCAAATATTCAGGCAGTTGTTTGATATGTTAATTCAACTTGGTTGGAGCCCTATAAGGATAGATTTGTTTGTGTTTGGACCAAACAATACATGCATTTCGGCAATCAAATAACGAACAGATAAACTTATACGTTTATGAATGCAATATATTTATTGTTTATGAACATTATGTAATTTTTTTGTAACTGTGTAATATGTTACAGAGTTGAGAGTGCACACTCCCAGATGAAAAGATGGTTATGCACGTCAACTGGGGTTTCGATCATATATTCGATCAAATCCACGATGCTATCGAGTTGCAGTTCAATGAGATCTTCGCTCTATTTGAAAGGTCTTTGAACGTAGCCCATCCTTTGACATCCTCAAATTTTCTTCTATGTCGTTTGAGATTTAAGGTATCTTCTCATGCCCTTGAGTTGCTACAATACGATTGGAATACAACACAGTGTATAAACGAGCCAGTTGAGGGTGATTCTTAGAAGTGTGGGTGTTTGTTGAGGATAAGTTATGATTTACCATGTAGTTGTCAAATGTGGCACATGTAACAGACAAATATCCCGATTGAACCCCATGATATCCATGTGTTTTGGAGGACGTTGTCTATGGGTGAAGTTCAAGATTTGAGTACATCAAGGGAATCTGCAGCTGATTTGATATAAAAAAAAACTTTTATCAGATATGGACGGGACTCCTGAATCGCAACAATATCACTATGCTAAACTGTTTTTCGATGTTGTACATCCCCCAACTAACATTTCTGAACCAGAAATAGTGTGACATAAAGGGCATCCAAATAAGAACTCGACAAAGAGAGACCTCTCAGGTTTAAAAATGTTAAATGTTTACGTCATATTACTTTTTACATTTCTTTATAGTAAATGATTTATGTTTTAATGTTTATAATTATTTTCACATAAATAGGTTACGAACATGATAACCGTCAACCAGAAAGATAATCAGGGGGCAGAGGTAACGGTAGAAGTAGAGGAAGAGGAAAATGGCGTAGTTCATTATCATCAACGGGTAATTCCATTCCATATGCCTCTCACCTTCCACCATTGATGATCACTTTCATATCAAGTGTTATAGATGTCAAAACAGATGAAAATTGAGGTTTTCGAGTTATTGCCCACTTTATTTATCACGACAAAGAAAAATGGGATCATGTGCGTAATGACTTGATACAGGAACTTACTGACTACTAGGACTTCTACTCATCCATCAACTTCTTGGAAGGTGACCTTGAAGGATAGTTGGTATGTCTGAATTGACATACCTCTCCGGCTCCAACTGAGCATTGGTTGAATTTGGGCATGCTCAGTTTCATCATTACTACACGGTATCAGAGGATTGTGATTGTTTGTCTACTATATCGATTGGTTGCAATACATGGTTGCCGTTGCAAGCCCGGTCTGTTGATGGACAACCGCCACAACCCCGGACCATAAGTATTGACCTTTAGAGCCGTCAAAACGGGCCTGTGGGGCGGGTTTGCCCGCGGGCCTAAAAAGTCCGCTATGAAACGGGCCGAGGTGGGAAAGCCCACGAACATGGTGATCCTAAAAACCCCTAGCCCAACCCGCCCCGCGTAGGGTCGCGGGCAAAATGGGCAAGCCCGCAAAAAATGGGTTAATTTAATTTTTTTTATTATCAATTATTTGCATTTAAAATGGATTTATTCTACAAGGCACTGCTATAATGGCTTAACGAATATGTAAATGAACCAGATTTTAAGAAAAGAAGCTTGCTAATAAATGAATATACAATCAGGATTCCTTTCCACCACAACTGTCATCAGCTACTCTAACCAAACCCAAATATTGTATAGATTACGTACGGAAATCTCTGAATCAAGAACTTTTTAAATGACAGCCATTCCTTCACTGAAAGATGAACAACAGTTTCATCGAAAGCAGAACTCTTCTCTTCACATAGAGAATCTTCAGCAGGCTCTAGTGATTTAGTTAATAACCCTCTGAGCGGATCAAGGAAATCAATGCTCCAATGATCCAAAGAAACATCCTATCATAAAGCATTATCAATCTCTATCATACACGTAAGCTCTGATATGATACACACTTAAGCTTTAGATGAACCGGGCCCAGACTCAATATTCAATTATTCATGCCATACTCTTTTTGGTTCAGACTCCATCTTAACACCATGACTTGCTTACTTGCGCAGTCCTTATTTCACCCAGGAATGCGGATAGAAAAAAAGTAGCAAAAGCGGTGACTACTTAAATAAGGTAGAAAAAAGTGCGGGCAGCCCGCACCTGGCCCGCCCCGCCCCGCAAAGCTCGCAGCCGACACGGGCAAAACCCAAAAAGCATGTTTTCCAAACGGGTATCTAATACATCAGCCCAACCCGCCCCTAATGGGTAGTGGGGCGGGCATGCCCGCGGACTTTTGCCCTATTTGACAGCTCAATTGACCTTAGGTGGGTGAATTGTATCCACTTCATAACACTTGGGATGAAGCCTTCAAGTTCCCTGCCTCGTCTGCCCATTATTCCGATGTGGTAAGATTCTTGTCACCCAACGATACAACATTGGCTGCCAATTTGACATGATCGATTTACTAATTTATACATATATAAAAGGAGAGGAGCAAGTTTTGGAAAGTTCCCGCCAAAAGTGACTTTCCAAATTTAGAAACACTTCTAATTTGTATATAAGCCACTTTTTGCATTGAAAATTGAAAATTGAAAATGTCATTATTATGGTTGATTGGATAGATGATTTCAAAATTTCTTCACATTCTTATTTAGTATATTAAGAAAAATATGCATAGTAGAAACATGAGAGATAACAAAACCAAGTTTTTTTGTCAATTTCTTTGTATCAATATCCAGGCTAGGAAAAATAAAGATGGAGTAAAACAACGATTTTGAAACTAAATCATATACACACACTTTGAAGTAAAACTAATTTACAGACAATCAATTAATAATAATACCAAGATTTGACAATTCTTTCTCTATTTCATCATTATCAAAGTTATTATTGTAAAAAAAAATCTATAAATCGAGAAAGGATCAATTTTTTGAGACAGTTAGCTACATGAAAAAAATGGAAACCCGATAATTTCTGATTTTTTAGTTACTTATACATGTTTAAAAAATTAAGATATTAAAAAAGTACTGATGATGAAATTAATCAACATTCAGATCGAATTTGTTTGTTATTTAAACTAAATCACGAATTAAAATTAATAAACGAGTTTTGAAGTTAAACAAAGTTTTTGAAATATTTTTGGACACATGAACATACGAACAAGTTTCCGGTAAGTCGGTGATCATAGCTTCCGTTGCTGGACTTTCTTTTAGGTGGTAACCTTGGGGTTGGCCATCGTTGCAAAAAATGCGCAAAAAAATTAGCAATGTGTGGTGAAAATAGGGTAAAAGTATTTTCTTTTCGTTTATATACATCAACTAAAACAACGTAGTTTTATGATTGTTTACCGGGCCGCGGTCCAGAAGTTATCCATATCACTGTTTAAACCAATTTTTCGATGTCTATCCATTGATCGTTTGAATTTTTGGTTCATTTTCCTTAACCCATCTCCTACATTTTATTTTTCTTGGTTATATACTATTTTAATTATTTTTTCTTTATGTCTGATTTTTAAATTGAACCATAATACTTGAATTATTTTGTAAAAATTACCAAATTTGAAAAGTGTAGTTTTTAAGGTTTTATGACAAAACATGTTAGTATATTACAAACAATTTGCCCTTTGTCTGATATTATATGCACTATCATTTTTTTTAACATTAATGTAACTTTTATTTATATATATTTTAATATCATTTTTAATACGAGAAACACATAAGTGAATTTAAATTTTGTTGAGACTCCAGAGTAGAGAGTGTGAGAAAGTGAACCTCAATTCCATTGTTTAGAATTGCAATTGTGGGCTTCAATGTAAATTTTATTATTTATATCCAGGAAAAATATTAGAATTGGAATTGAACTGAAATTCTTAATATTTTTATTTTATAAATTGATTTTTTTCTCCAAAGGTAAAATATTTTCAAACCTAAAAACTCTTGATTTTCATTAATTTTTTTATTTCTATTAATTTGCTTTTACGTTTAGATTTTTAATTGAACTCTACATGAGAACCAAACAAAATAATCTTAATTTGAATGTTATAAAATTATGATATTCAATTCTACACATCGAACTCATAATCTTAGTGTTGCAATCATTTGTGTATTTTATTAGCACTAAAGTTTTAACTATTGTATTGATATGAATATAGGCTTCGTGTATCGCACGAGTGCTGTGATTATAATTTTCTATGTTTAACTTCAATTTTTATTGTACAAAGTAAACTATTTTGGTCAAGGATGTGTCACTTCGATATCAATTTAAAGATATGTTTAAAAAATTATTGTTTTTATTAACATATTTTTTTATAATTTGTTTTATATGCATATTGAACTCATGATTTTTCATATAATTATTCGATTATATGGTTATCATTAAAATTTTATATTGTTTTATTTATGTCAATATTGAACCGTGCATCACACGGTTGTGTTGTAGTATATATAAAAACATAAGGGCATAATTTTTAGAAATTTCCCGCCATAACTCACTTTTCAAAAATGGAATCACTTATGTTCTGTTTATGTCAAAAAAAAATTTGAATTTGAATTTGAGAAATATCATTTAATTACATCACATTAATGAACAATATATATTCTCAAAACTCAAACTATGAGTTAAATTTGAACGATACATACTCGTGAATATTTCAAATGAATTACATATTCTGATATCTCAAATTGTGAGTTAAATTGAAGGTTGGAACTCAAATAATGTTGTTTCGTAACATAGTCTATTCATTTGAGTTATGCAATGACACGAGATTAATTGTTATAAGGCTGAGAAACCATGTTTTAGAAGGTTGAGTTCTTTCAAAGGACAATTCTGGTGGTATTATTTTGATTCCAAGAATGTCACTGATACTATTTGATCCTAGAATTTCTTTCAAATTTCAGATACAACATTTTTTGTTGATTATGTCATATGCAATGTCTATGAATAAAAATCATGGTAAGTCATTGTCTAATATAAGACTACATTTGAAAACATGTTTTTGGTTTTCATCAGTTGTATGTAGTTTTGTCTAGAGTTACTATGTGATATTTATTGTTGCAGTAGTCGTACATGTTGAACAAAAATTATTGTACATAAAAAGTATTCCAAATTTTATATTATTTTTTTTCAAATTTATAGGATTTTCTATATTTAATTTTACTGTTTATTATTTTTTGTTTATTTTGTTCATATTAAAAAAATTAATTACATATTATTCAATTTTAATTTAGTATATAAATTTATACACATGTACAATTCGTGCAACGCACGGGTGCATCACTAGTTACTGATATGCCCGGCCCAAGCCCGGTCACGAGCAAGGCAGGAGCTAGCATCACGTGCCAATCACGAGCACAATGCATATGGGGCCCACATGCCCAGTGAGCAAAGTAATAGAAGCATCAAGCAGCGAGCAGTATAACTCCCATCCAAACCTGGCCGGGCAAAGGCCTTGCCTGTCCGACCAGGGGCCATACCCGGACACCACATTCATACCTAGCAAAGGAACCTGATTCATCCCGTCCAAACCTGGTCGAGCATTGGCCCTGCCTGCTCGACCAGGGGCCGTCCTTTGGATCTTAATCAAGTTCAGAAACAGTGCAAACTGAATACCCGGGCAGAGCCCTGCTCGCCCGGGCACATATATACCAAGCAGGAAGTACCGGAGGCTTGCTCTCCAAGACAAGTCAAAGGTTTCCATACTTGAATAGGATACTTGCCTTATCTGCTCCTACATCTGCGCGGCCAGCCGCCTATCATGCCTAAAATCAAGGGATTCACTCCTTGATTGATTTGGTAACTATGGAAACTGAATCCTAGACATATTCAACCACCTTTGGGGCCTATATATAAATACCTCTCCATAATCATTAACAAGGTACACACACTTTCTTGAGCCTTGGCACTCTGTCGATTTGCTTTCAGATTTACACACGAGACTTACTCTCACGCCGGAGGGGTTTCGCGAGGCCCTGCCTTGCACTTCCACTCAGGATTTCTTATGTTCTTAACAGGATCAAGGAAGGTGATACAAAGCCCAGATATCCTACCCAACTCAAGGACGGCCCAAGCTGTGATTTTGCCACATCAGTTTGGTTCTATTGCCGGGAAACGAAGTTTCAACACTTCCCTCTAAGTTTTTCCGGTAAAATTCGCGATTTTCTTTTGGTTACAATGGCTGGAAAAGGAATCAAACACCATGCCACCGTCAGCAACCAACAAGCTAGCAGCCACCAGGTTGGGAACAATAACCCCCCACCAAAGGCACCACACGGGGTGCAAACTAGAAACCAAAAGGTGGCTGCTGGGCACGTAACTCAGGGCAATGAGGTGACATATGTGGAAGAGCAGGTCTCCCAATATGCCAGTCAAAGCCGTGCAAGCCAACGCGATGCTAGGTTGGTTATAAACGAGAGGTGCAATGCTCGCGCCCAAGACCTCAGAATACAATTCAACTGCCAACGGGAGAACGACCAGGACAGCCACGTGAGTCTATCCGGGCAAAATCCCGATCAACAAGCTGCTGCTCTGCAAATTCAGGCAGAGTACTATAACAAAATATATGCACTTAACAAGCAGCTGCTTGCCTTGGGCCATGCCCCGGTACCAGTTGCAGACATGGTGTTGCCCGCTCTCAGCAACCCGACACTTGTTGGCGATGGCCATGCCTCCCAATAGTTGCCCGCTCCGAGCAGACGGATTCCCTCCGTCGTTCACGTACCGTGTGAAAGAGTGGAGGCGGTAAAACAAGCAGATGACCAGGCTGAGAGTAGATATAGCCGTCAAAATCTCTCCCACAGGCACCGTCATCGACAAGAGCACCATGCTTGGGAGGAGAGCCATGGCCGTCGTAGGGCCCGTGAGTGCGTAGAGGCAGATGCACAACGGCCAAGATACAAAGCTCAAGTCACACATGAGGTCGGATCCTCTTATGAGCCAACATTTTGCCCTCGAGTATGCGGCGACCAAACAGACCCAGCTCATTCTTCTCGACTCACGATGGACGCGGAAATGCGACTGTCCGAGAGGATGGAGGCCATGAAAAGAGACATGGCCCAGCAAAACATTCTATATAAATACACACACATATATTACTTACACATATCACATATATTACTTACACATATCACATAAATACACACACACATATAAGGTATCTATAAAACATTCTATATAAATACACACACATATATTACTTACACATATCACATAATTTGTTAAAAAAACATATTTAAAAAAATATATCAAAACAACCGCTATATACCCGCGGTTTTAATCAGAAAGAGCCGCAACAGACCAGCGGACGTTTTATAAAAATACCGCGATCCACAAGCGGTAGTAATATAAAACATTCGCTACAAATTTGTGGATGTTTTATACTACTACCGCTTGTGGATCGCGGTATTTTTATAAAACGTCTGTTGTGCCCTAGCAGTACTTTTGCGAAAACTTAAAAAACGGATTTCCATATTATTCAAACACCAAATGAACAACAAATTGAGATTGAACAAACAGAAAATAGATGGAGAGAGAGAGATACATATATTACACACATATATTACAAATTGAACAATTGAACAAACAGAAAACATATCAACAACAAATAGAGAGAAAGAGAGAGATACCTTGTCCAGAATTTGAGTGAGATTGAAAGAGTGATTTTGGGACTTTGAGTGAGCCTGTTGTGAGTGAGATTGAGAGAGAAAGGGGTCTAGTACCTGAATTCTGTTTGGGGGCATTGAGTTGGTACCTGAATTTTGTTTGTTAGGGGTAGGTTTGTTGATTTGTTATAATTGAGGGGTGTTATAGGTTTAATAGTGTATAATAATTGTTAGGGGTAGTGAGGTAGTTTCACAGATTAAATGGTGTTACGTTTAGGTGTTCTGATAAAAAAATGTGAGACCTAACTTAAAGTTAAGCTCAAGTTGAGGGACCAAACTATCAATTAGTGTTTCGATGGAAACATAACATATTACGCAGAGATGGATATCAATTGAGCCTTTTGAAACTCAAAGACAAGAAATAGTAGAGTGAGAGAGAGAGAGTAGCTTAAGATATTGCGAAAATAGAGAATTTTATTCTTGAAATTACAACAACTATGAGAGTGAATAATAAGGATAATCAACCTTTAGAAATCTTTCTAATATACTTGCAGGTTTTATAGTTGAATTTGGATAGATATTATTAGAGATGTATGAATTTCTTTAATAAGTGAATAAACTAAGATAAATGATATCAATATGTGTATTTTGTTGGAGAAAAAAGCTCAAATTTACAGTATGCTCCTTTGAATTTTCAAATTGCTACAACTAGCCTTAATAACTAACATATTGATACCTAACAAACCTGAATTAGTTAACTAAATACTTGTTGTTAGGATTTTCACGATCCTTTATGTACTGACATTTTCTAATAGACCCTACTAGGTTAAGTAATTGTGTTGTCTTTAGTTATTTTATTTCGAATGATATGGATATGTGTAACCTTTTAAAAATAAATATAAAATTTATTATTAATCCATTATCTTCAAATTAACCACTACTATGAATAATTACACATTCTTATATTTTCCTTTGTATGACTTACTATTAAATTTATTATACTACATAAATTGCAGAGCGCGAGCATACACTCACACTCATATAGACACACACACATAATGAGATTGTAAAGATGAATGATTTTTTCTTAGAAATTACAACAATTGTAAAAGTGAGTTATAAGGATCATCAACTAAACATCTTGAGGTAATGTTCCCAATATGTTTAAAATTTGTTATCGTAAAATTTCTTGGCAGACATTATTAGAGGTATATCATAATAGATTTGTTAGTGAGTATCGAGATACTCCCTCCGTTTTGGTCAAAAAGTTCATGTATGAAAAGTCTAATTATTTAGAGATATATATCGAGCATTAAAGTTGTTATTAATTACAATAATGTTTTAGCACAATCAATATGTTAATGTCAAATGTGGAGAGAAAAAATTGAAATATTATGAAGATGATAAACATATTTTTTAAAAAAAGTAGACTCTGAAAATGAAACATCCAAAAATAATATAGTTGACTTTTTGCTTGGAACGGAGGGAGTATTAAGCAAATCAGTGTCGCGTTTAGAGATTATCATTGAACAAACTAACATAAATGAGTTACAAAAAAAGTTATACTTCCAAGGAGATGAAGATTCTGAAGATATTTATGTTATTTCCTTTAATTATGAGTGAGTAGTTATCTAATTTTAGGATTAGGGGTAGCACGTAATGAATTTATAATTAAAGTTTTTATCTTTATGTTTATTATATGAATGTCATTCGTTTTGATTCGATATTAGTTTTGTTAATAATTATATGAAATTGTGGTAGCGAAGGACCGAAAGGTGAAACTTCTACGTTTATGTGATAATCTTAGTTACTAAAGTGAAGGACCGAAAGGTGAAGCGTAGGTAATGAAACTCTAAAATCTAACTAGAAATTCATGAGAACGACGATTAATTGAGTTTTTAGAGGCTAATTGAATTATATGACATAATGGGTGTTAGTTCCATGTATGTGATCAAATAGGCTAGAGGGGGTGAATAGCCTATGTTACCACTTTAAAATTTATCTCACCATTCATTTAAGAATATAGGTGAAATGCCTTTTAGTGATAAGACAATCTGAAGGTGAGACAAGTATGCCGGTAGTACTGAGCAGCAGACTTGTTCATAGCTGAATAATGAACTTTACTTGTAAATTGTCGATATACTGCTTGCTTAAAAAGAGATTTGGCAGCGGAAAGGTTCCGACAAAACAGATTTATCTTTAGAAAGTTTAAGCAGTTTACACGAATATATGTTTAGAACAATAACATACTTAAAACTTCTTCAGATGCATGGCATATGGGTTACAAAATAGATAGCTTTGGAAAATCAAAACCTTTTAAGAATTTGGAAAGAGAGATCAGAGCAGAGTTTGAAGAATATATAATATTTGCAAATACAATATTGATTTACTCAAAGGCAAACATTCTTAATTCATCAACTAAGACTCTCTAACTTGACAATCTACTTTCTTCCCCTGGATTCCTTCCCTAGTCAAGAACTTATCTTTCAAAGATTCTAGAACAAGTCAGGAACATGTGGAGTCAAGTAGATTCAACGTGAGAAGACAATTTTATGGGTTGTTCAATTAATCAATATTTGAGCAACTGAGTGTTGAGCACTCGATTCCCTTATGTTGGCCTATAATTGTACAACCAACAACCCTTGCAATGGAATACAAATCTGATGATATGAATGCAATGCAGACCAACAGTTTTTCCTCTTTCATGGACTTCTTTGGAGATTTGTCTTCAACGGAATCTGGAGTGTTTCAGCTCTACCAAAAGATTGGATTTCTAAGGAGCTGTAGAGATTGAGTTCTTTGAAGGAGATAAAAGAGCTCAAATCAAGAAAGGGATTTCTTGATCAAGACGATGTTCTCTATCTTTATAGCTTTTACAGATCACTCTTCCTTGCTTCTTACTTTTCTTACTCACAATCCACAGAACGTGTTTTGGAAAGGTCTGAGTTTTCCACAGTGATATTTGAGATAGCTTGATCGAAGATCTTGTTATTTCACTATCTCATGTTCTCATGTTGAAGAGAGATGAAGATGTTTCTTTTATAGATAGAAATCGATAGATTCGTTAAGACTATCTTCTAATGATCTTTTATCCGTTGCAGTGGTTTGTCGGATAAGATTGAATCTTATAGACTGTATGATAAAGATAGTCTGGAAGATATATCACTAAGAAAGGTTGTCTAAAAGTCAGACTGAGTAGATGTGTTGCTGTTGAGCAGGTCTGACGGAATAGTACACTGACATTTGGTTTTCCAATAAAGTAGATACATTTGAACTTGAAAACCAACTGTAGAGAGGAATATATGTTAAATAAAATCCAACTAGATCTTGTAGTTCTTAGAGTTGTCAAGACGCTCCTGTAAGTTGACTTTTGGAGAAACTTGAGCATTTTGTCGTTTCTGAACGTCTGTAATAATTCCACTGATGTTTTAACGTGCAACCCATGATGGATCGAAGGTGTGCTGGTTTGATGTTCCTTTAATGATTTTATCTCCTAGTAGAGAGGTCTGCTAGTCAACATAGTTGAGGAAGGAACTATCAACTCGTAGCAAATCTGTTGGTATGATATCTTTGGATAAGCTATCATCCTATAACAAGTATGCTGGTGCAGGTGTACTGAGTAACTGGTCTACTGAGGTCATCACGCAAGAGTAGTACTAAGACTCAGACTCACCTAGTATAAGACCTATGCATTGTTTAACAAAGTTGCCATACTACTCGGTACGCAGCTCTTTTAGTCACTTGTTAGAACATGCAGTAATGGGAACAAACAAATCAAGGTGTTCTGGAATATGTAAATGAATACGAATTGTTTCAGCATGCATATTCCAACAATCTCCTCCTATTTGTTTGGAACCATTACTAAATTGACATATACATAAAGCACTTAAGCAATATTTCAGTTCCTAGTAATAACATGCCTATACAATGAATGATCATTTTATCTCAAGGCATGTCATATGCTAGACTTACAAGCAACGACTTATGTATAGTCACCTATTGCTATTTACCGACTCGATAAATCAAAGTACAGGAGTAAAGCAATAGTAGGAAAACATTTTTAGATTATTTATAAGATATAAATGATCTGTTTGCTCAAAATCTAAAACGTTTTCGATTTCTTTCTTACATAAAAGATTTATACATGAAAGCATATTTTGGTAAGAAAGAATAGTGAATCTTTAAAGTAAAGAATATGTTTTAAGCATTTCTTTTTAAGGATTGTTGTAATACCAGTTTTTGAAATATATTTTGAAAATATATAGCTGATCCTTAAAGTAAACAATAGGTTTTAAAGCATTTCATTTTAAGAATTGCTGTGATACCAGTTTTTGAAATACATTTATAAAGACTTTAGAAGAGATGGAAGAATTTTTTTTATAAAAGTCTTAGTGTCACATGTTTTTTGAAGGTGTTTGAATAACAACATGTTTTTAAAGAGTATGTTTTGAAAAATCGTTTCAAGAGTGTTGTTTTATAGATTTTCTTTATTGACGATGTGATAACTCTGCTGATGAGAAGGTCAGCAAGGTTGTTTTTCAAGATATCATCGTTCAATAAGTGTGCCACATAGGCAAAGATGTTTCACTTTGTTGAAGAGGAAAGAACTTTGCTGATGAGAAGGTCAGCAAGGTTGTTTTTCAAGATAGCATTCTTCAACAAGTGTGCCATATTGACAAAGATGTATCACTTAGATTCATCTTGAAAGGGTAAAGTTTTTCACCTATATAATGTTCTCTATTTTTAAGGAATTTCTCCTCCGTAAGTAGAGATCATTATATTGTCTTCCATTTTGGTTTAGGGTTAATTTCTATTTTGTTGGTTATCTTATCTTTTATGTCAAATTATCTTCCTTAATAGTTTACTTTAATGTATGTTGTTAAAGAATGTGTTGTAGATTAAAGTTTCCTCCTTAATGGTTAATGTAATTGCTTCCTTAAAGTTTATGTTCCTTAATGTATATGTCAATCCATTAAAATTCTCCTCCTTAATGGTTGCAAGCATTGAGAATTAAATTCTCCTCCTTAGGAAGTTATCTGTAAGGATACCAATTGATGATATCAGTTGTTAGTTTAAGATGCTGAGTAAGTTCTTTAGAGCACTAAAATCAATTGTCAGCCTTATAGATTATGCAAGAAGTTTATGCTTTAGAGCAGGGAGAAAATATGAATAGACAATAAGGTTTTAGAGGTTTAGGATAGAGTTTTTGGGAAAGAAGACATATATTTAATAATTAAGTTTTTAAAGAGATTCCTACTGTAAAGTAAGATTAAATACCAGTTTTTGAAAAAAATAATAATTACAACCTCATTAGAATCTCCAAAACTTCCTATACTAGAGTCTAAATTATAATATTCTTCATTATCTGTAAGACTCGCGAATAATTCTCGAGTTATTAGCATTTTGCCTGTGATAGGAAGGCGTTCTTCATCTTGAACGGTTTGAAGAATCGACTGGAATACGTAGAGAAAGTGGCTGATATTCCTAGCGTACTTTTTGATGCTGTGCCGAGACATTTTTCCTCGCTGAACTACTTGGCTGATGAGAGAGAAGATGACTTCATTCCAGTTCAGGTCTACAGTTTCGAGAACCGCAGTGGTGAGGTTTCAAAGTCTTCTGGTGAGAATTTTTGACCCAGGGTCATAAAACAGTAGACATTGGTTCAGAATTTCACTTACGTAGTACAAATCTAAAGGATATTCATCAATGTCCATTGTACAGTAATCATCTTGAGAGTTGGTGCCAGTTCTTCGAAGCCATGACTCATTGACGATTAAATCATCAAGAGAAGATAGGCCAACTGAAGGAAGTTGAAACACTCTTGAGAGGCTTTCAACATTAAGCACTACATCCGTGCCTCTAATGCGACCAAATAAACTATTACCATTTCTCGTCGATGTCATCCTAGAATAGAATTCGTCAACCAGTCTGAGGCTGTAGAATTCTTCTCAAAAGGTGAGAATAGGGATGAGTCCAGATCTATGAATGCGGTAGAAAATCTTTCCTCCTACAGTGTTGTTGATGAGGAATTGTTCCGTCCTATATCGTTTGGCCTAGAGCAGAGGAATTGAGGCCTACTATAGTTACGAAACTGTCGACTATACGTCGATTGACTGGTACTGGGTTTCCAGTGTTGCTGCTAGATGAAAAAAGTCATGGAAGAATTTATGAAGGAAGAATAAAGATCTAGAGTCTTGAAAGAATTTGGCTCTTTTGAAGATGAAGTTAGGATGTATTGATTTTTGGTATTTTATGGAAGCTTTTTATAGGGTGAGGGAATTCATGAATTGATGTTTTGGTATCCGTTCCAAGAAAGTTATGACAGAGAATTGAAACATCAATTTAATTGATGTCTGTCATGACGTTGAATTTAAAAGGATGTTTGCTTTTAGGAAGAGCGGCGATTCATGATGATGATTTTAAGTTTGAATTTAATATTTTAAATTTAAATCATTTCAGACTTAATTTTGGGTTTTAATACTAATTAAATCTTTTAGGCATTGAATTTGAGAAAGTTTTGGTATTTAGAGAGGAAATGATATGGAAATTATAATACCGAGTTGAGTGCTCATGATCATGACTATTTTTCAACTCGTGCAGTGAAGTAAACGAGGGAAAGGTGGTGAATCGAACAATTGGTTGAACAATCAGGATTCTATTTTCTGTTATGCCTTTTCCTAATTGTATGACAACTTTTCCCTTGCTTAATTTAAGTGCAATTCATTGCTGTTTATTGTTAGTGATTTTGTTGCTTGAAAAAGATGGTTGCATATCACCTTTTACTTTTGTTATGTTTCAAGCCAGATAAGTCAATTGATCAGCTAAAATTAACTCAAGTTTGGAGGAGGACATTATAGTTTTGATTGAAGCTACTATTTCTATCTCACTATAGTCATAACCTTATTCCTATTTCTGTAATTTTCTTTAACTTGATCTTTTTTAGGTTGATCGAAGCTTGCGACAGAAAGAGAGTTTGATGTTAGAGCGATTGGGAATAGACAATAATATTTTTCATCCAAACATTTTTACTTCTTTCCTTATATACTACTTTTATCCTTCATTCCTTCCCTTATTGTACTGATTAACTCTTGATAATGATCCAGGTGGATGATCATGCACCATGAAAACCTTTTCAGATCCTTTAGTTCTGAATCATAACAATAACTGAGCATTATGATACCACATGACTATCATTATATGATACTACATATAGGAAGATTAGCCATCCCCTGTGACACTAACAATTCAGAATGATAAGTTATTTCTTCCACGATCCAAGTCCCTAAAGCTTTTAAAACAATAGGATCTTTTGGCTTTAGAGCCTTCCTGTACACAACTCCTATGCACAATAGAAAGGGCTAAGGGATTCAACTTGAAAGGAATTGTGATACGGAGTCAAAAGCTAGAACAACACAATTTGCCCCAGCTTTTTTGGACAGCCCTTTGGCCAACCCAAACCCCACCAAAACAACCTTAAACTCGTCACCCTACTCTCCTAAAAATCTGAATGTTTTTCATGTATCTTTCCCTTACAATAACAACTCAAACCCTAGCCTTATTTATAGATTTATTACAAAGTTAAAATCTGCCAGCAACACTAAACACTTCCTTTTAAAAAAAATCTCTAACCCACGCCTAAACAATTATGTTTGGACTGCCCAAACTATTACCCATTCTCGAGCAATCTGAACACCCAAAAGCTGCCCAAATATCTCCTCCTTTAGAACACGCCACCTGCCCTCAAACAGTCCACATTTTTTGATGCTCAAGCTGCCCCAAAACTGCCACCTTAATCGAGCAACAACCTGCCCACAAATTGCTCACCAATACCACGCCTAATCTGTCCTTATGTTCCTTGGCCGAAAGCTCTAAGGAAATTATAAACATCCCCGCCTTTGAAGAAGAAACAAGTTGCCACGATCTAAAAATAATAAAAAGAAGTAGAAGAAATAGAAAAGGATAGTCCGGCTTCACCAAACGAGCTTCACTCACTCGTCATAAAGAAATCCGGTTGATAAATCTCCTAAGGCTTCACTCACCTTGAAAAGAAGAATCGAAGAAAAGAACTACATATTCTTTGTATGCGTTTTTCACACCAAAAACTGATCTGCCGTTTTCATTAAAAAATGCCTTAAAAGGCTTTACAAACTTGACCTGATTCGAATTGGAAAAAGACTCCTAAACTTGCATGAAAAGAAAACCCTATACTAGTTATTAAAACAACTACTCTCTAACCAACTAAACAAGGAAAAGGAAACTGAACTTTTTAGGAAACAAAAACTAAAGGTAGATTCTAAAAAAACTAATCTAGCATTCCTTGTGTAAATAGAAGTCACGGTGGGCGGCCACCCTTCCAAGCCATGCCTTGACCCCTTGTTTGCAAGCCCACGCACCACTACCCTTCAAGTCGTGCCCCTTAGACCAAACCCACAGCTGCCATGCTCCCTCTTTACCGTACTCATGCATCTCTTCGGGATTTCCTAAATTAATGTTGTCTTGATCCCACGTTCCCGCATCAAATTGACATCATAAATTATTTCTGCATTCCAATGGAAGATTGTTGTGCGTTTAAGTGTTAATTTGAAGGCGAAGGCAAACAATTCTGACTTTTGGCAACCACAGCAAAAGTCAACTAATAATTAATTTTTTCAGTAGATTGATCGTAAACATGCTGCTTCTATTCTACAATTTTCATCTTTATTACTCTCGAAGTTATGTCATTGGTTTGAGTAAAAGTTCCTACTCAAACATCTTTTGGAACTGATGGTCATTTTATAGCATTCTCCAACTTGATAATGACGATTTACTTAATTCTTACCTCATGTCATCCTGTAAACCTATCCTGCTCATCAAACAATAGTTTGTAGGGATTTCTTCACAAGATCTTAAGAGCCATAAGCGCTATTGGTTTATCAAAGGTTTGTCTGATAGATTTTTTTAAAATGTATATCAAAGATTGTATGTTACTTACAATACCCTTTTCTTTTATCTTATTCTTGTTTCGATAGTCTACGTAAGTATATGCTTAGTATTTTTGGAGAGGTGAATTTTGACAATAATAATGCTCTAGTTTAAGTACACACTGCTTTTGCAAATTTTGAGAGAAAATCAGCAAACACATTAAAGCTTCCCGAGGGAGCCAAAGGACCATGCCTTAGGTTTCTAAAGATCATGTCTAGATAGCGTCTTCATATTCATTTTCCTCTCAAGTTCTTGGCACTAAGTATATATAGAGGCGTCGTCGTCGTAACATTCTTGTAATTTTTCAAACAAGATTAAACATGTGGTAAAAAAAACTACTTAGACGGACTGCCCTGCCACAAATCAAAAGTAAGATTTAAATTAATTACAAGTAGATTGAAAGTACTCGTGATGAAGGTGTACGAACTTGAGAAACAAAAGAAATATACAAAATAGCTTCTATACATTTTTGGACTGAAGAATACAAGATTGTGTTTGTTTAATTGAAATTTTTCCGAATGTACTGGTTTATTATTGTTATCATCTCTTGCTTTAGCTTTCAGTGCACAACCGTTTCGATCCTTTTATAATGGGCATTTATTTTCAGGAAAGATGACGGTTAATGGTGTAAATGCAGACATGGAAGGTTGTGATTCTTGTACAAACAAGGTAACAATTTTGCTAATGTATGATAAGAGCCTTGTGACTGTATCTGATTCAGACATTAACTTGTTTGATCTTGTATCGTCTGCTCGCACTTCAAAGGGTTAATAAAAAATATACTATTGTACTTGTGTTGTGTTGCTGGTTGGTAAAAATTGTGATTGTATCTTGTTTGATCTTGTATCGTCTGTGCATATATGTTTGTTCTTTTATACAAACGCCTTCTCTGGTTCCAACAATGTAGAAATCTGAAACTGTGTATTTTATCCTATCTTCTTGGACATGCTTCCTGAAATATTTCATAATTGTTTTTGGGCCTGATCATCCTTTCATACTTTCGAGTCTCTAAATAGAAAACTTCAGCTCTTTCTGAATATTCAACCTTGAAGGTGACAACACAATATCCTTCCAAACTTAACCAACATTGGTGAGGTATAGCCTGGCATTGTCAACTAGGTTGCAGTATGTTGAAAATGCATTAGCAAATCTCTTATGTGATGTTAATTGTGACCTTACCCTCATAGCTCTTCAGCACATGAATGCTCTCATATCAATAAATTCTTGTGATATGTTGTCTTCAAATAAATGAAATCCTGTTCAAAGATTGATGTAATAATTTTCTACAACTCTTCGAGAGAAAATAAATCAAGAAACAGGTGGACTCAAGTATGATGGTTTAGGAAAGAAGCACTCTATTTTTTGGAAGTGCATTTTGACCTCAAAACAGAGTACTCTGAATTTTTAGGAAAGAATTACTGGATTTTGTGTAATTTAGCATCCTTTCTTCGAGGTAGGCATCTCTTAAATTAGTAGAAGTGGAAGTGCATTTTGTGATTGTTTCTATAACTTAATAAAAAGTTGTATTCTTCAAACTGCAGAGTTGTTACTAGTATGTCCCACCATCTCTTCGCTCTAAACCTGCTCTTGTTAGGACTCTTCCATCTGGTATGCATGGTTGTGCTGCTTGTTATGCATGTCCTTTTTTGACAATTGATATCTACTTCAGGAGCCTAATTAATGTGAGGTTTTGGATGGTGTCTTTGAAGTAAGGATCCAGTAGATGGTGTATTGGGTCACACTCAGTTACCTTCTAGTTGTGATGATGAAAGGCTCAACAATTGCGTGAGTTTTTAACCTAGAAAATAATCAGTTACCTTCTAGTTTTTAACCTAGAAAGCATGCAAGTTTTCCAAATAGAATCTAGCTAACTAAGAATTCTTACAGGTATGTACGTCAGGTAATGTTGAAGGTGCATTGCAATCTGGAAGAAATCAAGAGGCTTCACCCCAGGTAATTTTGGAAGACTGATTTGTGTTTCTCCCAGTCCTCTATTCGTTAGCTGTTAACTTCTAATGAAGTTATGCTAGAAAAGGGTATATAAAGTATTCATAATTTTTATACATGATTAACTGAAAAGTACGTGGTATTTGATTGATACCAACAACAACAGGAGAAGCAAGCCAACTGACACCAAAAGTGAGCCTGAAGGGCAGCAATGGCAAGACTCAACAGGAGAAGCCAACTGACCAAAAATGGGCCAGTCAAACACTCTTTTGTGATTTTTTCCTACGTATAGTTAGTGGTATAGTTTTCTCTGGAGGATTTGGGGTGGGTTCTTTTCTTATGGTTAATTTATTGATGTATTTATTTATAGTTGAATTAGAGATACAAATGTTGGTTGAGAAAACCATATTAGTATAAGGAACGACAAAAGAGATGCGTAACATATGGACATTGAGAATATTAATGAATATTGTCCTATTCTCAACATTTTTGTAGCTGAATTGTTGAAGAATATGAATTGAAATATTGTTATTTACTTCAAAAAAACACAACCAAGATTGCTTGTGCTAGGTGCGGGTTCGAACTGGAACAAAATGTGGTTTTAATTTTTTTTAAATAGATATTACAACGTTTTTCAAACGTTGTATTACACTTTTTACAATGTTTTTCAGAAAACGTTGTTGTAGAGCTTTTACAACGTTTTTTTAGAAAACGTTGTATTAGAGATTTTACAACGTTTTACAAAATGTTGTCATTTGTTTTCCACAACGTTTTTGTAAACGTTGTATAATAGAATTCAAGGAATAGAATGTTGTTGTGAAAGGACATATCACAACGTTTTTTGCAACGTTTTCCAAAACTTTGTAAAAAATAGAGACCTATTACAATGTTGTTTTCCACAACGTTTTGAAAAATGTTGTGAAACATCTATCACAACGTTTTTTAAACATTGTTAAAACCCTTTTTTTGTTGTAGTGCCTGTCTCCGGAAATACTGACTGTAGTGATTGGTCCAAAGAGATCCATGTGCAGAAGTTGAAGAGGTCTGGAAGTTGACATGACTGACTTGCTCTTGAAGGAAGACTTAGAGAGTTTTCCTAACTGGCAAGCTTTGCAACTTCTGTCGTGGTCGGCAAACACCGTAGGTAGACCTTTGACAAGCCCATCTTTGGAGAGCTTGGAGAGGTGCTTGAAGTTGAGGTGACTGAGACACTTGTGCCAAAGCCAATTGTTGTCACTAATGTTGTTCGCAAATAGGCAAAGGTTGGAGGATCTCCCTAGAAGGTTTAAGTCCACGAACATAGACATTTCCTTGTCTATTGTCGGTCAGTAATGTTGAGCAGGATTCACGATCTTTGATGAGACATTGGTTGGAGGAGAATTGGCAGATAAGACCTTTGTCGCAGAATTGGGATATATATGCACGGAAGAATATGCTTTAAGCCATTCACTAGAGAAACTTTGTTGATGAAGAGACTTCCTCTAGTGATTGATCCATACCCAATCGTTTTCCCTCTTGCATTGTCGCTGAAAATTACTATAGGACCTTTAGCTTCAGCTATATCTGAGAGTAGACTTATGTTCCCTATCATGTGCCTTGAACAGCCACTGTCGAGGTACCAGATGTCCATGTCTTTTGAATCTATAGCAATGAAGCAGACCTCAAAAAGTCAAAGGAACAAGGTCCCCTTTATTTTCTTTTGGGTCCTGAGGATTAGCGACTTTTGGGACCCATATCTGCCTAACCTTGAGATAACTAGGTCTTTCAGATTTTGGTGTGAACCTTAGCAGGCATTCTGGGGCCAAATGGCCTAAACAGTTGTAAGAATGACATAGATGAAAGTTCCATGGAGGACAGTGATTAGCTTTAGCTGTAGAGTGCTTGTGACTTTCCTTCTTCCCAATAGCAGTCTTGGGTTCAACTAGCTTGTTGACAATAGGCTTAATTAGTTTCTGTTGAATCTTCCTTGATTTGTTACCAGCATACTTAGCCTTGGCTGGTCTGTTGTTGACCTTTTTAGGAGGATTCGACAGAATTCCTTTTAGTGTATTGTCAATTAACTTGGGTGCCTTAGCTATTTCATAGACAAACTTGACAGCTACCGGTAGAGATTTCGTAGGTCTACCGCCAGCAGACCTTGCTTTAGCAGAGTTGTTGTCGGTAAACTTTGATTTCTCTACCGTTCCTTTCTCAAGCTTCTCATTAGGAGCAGTCTCTTTGGCTTTCTCTTTATGAGCCTTGGGATAAACATATGGTACACTTGTATAGCCAAGTCCATGTTTACCCTTGTTCCCAAAGGTTTGTTTAGAGAAGGAAGTATCATAAGCAGTCTCGGAGGATTCACCTTTCTCTGTGACAATAGAGCATGCATTGCTGGGCTCATCATTATAGCCTAAGCTTGATTTATCTCCACTTGGCTTTTGACTAGAGAGGATTCCTTCAAAGGTTTCCTTAGAGCTATTCCAGGAGTCAATTGTCTTTTGCAAGGCAATTTTCTCCAGGTCTAGCCCTTTGATGTGGTCAGTTAGGCAATCAACTTTTTCACAAAGGAATTTGTTTTCTCCTTTTAGATTGATACTCTCTTGTTGACAGCTACTGAGAGTTTGAATCTCAGCTGCCAGCACAGATTTCTCAGCAGCAAGTTTTTCAAAGTTCTTTGCAAGTTTTACATTGGCTACTCTGAAAGAGTAGAACTCCTCAAGCATTTTCTGATTATCTTTTAGCAGTTCTTCTTTACTGAAGTTTTCACAGTTGATCTCACCTTTTATGAAGGGACTAGGTGAGATTTCGACTCATGTTCAAAGTCATAGGTGAGACTTGATTCATGAGCTATTAAACATATATTGGCTTGCTCACAATCGTTCTCATCCTCTTCTGAATCTGTCTCAAACCATGTAGCAACTTGTTTCTCTTCAATGTCTTCAGCCAGCATACTTTTTTGTTTTTGAAATTTCTTATAAAGAGGCTTTCGGTATGCTTCGAATTTTGGCTTTGGACATTTAGATGCAAAATGACTAGGTTTTCTATAGTTATAACACACAAGCTCATTGTTAGATGGGCTTTCAGCAGATTTTCTAAAAGGCTGCTGGTGTGCGTCCTTCCTTCCATATTTTGCAAATTTTTTAAAACGTTTTACGAACATAGCGAATTGTTCATCAGAAAGAAAATCGTTTTCGCTCGAGGAAGTAGAAGGTTTTTTTTTCAACTGGAGTTACTTCTTGTACCATGGTTGGCAAGGACAGAGTTCTGAACTGCTTGTCCTGCTCTAGAGCTTGATTAACTTTGAGCTCGTAAACCTTTAAACTTGCATAAAGACTACGACGAGTCATTTCATTCAAGTTCTTAGATTCCTTCATGGCGGTAGTCTTAATATTCCATAGACTACTTAGAGAGCCTAGAAATCTCATGTTCATTTCTTTCTTGTCATAGGTTTTACCAAGGGAAAAGCAACTATTTATTACCTTACTGAAGCGATCGTATGCTTGTCTCAAGGTCTCATTGGGATCCTTCTTGAAAGAATCGAATTGTTGGATGAAGGTGTATTTCATGTTGTCTCTTTGATCTTGGTCTCCTTCCAAGTATTCGACAAGAGCTTCCCACATCTCTTTGGCAGTGGTACACCGGATCACTTGTTGGTAAGTGCTGGTGTCTAGTGAGCTTGTTATGATGTTGATCGCTTTACTATCTAGCTCTACTAGATTTCTATCGTCCTCAGTCCATTCTGATTCTTCTTTTGGTACTTCAGCAGGATTTCCAGTAATGGATGCCATAAGATTTGCCTTCATTAGTACATGACGTCCTGCTAGTACGCACTTCCATAACCTGTTGTCAACAGAATTCATAAAATGCCTTATCTTATCCTTCCATACATCGAAATGGCCTTCGTCCAATATTGGGACGTGGTTCGCATTTGACGTAGGTAGCATGTAGTGTGTTTATGCCATTGGATCGTGTCTCTCAAGAGTTTAATCTTGGAAAAACTAGTTTTCGAAGAGTTAAGCTTTGATACCAATTGTTAGTCCCAATGGGCACAATAATAAGCTAGAAGGGGGGGGGGTTGAGTAGCTTATTAGACACTTAAAACTTTTCGTATTGATTCCTAAACCAAGCACTTGCAATCTATTGAAAAGATTGAAGTAGCAGAAGTCTTGCAAGGAAGACAAACTAAGTCTGCAGGTGAAGCACTACCGGTAGACTTAGCTAGTTACTCAAGTTTGTTGCTTAAGGAATAAGTTAACAGATATGAAAGACAGTGTAAAGCAGTAAGTAAAGAACACATGTATTTTGAGATGGTTCGCACTATAAAGAGTGTTACGTCCACCACCAAGGCAGTCAACCTTGGATTTAAATGTGCACTATGTTTTCCACTAGTTCTATTAAAGAAATGTCCAATGGATCGTGTAAAAAATATTTGACTTGTGTTTGGGGTTGGGGAAATTGAATATCTGGAAAAACCGAATATTCAATGTGCATAAGAATAGTAGAAAGAACAACAATAAGAAGCAAATGATTAACAATTGATGCAGATCTTCTTGTTGTTGTTGAGGACTTCTTTGATCAGTTAATGATCTCTTGAATGCACTGAGTATAAAGCTTGATGTTGTTGGATAAATTCACATCATTGATTTCTTCAATCTTTAATGGCAGTATTTATAGCTGGGCATTCTTGAGATCATTGGAGAAGACGAAGTGAGTAACAACTCTATTAGGTTGAATGCATTAAATGCCTGTAGTTGTTTCGATGACTTCTTCTTCAACTGATACTGAGCAGGGAATGATGAAGAGTTGTTGCATCAACTAATAGGTGAGTGACAATCATAGTTGTAGACCTGCAATAGTTGGTACAGTCTGTATGTGTTAGTCTGTGCACCTGCTCTGTCACTTTTCAAGAGGCGAAAGTCTTCATGCTTTTTCTGAAAAGCTGGAGGGACGTGTCTGAGAAGTCAGCGCTGATCTGGAGATGACTTAAATTCAAATTCAAACTGATTTAGGCTTAAATTAAATAATCCATTTAAACTTGAAGTCCGAAATAGTTTAGGACACGTCATGCTGTCCGAGTGCAGACAAGGTCTGCCGCTGGAGGCTGGTTGAAGTCTGCTGGTGAAGCCTTCAGCCGAAGTCTTCCGCTAAACCTGTGAAGTCTAGATAAACTATTCTAAGGCAAGGTTGTATACATAGTTGCCACGCTAACTGGTACGCAGCCCATTTAGCCACTAAGTATAGAACCTAATGTAATGAATGAACAAATACAAATTAAGATACAAATGAGAAACAACAATCTCCCCATATTTGCATCTGGTCATCATTACTTACAAGTGAGGGCTATGAAAACTTTAGGATAGAAAATAGCATGTCAGAAAATATTTTTGGATTTAAAACATCAGACATGCTTCTATCAAAAAGAAATCACCTCAAGTGTAACAGCTAATCTAAGTGCATACAAATAGAAGAGATGAAGGAACAACACAAGGATTAGAAATAAACAGTTCAAATAAATTTAAACTTGATGTTTAAATTCTAAGCAGATATATGAATTTAAATTACAAGAATTTAACACAGTATACAATTTTTGAAAAGAAAAAGCTTTTGTATTTCAAACAAGAAGTTTAATTCTAAAGAGTTTTCAAAAACAAGATATATGCAAAGGATAGAGATAGAAAGATATGAGCTACCACGACCTTTTTCCCTTTCCTTTGGATGCTCTTGTCAGCTGCCTCTCTTTCTTGGCGTATGCGCTCAAGATCTTCAGCTCTTCTTGTGTATTCTTCATCAGCAGAGGTTGGTTGTCTGGTGGAGCGAGAACGGTAGTCGAGTTCTTCACGTAGTCTGTGGTTCTCCTCCATCAGAGTTTGGTTCATAGACTGTAATTGTCTCTCCTCCGTGATGGCTAGATCACGTTCACGTTCGGCACTGATATGATCATGCGATGAATTGAGAGCGAAATCGTTGAGTTCTAAAACATGAGGGCGTCCGTGACCTAGGTGAAGGGTTATGCTGTGGAAGAGCTGGTAGAAGAGAGTTGAGCATAGTTTGACGCACTCGTTGCGTTGAACTTCCATGTTGATCTTTAGATCAGTAGACTCGTGCCTCATTTCTCCAAACTTGGTCCACACATCCTCTTGAAATTGGCGGAGGATGGCGGCATTCCTGTTGACATCCTTGGATGTTGCAATTGCAAGTTCGGCAGCAGCTGTGGAGATGCTGGTAAGCTCTCCTAGCCTGTTGTAAATGGCGTCCAGGCGGCTAAGGATTTCTGAGTTGGCCGGTTGTGATGGAGAAGGGTCGAGAGCTACGTGAATGTGCTCAATGCTGGCAGACGAGGTGGTATATGCAGAGGTGACAGGGCGGAAGGGCTGCTGGAGAGGTGGAGTGGCTGAGTTGGAGGAAGAAGAGTCAGATGTAGGAAAGGTATGGGTAGAAGATGAGTTAGATGATGGTGGGGTGGGGTGGGGAGGGTCAAGTTCAATATCAGTGTCGGAGTTATCACTGATAATTGAAGGTGTCGGGAGGGGGTCGGTAGATAACCAGAAGGGCGAGCGGGATAGAAAAGGGCTTTTGGTTTAATTGGGGTAGGTTGTGAAGTGGGTTTGGGGAAGAGATCTGCTACTGACGAAAGTTCAAATAAGAACTTCGTGGCAACATAGTCTAAGGTTTGGTGAAGTTGAGAGGTAGATGGGTTGGTTTGGATGGGAATGGTTTGGTTTCGTTTGGATGGTGTAGTTGGGTTGGTTGGATTTCGAGGAGGTGAAGATGAGGTAGAAGGGTTTGGACAGTAATTGAAAGGAGATGGAGGGGCTGGAGAGGTGGATTTGGTAGGTTCCTCTTGAGTTATTGGCTCCTCCTGAGGGACAGGCTCCTCCGGAGGGGTTGATTCCATTTGAGTTGACTCAGTAGGATTGGGTTGAGAAGGGTTAGAAGGTTGGGTGCCAGCAGACTTCCTTCGCTGCCTCAACGGTTGGACATGAGATCTTGTTGCTTTATCGGCAGAGGTGATAGGGTCTGCTGGTGACTTGGTTGTTAGGCCTTTACGCAATCGCATGCGTTTAGGCTTGGGTGAAGGTGAGGGTTGGTCAGATGAAGGTTTGTGTTTGGGGGTTTGGGATGGCTGGGGAGTGGAGGTTGTTGGTTCAGGGTTGGATGGCTGGGGAGAAGATGGTTGTCCAGCAGCAGCAGAGGAGCTGCCAGTAGACTTGTCACGCCTACTGGCTTCAGTTCCTTGCGAATCCATTTGGCTTGAAGCTCGTCTACTTCTGCTTCCTCCCTGGCCTTGTTGGTAGTATCAGCCTTGGTATTGGCAAAGATATCAGCCAAGATTTCAGCTTCATCTGGCGAGAAACCAGTCGCCTTCCTGGCTTGAGCAACTTGTCTTCGTTTCAACATGAGTTCTGACTCATCTGCTAGCTTTTTGGCTTCTTGCAGGATGTCACGAGCAACGGTAGAGGTTGGCTCTTTGGAGGCTCCCTTGCCTGTACGAGCAGCTTTTTTGGCTGCATCATACGCGTCCATATCGAAACGCATTACCATCATAGGAGTGGGATTAACTACTTTTTCAGCAGCAATATTTGGTAGCCCTCGTTGCTGCCGCCTCTTGTTCTCATACTCAATGTACTTGTTAAAGAAGGTAGCCATCATTTACTTTTCCTTGGCCACTTTTGTGAGCTCATCTTTGGAAACGGTAGAGTTGATTGCTGGCGTATCCCTTAGCAGGGAGTTGATGAGTCTGACAAACGCCTCTTGCAGTATGGACTGTTCTTCACTCTGGCAATGTAGTTGCTCAGCTCGTTGAAGATGATGACGTCATAATTGAGGTGAGTCCTCTGGTAGATGGCGCTTGTAAGGTTGAGATGTTGAGCTGTGAAGTTGTCATGGGCTCCGTTCTTAAACAGAAGAAATTTGTCCAGTAAATGGCTGGAATAGTAGACATCCAAGGGAAAGATATTCCCCAGCATTTTGCCTTGAGGTTCCCTTGGAGTGTTGGTTCCCCTCAATGCACATGCCCGACAAGTACATTTTTGGTTCCAACTCCATAATAATGTCGTGAGAGGCCGGATAGAGTGAAAACCCAGGAAGGTTGACGGAAGGGTCAGGGTGAATGACGCTTTCCGGGTCAATCACCTTCTTCTTACCGGTATTCGACTTTGCAGATGATTTTACCTACAAAAGTCATTTTCAAAAATTAGGGCTTTTCTCGAAACAGAACAAACAACCAAAGATTTCATTTTTAAGAAATAAAATAAATTTTCAGATAGAAAAATTGAAACCCTTGAATGTTTGGATAGTTAAAAACAAAGAAACATTACCAGATGATTCGCATAAAAATAAGTATTCAAGGTACATAAAAAATTGTTTGTTTCAAGGTTTTGAAAAGAACAACAATGGCCGAAACCGTCAAGATACGCAAAGCGTCTTTTCGGATTCCTCAACAATATGACACAAAAGAAGAAATTTTAAGCATAAATAGGAATGAGTAAATTCATGAGTGTGAAAAATCTTACCATTGTTGCTGTTGGAAACGAAGAAGCTAGAAGAATTGAAGAAAGCGAAGCAGTTGCAGAGGGTAAGTAAGGGTTTGAATAGAGAGAGAATATCTTAGAGAGAGAGTTTGTGAGAGTTTTGAAAAAGGCGGTTCAAAATCTATTTAAAGGACGAGAAAAGTCTTTTAACCGAAAATACCTTGAATGATTGACATGTGTCTTTTAGATATTTTAAAAAAGTAGTAAAAAGTGACTTTTTAAACCCCTTAGCCCTTTTAGAAAACCTTTTACCCTTAATAGACTTATAATTGAGATACTAACCTGGACTTTGACGTAGTTGAGCTATATCATTTAACAAAGTTAATAACAATTAAGTCTGCCGGTATGAAAGAAAGCTTGTAATCTTAAAAATAAACTTTAAGCTGTATGATCAATCATACCAAGATTTCTCCTTAAATAAGCAAACCTGGTAGCATCCAATGGTTTGGTGAGAATATCAGCCAATTGATGTTCAGTTGGAACGTATTCCAAAATGATGTTACCTTTTTCCACATGATTTTTAAGGAAATGATAACGGATATCAATGTGTTTTGTCTTTGAGTGCATTACTGGATTCTTTAAGACTGAAATTGCCGAAGCGTTGTCACACATAATGGGACAATTTACAGTCTTGATGTTGTAGTCCACTAGTTGTTGCTTGATCCAATGTAGTTGTGAGCAACAGCTGCTGGCAGCAATGTATTCTGCCTCTGTGGTTGAGTTTGCAACCAATCCTTGCGTCTTGCATGGCCATGAGACAAGTCTATTTCCAAGAAATTGACAAGTCCCACTGGTGCTTCTTCTGCTAACTTTGCAGGCTGTATAGTCTGCATCTAAGTACCTAACTAGATCAAAGTTGTTCCTTTTCAAATACCAGATACCCAGATTTGTAGTTGTTGAAACATATATGATGATACGTTTAGCAGCAAGCAAATGCGATTCTTTTGGATATGCCTGAAATCTAGCACAAACACAAGCAGCAAACATTATATCTGGTCTACTGGCAGTAAGGTAAAGCAGTGAACCTATGATTCCTCGATACTTGGTCACGTTCTTTTTTTTTTTTGGTCACGTTCTCTTGCTTTCCCTTCTCATCTTTGTCAAGATGGCAGTCGGTAGACATTGGAGTCTCGAATCATTTAGCTAAATCAAGACCAAATTTCTTGATAAGATCCTTTGCATATTTGGTTTAGCTGATGAAGATCCCATCTGAAGTCTATTGAATCTGAAGTCCTAGAAAATAGGTGAGCTCTCCCATCATGCTCATCTCGAACTTGCTTTGCATCAGCTTCTCAAATCTCTTGCACAGGCTTTGATTCGTTGATCCAAAGATAATGTCGTCCACATAGATTTATACCAGAAGAGAATGACCTTTGTGCTTGAGGATAAACAGAGTTGTGTCTATTCGTCCTCTCACGAATCCTTGTTCAATTAAGAACTTGGATAAAGTTTCGTACCAAGCTTTGGGAGCTTGTTTGAGGCCATAGAGTGCTTTCTTGAGTCGGTATACTTGATCCTGTTTGTCTTGGATGACAAAACCTGGAAGTTGTTCAACATATACCGTTTCTTGAAGATCACCATTGAGAAAGTCACTCTTTACATCCATCTGATATACTTTGAAGTCCATGAACGACGTATATGCTATAAAGAGTCGGATTTCTTCTAATCTGGCAACAGGAGCAAATGTTTCATCGTAGTCAATTCCTTCTGTGATTATATGAATGTACTTATTTATTATGTTCAATATTGCATATATGACTTTAGTTTTTTGGCCCTCAGTTATTTATTTTGGACATATTGTTGAAGACGACATCGTCGGATGCTCGTGAAAATTTATTGACAAACGGAATAAAAAAGGAATTGATAGGAGTAATGAAAGTACATATGAAGAATTATATGCTAAATTATGAACCATTTTTCAAGTTGATGACGTAGAGATAATATTTCTTACTCCAGTAGCAACGACAAATGCTTTAAAATTTCATGTCTTAATGACTACAGATGGTACTTTAACCTTAACAAACTAGGGGTTCAATCTCCACTTTTTGTAACCCATTTGATCATGGAAAATTTGGACTCGAACCAAGAAGAAAATAATGGGTTTGGTTTTGACATGGAAACTAATGGAGAAGAGGAAAATAATAGAAAATATGAAAACAATGGAGAAGAGGAAGAAATAGAACATGAAGATTTTTTTTTCCAATAACCCTATTGAATTTGCCACACCGTCAAGACAATTTGATAGGTTCAGTCAAGAGAACAGAGATGAAGATAACAGAGATGAACCTTTGTCCAATAACCCTAATGATTTTGCTACACCGACGAGACATATGTTTGATGGGTTCAGTCAAGACAACAGAGATCAAGTCAATCAGTTCACAAGAGATAATTTATTGACTTCTTCGGTTGCAAGTACAACGCGAGTGATACCAGAAGAGATTGATTTGAATGTTGGACAAGTATTCAATAACAAGAAGGAGATTCACGATATTGTACAATTGCTTGCATTGAACCACAGTTTAAGTTCAAAACAAAAAAATCAAACAAGATTGTGTACATTTTAGTTTGTCTTGATGATAATTGCAAAGGTGTTTGTTTGCAACAAAGTAATCAGAAAGTGATTATTTTGAGATTCGAAAATATACATCTGAACATTGTTGCCCCCAAAATATATGCATGGCTAATCACAGAGGTGAGCTAGTGTACGACATATGCATGTTGATCGTGCAGTTATCTACACCTCTAGGTCTTTAAACTATTGTGATACCATTTATTAGGAAAAAACCAAATAGTAAAGAGATTGATAAATACTGTGATCAACAATATTTTATTGAATAATAAATTAATATAGAGCAAAAGTTTCGATACAAATTACCTCTAATTCCTAGATATGAGCGGTTAGTTCATCGTCAAAGATGAACTAATCAACTAGATGAATGAAAGCATGAACGATCTTCTAAAACTATTATTACAAACTATCAAAAACTGAATATTAATGCTAAATTTTGGATCCCGGCTTAGGGCTACAAGATTTATATTTATACTACAAGTTACATGGCAAGAAATAGAATTGGATTGAAATTCTCGTATTTTGAAGTCAGCTTCCCTTGCGGTCGCAAGGTGCCAAAGGCATGCGATCGCAAGGTCTTGTATTCTTCGGGGCCAACAGACTCGGAACCTTGCGGGGGCAAGGGCATGCGACCGCAAGGTGTTTCACTCTTTTTGGTCCTTCCTTTATTCAGGCTTTGCACTTCGCACCTTTCCTTCAATTCTTCATATAAAAACCTTCAAGAATTCCACAATTAAGTACCTAATAGATGCGTATAAAACACATCTATCAACACATAGTAGTAGCCAAAAGCCTCATGGAATCGCAATTTCTAAGCTAAATAAGTACCTCATAGATGTGTATAAAACACATCTATCAACATTCTTGGTATCATGGGCACTTGACTGCTGATGTTTGATAGCTCAGATATGTCTTTAAATCCAGGAACATCATGGAACAACTCAAATACCCAAACCTGAATTTTAAAAATGTTACATATTAGAGGCATATCAAATTGAAAAAAATCAGCTAACCATTCAATATAAAATCAGCTAACCATATAATATATACAAACCGAGGCAATTAAAAGTATAAAATCACGGGCTTTTGCTATGTATGAAATTATCCAATTAATCACTTCCAAACACAAAAACCCCAATTGACTATCTTAAAGAGGATTAATAACATAGACTAACCCAACCCAAAGACAACTATGTTGTATTTTCCAAAATTATCAAGTCACTTTCATGCACTAAACAATTTTTAAAATCATGTAATGGGTGATCAAATCTATACAGGCATTAAGAGCACAACATAATACCCAAAAATTAGTGAATAGAAATTAATAACAATACCCAAATTAAAATCACAACATCCAAGTCAATTTATATCAAAACCATAGATGATTAAATTAGCTCATAATGCTAGAGAGATAAATCTAATCTTCAATAAAAAATATTGTCATTAAATAAAAGTAGAGATTAAAGTGTACAATACTTTTCAATTGAGGAAGTGATGAAATCCTAGCTTAGGCCTTGAACAATAATGGAGAAAAAACGGAGAGGGGAGGAAATAGGAAAATGGCGGCTGTTGTTGTGTTGCTGCTCTTTGTGGCTCTACTTGTTCCCCGAAATTGTTCGGCCCAAAAACCCTTTCAAAATTGCTAGGGCCTTCATCCAACCAAGGAGGGGTAAGTTTGGAAGTCTAATGGAGGTTTGGGGGCAAAAAAGATAAAGAAAAGAGAGTTGGGTCATGGTGAGGGAGGGTTGGACCAGGGGGGATGGACGTAGCTTGAACCAGGGTTCAAATGGGCTAGGCAGTGAGAGGGAAATGGGCCAGAAAGTGGGCAGGTGGAGCAGAACTGGGTCGGGTTAGACTGGATCCGAGCAGAGGAGGCCGCGGGAAGGGCTTGGTGGAGGCTGGGTGACGTAGTTGCTTCAGGAGGCGACAACACATTAATGAAAGTTTCATTAATAGCGCCGACCTCCCTTATACTTATGGAATGAGCTAGCGAAGTCCTTCCCCATCCTAGCTTTGCGATTTAGTCCGCCGTTAGTTCCGTTAGCCATCCTTTGCCTTTGAACACTTAACGAACTTTAACGGATTATGACCGAATGGATCCAAGCTCAACCTTAAACTCTGGAATTGCCTCGATTTGCATGTATTGAGCCTTGAAAGTCTCAAATATCTCCGAGATACCTACATGAAGCACAAAATACATAAAACTAGGCTCTTAAATGCAATTAATCATTAACCAAAGCTCAAAATAATCAATAAAATTCTATAAAATAATAAAAATAATGGGAAAATTCCAAACTTATCAACACCCCCAAACTTAAGCTTTGATCATCCCGAGCAAAAATAAATATGGATTATGGAGAAGCTCGAGAACAAGATGGAATGAAGAAGGCACTCAATCAAGATCCCACATGCATTACCATCAAAAAAATCAAACTCAATATTATAAAAATGCATAACCAATGTATGGTGTGATTTCAATGCTAGCAAACTTTCCTCAAACACTTACTCAAAAACATGAAGCACAAGCCCATGACTAAATAACATCACTCTAGCTAGGATTGAATGTTCAATGAGATACAAAAAATGAGCCATCAAACCGAAAGAGATATGCTTCATAAGGCAATAACTCATGGCATGAAAATATCAATAGGACTTTGCAAAGCTTGTAATTTTAGGCCAAGGTTGAGCTATAAATGAAGGGAAGGATATCAAGACAAGAGAGCACAAGTGAAGTCTTCACACTCAAGTCTAACTTAATTTGAAATAACATATTTCATCATCACTCACCATCTTTCTCAACAACCCCCAAACTTAGATTTTTTTTTATATCAAGAACTTGGGGTTGAGAGTATATCAAACTACCACAAATGATTTTTCAGTCAACTCAGAAAATTCATAAGTGTTGAAGCCCGATGCAAGAGCAACAACTCCGAGCATAAGCGTTCCCCGCTCTGAGCATAAATGCTTGCCAGACAAGGAGCTAGGGGCCACTAATGTGCTTGGCCCAAAACCGGTCACGAGTAAAGCATGAACAAGCATCATGTGCCAGACACGGGCTCGTTTAGCAAGAGACCTAAAAGCCTAGCGGATAGAGCTAACACACGATGCAAGTAAGATGATTTGAGTATTCTCCTTATATTTGGCGGGGCACGGGCCATGCATGTTCGACCAAAGGGCCTTGCCCGATAATGATACTTATTCTTTTCTCTACGACAACGATAGCCGAGCAGGGCCATGCCTGCTCGGGTAGCAGCCGACATGACAACTAGTGACTTGCCCTCCAAGATAGGTCAAACGTTTCCTTATTTGAGTAGAACATTGCCTTATATATTCCGAGAATCACGTCGCCAGCCGCATATCGTGCCTAAAATCTAGGAGTTTCCCCCTTATCATAATTGGGAGCCTCAAACTGAATCCTACACGGATTCTGCCGTATTTGGGGCCTATAAATACATCTCCATAAATCCTAAACAAGGTACACGCTTTCTAGAGCCTCAAACCTCAGTCAAATTGTTTTTTGACTCGCACGATTCCTCATTCTTACGTCGGAAGGGATTCGCGAGGCCACGCCTTGCATTACTTTTTAAGGAGTTATTGTGTTCTTAAGCAAGTTCTAGGAAGCTAACAATCCACACAATCAAGTTCAAATATCCATTCACCAAACGAACGACCCAACACTAAAGATACTCCCTTTGCATCTGCTCTCGTATGCTGCTACCCCAACCATTGCCAGTTTGTCACATGCAATAAATCAATAAATCCCATGCATTAGTTTTATCCATTTGAATCCTAAAATTTTATATTATTTCACGTTCCAAAATAATGTTTATTTTTAGTTTTTCATAAAATTAAGGTAATAGGTTTTTAAGCACTTTTATTTATACATATGCATAAATACCTCGAGGTTAACTTATATCATTAATGCATATTAAGACATGATAGTCGACAAAGTTGAATTTGGTAACTCATTGACACTTATTTTTAGATGGAGGGAGCTTTTTCCTTGCACCTATATTCTACTTCCTAATAACAAGTCAATTAAAAAAATTGCGATGCGATCTTGCCAAATCCAATCGCAACACTATTGCAATCTAGGGGCAACATTGGTGTGCATGAAGGCTGAACAATGCAACAAAACCGAACTTTCTTTTGAACAATTGAAGGAAAATATCATGTAGTTGCATAGTGGTATGCATGTGGAAGTGTGTGGTTGAGAAAGTATAGACCGGTATCGGTCCCAATGCCAGTAAGCGACCTAAAGTCTTAAAATTTGATTTAAGGAATATGGTCTCTTGTGTTTTATGGCACTGCGAGACAATCGGGGTTGGGGGAGGGGATAGGTGTGAGGGGGTGTGTACATGCTTGGATCATTCAATTTCATGATGGCACCTGCAACGAGTTCAAAGGCTAATAAATGAATTGAGATTGAGTCATTTGATGAGAAGAGAGTGAAAGAGAAATGGTGGGGCGTTTTGACAATTGACAATTTGTGTTGATCGGGGGCTTACGGTGTGGGGATAAAATGCACTAGTGTACTTGTTTGATGGAGTTGTAAACAACCTAGGGTTATGTTTACAAGGGAAATGATAGAGGGCTTTAACTTCTTTTCCCAATTTAGTCCATGGCATCCATTCGAATCACCCTCTTTGCCACAATTAAATAGGTGGCAAATCGATCGTGCTGGGCTGTTATCGGGCCGACACGATAATAGCACGACACGATAAGCACGAACACGAACACGGCACGATAAGCTTATCGTGCCTAATATTAAAACCCGAACACGACACGATAAAAACACGAAAAGCACGGCACGACACGATAGGCACGATAAGCAAAAAACACGATTTATTTAGTCAGACCCGTTAAGCCCAATAAACATTATAAAATATATAATTTTGATTTTTTAATACATATTTTGAAAATTTATCAATATAAATAGTCAAGTAGTTTAAAAGTCATAAATTTTCAAATGATAAAACTATGAAATAATCATGAAAATAGTTCGAAAGAAGTGAATAACCCATAGTAAATTTTTAAAAATATATTTTTAAAACATATATATTTTAGTTATCGTGTTTTATCATGCCTTACCTGCTTATCAAGCCAGCCCGATAACAACCCATTTTTTATCGTGCCTTATCGTGTTGGCCCTATAACGGCCCGAACCTGATAAGCCACAGCCCAAACCCTATAATTTCGTGCCGTGTTCGTATCGTTAATCGTGTCGTGCCTCAAATTGCCACCCCTACAATTAAATAGTGTTCGAGGGTTTATTGTCAGGTAATATATGTTGAGTGGGTGATTAGAAAAAATATTCAACTATAGGGGGTTTATTGTATTTTGTCGAAGAGGAAGAAAGGTCAAAAAGACTTCCAAGGGAAAGAACGAGCCACCAGGTCCATAAGCACAATAGTGAGCTCTGTTTTAGGTTTGCAAGGGTTTTTGTTTTCGCACGATTTCCCCCTTCACTCTTTCTGGGTATGTTCTTTCTTTTCTCTAGAAACTCGTACTTGGTCTCATACATAGAGCTTTGTTTGGATTTTTCTAAATTGATGCATGTTTATTGCTTTATTTTAGTCAGTATCAATTTGTAAGAGTCATATTAACGTTTAAATTTCGGAATATGAAATATTGAAGTAATTTATTATTGCTTCTTTTGGATGATTTTCTTGAGGAGTAATGCTGGCCGAGGTAGCTCAAATTAATCTTGAATTGAACTTATGTGTCTTAAGATTTATGAATGGTTGCTAATAGAGCCCCCCAAACTAAGTGGTTCAGCGACCAATCGCACCTTGGACAATCAGTTGGGAGTCAAAATTAAAGACAATTACTTTGGGTTACCTGGCGTTACTCTTGTTTGAAAACTTTTTTTACTCCCTCCAACAACAAAAGGGGCGCCATTTTGGGACTATATGTCTGAGTAGTTTTAAATTTTCTAAGTTTATTTTTCGTTCGGGAACTTATTGCATGCCATTGATTGTTTTAATTGAACATACTCAGGTTGAATCCTGTGAGGCTAGGGGGACAGTAAAGATGATTGACTTTCACTTTGATGATATTATCAAGGTTGTTGGGCTGGACCCTGATGGAAAAATGTATGATAAAGGTATGAGCATTATTGTTGGTTTACTATAATCTCATCTCTAGTCAATTTCTATGTGTCACTAGGCATAATGTTCTTTGTTAAGCTCTCTCCATCCTTCCCTGTCACTAGGGTGTTATAGGTGTAAACTAGCCGAGCCTCTCTAGCTCAAGCTCAGCTTGTTTAAGTATATTTCTAGCTCGAGCTCGAGCCTTGATTTTGAAGAGGAGCTCCAGATCGGCCTGTGTAGAAATTCTTGTGTTCGACCAAGCTCAGCTGAGCACAAGCCTGATGTCAAAAGTGTATATACTGCATCAACCTTTTTGACAAGAATACAGTATGAGTATGTAGACTCAATACATTAATCAGACCATCATTTTTGTAAAATTATAACTTGAATTCACTAAAAGACTAATAAATGCTTGTACATTATATATGTATAATGTGAAAAAATTGCTTGTACAATGTATATGTATATGATAATCTTATTCGAAAATCTCAACCCCACTTGAGCCCAAAAGTGGCGAGCCGAAGGATCCAATTGCAACCTTAAGAGTCAAGACCAGAGGTTGGCGTACTCGAGCTCATAAGCAGTTACACACACGAGCCTGCTCAAGAGCTCAAGCTCAGCGCGTGTAATCGTATACTTACGAGCCTGAGCCTGAGATTGAGCTTATATGAGCCGCCTTGGATCGTGTGATAGTCCTGCCTCCCACAAGTTTGTTATGGACCGAATTAAATAAATAAATTCCTATTGAAATGACCCAGTTGATTATTAAAGCAGAAGCAAAGCAACTTTTTTAACAAAGTTAAACAAAACATGTGGATGGGAACTTCAAATAGTCATCTCGTTGATCTTGTTAGGCTAGTCAACTCTGTCAATCATGAGATCATTTCAATTTTCGACTGATCGAGAATCATAAAAACTTAGAAATCTAATTATAAAAAAAACATAGAAATCTAATTATAAAAAAACATAGAAATCTGGATTTACCGGAAAATTTCTTGCATTCAGTTTTCTTTTGATTTTCTTGTTAATGGGGGCAAAGTCATGGGGTAATAGACTATTGGTTCAATACTCATAACCAATATTTGGAAGGACATCAGTTTAGGATATTGTGAATCTCCATCAATAGCTCTATACTTGTGCTTAACAACTTTCCCCCCCCCCCCAGTTTTTATTTCCTGCAATTTGGTGGTACTCAAGTTAAATTCTACTTTATAAAATCTAATATTATTCATATAGATGCCGGACTATGACTGGTCCATTACCCTTTTCAGTCCCTAAGCTGTTCAGATCCTCGGCGCTGCTAATTGTTTTCCTCTTTGCTTCTGCAAGTTTTATTACGACATAAAAAGATTATTTAGGGTTTGTTTTGATGGTTGATGTGAGGGAGTACTGTTTCTAGTGCTTGATGTGAGAGTATTGTTTGCATGTACATCCTCAACAACGCATTTTAATTATTTCACTGGAATAGCTCTTTCTGGGTTGAAGTAAGAAATAAATGTCTAAGATTTGGAGTACTTGTTTATTTAAGTATACAGATATATTCATTTACTCTTATTCACAAGGTCTCTTCTTTTAGATGAACTTTATATTTCAAGTGTTAGTCTTGGTTCCACACGAAAGTTTCCTATCTTTAAGTTTGAAATGGTTCATATGATTCCTCCTATCTATGTGACATGGAAAAGGCTGCCTGTACTCATCAGTCTATTTTAATTCAACCCTTTGCATTTTGGATGAGTATGTTGGGCACAAATCCAATGGTCAGATTGAGGGAATGGCCATTGTTGATTGTATAGAAGAAGAAGAAAACAGTAGAAGAGAATTGAAGAAGCCGTAACCTAATTACGGTTAGGCAGAGAAGTATATATATGTTTGTGAGAAAACATGTTACATCAAGACCCCCAAACATATACCTTATACCAAATAAACCCTCAATACTTCTAACACTCCCCCTCAAGCTGGAGCATAAATGTTATGCATGGCCAGCTTGTTACAAATATATCTTATTCTTGTGCTATTTAAAGACTTCGTGAAAATATCTGCTAGTTGATCACCAGTCGGAACAAAACTCGTGGAAATTATTTTCTCTTGAAGTTTCTCACGAACAAAGTGACAATCAAGCTCAATATGCTTTGTTTGTTCATGAAACACAGGATTAGATGCAATATGAATAGGCCGCTTGGTTGTCACACCACAACCGCGTAGGCGTTGGATTCCCGATACCGATCTCCCAGTAACCAGACGAATCCACACTAACTCGCGCATGTAGCATGAGCCATAGCCAGTATTCGATTGATCTTGACACAACCGATTGTTTCTTACTCTTCCAATAAACCATGTTACCCCCAACAAACACGCAATATCCAGAAGTAGATCTCTTATCTGGGGATCCTGCCCAATCCGCATCGACAAACCCTTCTACTCTCATATGTCCATGATCTCGATATAGTATGCCTAGCCCTGGAGCTCTCTTAAGATATCGAAAAATCTTAACACGACCTCGATGTGTACTCAGCGGAGAGGACATAAACCGACTTACTATACTAATTGCAAATGCAATATCGGTCTCGAAGATAGTTCAATTTCCCAACAAGCCGTCGATACTTCTTTGGTTCAAGAAAGCTTTCACCCCTTTAGTCAGTAAGTTTCAGATTCGGATCCATAGGAGTCTCGAAGGCTTCACTCCCAACATGTGCCGCCTCGCTCGACAAGTCACACACATACTTTCTCTAGGACAAGAAGATGCCTTGCTTGCACCGAGCAACCTCGATCCAGGAAGTATCTCAAATTACCGAGATCCTTCGTTTGAAACTTTTCTGAAGGAACCGTTTTAGTGCACTAATACCGCATGTCACTTCTCGTGATGACAATATCATCCACATAAATAACCAAGAAATGATTCCTTCACCCCTGACGATAGAATCTTGAGTGATCACTCTGACAATCTCATAAGCCCGAACTCGAGCACTACCTCACTAAATCTCCCAAACCACGCATGTGGAGATTGTTTTAACCCGTATAATGACCGCTTCAGTCTGCAAACCAACCCAGACTCCCCCTGAGCAACAAACCCCGGAGGTTGCTCCATGTAAATCTCTTCGTGTAAATCACCATGAAGGAATGCATTTTTGACATCCAGTTGATAAAGAGGCCAATGAGAAGAGGCAGCAAGAGATATAAGTAAACAAACAGAGGCAAGCTTAGCAACTGGAGAAAAAGTGTCCGTATAATCAACCCCATATGTCTGAGCATACCCCTTTGCAACAAGGCGAGCCAAAGAACCATCCGGGTTGACCTTAACAGCATAGACCCATTTGCACCCAATAGTATGTTTACCTGATGGCAATGAAACCAAATCCCAAGTTTGATTGTGCGTAAGGGCAGTCATTTCCTCGTCCATAGCTGCCTTCCAGCCAGGATGACCCACTGCTTCAAACACAAACTTAGGAAGAGAATGAGACTTAAGGACACTAACAAATGCACAAAGATCAGGAGACAAACCATCATAACTAACAAAGTTAGAAATAGGATGTAACGTACGACTACGTTTATATCAAGATCAGAAGGTACCTCTACGGAAGCTGGATCGGGCGACGATGGTAGGACGGACTCAGCAGGAGCAGGAGCAGGAGCAGGAGGCATATTCCCTTGATAGCACGTGCGTCGGGTGTAAACCTGTTGAATAGGAGGACGAGGTAGATCACGGGTAGGGAAAGAAGTGGACTCCACAACCCGATAGAGTAGAAAATCATCATCGGGAACAAACTCAACAGGTGGAATATCTGATGTAGGGTAAAAGGACACCGACTCATGAAAAGAAACATCAATAGAAACCAAATATCGATTCAAGTCAGGAGAGAAGCATCGATATCCTTTCTGAGTACGAGAAAACCCAAAAAGATACATTTGAGTGCCTTAGGATCTAACTTGGTGACATTAGGACGATGATCACGAACAAAGGCGACGCACCCGAATATCCTAGGAGACACTGGGAATAGAGACTCCGAAGGAAACAAGACTTGATGAGGGATCGCTCCAGAAAGAACAGAAGATGGCATACGGTTGATAAGATGACAAGCAGTTAACACATCATCTGCCCAAAAAGGTTTAGGAGCATACATCTGAAACGAAAGCGCATGAGCAGCCTCGAGGAGGTGACGATTTTTTCTCTCAGCGACACCATTTTGCTGAGGAGTATCAGTACAAGAGGATTGGTGGAGCATGCCATGAGCTAACATAAATTTGGAGTAAACAGTGAAGAAATATTCTTGAGCATTATCACTGTGAAGATGTTTGACAGCACAAATTGAGTTTTAATTTCAGAATGCGTAAAAAATATCAAATAACTCGTAACGATGTCTCATTAAATAAATCCAAGTAACACGAGAATGATCATCCACAAAAGTAACAAAATACCTATAACCTAACTTCGAGACAATAGGACTAGGTCCCCAAATATCCGAATGAACTACATCAAATGGGGCATGCGCCCGTTTATTAACCCTAGAAATATAAGAAATGCGATGATGCTTCACAAACTGATGCATCACATCCAAAAACTGATAAAGATGAAAAATCTGGACATAATTTCTTGAGACTCGACATAGACGGATGACCCAAACGACAATGGATTTGAAACGGAGACAAAGAGGCACTCGAACACGCAACTAGAGTAGATGAAGCCTCAAAGAAATAAAGTCCTCCAGACTCCTGACCTTTACCAATAATCCTTTTCGTCACACGATCTTGAAAGATGCAATGAGTGGGAAAAAATGAGACATCACAGTTATGATCACGGGTAAACTTACTAATAGACAGTAAATTGAGCGGAAAACCAGGAATGTATAAAACAGAGGATAATGAAAGAGAGGATGTGAGACAAATATCACCCTATCCCGTAACAGAAGCAGTAGACCCATTGGCTATAGTAACACTCGGTAATGTCGAAGATGGAAGGAATGAAGAAAAAATACCTCTGTTGCCACTCAGATGGTAAGAAGAACCGGAATCAATAACCCATTTACAAGTAGAGGAAGAAACACACGCAGTAGGTATACCTGTCTGGACAAAAGTAGTAATGGAAGAAGCAGACGAAGAAGCTTGATACTGGGTATATCTTGCAAACTCATCATCAGTCATCCGTATTACCTTACCCTCACTAGGTTGAGACGGTTGGGGTGGGGGGGGGTAGACTCAGTGTGAGAGGCAACATGCGCATATCGATCACCAAACAGTTTACCATGCAACTTCCAACAATTATGAACCACACGATTCGTATCCCCACAGTGATAACAAGTACGAACCTCTCTACTCTCCCTACCTCCACCACGGCCACCAGGACCACTATCACGACCTCCTCCACCAGAAGATCGACCACCACGACCACTAGTCTCCGGACCTCGATTAGGGTGAGATGTCTGACTCACAAGTGCAGAGGAATCACCAATATTGCTAGTGGGGCCAACTGAAGAGGACTCTAGAGAGGCCCGAAGCACACGAGAGAACACATCCTGAAGAGAGCCAACACTTGTGCCCGATAAGATTTGAGAGCGAGCAGTACTGAACTCGGATCTCAAACCAGCTAAAAAACCAAGAATAATCAGATGTTCTCGTTGTGTCTGCATAGTGCTAACACCGGTACTCAAAGGAAGCAAAGAACTCCATTCAGTCGCCAATTTCTTGTAGTCCGCAAAATACTGGGTAACACTACGACCTTGTTGATCCTGGCGAAACATAGCACACGACAAGTCATACATACGGTTCATGTTATCCTTGCCCCCATACAACACAGCTAAATACTCCCTCAAATCACGAACAGTGGAAGTATGAGCTACCAATTCAGCCATCTCATCATCCATGGAATTATGAGCTTCCAATACAAGTCAGCATCGGCACGGACCCAAGCAGCATCAGTAGAGTTAACTGTGGTGAGATGATCTTCCTTATTTTACCCTTTTAAATTCATTTCAACAACCCAACGCCACATTAAATAATTCTTTCCTGTTAATTTCTTGTCCGTAATCTTTGTACTAGTGGAGAAAACCTCAGAAACCATGGTTTTAGACTCCGTAGTCCCCGTATTCCCTGATGTCGACATTGAAAAACCAACAAGCAACCAAATAGAACCACAGAAACAAGGATAGGTGACTGATCTAGCCTAAAAAACCCCCAAAAACTTGTTTAATCGAAAAACCAACCTTGAACCAGAGACCTACAGGCTCAGGCGACCAGATCTACACTGGTCCGAAAAAATTCCGGTAAACTTTTCCGGCGACGCGCCGGCGCGTGGGGCGCGTGAGGAGTTTTCCGGTGACTGGACAGACACGATCGCCTAGACTGGGCGACACAAACCCTTTATGTTGTATCCTGCAAAAGACGTCACATCCCCTCCGGCGACTCAAACGCATGCGCAAGCCTGACTGCGCATACCCATGTCGAACAAAAAACCGAAAGAAAAAAAAAAGAAAAGGGAAGGATTTATGAAGAACAATCAGCTCAGGAGATTATATGGATTCCTGCTCAGATACCATGTTGATTGTATAGAAGAAGAAGAAGAAAACAGTAGAAGAGAATTGAAGAAGCCGTAACCTAATTACGGTTAGGCAGAGAAGTATATATATGTTTGTGATAAAACATGTTACATCAAGACCCCCAAATATATACCTTATACCAAATAAACCCTCAATACTTCTAACAGCCATGATTTTCGCCTACATATCACACAAGTTGTGAAGGATAGTATTGTTCTCTGGAGATATTATTCAATTCCTGCCCATAACAACTAAAATAAAAGATTGAAGGTCGAAGAAGTTGGATATGTGTTTATGAAATTCCAATATAAGTGCCCCAGGGCACATGTTAATGGTCTATCTTATAGAAATGCTTTTTGTATTGGGACAACTCTCCAATGTATTGAATACATCCACCCTTTGGTTAGTTTTCCCCATAGGCACTCGCATGCCATTATCTTTTTGTCTTTTGTATGAGATCGAATAAGATGCCAATTATGTTGTACTCCCTCCATCCGAAAATAAGTGTCTCCTATTCCATTTTGGATGCCCCAAAATAAGTGTCCTCCTTCCTATTTTAGAAAGCTTCTTCAATTCAATTGTCTATTATACCCTTATTTAGTGTGAGATGAATATATTTGACACCACTAGAGGATATTTTGGGGTATTAGAGGAAATCACCTAAAGTCAATTAATTTCTTAAAACCCGTGTAAAATCAATAGGATACGCTTATTTTGGGACAGAGGGAGTAGCAGATTGAGGAGCTGTACTTGATTGTGACCTGGTTAAATAATGGGAGGAGTGAAAGTGCTATTACAGTCAATGTCCTCTAGTGAAGATTTCTATCATGACGACCAATACCATTGAGACATCTCCTTTTCTTGTTTTCAATGGTTATTATAGAAGTTGGAGGGGAAATGGGATGAAACATCTCCTCAGCTATCAGCAGAACGGCCGAAAGGTTGCCAAAATGTCATTTGTCGTGGTTTTGTAATCAAATGTGTAATTAAATTAGTGCAATTGTCTTCGTATCTCATAAGTATCATGCACATCAGTTTGGTTTAAGCCTATCCTTTGAATCACATGGAATTACCTTGTTTTTGTGTATGCATTCTCACCTGTGTTATTGATCTCTCTAACAAAGTCATGCTTTCTTCAGTTTCTCGCGTTGAAGCACGGAGTGAGGAATCTGACATACACTTGCAGCTTGATGTGAACTCTCATTTGTATCCTATGCGTGCTGGGCAGAAGTTTAGGATGATCTTATCCCGTACTTTAAATTTGGATGGCTCAGTAGTTACCGAGTACATTCCCGAGGTAATCTAATGTATAATGGAATAATTTCTCGTAATGTAATTTATTGGTCTTTTATATGCCTTTATGGGCCTTGGCAATTCGATCATATTGATTCGATAACATGAGCAATTTGTTACTTATAAAAAAAAAAGAACAATCAGTTGATCTCATTATCCTAATTTCGGATAATGAGATCCGTACAGAAGTTCCCTGTTGAATTAAGCTGTTGATGTCGAAGTTTTTTAGATTGTCCTTTGCTTCATCCTTTGGATTTTTCTTGTTCCTCTCTTTTAATAGACCTGTAATCTTCTAGCTCACTAGGAAATTCTTGGCAAGTTGATGAAATGATGGTTAATCTATGGATGAGCTTGTAGTTGTACCAAGTTAATGTTAAGGTGAGGTCAGGAGAATGAATGAGCTGGTGAACACTTAATCCTACTGGTTTTATTTACCATGTCAGAAATAGAAATAGGTGATTAAGTGGAGGTCTCGTAGTAGATACTCCCTCCGTTCTGGGCAAAGAGTCCTTGTTTGAAAGACAAACTTTTTAAGAAAATGACACTTTTAGGAGTCCATTGGTAATAAAATGACATTTTTATGCTTTAATTTTTTAAAGTGGACTCTTTAAGTGAAACATCTCAAAATGGAATAGTGGACTCTTTGCCCGGAATGGAGGGAGTACATGGCTTGAGTGGTCAATGTGATGAAGTCCCCTTCTTTCGTTCACTCTCTCGCATATTGGAACTATTTATGTGTGTATGACTGTGTGAGTGAAAGGAAAGGTTATCTTAGAAATATATCTGTATAGGCTTGGTTGGCCATTGTCTTGGTGGTTTTCTGCTTCCCAACTATCTGCTCTTATATAACAACCAAGTGACCCTTTTGGTCGTCATTTTACTTTTTCTCATATCAAACTTCTTTGGATTTGTATATTCAGATATGCACAAGTGTAACAATTAAATAGCTTCAGTTGTCGAGGAAGTTAGCTCTTTTTTCAACCCTTTTAAAGGTGAATGGCAGAAACTGTCCTATGATGAATTTGAGCATTATATTCTTAAAAATTTGAGTCCCCATCCTAGGTAATACTTACTAACTAACGATCTTTTTGTACTATAAAATATATTAGTACTGGATCCGTGTCTCCCCTTGTAATGTGCTTATTAATTATTGAGGTTTAATACTGTCATATTCTTACTTGTGTGCAGAATCATAAGCTGCACTTCCTTACATCATTCATGAACTGATTTTTACTTTATTTCCAGGGCAAGCAGAAGACACTTGCAGACAAATTTGAGTATGTTATGCAAGGGCTGTTATATAAGATAACAGAGGAGAGCTCAGGGGGTGCCCCTAAAATGTATGTACCTTGTCCATCTTTAGTCACTTTCATTGATTGTTTTCGGAAACTTGTGCACAAAAGTTGGTTGCAGACCTCCTCTGTGACCCGTATTATACTCGGTGATGGTGGCCATCCTCTTTTTTTTTTGGGACACTAACTGAAGAAACATTTCATGGTCAATTATGCTCAATTATGTGTGGTCATTTCTGATTTTTTTTTTTTTTTAAAGGATCAACCTTTATACTCCTTCCGTTCTGGGCAAAGAGTCCACTATTCTATTTTGAAATGTTTCACTTAAAGAGTCTACTTTAAAAAATAAGGCATAAAAGTGTCATTTTATTACTAATGGACTACTAAAAGCGTAATTTTCTTAAAAAGTTTGACTTTCAAATATGGACTCTTTGTCCAGAACGGAGGGAGTAGTTGGTAGTGTATAATGTTGTTGGAGCCAATATTAATTTTCTTTGACCATTGGTTTTGTGAGTTTGTTGTTAATCTAATGTGTAAACGTTTGCGTTTTCTTGTTGGATTCAGGGTGGTAACTATGTCATTTGGAGGGCTTCAACTAGTGCTGAAGGGAGACCCATCCAAGATGGGTAAATTTAAGGTTGATCAAAGGTTGTTTCTTCTTTTGCGAAAGATGTGAAGGAGCAGTTTATATGGCTGCAAAAAAAAAAAAAAAAATGTCAGGCTAACTGATTTGTGCATTTTGGCATGAAGTGGTTTTATGGCCGTTTAACCTTTCCCCTTTTGACCGTATGAACTTCTTCTGATCCTTGTAATTCCAGTAGAGTGTGTAGTTGGTGGGCAAATTATATTGTTCTATGTCATGCTCATAGTTTCGTATCATCAAGAGGCTCTCTCTCTCTCTCTTGTTATTAACTACTATAGAACAAAATTCAGTTGCTATAAAACCGTCCGCTTCGTATCTTTGGTGGCTTGGTTGACCCAGGTGGTTACCGAACAAAAGCTTATGGATGGTGTTGGAGTCTACAAGTAATGAGTGACAATTTATAAAACACATATATTTCTCATCTATCCAATACTAGATGTGACAATTATTGCTCATACTCATTTACTCAGCCAGCATGGCTATACTAGTTGGTCTAGACGCCTCTCTATAATAATGAGCTATAAAGAGAGACTAATTTACCCTACTAATTTTGGTGGCCAAAAATGAGCTTACTTTAGTGTTCACTGTAATGTCCAAACTCGGATACTCCTTGAGTGAAAATTTTGTCAAAGGCTTTAGTTAAAATGAGTTTTTGTAATGCATGCTTTTAATTGTAAGTCGGTACATCTTTTAAAATATGTTTTTAAATGAATTCAGCTATTTTTTGTCATATCTTTTAGGTATAATTTTCAGGCGAAAGTACGTCACTACCCTTTAAAGTATTGTTTGATCACCACCCGCTGCTGGTTCAAGGGTCAACTTCACTCCATTCCCAGAAGAGTCAATTGATACAACCTTAGGTTTGAGCATAAATTTCATCTTTTGCTTTTCAAGGGAACGCTAAAACTGCTTTCGGATCTCACCATCCATCATTGGGACAATGTCAAGTGCAAACTCAACAACAGTGACCTCAGAGCCAAGACGGCCCCACATAGAGCCCATTTCCGGACCTATGTAACCAACTCCAATGACAACAAGCTTCTTGGGGGATTTCTTTCAAAGCTAAGGGCCTAAGGCTTCTGTTGACGATACAACTTTCTCCTCATCAATTGTGATCCCAGGTAGACTTTTGACATCAGAGACGGTGGCAACTATTATATGCTTGCCTTTAACCACAGTGTTCCCACCATCAATGGTATCGACAGAGACTTCTGAAGGGGAGATAAATTTCCTGTAGCCTTTAACATAGGTTACTTTGTTTTTCTTAATGAGACCTTCAATACCTTTTGTAAGTCCAGATACAACTTTATCTTTTTGGGCCAACATGGCAGCTAGATCAACCTCGATCGATGAGAGCTTAACACCATGGCTAGCAAATGTATGTGTGGCTTCATGATACATGTGAGTGAGAGGAATGAAGAAGTGCCTGAACGTATACAAAGAAATAAAATCAATGAAACAAGAAAATAAATTAATATCAAGTAAACTGTAAAAGGGCTGTCCTTATTTTAGAGGGAATGAACAATAGAAGTTGTCGGCCACCTAAATCCAAGTGCTCTAAGTGAAAAAAATGTCCTGATGCCTGTCTTTGGCATCATCATTATTAGATTTTTTTTTTATCTTGAAAAAACGGTGTTAACAGTTCTGATGCCTAGCATTGACATCAGTATTATCAGATTTTTTTTTATCTTGAAAAAACGGTGTTAACAGTTATGATGTCTAGTATTGACATCAGCATTATTGAATTTTTTTATTTTAAAAAAACTGTGTTAACAATTCTGATGCCTAGCATTATTATCAGTATTATTTGATTTTTTTGTTTTGAAAAAACTATGTTAACTGTTCTGATGCCTAGCATTGACATCAGCATTATTAGATTTTTTTTATCTTGAAAAAACTGTGTTAACAGTTCTGATGCTTAGCATTGACATCAACATTATTTGATTTTTTTATCTTGAAAAAACTGTATTAAAAGTTCTGATGCCTAGCATTGGCATCAACATAATTGGATTTTTTTTGTCTTGACTGTTCGGATGAGATTTGTCTTCATTAATGATATTTTTGTTATTTGGCAACCAATTTGTAGTTATATAAAATGCTCAAAAAATTGATGGACCTAGATGAAAACATGTTTCTAAAACTGTACCCACTTGAAATTTGCCCAATTTTATATTAAGGGGTAAATGGAGCCCAAACCTTTTTATGTCCCGCCCATTTATGTCCATGGACCATAGTATCAATTGAACATTCAATTACCCGCTCATTTAAGCTTGGAGTCCGCATAAGCACCATCCATAATTGTCCAGCTCACCCATTTGCCACATATAATTATTACAATGTCTACTAGGTCAATGACCGTTTGTACTTACTAGTTAGGGGCCACCTTGCCTATTTCCCACCTCTAGTGTTATCTATAATATAATACAGCTCATAGTCGCACATGTACAATTGACTAAAGCTATTTAGGGACTGAGATTGATTCATTTACCGAGATCATATGGTCATTATCACTCCCCGAGTTCACATGTATAAACGGCGGTTGAGCAACTACCCCCTCTCTCTGTCCAACTCTCCACACTATTCACGGTTGGTGGCCGCTAATCCTTCCTCCACCAAACCCACGTCCCTTTTCTTTTCAATATTTTAATTAATTAATCACTTTTATGCATAAAATATAATTAAATTAATATGTCTGAATCTTCTTTGTCTCATGTGTAAATGGAAATACTTGACAGAATTATTGCATCTCGCGTTTCAAAACCAGAAATTGTTGTAAAACAAGAGCCTCGAGAAAAATATTAAGTAGTGATATAATTATGGATGCTCAAGGTTTACCTCAAATTCAAATTTCTTATTTTTTATTTGTTGTTAGTATTTGTCCCCCTCAAGTTTGTAACTTTAGATTTTTATTCCACTGTGAATGATCATATTGTTTTAATTGGTTACCAAGATATGTTAATTTTAAAATATTTATTATATTGATTTATTTAATTACTAACACCGTCTCATACTGATATCGTTCCACACTAACGCCGTGCCATAGGCACGGGCACAAAATCTAGTCACAATGTATATTGGGTCAACGCAAAGAAATTGATTCTTAGTCAACTAAGTCAATGGATACCTTTAACTCTTTAAGGTGAGATTGCATTCTCTAATCTCTATTGAACTGACCCTAAGTAGACAAAACCTAAAAGATAAGAAATGACAAAACAGTTTAGTCCGCAAGCCAACTAATAAACTTTTCTTGGGCTCACATCTTCTCTAAATTTTGAATCCTATTTCAGATATAAAGTTTGCCAACCTTAACATGGTCATCAAATAGTGCTAACCAATGTTCCACTCTAGATCAGCAAAACTAGAGCGCTGAAGAACCATTACGCAACCATTCCCGACGTTCAAATTCATTTAGCTCCAGGCCAAAAGGATAAACACATCATCACTTGACTTATCTGCTTGGACGATGTGCTTGGTTCGTTCTCAACAAAAGTTGATCACCAGTATGTTTGTCCCATTTGATATATCAGAACAATTGCTAAAGACAATTGACAGTAGATGACTGCAAGGCCAAAAGCTTTATCCTAAAGCGTTCCTGAACAAGCATTGAAGATTGATAAGAAAAGAGTCGAGAGATGGCACATCGTGTGTATCTTCTGGAGCATGCAGAATGTTATGAATAGAAAAGGGGAGAGAAACTGGAGAGAATAATTAGAGTAAGGAGGAGACAACTTTCTTCATTTCATGCCTTACCCGAAGGAAACAAAGCTATTTAAACAACTAGAAATAAACTAACTAATGGAGAGAAACTTCTGTGCATGATTCCCACTACAAATAAACTAACTAATCCCACTACATATAACTTTCTAACATCATGGTCACTAATAAATGGAGGTTAACTGCTTTGGAATATTATAACCATATCATTCCTCCCCTCTTTTGGGCATCCTTGTCCTCAAGGTTGAAGTCTGGGTAAGTCTTCGCGAAGCGCCGCTCATGTTCCCAAGTGGCATCTTCAGATAGAGCACCATGCCATTTGACGAGAATTTTGCACTGGGGTTGGTAAGTACCTTTGCAATTGGTGCGACGATCAATGATTGCTTCAGGTTGAGGAAGTAAGATGGCATCATTAGAAGAGGTAGGCGGAAGGGGCCCTAGCAACGGTGTGTGTATTGTGCCCAAGTGTTTACGGAGCAGACTGACATGGAAAACATTATGGATTTGAGCTGTTGAGGAAAGATCCAAATGGTAGGCAACATTGCCAATGCGTTCCAAAATGCGATAAGGGCCGTAAAAACGGGGTGCCAACTTCATAGAAGACCGGAAGGCGACTGATGTTTGACTGTACGGCTGGAGCTTCAGGTAAACATAATCGTCGACAGATAAGGAAACTTCACGCCGTTTTTGGTTTACGTGGGACTTCATATGTTGATTGGCCTAGCTAAGATTGTACTGTAATACCTGCAGAATGGTAGCTCGATCGCGGAGATAATCATCAACAGCTGGGAGGTTAGAGGAGCCTGGAATATAGTCTAGAAGGCGGGGCGGAGGGATGCCGTACCTCAAGCAGTCATTTTGGTGGTGAGTGTAGCAGTATTATAACTAAGTGCCTCAAGGAAGCCACTCGGCCCATTTACGAGGTTGGTCGCCGGCAAAGCAACGTAGGTATTGTTCCAAGGTGCGATTGACGACTTCAATTTGCCCATCCGTCTCGAGATGATAACTGGAGCTCATACACAACCGAGTGCCTTGTAACTGAAATAACATCCTCCAAAAAGTGCTGATAACGACCTTGTCACGATCACTCACAATTGTTGCCGGAAGCGAACTATGTTAGCGATAAAAGACTTAGCGACCGTGAGAGCGGTGTATGGGTGTCGTAGTGCCACGAAGTGGCCATACTTGGACAGACGATCCACGACAACCATAATGACAGAAAACCCTTGAGAAGATGGCAACCCTTCAAGGAAGTCCATGGAAATATCAGTCCAAGTCTTGGTTGGAACTGGAAGAGGCTGAAGCAAGTCGACGGGTTTCATGTTGTCCATTTTGAACCGTTGACACGTATCATAACGACGCAAAAATTCCTTCACATCGCACTGCATGTTAGGCCATCGAAAACTACTCTTGACTCTGCATAGTGTCTAAGGAACCCAAAATGTCCACCGACTGGAGTTGAATGACAGTCTGCAATTAATTGTGGAACTAAAGGGGACCGTAGACTTAAATAAATTTTGCCGTGGAAGAACCAAACCACATCCTGTTGCTGGAGATGAGACCCAGAAAGACTTTGATAAAAAAGGGTCGGAAATAGTCTCGGCCTGAAGCTGTGGCCACCACGCTGCCCGCGGTGCTGAGAGGGACGTGAGATGGAATTCTACCTTGCGAGATAATGCATCGACAGCTTGGTTTTCCGCCCCTTTCTTGTAATCGATGTCATAATTGTAACCCATCAGTTTTGGAAGTCAGTGGGCCTGTGCCGGCGTTGTAATCCGTTGTTCCAACAAATATTTGAGGCTGCGTTGATCGGTGCGGACAGTGAACTGTCGTCCAAGAAGATATGACCGCCACTTCCGAATAGCTTTAACAACTGCTAACATCTCTTTCTCATATGTAGACAATAAAAGGGCTGAACCCTTAAGAGATTCACTGAAGTATGCGATGGGCCTATTACTTTGAGTCAAGACAGCGTCGATTCCTTCGCCACTAGCGTCACTCTCGATGATGAATTGCTTCGAAAAATCAGGAAGGGCCAGGACAGAAGACGAAGTGAGAGCTGATTTTAACTGTACAAAGGCCTGTTCCGCTGAAGCAGTCCAGTTAAACCCTTCTTTCAATAGGAGTTGATTAAGCGGTGCGACAATTCCTCCGAAATGGCGAATGAATTTACGGTAGTACCCGGTGAGACCTAGAAAGCCACGAACTGCCTTGGTGTGGAAGGAGTTGGCCAATCCTGGATTGCTTGAATCTTGGTAGGATCAACTGCTACACCATCTTTGGAGATGATGTGGCCCAAATAGTCAACCTGTGAGACTCCAAATCTGCATTTTTTTTCCTTGACATAGAGTTGATTAGACTGAAGGATAGAAAAAACAGTGTGTAGATGCTCCTTCCAAGTAGCAGAATAGATGAGAATATCATTAAAAAAAACTAAAATAAACCTTCGAAGATATGGTCAGAAAAGATCGTTTATGAAACCTTGTAATGTCGCTGGAGCATTGGTAAGTCCAAATGGCATAACCCGAAACTTGTAGTGGCCATCATACGTACGGAAAGCTGTTTTGGGAATGTCTTCTTCATGAACCCGGATCTGATGGTATCATGCTGTTAAGTCCAGTTTCGTAAAAAATTGAGCGCCGTAAGAAGTTCATCAATCACTGGAATAGGATACTTATCCTTGACTGTTATCTGATTTAAAGCGCGATAATCCACACAAAATCGCCAACTGTCGTCTGCTTTCTTGACTAACAAAACAGGGGATGAAAAAGGGCTATGACTTGGTTGAATCAATTCCTCTTTCAACAACTCGCGCACCATTTTTTCAATCTCCAGCTTTTGATAGTACAGGTAACGATAAGGACGAACACTTACTAGGCGGCTTGAGGTTGTAACAAAATGCGATGATCTCCAGTCCGTTTCGGTGGAAGACTTGAGCTTGCCTTAAAAATGTCAGCAAATTTTGCTAAAAGTTTGGTGAGGTCCAGAGGATAATGTTCAGCAGCAGGATGTTGTTCCGAGGCCGTAATATGAAGGAAGTAAGCATGATCCTGGATTTGGTAAAAATCCTTAGGTCTCAATTCCTTGGTGCACGTTGGTTTAAGGCCCTATAAGGTGCGCTTGACCCCCTCGGTTGCAAAAGTCATGGTAAGTTGCTGATAATCTGTTTCAACAGGTCCAAGAGTTTGGAGCCATTGAACGCCGAGAACGAGATGACAAGCGGCAACATGTAAGACATAATAATCTGCAGTGACAATGGTTCCTTGAATGTCAAGTGAGAGGTTCCTACAAAGGCCAGTACACTCAATGCGATCCCCGTTAGCAATGGTAACCTCAAATTGCTTGTCCTTACCTATTCACAACCCAAATCTGTAAACAATTGTTTGATCAATGAAGTTATGAGTACTACCCCCATCGACGAGAACCGTAACCCACGAATTTTGTAGGCGACCAAGGAAGTGGAGAGTGCATGGGTATGTAGCCCCTGTGATTGTATGAAAAGAAATCTAAGGTTGTGTACTTGGGTCGGTAGTGTCCCTTCTAGATCAACACCCGTTGACGTGGTATCCTCGATCATGAAGAGCTGTGGCTTGAGGCAGCGGTGACCAGTGACAAATTTCTCATCGCAATAATAACATAGACCTATGTCGCGCCGCTCGCGGGCCTCTTGGAAAGAGAGTCGTTTGAAGGCGGTTGTAAGTGTTGCTTGATTTTGACGTGAAACTGGAGGTGGTCCAAGAATTCCGGGTATGGCAGAAGTCGTGATTCTGTTTGTTGGAGTCGAACGATGAGGAATAGGGATAGCTCTTTGGAGTTGGTTTTCTCTTCAACCAGTCTGGCTACACCAATTGCATCCACCAATGTTCTGGGCTACTTGATTTTAACGTCCAACCGAATTTCATCTCGTAAACCTGCAACAAAACAACCAACTAGAAATACTTCTGGAAGTCCATCCACCCGTTGTGATAAGCTTTGTTTCTTTCGGGTAAGGTATGAATGAAGAAAGTTGTCTCCTCCTTACTCTAATTATTCTCTCTAGTTTCTATTTCCTTTTCTGTCCATAACATTGGTATCAGAGTCGGTTTTCGGTTCGATGGACGCTCATGGAAAATCAAATGCAAAGTTTCGTAAAGACATTTACGAAACATTGGCTCTGCACGAAGCTACTTTCATCCGAATCAATGCAACCTTACAAACAATGTTAACTGAGTTGCAAGCCTTGCGAAGCTTACCTCCATTATCATCTCTCAACCCCTTATGTCTGACAAATGCCGCCGCCACCATCATGACTGCCCACAAAGCCCCAATAGGCCACCATACCAACCTCAAATTACTGAAATTCAATGGAGTCCGAGTGGTTGGATCCCTTCCAATTCTCTCACCTTAATGGTTATTTCCTCTCTCGTCCCCCGGAGGTTTTACCATTAAGATTGCCGCTGTCGATTACAAGACTTCTAGCCGTCCCTATTATCACGTAGATTGCACCAAACACGCTAATTACATCAAAAACATGATTATCAGTGCTGCCCAGTTGGCTCGCGCTACCCTCTTCATCTTGAGCGCCGAATGCCACATGCCCGAAAATGACTCCGGTTTTTATCCTTGCGGACAAGGATAATTAATGGGGGATGGAATGTTACGGTTATAGTACAGTTACACCCAAGAAGTTAATTAGTGTCCAGCATGTTTGTTGTTAGTGGCCCATAATGTGTGGTAGTTAATTGTAGTTATTTGTAGTGGGGATCATGCACGGAAGTTTCTCTCCATTAGTTAGTAATGTTATGGACAGAAAAGGAAAGAGAAACTGGAGAGAATAATTAGAGTAAGGAGGAGACAACTTTCTTCATTCATACCTTACCCGAAAGAAACAAAGTTGTTTAAAGATCATTGAATCCGTTTAGGATTCACTTCCATAGTTACCTAGTAGGTTTAGGAGGAAACTCCTAAATTATATGCGTGATAGGTGGCTGTCCGCGAGAATGCCGAAGCAGATAAGACAAGTGTTATGCTCAGATAAGGAAACCTTTCATCAGTCTTGGAGAACAAGTCTCTGAGATTCCTTCGTTCGATACCTGCCTGGGTAAGCACGGCTCTGCTCGACTAGGTGATGTAAATCTGATAATGATCAAGTGTGATTCCCAGGTATGGCCCCCTGGTCGGGAAAGCAAGGCCTGTGCTCGACCAGGTTTGGACGGGAGTTGTATTACTCTCTGCTCGGGTACCCTGCTAGCTCTGGCCGCTAGACTGGTAGGTCCCACATTAATCGAGCTCGTGACTGGCACGTGATGGTTGCTCGTGCTTTGTTCGTGACCGAGTTTGGGCCGGGCACATCAGTGGCCCCTAGCTCCTTGTCTGGCAAGTATTTATGCTTGGAGCGGGGAGCGCTAAAGCTCGGTGTTGCTGCTCTCGTATCGGGCTCCAACACTTGTGAATTCCTGGTTGGTTGTAACTTGGCTGGAAAGCAATATAATAGAGCGTTCTGGAACGTTGGTGATCGGTTGCCAGCTGGAGCGTATGTGAGAAGCTTGTCGTTGGAAAGTAGATGATTGTATTAAGCATTCTGAAAAGAGAGATTGGCATTGCTCAACAAACGGATGTCCTTGTAGAGGGACAAGAAAAGAGTCTATAGAGGCCATATCAGAACTTCAGGATTATGGAGATACTTGTATATGTGAAGAGATCCCGTGTACGCTACAACGTCAAGCTAAGTAACTATTAAACTACGGTGCTAATTAGCTAAAGAACAAAACTTCGTGCTCAAACCATGATAAACCTCCTATATAAAGCAGAACTTCACAATTACTTGCCACATAAACAAAATATTAATATAGCTTGCAGTATTCCATATCATGGCATCTCAGTTGGGAATTTCACTGGCTTTCCTATCCCCATTGTTGTTAATACTAGTTGTGGGTTCTAATGCAGGTGGCATTTCCATATACTGGGGTCAGAATATGAGGGTACCTTGGCAAAGACTTGTGCCACTGGAAACTATGATTTTGTGAACATAGCTTTTCTCTCATCGTTTAGCAATGGTCAGACTCCAATGATCAACCTAGCCGGTCTATGTGATCCATATAGTAATGGCTGCACCAAGCTAAGCCCCGATATAAAATCCTGTCAAGCAAAAGGAATCAAGGTTATTTTATCTATGGTGGGAGGGGTTGGAGGCTACACCCTTGCTTCTGCTGAAGACGCAAGATAAGTTGCTACTTACATTTGGAACAACTTCTTAGGTGGGAAATCATCTTCTCACCCTCTTGGCGATTCTGTTTTTGTAAGAACAAATAGCTAGGATTCTCCAAGAATTGCCAATGCAGTTTCCAATGTAGCTTGTGAATAAGCTACAATGGAAGTCACAATGGCTAGAAAAATTAAAACAACGGAAGACTAAAATATAAAGCACGAATTTAAACACAAAGATATACCAAACAATCTACAAGCCTATGCTTGTAGATCTAGCATTATGGCCAAAAAGATTTCACTAAAAAAAGATGAATTGTTTTACAAAAAGAATGTGAAATCACCAAATAAATACTCTCACAACACAACAAGTCTTGGAGACCAAAAACCCACTGAAAAACAGATATAGAAAATGTGGGAAGAAACAAACAGCTTCCTAAAATCAGCTAGGAAGGTAAAAACAGCAACAACACCCAATGTAGCTTCCAATGTTATAACATCCGAAGCTACAATCAAAATCTGCACAAATCTGGAAACTGGAACTGCTTCTGAAATCTAAATTTTTCTGCTCTCAGCTTTCTGAATTCTCTCTATGTTCGTCTGTTTGCATCTGCCCCAAGTCCTCTATTTATAATGTGGAGGAGACCTACAAAAAAGGAAGCAAACTCCAACAAGGAAGAGGATTAGAGTTAGGAACTAAATACACTTACCATAAATCCTAGATTTTATTATTATATGGAGAAGGACTCTAGAGACACGGTTTAGGAAGGATTTTTGCATAGATTTTGTTTCCAAAATAACTCCTATACTTTAGGACCAAGAAAACCAAAACTCTTTAGGAATATTTTGTTTCAAAAAATGACTCCTAAACTTTAGGACCAAGAAAAACCAAAATTTAATTAAAGATTTTGTTTCCAAAAATGCCTAAACTTAGGGACCAAGAAAGGAGAAACAAAACCAAAATAGGCCATGCCTATTTTACCCTTACAGTTTTGGATGGAGTTGACTTCGACATTGAACAAGGAACAGGTCTATACTGGGATGATCTTGCGAGGTACCTTTCTGCATATAGCAAGCGTGGAAAGAAGGTGTACTTAAGTGCAGCACCTCAGTGCCCTTTTCCCAATGCCTGGGTAGGAGGTGCCCTTAAGAGAGGGCTCTTTGACTATGTGTGGATACAATTTTTTAACAACCCTCCCTGCCAATACACTTCGGGAGATATTGTTAACCTTGAGGATTCTTGGAAGCAGTGGACTTCTAACATCCCTGCCACGAAGATATTCTTAGGCTTACCTGCTGCTCCAGATGCAGCTGGAAGTGGCTTTGTCCCTGTCGATGATCTCACTTCAAAGATTCTTCCAGCTATTAAGGGTTCTGTCAAGTATGGAGGTGTAATGCTATGGTCTAAGTACTATGATGATCAAACTGGTTACAGTTCTTGCATCAAGAGCCATGTATAAAGTTCTTATGTTCATATGTAACTTCGTGTCTTTATTACTCTTGTCTATTAAATAATGAAAAGTGTGCTTGTTAGTTGCATTTTCTACTCTACTGAATGATGAGGAAAATGTTCTTAAACAATTTTAAAAAATGACTCTTCATAAATACCACAAAATATTAATTTAAAAAAGGTAAACAAGTTAAACCATCGACTTTTGAAAGGCGTACGTAAAAAACATTAAACTGTCTTTTTAGTATCTTCAGCATCTGAGGAAACTTGTCAGCTAAGGTTATAGTAGTAAACTACTAAAAAAATATTTGCCATCTCTATCTAAAAACTGTATACTGTTTGATGGACTGACAGTCCACCATAAGAATTAAATAGTTTTTTTTTTTTTTTTTTCGTATCTCGTTGTCAAATAGCCTGACAAATCTGCTGTGTTGTGCCCCGATAACAAATAGACAAGAAATGACAAAATGATAAACGATGTTCATGGCTGATCTCATGTTTAGCATAAAAAAATTTGTGCGTTCCAAGAATCTATTATAGTCTAAGAAATAGTTTCAATTAACATACCTTTTTTCATCATCATGTGTCCATATCTGCAGAAGAACGACAACAATGATGAACCAAAATACAAACTGGTACTTTCACAATGCCTCAAGTAAAATTCTCAATTTTCGAATTTATTACCTACATGCCAAAATGAAAAAGATAAAGTCACCTATCTTAATCTGCTTGGACGATCTCCTTGGATGCATTCATTACGGAACTTGTATGAAAATATCTATGTCCCATTTAATATCTCCAACAAATGCTAAGACGAATAAAGTAGATGATTATAATGCTGACAACTATATTTTAAGTCAATATTTCAGCATACTCACAAAAGTGCTTGGCATTGCTGAACAAACCTATGTCCAGGTAAAGGGATAAGAGAAGAGTCGAGAGATGCCATATCTTACCTTCAAGAAATCACAAAATTGTTCATGTGAGTAGACCATGAGTACTCTGCGAAGTGAAGCTAAGTGACTGTTAAGCTACACAGCTAATTAGCTATCAAACTATGACAAGCGTAATCTCCTATGTAATGCAAATCTACGAAACATATCTGGCATCGGAAAAAGTAATATAGCTTGAATAATTTAGTATTCATGTTCATAAGAATGGCAATTGTCTTGGGAATTTCCGCCGCTTTTTCTTATCTTTACAGTTCCTAATACTAGTTTCTGGTACTAATGCAGGTGTAATCTACACATATTGGGGTCAGAATGGGAATGAGGGTACACTGGCACTTGGCAGAGACTTGCGCCACCAGAAACTATGATTAGTGAACATAGCTTTTTTCTCATCGTTTGGAAATGGTCAGACTCCAATGATAAACCTAGCAGGCCACTGCAATCCATATAGCAAAGGCTGCACCAAGATAAGCCCCAATATAAAATCCTGTCAAGCAAGTGGGATCAAGGTTACTTTATTTTTTGGAGGAGGGGTTGGAGGCTACACCCTTGCTTCTGCTGAGGATGCAAGACAAGTTGCTACTTACCCCAATATCTTCTCGCCCTCTTGGCGATACTGTTTTGGATGGAGTTGACTTTGACATTGAACAAGGAACAGGTCTGGGATGATCTTGCGAGGTACCTTTCTGCATGTAGCAAGCATGGAAAGGTGTACTTAAGTGCAGCACCTCAGTGCCCTTTTCCTGATGCCTGGGTAGGAGGGGCCCTTAAGATAGGTCTATTCAACTACGTTTGGGTACAATTTTTCAACAATCCTCCCTGCCAATACACTTCGAGAGATATTGGTAACCTTGAGGATTCTTGGAAGCAGTGGACTTCTAACATCCCAGCCACAGAAATTTTCTTAGGCTTAATTACCTGCTGCGCCAGACACTGCTGGAAGTGGCTTTAATTATTCCTGTCAATGATCTCACTTCAAAGATCCTTCCCAGCAATCAAGGGTTCTGCCAAGTATGGAGGAGTTATGTTGTGGTCTAAGTACTATGATGATCAAACTGGATATAGTTCCTCCATCAAGAGCGATATCTAAAAAACGTGTAATACATTGCAAGAACTTAGCGTTTGTTGAGAACGAGATGGCTCGATTACCCAGCAACAGGGTACAGATTGTCAAGTTTTGGACCAGGCGGTCACTTAGCACAGGGGTTAGGCGATCGCCCACTCTTTGCTTAAAAGGACCAAGCTTCTGGAAATTAAGCGGTCCCTTAGTGTTGAGGTCTAGGCGACCGCCTACTCAAGTTTGGTTTGGACCGACTACTAGAAAATACATGGTTGCCTAGTGTCGAGGACTAGGCGACCGCCTAGTCCCGATTTGCTGCTTGTCCGGTTTTTTCCTTATTTAAGGGTTTTAGGGTTTCTATTGTATCCATATAAATAGTTGTATCCCTAGAACGTTTTTAAGGTTGGCTCTAATAAAATTTCGACAGCCCGTTGGTCCCAATCTCTCCTCTTCTTTACCATTGATCTTGTTATACTCTGTTAATTGGTTTGCAAAGTCTTCCGCTGTGCACAACAGCATTCATGTCATAGCCCAGCACAAGAATGAGACTTGAGACAAATCTTCCATTAAGGTCCATGTCTAAAGCTTATAATGTTCATAAGTTACCCCCCTTGTATGACTGCATTGTCAACTTGTCTATAAAGTAATTCTTTTTTGTTGTAGCACCCATTGCTACCCTCTAACACGAGCAGGAAATATGAAGCCGGAAAAAAAGATTCCTCAAAAGAATGATAAAAATCAATGAGAAGGAAAAATATAGTCATTCTGTGATCAGCGGAATTTGATAACTGTGCAAAACAATAAACTGTCTTATTAAATGTGATGAATGATGATCTTGAAAACCATTTGAAACAATAAACCATCTTCTTGAACTAGTCACGCCGGATATAACAATGCTATATCAGGAAACTATACACTGATCAATTACTTTGTTAGTTATTTTTTGCTCCCAGTCAAAAAGTTGGGTTAAATATGTTTGACATTGATGAAAAATCCTTGCAAATGATACCTTAAGATAAGCTGCTCCGCTCACAGAAACAGGAAACTGCCAAATCTTGTTAATGGACTTGTTAGTTTCCCTGCAAACTCCGGATGCCATATTAATTGTAGCCCCTTTACTAATATAGTAGTAGTTGCTAGTATTTCTTCATTGAAGAGTATAAATCTCTAGATACTTGTGTCTCTTCTTCTGTATGCACAAAAAAAAATAAAATCAACTGGTACCCTAATTAGCTATAATTTGGTCTATAGAGACTTTTACACATTCTTTTATAGTCTATTCTATAATGGAAACAAAAAATGCTAACAGCCTGGTATACAAATTACAAGAGATGTACAGCAATGAGAAGATCCAACAGGGGAGGGATCTCTCCATCCACATTGGCCTTTTCGATTTGTTGGGACATTTTGGCCACTGCTTACCACCGCAAAATTTCCCTCTCTTTAGATATGAACTCTGAAAAGATTTAAATCTCCTACTATGGACTAAAATCTTTGGTATGAAATTTGAAGAATTGCCTCACAAAAGAGTTGGAGCACTACATTACACACATTTCATGCCCAAGAGTAGAATATTTATCAGGGTTGCCTCGTTTCTCCAAGCTGACAAGTCATAACGACATAAAAATATGGAAAATTTGGAACCAGTATAACGAATTAGCTCAGTTAGCTGCTGTTTAACTACAAGCAAAAAAAACGCTTATTACTTTACTGTCAATGAATGAAACGACAATATCTTAGGGGGGAAATGTTGATGATAGAAACTACAATGTTGTTATATTGAGGGATAAACTTATAACAGGAAGCCATAAGCTCGTTACTTCTATCGTGGATGAACCTTTTTCTTCTTCACATGGCAGTTACAGTCATTCATGTTACTTGCACACCCAAATTTCCTCTTCATTTCCTTCCACACACTAACTTTCTCCTTTTTCGCTTTACTGCAACAAGCACCCTGAATCTCTTGCCTCATCTTAAAGCACTCTCTCTCCAACTTTACGACCTTGCTGCTCATTTTCTCCATTTCCATCTTCACCTCTTTCTCATTATCCTCTTCCAAATTTCTCACCCCATCATCAGAACTCTGTACCTCTTTTGTGAATGTTTCTCGCAGCTGCAACTGCCCCACAAATAAAATCTGAACAACCACTCGCAATGGCAATCTTTTGTTTTTGGCTGCATGCTCGCAAGCTTCAGGGGACATCTTATTGCAATCCAAAACACCACAAATCTCTTCTCTCTCTGACTCGGTTAGATATCCATGCTTATCTAAATATATATCTATGGCCTTGTAGATACCATCAGAGCATCTCTGACTTCCCATGGATGCAGCAATGGACATATCAGCAAGTGAAATAAACGAATCCTTCTTCAAATCTATGTCGCTCGCGACCTCTGCCAGGAACTCCTTGATGAGGTCTGCCACAGCTATAAACCCATATCCGGAACTATCTTCATCAGTAAGATTGCAATAGAAATTCTTTAAGATTCTTCTCACAGACTCCACGTCATAGCGTTCTTCTTTAGCATAACCTTGAGAAGGTATCAGGAGGTCTTTCACTGTGGCCTGATCTAGTTGTTTACCAATTCTCATTTCAAATCCATTTCTACACTCAAGGCTGGCTTCCAATTCTATTGCAAACCGAAGCATTTCGAACAGTAACGTACATGGAAGGATTCCTCTATCATAGGGCAAAAGCCTCTCTATGGTTTCAATGGCTTCTCTTCGAGAACAACTCTCCTGAAAGGATATATCACCCGATTCCACTTCGGAAAAGACCCATCTCTTTGCATAACCATAAAGAGACACTGCAAGATACTCTAACGGCACTTGGCACTGAATCATTCCACGAATTATGGGCTCGTAAAGATTAAGGGAGAGTGTTGTCAAATCCTCCGTTTTCCAATCACTAACAAAGAGCCTCCTTCTTGCATTTGGTCTATACTCGTCTTCGTTTTCCTCGTCGTCAGTCGCAGAATTCTTGATTGGTTCTCCGAGAAGTGGCGGATTATCCAATGCCTTCGAGATAATAGAATCCCCACAAGCATCGATCAAGCCAAGCTGCACTGCATGTCGAAGAATACTTGGATTTTCTGTGGTCTTAAGGGCTCTAACACATTCATCCCAGTTGGGGATGACTCTAAGCTCAAAGAAGGTCAGAGCCTTCTTTAATAGATTGTCTGGGCTGTGTTCTTCAGTCATTCTAAGATAGTTGGCCAGGCAACACACCCGAATGACATTTTCAGTTGTGATGTTGACTTCGTAACCATGGCAGAATCTTGCTACAAGCTCAAAAGTTTCTGGGTCCGCGGGGATGTTTGGGAGCAAGTGAGTAATGTCATCTTGTGTAGTCTTTTTGAGAATCTCATATATTGTAGCTGATCTAGAAGCGTAAATTTCCTGAAATGTGAATGTACACAGCATATTAGACGTAAACTAATGTTTGGAAATCAGAAACTGCAACTAAACAAAAAAGATAAAAGTGTATAACAGATTTCATTTACCCTATCCAAATTGAACGGGTGCTGACATATATGAATCTGCACATCTTTTGGCGATGCATACTTTGGGATCCTATAACGCATAAAGGATAAAATCAGAATTTTAATTGTGAAAGAACAATCAGGAGATATAAACAAAGGAAACGGGATTTACTGGGATGATGATTCTTTCCATTTTCTAGAGGTCATTATTTGTCGTCCTTTGTGTGTGTAGCTGTAGCATTCAGAAGGAGCCTTTTGATGAACTGGTTTTTTTGTTGCTTCAATAAAGAGCTAGGTGCCGCTCACCTTGAACCTGCAAAAATGTCGTTAGATGGATAAAATTGCTCATATACGTCAAACATGAAACATTTCAACTTGTTAATTTTCACATTGATAAGCAATCTTCCTTGACAGTTATTTCAAACTCGGGTTTCCAAGAATGTCTTCTAGTTGCTTAAGGTAGGCACGTGTGTTTGAACTAGTCAATAAATTCAAGCTTTTCCAGATTAACTTTCCTATATTTCCACTGATTCAGTTGGCAAATATCTAAGTATAGTGATCAGGCTTTCAAGATGATGTTGATTGAAAAACAAAATCTTTTAGCTTTCTGCGGTAGATTTTCCTTAATTTTCTTGCTTTGCTATTCTATTTTCTCAAACTCTCTGGCGGCTCTCAATTCTGTGAGAATTCAAATTGTTCTTCCAATTTCAAATCCAAGCCTCAAAATTGAGTTGCCAAACATATATAGAATCAACAAATCGGTGGGGAAATAGGTTTTCAAGCCATGGCTAAGTACAAGTTATGGATACAAAAGGGAAAAAAGCAAATAAAAAAATCAAAGCTACAGCAAACTACCACTATAAAAAAAAACCATTCTTTATAGACCCATCTGATTTCTTCCAATTAAAAGGACAAGAGAGGATATCATATCACAAAGCATTCAATTTCAAGAACAATGGGAAACTAACATATATTAATCATGACTCGTTTTCGAATACCTATTCGATTTCGAGAGAAAACAAATAAGAGTGTGCACACTTACAAATCGATCGACGTATCCAGATAAAGATTCCTACTTTGAAAACCATGAATTGAAGATGGTCAAACTTATATAATCTTTATTCAATTATAGGTTCTCTGATTGACACATCAGGTAGAAAACACTAGAGATTATTGAGAGTGGTAGGGTAAAGAGTAGAGACTAAAGTGAAGTGTGTAGTCTACAGAGAATAGTATGTTATGTGCAGAATGTGTAAATGCATATCATGTATTTCTCTGTTTCCCTCTCATAATTGGCTACGTGAGTTGTGGGTGGGTTGGGGGGGTAGGGATGGTTGGGGGAGATTTGGAATAGTTCGGTCTCAAAACGGTCTGCCTAAAGATTAGGTGAGTTCTGTTAGATTCAAAAAGCAGAAAAGTATCAGATTTTGGTGGGATTCTGATCAAGGAAGAAGTTCTAATACACCCAAGTGTTGGACTCTTTCAAAGTATTGCAGGCTAATCCAGAGATCTTTCTTCACCCGCGTGATTTTTTATTCTTTTTAGTACTTAAGTCATTTCCATATTTGGAAAGAATTGCACCTCACCTGCCATGATTAAAGCCGTTATGGAAGGGGGCATTTATAAAAACGGCCAAGTCAAACAAGACTTGGTTATTTTTAGTCAAACTTTAAAAAAAAAAACTTATATAGTCACTTTAACTGTGAAATGTCTAAACTACTTTTTATTAGCCACTTTATCTTTTTTTTGGTATTTTGTACATCGATACGTGATACCGAAATATACGAATGCTCCCTCGTCGAATACTCCCTCCCTCAGCCGTCAGAACAGTTCGACAAAGTTCGTTAGGATCGTTAACATTCGAAATCCAGTGTTCTCTCTCAAATTCAAAATCCATCAACTGTGTGCTAATTGCTAAGTATTTAGGTTCGTCCCCCTCGTCGAATACTCCCTCCCTCAGTCGTGTCGTGGAGTTCAGAAAAGTTCTCTTCCAAATCGAAGCAAGGCCATCAATTGTGTGCTTAATATTCAGGTTCGTTTCCATAAACATTCATCTGAATCCATTTTAGTTTTTTTACAAATTCAACCATGGCCCAAAACTAGTCTTTTTTTCCAAAATGTTTGTCTATTCAACAATCATGTGCATTTTGAACTGGTACCTTATACCATTGGCACATAACTTGGTTTATCCATCCACAATGTTAGTTTGCTTTCCCCAAAATCATTTTTGATTAATAAATCATTGCTAATTAGTTTGCAAACTGGTTTATTGATAAACCATAGATAAACCAAGTGAATGTTTGTTAACTATCACTGGTTACCAAACAGCAGGTTTGCAAACTGGTTTATCAACTAGTTTATTAATAAACCATAGATAAACCATGTCATTGTCTGTTAACAATGTTAACTGGTCTGTGGTTTATAAAAAAGGTTATCAAACAGCAAGTTTGCACATTGGTTTATCAACTGGTTTATTGATAAACCATAGATAAACCAGGTGAGTGTCTGTTAACTAACACTGGTTACCAAATAGCATGTTTGCAAACTGGTTTATCAACTAATGTATCTTCTGGTTTATTAATAAACCATAGATAAACCATGTCATTGTCTATTATCAGTCTTAACTGGTCTGTGGTTTATAAAAAAGTTACCAAACAACAGGTTTGCACCTTGGTTTATCAACCGATTTATTGATAAACTATAGATAAACCAGGTGAGTGTCTGTTAACTGAAAAAGGCTACCAAACAACATGTTTGCACCTTGATTTGCAAATAGGTTTATCAACTGGTTTATTGATAAATCATAGATAAACCAGGTGAGTGTCTGTTAACTGAAAAATGTTACCAAACAACAGGTTTGCAAACTGGTGTATCTTTTGGTTTATTATCAACTGGTTTATTAATAAACCATAGATAAACTATGCCATTGTCTGTTATCAGTCTTAACTGGTCTGTGGTTTATAAAAAAGTTACCAAACAACATGATTGCACCTTGGTTTATCAACTGGTTTATTGATAAACCATAGATAAACCAGGTGAGTGTCTGTTAACTGAAAAAGGTTACCAAACAACAGGTTTGCAGCTTGGTTTGCAAACTAGTTTATCAACTGGTTTATCGATAAACCATAGATAAACCAGGTGAGTGTCTACGAAACATTAAGTTTGCAAACTGGTTTATCAACTGGTGTATCTTCTGGTTTATTAATAAACCATAGATAAACCATGTCATTGTCTGTTAACAATCTTAACTGGTATGTGGTTTATAAAAAAAAGTTATCAAACAACAGGTTTGCACCTTTGTTTATCAACTGGTTTATTGATAAACCATAGATAAACCAAGTGAGTGTCTATTAACTGAAAAAGGTTACCAAACAACAGGTTTGCACCTTTGTTTGTAAACTGGTTTATCAACTAGTTTATTGATAAACCATAGATAAACCAAGTGAGTGTCATTATCGCCTTAATCGTCTGTGGTTTATAAAAAGTTACCAAACAAGAAGTTTGCACCTTGGTTTATCAACCGGTTTATTGATAAACCATAGATAAACCTGTGAGTGTCTATTAACTTACCAAACAAAGTTATCTTGGTTTGCATCGATTGATAAACATAGATAAACCGTGGGTCGCCGCCCGGATGTGCCGCGCCCCACGCGCCTGGGTAGGGTGCGCGTGCGCAGTGATGCGGACACCATCGCTCTCATTCCATCCTCCCTTGTTTAGGGGAAGACGAAATTAAAAGTGCGAGAGGAGTGCTGTCTAGAATAGCACGTTTGAATACGCCTCGGTTGACTTTAGTGGATTTTTGGTCCAATATGGAAGCTTTGGGTTTTCTATGTCAAGTTATCCCTTTTTAGGGGATACCAGGATATAGGAATACATCACCCTTTCATTCCCATTCTCCCATTTTTTAGGGGAAAACGGAAAAGTACAAGAAAGGATGTTGCGAGGCCCCACTATGGATTTTATGAAAATTGCCTTATGGCCTATTTCGGATCACTATGAGTGCTTTGGGTTTTCTACATCAAGTTATCCCTTGTTTAGGGGATACCAGGATATAGGAATACATCACCATTTCATTCTCATGCTCCCTTTTTTAGGAGAAAACGGAAAAGTGCAAGAAATGAGTGTTGCGACACCCCATTGGATCCAAAATGTTTAATATAGTCGCCATCTTTATTTTAAGGAAGAAATAAAGAAAACCAAAAAAAAAAACCAGAGATTGCAAAACGGGTTCGGAGGTTAAGTTACGAGTTGGGAAAGGTGCTAGGCACCCAACTCGCCCTTTCGGTCTCAAAAGCGGTTTTTGGCTAAAGTATGCTTTTTGTTATATTTATTTAGCAAATAAACAAAGCATTAAACGACAGGAAATAAAAGCAAACACATCCATGGCTACATTATTTACGGACTTGCAGTCGTCTTCTTACAATAATTACAAATATATTTAAAAATATTTGGCCATAATAACGGCTCTTTTACATAATATTTCCTAACTAAATCCGGACAGGACAACGGCTTATATTTTCTACATTGGGCCGGATTTGAAAATAACTTTTATAAAAAAAATGCTCTTAAAGGTTTTACCTTTTAGAGCGTGGTGTGCTCGCTCTGTCCTTCTCGAGAGAGAGAGACTTTTTTATACTGCTGCTGCTGCGGTTTGGGCAGAGTAACGACTTATTTTTGGTGGTTTTGACTTTTTTACTCGGGTAGAGCAACGACTCTTTCCAAGGTTTTTGGACCGGGAAATAGGGTGGATGCCTAACTAAAGGGCTAGGGATCACTTTGGCAAGTTGGTTTTATGTTTGGCAGGGTTTTGAGGCTTTATAGGAGGATCACTCCCTATCTCACTTCGCTCTCTATTTTCTCAGCGTAACAGCGACGCGGAGAAATTTTATCGGTGTCTTTGGCGTGTCTGAAAGTGAGCCCCGAGCTATCTATTTATAGGCTGAAGGAGGGACTCATCGAGGATTACAAATTCCTTCTTCGTGCTCAAATTCCTTGTACACCGAGCTACAAAGATTGCACAATGCATTAAGTCTTGGGTGTACTGTAGCAGCTTGGGCGCTGCCACATCCCTTCATGGGCGCCGCGCCAGAGCACTATTCCAGCCTTGAATTTTCACTTTTATCCCTCGCATTTTACTGTTTTGCGCATCCTGCTTTGCCTTTTGCATTTTTAACTTCTGCAACTTGACATTTGTTAAGTTTTCACAGGTCTTGATATCACATACCAGAGTTACATATCAGGGGTACGAAATTGGGGTGTCTAGAGAGCCCCTCAACGATGGAGTCTACGGGTAACCCGAGGCTTATTGAGTAGATGAACATCGTTGATAAGAAATAGACTCTCCAATTTCGTGCAATTTATAATAGGAAAGAAATGCAACATGTAACAATTATAATGCAACAGTTTATAATGCTAAACAAACTCCATATCCTAGACATATTTAGTCGTTATAGCAGGTTATCGTAGTTTTTAAGCAGATATGCAATAAAATGCTCTATTGGCTGACCTATTAGTGTAGGGCGCCTCGCCTATGTATCCCTTATCCCTTAATAAAGGAACTCGACCAAAACGTAGTTCGGGGCCAAAACCTAAACTATCATGCTCGGCGACTGGCCGTGTCTACCGAAATAGGTCGCCTACGTATCCTTATACAAGGAATCAAGACCGAACGTAGTTCACCCCCGCTGGGATCGTTGTTGCAGCTGCGGCTAGCAGACAAGTGCCGCGGCAGTAGTGCCGTGGATGCTAAACAAACAAATGTAGCGCATTTTCATGTTATAATGGTTCATCGTAGTTCATTATACCGTTTCGCCAATAGGTGTAGCGTGTTTTCATGTTACAATGGTCCATCGTAGCTCATTATACCGTTTCGCCAATAGGTGTAGCGTGTTTTCATGTTATAATGGTCCATCGTAGCTCATTATACCGTTTCGCCAATAGGTGTAGCGTGTTTTCATGTTATAATGGTCCATCGTAGTTCATTATACCGTTTCGCAAATAGGTGTAGCGTGTTTTCATGTTATAATGGTCCATCGTAGTTCATTATACCGTTTCGCCAATAGGTGTAGCGTGTTTTCATGTTACAATGGTCCATCGTAGCTCATTATACCGTTTCGCCAATAGGTGTAGCGTGTTTTCATGTTACAATGGTCCATCGTAGTTCATTATACCGTTTCGCCAATAGGTGTAGCGTGTTTTCATGTTATAATGGTCCATCGTAGTTCATTATACCGTTTCGCCAATAGGTGTAGCGTGTTTTCATGTTATAATGGTCCATCGTAGCTAATTATACCGTTTCGCCAATAGGTGTAGCGTGTTTTCATGTTACAATGGTCCATCGTAGCTCATTATACCGTTTCGCCAATAGGTGTAGCGTGTTTTCATGTTACAATGGTCCATCGTAGCTTCATTATACCGCTTTCGCCAATAGGTGTAGCATGTTTTCATGTTATAATGGTCCATCGTAGTTCATTATACCGTTTCGCCAATAGGTGTAGCTTGTTTTCATGTTATAATGGTTCATCGTAGTTCATTATACCGTTTCGCCAATAGGTGTAGCGTGTTTTCATGTTGTAATGGTCCATCGTAGTTCATTATACCGTTTCGCCAATAGGTGTAGCGTGTTTTCATGTTATAATGGTCCATCGTAGTTCATTATACCATTTCACCTATAGGCGTAGCGTGTTTTCATGTTATAAGTTACGTTACGTTACATTATGTTAAGTTACGTTACGTTAAGTTACGTTACGTTAAGTTACATTAAGTTAAGTTAAGTTATGTTTAGTTAAGTTAAGTTAGTACCTATATTAATCTCTCCAAATTTGTTCAGACTTCAAATTTGCCTCCCAAATTTTGAAGTCAAATTTGAATGGCCATATAAAACCCTGGATTCTTCATTCTCTCTCATTCCACTCGCCATTTCTCGCTCCACTTCCATATCCAATCTCTACTCGCCTCTCTCTCTCTCTACCTATTCAATTCAAATTCCTCCTCTCCTATCTACGGGGAATGGCGATGGCGAATGCTTCAAGCTATTGTGGGCACCTTTACCGCTTTGAAGACATCGTGGACGGAACCAACTCGGGAGAA
>CM028382.1:5396714-5488642 GCA_013146195.2 Codonopsis lanceolata
TTTAGTAAGTCGAATTTGCTGTGTGAATCGCTGCCAGGAGTGGACTCGGTTTGGTGCCACAGGTTTTGGTTGTGTCGATTTGTGTCATTCGGATTTGTACCCTAGGTTTCGGTGTGGGAATGCGTCGAAGCTTGTCTTGATTAACAATGTTGGGACACGGTGGTTGTTTGTGACCACAACAAAGTTCTTCTGGTTGCTTTTGGTGATTTGATACTTGTAGGTGGTCTAATTTATTTTTTCGGTTTGTGTGTATTTCAATGGTGAGGATGCTTCTTCGTCGGGACCAATTATGACAATTGTTTCTAACAAAATAGATTGATTGACATTATCTTGGAGGCGATGGGTCTAATTTTGCGGAATGGCGATATTTAGTTCGGTGAACATGGGTGGTTTTGCGGAAGAAGGACATCTTGTTGAAGATTGTCCCTCTTGATGCGAAGGTGGCTAAGGTGTGGTTGGATGATGACAAAGTGTTGTTTCAGAAATTGTGGAATTGTATCAGTAGGAAAATTATTTGTCTATGCAACAACTGCCATGATTAAGGCGTGGACACTCTTGCATAAATGGTTCTCGGAGAAATAACTTGAATAGGGCGTATAATTCGTCACGGGGAAGTTCATCGCCTAGTCGAGAAAGGGCAGAGTCTTATGGATTATTATTATGATTTCATGCGTATGGCGAGAGGATTTCCTTTGCTTTATGCCTATTTACGATGATGTTGAGGAGATGAAAGCTCAGCGTGAAAAAGGCTGTTGATGTTTAGGCGGCTATCGGGATTGGAGAAAGAGTATGATGTGGTTCGGTCTCGGTTATTGTCAAATAAAGATTTGGGTACCTTGTCGATGCCTTTGATAGGCTTTTGAGCATACTGGAGGAATGGTGAGTCATCACGCTGTGGAGGTATCTGAAAAATCGGCATTGGTTTCCTGAGGGAATGGCTATCGTGGAGGTAGAGATGGAGGTGGTGGTTTTCGAGGTGGAACTTCGTGGTGGTAGGGGTCGGGAGGTCGTGGAGGACCTAGAGTATGTTACAATTGTGGAGACCAAGGTCATTTCAAAAACCGATTGTCCTAAGCCTCTCACTCGACAACGAGATGGAGTATCGGCAAAAACAGCCGGTCGGTCGCTCATATATCGAGCAAATTTGTCAGCAGGAGACTCATAATGTTGTTATGAATGACGAGGAGTTTGCTGTGTTTTCACAAGATACAGATGTCTCGGCGGCCTTCCTTCCTCCTCTTCCAAAGCAACTTTAGCCAAGTCGGGTAAACCCATAACATGTCTTTTGTCTTCTGCTAGGCACCGGGTAATTGACTCGGGGCCTCTTGACCATATATTGGAGATTCAAGTATGTTATCTACTTATGAGTCGTCGAATAAGTTTACATTTATTACTCTTGATGGATCTTCTTCCAAAGTCTTGGGTAGTGGTAGTACTCTTGTTGCTTCTTTATCATTGACATCCGTGTTATACTTGCCCAAGTTTCCTTATAATCGATATCCGTTAGTAAACTCACAAAGTCCTTAAATTGTTGTGTTTCTTTCTTTCTGGTTATTGTCTTTTCGGGATCGAGGACTTGGGAGATTATTGGTAAAGGAAGTGGAAACCGATGGATTGTACTGCTTTCGATGAAGTTGTTCTTTGCTCGCTCTTCTCTTGTTGCATCGGTTACACGTGTCAAAGTACTTTGTCTCCTCTCCGCCTACATTGTCGTTATGGTCATCGTTGCTATGCGTCCTTAAGAAATTGTGTCCGAAGTAGGGTCTATTTCTAGTTTACCTTGTGAGTCGTGTGAGTTTGCTAAACACCATCGTGTGTCGTATCCTCCTAGAGTTAATAAAGCGCTGCGTCCTATTTGAGTTAGTTCATCTTGATGTTTGGGGTCCTTGTAATGTGCCTTCCAAATCGAGGTACAGATATTTTGTTACTTTTGTCGATGATTATTCGTAGTACTTGGCTTTATTTAATGAAATCTAGAGATGAGTTGTTTGATTATTTTGTGTCTTTGAAATTAAAACTCATTTCAATTGTTTGGTTCAAAATCTTCAGTAGTGATAATGCTAAGGAATATTTTACGTATTTTATCTTCTTATATGTCTCGAATGGAATCATTCATCAATCTTCATGTATTGTCACCCCATGACAGAATGGTGTTCTTTGAGCATAAGAATCGCCATCTGTTGGAAGTTGCTAGGGCATTGATGTTTGAGATGAATGTTCCCAAGTCCTTTTGGGATCTTTGATCGCTGTCTTTGCCTTTCTCGTGTCGTCTTCCATCGCTGCGTTCTTAAAGGTGACATACCATATTACGTTCTTCGCCCTTCGCGATCGTTGTTTCCAGTTTCTCTAAAGTGTTTGGTTGCACTTGTTTTGTCCAAGATGTTCGGCCACAAAGTTGGTAAGTTAGACCGAAGAGCTCTTAAGTGTGTCTTTCTTTGATACTCTAGAACTTCGAGAAAGGGTATCGTTGTTATTCTCCGGATTTGGGTCGGTACTTAGTGTCTGGCGATGTCACTTTCTTTGAGTCTAGCCAGTATTTTGGTCGGTCATCGCTTCGTCTCGAGTTTGTCTCTCCCGATGATTTTCTCACCTATACTTTGGTTCGTCCCATAATCTCGAGGTTGGTGTTCGAAGGCTGGTTCTCGTCCCTATAACTCAAGTGTATACTCGGGTTTTCGAGTGTATACTCGGACCGCGCACTTGTACGTTCCTCAATGATTCGACTTCCGATCCGCTCTCCTTCCTAATCGACTTCGACCGGTGTCCCGCTCCTCATCAGTCTCCGTCTCTATACACATCTCATGATGGTACACGCACTTGTGTTCGTCCTATCACTCTCGTGCCTCGATGCTCATCATCGATTCTACTCGTTCGATTTGTTTGTCCCTTGATTTACCATTGTGACACTCCCTAGCCCGAATCTCATAAGTTTTAAGCTTTATCATAGTGGTTAGAAGTGGAAATGTACCTGATCAATGAGCTCTTGAGGGCTAATGAGACACAGGACTATGGTAACAACTTAATCAACCTGTTAATATGCTTAGTCCTTTAGCCTGGATTTGTAGAAATATGCATGGCTGCCCGATTATCACACCACAATCTCATAGGCGGAGGAACCTTAAATCCAATCTCTTCCATCAATTGTTGTATCCACATAAGTTCAATGGTTGTTTGAGCCATAGCACGATATTCAAACTCTGCACTTGATCTCGCCACCACACTCTGTTTCTTTCTTTTCCAAGATACAAGATTTCCACCCACAAACACACAATATCCTGTAGTTGACTTACTATCATCTCGTGATCATGCCCAATCAGCATCAAAGAATGCCTCTACCTGTGTATGCCCATGATTCGCATACAATATACCTCTACAGTGCTCCTTTCAAATATTTCATAATTCGAATCAATGCATTCCGATTGTGTAGTAGTATGGGCTGCCATGAACCGACTCACTACTCACTGGGAAAAGCAATATCCGGACAAGTTACTACAAGAAAATTCAGCTTACCAACCAATGTCCCAGTATCGTTACGCTCGATCCTCAAACATCTCCCCTTCTCCAGCTACAAGTTTGACATTAGGATCCATTGGAGTGTCACTCCAAGCATTCCAACTTCCTCAAGTAAATCAAGGACATATTTTCTTTGACACAAAAAGATCCCTTTCTTGGACCATATCACTTCGATCCCAAGAAAGTACTTTAGAGTATCCAAGTCCTTTGTTTGAAATTTTGTTTGAAGACACGATTTGAGTGCTTCAATACCATGTGTATCACTACTTGTGATCACAATATCATCTACATAAACAACCAAAACAATACAACCACTGCTAGTCTGCCGAAAGAACACAGTGTTATCACGTACTCCTCTCAGTAACCCAAACTCTAGCACGACAAAGACTTGAATACGCCAAACCAAGCCCACGGAGGCTTTCAACCCATACAACGACTTTCGTAACCGACATACTTTATTCACATACTCCCTCGAGCAACAAACCCCTGAGGTTACTCCATGTAAACCTCTTCCCGCAAATCACCATGAAGGAATGCATTATTGACATCCAAGCGATACTGAGGCCCGATTATTAGAAGCAGCCTAACGATATCGAGAAGACGAGCAGTGAGCATAGTAACGAGGAGAAAAAGTATCAAGTATAATCAACACCATACACTTGCATACCCCTTTGCAACCAATCGAGCTTTTAGCAGAACAACGGTACCATCGTGATTCATTTTAACTACGTACACCCATTTACATCCAATAGACTTCTTACCGTCAGGAAGTGTTACCAAGTCCCAGGTCTCATTAGCCTCAAGAGCCTGCATTTCCTCTTCCATAGCGGACTTCCAACCACTATGAGACAAAGCTTAAGACACATTTTTAGAGGTGACAACGGAATCAAGAGAAAAAATAAATGAACGAGAAGAATATGACAAGTGAGCATACGAGACACAAGAGGTGATAGGATGAACACAATACGTGTACCTTTTCGCCTGGGAGATCAAGAGGCGGGTCGATGGCGTGGGAACCGGTATCGGGAGTGAATCTGTTGGAGAATCTGCAACGACTGGTTCTTGGATTGAAACAGGTGTGTGCCGAGTATACACCTGAGTTATAGGAGGGCGAGAAGTAGCCTCAGTATCAACACCAGCCTTAGGATTATGGGAACGAACCAATGTATAAGTGAGAAAATCATCGGGAGAGACAAACTTAGACTCAGAAGAAGATGACCGACCAAAATACTGGCTAGACTCAAAGAAAGTGACATCAGCAGCCACTAAGTACCGACCCAAATCCGGAGAATAACAACGATATCCTTTTTGAGTTCGAGAGTATCCAAGAAAGACACACTTGAGAGCTCTTCGATCTAACTTCCCAACCTGTTGCCGAACATCCTGAACAAAACAAGTGCAACCAAACACTTTAGGAGAAACGGGAAACAACGACTGCGATGGACGAAGAACATAATATGGTATTTCTCTTTTAAGAACAGATGATGGAAGACGATTGATAAGAAAGGCAGTAGTGTGGCAGCATCAGCCCAAAATGACTTAGGAACATTCATCTCAAACATCAATGCCCTAGCAACTTCCAAGAGATGGCAATTCTTGCGTTCAGCAACACCATTCTGTTGTGGGGTGACAATACATGAAGACTGATGAATGATTCCATTTTGAGACATATAAGAGGAGAACATACCAGAAAAGTATTCCTTAGCATTATCACTATGAAGATTCTCAACCAAACAATTAAAATGAGTTTTTATCTCAGCACAAAAAGAGCAAAATAACTAAAACAACTCATCTCTAGATTTCATTAAATAAAGCCAAGTACTTCTGGAATAATCATCCACAAAAGTAACAAAATATCGAAACCCTGATTTGGAAGGTACGTTACAAGGACCCAAAACATCAGTATGAACTAACTCAAATAGGGACGCAACCCGTTTATTAACTCTAGGAAGATACGACACACGATGGTGTTTAGCAAACTCACACGACTCACAAGGTAAACTAGAAATACTTCAGGACATAATTTTTTTAGGACAGGTAACGACGGATGACCATAACGACAATGTAGCTGGAGAGGGGACAAAGTACTTTGACATGCAACTGAAGCAACGGTAGAAGAGTGTGCAACAACTTCATCGGCGGTACAATCCATCGATTCACTTCCTTTACCAATAATCTCCCAAGTCCTTAGATCCTGTAAAAGACAATAACCAAGAAAGAAAGAAACACAACAATTTAAGCTCTTTGTGAGTTGACTAACGGATATCAGATTATAAGGAAACTTGGGCAAGTATAACACATATGTCAATGATAAAGAAGCGGCAGTAGTACTACCACTACCCAAGACTTTGGAAGAGGATCCATCGGCAAAATGTAAGTAGTAAACTTATTCGACAACTCATAAGTAGATAACAAACTCGAATTTCGGTCATATGATCGAGTAGCCCCTGAGTCAATTACCCAGTGCTCAGCAGAAGACAAAAGACATGTTATGGGTTTACCTGACTTGGCTAGAATTGCTTTGGAAGAGGAGGAAGAAGGCTGCTGAGACATCTGGTACTATGTAAACCTGGCAAACTCCTCATCATTCATAACAACATTATGGGTCTTCGGTTGACAAACTTGCTCGGATTTACTGCTGGCTGTATGAGCGAATCTAGAGTGTTGTTTTTCTTGATACTCAATTCTTCTTGAGTGAGAGGCTTAGACACGGCTTTTGAAATAATCCTGTTCTCCACAGTTGTAACACACTCTAGGTCCTCCACGACCTCCGGACACTCTTACCACCACTAGTTCCACCTCGAAAACCACCACGGCCTCCATCTCTACCTCCACGATAACCATTCCCTTGTGAAACTAATGTTGATTTATCATAAACCTCCACGTGTGATGACTCACCATTCCTAAATCGCGATAAAAGTCTATCAAAGGCATCGACAAGGTACCCAAATCTTTATTTGATAATAACCGAGATCAAACCATATCATACTCTTTCTCCAATCCCGATAGCCGGCTAAACATCAAACTTCTCACGTTGAGCTTTCATCTCCTCAATATCATCGAAATAGGCATAGCGGCAGTGAAATCCTCGCTTCATACGCATGAAATCATAATAATAATCCATAATACTCCGCCCTTTCGACTAGGACGATGAACTTCTTGTGACAGATGTACAACCTATTCAAGTTACTCGCCTCCAGAGAACCATTTATGCAAGAGTGTCCACACCTCCCTCGCTTTTGCGGTGTTGCATAAACGGTATAATTTTCCTACTAATACAATTCACAATCTTCGGAAACAACACCTTGTCATCATCCAACCACACCTTAGCCACCTTTGCATCAGTAGGACAATCTTCAACAAGTTGTCCTTCTTTCCGTAAACCACCCATATTCACTTGAACTAAATATCGTCATTCCGCAAAATTAGACCCGTCTGCCTCCAAGATAATGTCAATCAATCTATTTTGGTTAGAAACAATTGTCATAATTGGTCCCAACGAAGATGCATCCTCAGCCATTGAAATACACACAAAATGACAAAATAAATTAGACCCAAAGAACCTACAAGTATCAAATCGGCCCTCAAGCAACCAGAAGAACTACGTTGTGTCACAAACAACCCGTGTCCCAATATTGTTAATCAGACACAAATTCGACTTACCCATACTGAATCCAAGAGCTAGGGTTCGAAATCCGAAATCTAGGGCACCAAATTCGAGTCCACTCCGGCAGGCGATTTACACAGACAGATTCGACTTACCAAATCCGAGAGCTAGGGTTCGAAATCCGAAACCTAGGGCACCCAATTCGAGTCCACTCCGGCAGGCGATTTACACTGCATGATTCAACTTACCAAATCCGAGAGCTAGTGGTTCGAAATCCGAAACCTAAGGCACCCATTCGAGTCCACTCCGACAGCGATTTACAGAGCAGATTCGACCGGGCTATTCGAGCCTAACCCCACAATCTCCTTACTACTGCTCTGATACCATGTTATCAGAAATAAAGGAGCAGAAGAGGAGCAGGCAGCAACAGGGAATCTGGAATCACAATACTTCGCAGTCTCCAAACTCTGCGTACATTCTCTTTTTATTAAACAATAAGCGTATATATATATATATATATATATAGCATATACCCTAATAACACAATTACCGAACTACCCTTATTTTCTAACAAGGAATATTTTGTGGAACTCTGCTCCTTTCGCGATTTGGTGGACTATTTTGGATAGAGAGGAATCAAAGGATATTCGAGAATGTGAGTCAGATGTCGATCAAATCAAAAATAATTTCATCCGGGCTTTACGTTTTTGGTGCTCGGAAGAAGATTCTATGTCAAGGAACTCTTTTGTAGATATAGTCAATAGGACTTTGTAGATTAATTTCTTTTGTCTGGTATACTCCCCGTGTACAAGGACGCAAAAAAAAAAGGGCTGAAAATGGAGGTCTTTTTCTTTGTGGGGGAGGAGGTTATGAGTACTAGGATATCTTACATTAAGAATGAGTTTGAGGTCGTGATTAGAGAGATAAAGCTTGGCTTAGGAACTTTTATGATGCTCCAAGACAACAATGTTTGTGTTTTTGGATATGGAATTTCCAGCTTTACAGCTTCAATTTCTTTGATTCTACAAGTCTTAGTAGTCTAAAAGCCGTGGTCTTTTGTTTTTTCCCTGAGAGTCATGATAATCTAAAAGTTTCTAGTCAAGTTTTCTTATCATATTGGGACTCTAAGTTCATGAATTAAGTTGTTAAGAGATCTTGTTTTTTTTTATAAGTAAAGAGTATATAAATATGAGCGTCAAAATAGGTGACGCGTGACTAGTACACTAGAAGTATACAAGGCTCAAGAGCTTCTATCCGCTAGATTTGCTATTTACAAATTCTACAAAAATCATATTCGAACCGAGATTTATCATGTAATTGTTAAGAGTTCTTTGTTGTAATCAGATTTATTATGTAATTATGTTTCTTTGAGAGAACATTTGGATTTGCTAAAAGCAAACAGTTTGTGCTTTTCTCCCTCTGTTTCACCCTAAGAAATATGGGCTTCGACAAGTATCAAAGTACCCTCGCACCCACTCGCGCTACCGCGTGCTTAGTTGGTATTAGAGCCGAAGATGTTCCATAACTTTGGAGTACAGTGGAAATCATGAGGTGAAGGAGATTAGGCAACAACTTGAGCGACTGGATCAACGCCTTGATGATCTTATGAAAGTTCAAGAAGAAGTTCATATTGATAATCAAGACGTCTGCCACAACTAGGTATGTCAATTTGGACCCATTACCCATGAACCCACCCAACCCAACCCAACCCAATAATAAAATAAATTTAAATGGGTAACCCAACTTAACCCAATAAATTTCGCAGGTTAAGTTGGGTTTAACACGCGAACCTGATGAAAAGAGGAATGGAAACCTAGCGCCGTCTCTCTTCGCTCAGTCTGTGTCTCTCCAATCTCCATCGCCCCCACTCCAAGTTTCAGCCTAGCAGCCCCAGTTCCGGTCGTCTTCTCCACATCCGGCCGCCGCCCACAATCTCTCTTCAACCCAGCACCCTCCCCATCCTGCTCCTTCAATCCAAGCCCCAATCTCCGTCCATCTTCTCCCAGGATTCGGCAATAACAGCCCCGTCCAAGTTCCGGCCAACAAACCTCCGGCCCAACTCTCACCTTCGCCTTCTCCGACGAGTAAGCTCTCATCTCCCTTGCCTACAACAAGATCTACTCTCCTTCTCACGCCCACACTTCTTTTTCTTCTTCACCTTCTCACTCTCACTCTCACTGACAATTCAACTCATCACTCCTCTTTCAGGTCAATTTCTCTCTCGCATACCCAAAATTTCGTATTTGGTTATGATTGGCTTGTTGTTATTGGATGGGGCTTTTGCAACATTTGATTACATGTAAGCATAATTCATTCTGTCTTGGTTTGGTTGATTGTATATTGAATGTTTATTGGGAATTTGTGGGTTTGGTGATCAATTTATAACTAATTGGTTTTTCTTGTATATTGAATGTCTTGGTTTGGTTGGTTTACCTGGAAATCTCTCTTGTGTGTGTGTGTGTGAGTATGAAACAATGCTTTGAACCAGTGTGTTAAAATTGCTCAACAAACATGCCTGAATAAACTGGGTGCAATGTAAGCTGGCTCGAATGGATTTATGTCTCCCAATTTTATTTTTGTTCAATCCAATGTGTGTGTGTGTTTTAGAGAGAGAAAGAAAGAGAGAGAAAGGGTGATGGGATTTATTGGAGAAAGGTTAATTAATTTACTCTCATTATTTAATCTGTTGACTTTGATTTGTGTCTTTGAGAAACATTTCTAAAAAAACAACATATCCCAACTTTTTCTGTTTGATGGTTTGCTGCAGATTATTGGTGTTGCTGATTCGTATTGTTTTGTTAGAAGTATTAAGGGTTTAGTTGGTATAAGGTATATGTTTGGGGGGTCTTGGTGTAACATGTTTTATCACAAACATATATATATTTCTCTGCCTAACCGTAATTAGGTTACGGCTTCTCCAACTCTTCTCTTCTTCTTCTTCTTCTTCTACATAATCAACATGGTATCAGAGCAGGAATCCTTCTAATCTCCTGTGCTGATTGTTCTTCATTAATCCTTCCCTTTTCTTTTCTTTTTTTTCTTTTCGTTTCTTTTGTGGGTATGCGCAGTCAGGCTTGCGCACGTATTTGAGTCGCCGGAGGAGATGCGACGTCAGTTGAAGGATCGCATATAGGAGGTTTGTGTCGCACAGTCTAGGCGCACTTGTCTGTCCAGTCGCCGTCACCAGAGGTCGCCGGCGTTCACGCCCAGCGCTTATTTTGATTTTTCGGACCCCAGATCACAGTCGCTTGAGCTGTAGGTCTCTGATTCAAGGTTGGTTTTTTGATTCAACAAGTTTCTAGGGGTTTTTCAGGTTAGATCAATCACCTCGTCTTGTTTCTGTGATTCTGTTTGGTTGCTTGTTGGTTTTTCGATGTCGACATCAGGGAATACGGGGACTACGGAGTCTAAAACCATGGTTTCTGGGGTTTTCTTCACTAGCACAAAAATTACGGATAAGAAATTAACGGGCAAGAAATATTTAATGTGGCGGCGGGTTGTTGAAATGAATTTAAAAGGGCAAAATAAGGAAGATCATCTCACTACAGTTAACTCTCGATCTTTGCTTAGGTGCGTGCGATCTTGATTTGTATTGGAAGCTCATGAATTCCATGGATGATGAGGCAATTTGAATTGGTAGCTCATACTTCCAATGTTCGTGATTTGTGGGAGTATTTAGCTGTGTTGTATGGGGGCAAGGATAACATGAACCGGATGTATGACTTGTCGTGTGCTATGTTTCGCCAGGATCAACAAGGTCGTAGTGTTACCCAGTATTTTGCGGACTATAAGAAATTGGCGACTGAATGGAGTTCTTTGCTTCCTTTGAGTACCGATGTTAGTACTATGGAACCTGGCGAGAACATCGATTATTCTTGGTTTTTAGGCTGGTTTGAGATCGAGTTCGATCTTGCTCGCTCTCAAATTTTATCGGGCACAAGTGTTGGCTCTCTTCGGGATGTGTCTCTCGTGTGCTTCGGGCTCTCTCGAGTCACCTTGATTGGCCCCACTAGCGGTATTGGTGATTCCTGCACTTGTGAGTCGGACATCTCACCTAATCGGGTCAGGAGACTAGTGGTCGTGGTGGTCGATCTTCTGGTAGAGGAGGTCGTGATGGTGGTCATGGTGGAGGTAGGGAGAGTAGAGAGGTTCGTACTTGTTATCAATGTGGGGATACGAATCATGTGGTTCCTAATTGTTGGAAGTTGCATGGTAAACCGTGCGGTGATCGATATGCGCATGTTGCCTCTTACAGAGTCGCTCCCCCCCCCCGTCTCGACCTAGTGAGGGTAAGGTAATACGGATGACAGATGATGAGTTTGCGAGATATACCCAGTATCAGGCTTCTTCCTCTGCTTCTTCCACTACTACTTTTGTCTAGACAGGTATGCCCACTGCATGTGTTTCTTCCTCTCCTTGTAAATGGGTTATTGATTCCGGTTCTTCTGACCATCTGAGTGGCAACAAAGGTATTTTTTCTTCATTCAGTCCATCTTCGACATTACCGAGTATTCTTGTAGCTTGATGGGTCTCTGCTTACATTCGAGGCGGGGTGATATTTGTCTCACATCCTCTCTTTCATTATCCTCTTTTTATACATTCTTGGTTTTCCGTTCAATTTCTTGTCTATTAGTAAGTTTACGTGATCATAAGCTGTGATGTCTCATTTTTCCCACTCATTGCATCTTTCGGGATCGTGTGACGAAAAGGATTATTGGTAGAGGCGAGAGTGCAGCGGACTTTATTTCTTTGAGGCTTCATCTACTCGATTGCGTGTTCGAGTGCCTCTTTGTCTCCGTTTCAAATCCATTGTCGTTTGGGTCATCCGTCTATGTCGAGTCTCAAGAAATTATGTCCAAATCTTTCATCTTTACCAGTTTTTGAATGTGATGCTTGTCAGTTTGCGAAGCATCAACGCATTTCTTATATTTCTAGGGTTAATAAACGGGCGCATGCCCCATTTGATGTAGTTCATTCAGATATTTGGGGACCTAGTCCTATTGTCTCGAAGTTAGGTTATAGGTATTTTGTTACTTTTGTGGATGATCATTCTCGTGTTACTTGGATTTATTTAATGAGACATCGTTCGTTAGAGTTATTTGATATTTTTTACGCATTACGTGCTGAAATTAAAACTCAATTTGGTGTGCTGTCAAACATCTTCGCGATGATAATGCTCAAGAATATTTCTCCACTTGTTTACTCCAAATTTATGTTAGCTCGTGGCATGCTCCACCAATCCTCTTGTCTTGATACTCCTCGGCAAAATGGTGTTCTTGAGAGAAAAATCGTCACCTCCTTGAGGTTGCTCGTGCGCTTCGTTCGGATGCATGTTCCTAAACCGTTTTGGGGGAATGATGTTGTGTTAGCGCTTGTCATCTTATCAACCGTATGCCATCTTACGTTCTTTACGGGCGATCCCTCATCAAGTCTTGTTTCCTTCGGAGTTTCTATTCTTGGTGTCTCCTAGGATATTCAGGTGCGTCGCCTTTGTTCGTGATCATCGTCCTAATGTCACCAAGTTAGATCCTAAGGCACTCAAGTGTATCTTTTTGGGTTATCTCGTACTCGAGAAAGGATATCGATGCTTCTCTCGACTTGAATCGATATTTGGTTTACTGCTAATGTTTCTTTTCATGAGTCGGTGTCCTTCTACCCTACATCGGATATTCCACTGTTGAGTTTGTTCCGATGATGATTTTCGCTCTATCGGGTTGTGGAGTCCACTTCTTTCCCTTCCGCGATCTACCTCGTCCTCTATTCAACGGTTTACCCCGGCACATGCTCTCGAGGAATATGCCTCTGCTCTGCTCTGTCCGTCCTACCATCGTCGCCCGATCCGGCTTCCGTAGAGGTACCTTCGATCTTGATATTCTGTTGCCCTTAGAAAAGGTAAATGTGGTTATGCGTTACATCCTATTTCTAACTTTGTTAGTTACGATGGTTTGTCTCACGATCTTTGTGCCTTTGTTAATGTCCTTGAGTCTCATTCTCTTCTAAGTGCATTAATGCGAAGCGGCGGGTCATCTGGCTGGAAAGCGGCTATGGGCGAGGAAATGGCCCCTTACGCACAATCAAACTTGGGATTTGGTTCCATTGCCATCGGGTAAACATACTATTGGGTGCAAATGGGTCTATCTTTGTTAAGGTCAACCGGATGGTTCTTTGGCTCGTCTTAAGGCTCGCCTTGTTGCGAAAGGGTATGCTCGGACATATGGGGTTGATTATACGGACACTTTTTCTCCGGTTGCTAAGCTTGCCTCATTCGTTTACTTATCTCTCTTCTGCCTCTTCTCATTGGCCTCTTTATCAATTAGATGTCAAAAATGCATTCCTTCATGGTGATTTACACGAGGAGATTTACATGGAGCAACCTCTGGGGTTTGTTGCTCAGGGGGAGTCTAGGTTAGTTTGCAAGCCCAGGCGGTCATTATACGGTTAAAACAATCTCCACGTGCGTGGTTTGGGAGATTTAGTGAGGTAGTGCTTGAGTTCGGGCTTATGAGATGTCGAGTGATCACTCGGTATTCTATCGGCGAGGGGTGAAGGAATCATTTTCTTGGTTGTTTATGTGGATGATATTGTCATCACGGGAAGTGATAGTGCAGGCATTAGTGCACTAAAAGCGGTTCCTTCAGGAAAAGTTTCAAACGAAGGATCTCGGTAATTTGAGATACTTTCTAGGGATTGAGGTTGCTCGGTGCAAGCAAGGCATCTTCTTGTCCCGAGAAAGTATGTGTGTGACTTGTTGAGTGAGGCGGCATGTTGGGAGCGAAGCCTTCGAGACTCCTATGGATCCGAATACTGAAACATACAGTGAAGGGGGTGAAAGCTTTCGATCGAGAGAGATATCGGCGGCTTGTTGGGAAATTGAACTATCTTCTTGTGCGAGACCGAGATATTGCATTTGCGATTAGTGTAGTAAGTCGGTTTATGTCCTCTCCGCGAGTACACATTGGGAGGCTGGCATTAAGATTCTTCGGTATCTTAAGAGAGCTCAGGCTAAGCATACTAAATCGAGATCATGGACATATGAGAGTAGAAGGGTTTCTTGATGCGGATTAGGCGGGATCCCCGGATAAGAGATCTACTTACGGATATTGCGTGTTCGTTGGGGGTAACTTGGTTTCTTGGAAGAGTAAGAAACAATCGGTTGTGTCAAGATCAAGTCTTTGAATCGAATACGGGGCTATGGCTCATGCTACATGCGAGTTAGTGTGATTCGTCAGTTACTTGGGGAGATCGGTATCGGGAATCCAATGCCTATGCAGTTGTGGTGTGACAACCAAGCAGCTATTCATATTGCATCTAATCCTGTGTTTCATGAACGAACAAAGCATATTGAGCTTGATTGTCACTTTGTTCGTGAGAAACTTCAAGAGAAAATAATTTCCACGAGTTTTGTTCCGACTGGCGATCAACTAGCAGATATTTTCACTAAGTCTTTAAATGGCACAAGAATAAGATATATTTGTAACAAGCTGGGCATGCATAACATTTATGCTCCAGCTTGAGGGGGAGTGTTAGAAGTATTAAGGGTTTAGTTGGTATAAGGTATATGTTTGGGGGGTCTTAGTCTAACATGTTTTATCACAAACATATATATATTTCTCTGCCTAACCGTAATTAGGTTACGGCTTCTCCAACTCTTCTCTTCTTCCTTTTCTTCTTCTACATAATCAACATCAACTATTGTTATTATTTTTTAATTTTTTTTGGATGATGAGTTTAAGGTGTTGGGGGTATAGTTTATTTACATATGGATGGATTTATGGGGAAAAAAAGGGGTTAAAACGGGTCCGGGTCCCCGTTTTAACCCAACCCATTCGACACATTTACCATTTGGGTTGTGGCAGGTCACAACCCGCTCCAACCCATTACCCACTCCAACCCAATCGCCAGGCCTAGCCACAACTTTGAACATAGAGGATAGTCTGGATATTGAATGTGAAGATAGAAATTCTCATGACAACCAGAATCAGAAGACATTACCAAGGAAAAAAAAGAAATTGCAGACCAGCTCTATGACAAGCGACCTCTAACAGAAACTACCAAGACCCTAAACAAACCGTGCCAAGATCCTCCTAAATACCCGAGACCACCCTCCTCCTAGGTCGCAACTCCCATAATTAACAGAGGACATTACCCTAAGCATTTGTCTAACCCCTCTATCTTTCTAACAAATGGCTGATGACACGCCTACCCTCATAGACTCCCCTAAAGGACTCACAAACTTGACCCCCATTAGAGAAAGGAGGTTATCAGGATCTCTAGAATTCATTCCCTTCCCCAGCGGCTCGATATAAATAACAGAATGTTCATTCCCATCCCGTTTTCAACAACATTTGACATAAAGCAAGAAAAGGCACTTCTCGGAATGGGACAAATGCCTTTCCCATTCGATACTGCAGAAGACCCATTGTTAAGCCCATGTGAAATGTCTTCGACAAACGACTAGATCCCATGCTGATCCTTGTCCTCATCCTCCTCCTCTTCCTCTGAATCCCACGCAGAGTCTTGGTAGTCCTAGAAGTCATGGTCTTTTGGTTTTCCTGAAGAGTCATGGTAGAGTCTAACAGTTCGTAGTCAAGCTTGATTATCATATTGGGACTCTAAGTTCATGAATTACGTCTTTAGGTGATCTTTTTGTGATTTATTAATACTTTGTTGTATACAGTAAAGCAGCCTGGAATTGAATGAAAATCAGATTTGTTATGTACTTATGTTCCTTGAGAACATTTGGATTTGCTAAAAGCAAACAACAATTTGTGGTTTTCTCCCTTTGTTTCACCCTAAGAAACATGGGCGGGCTTCGACATATATCAAAGTACCATAACGCCGTGTCGCACTTGCATTATTGGCAGAAACTAAAACTAAACTAAAAATTAAACTAACAGTAAATCATAACTTTTCAATTGGTGAGCTGGGGTGGTGCAGAAAATATATCAAGGATATTGAATTTAAATCTGATGAGATGTTTACGAATCACAGTCCATTGTTTATACGTTTATACAGATATATTTCTATAAATATCTTTCAGGCAGAGAAGGGGCACATACCTGTGATTGAAGTGTAGAGACGCCTTTTTGGTAGGGAAGTGATTACACAGTTGTGTGGATTCTTTGGGGAGAGAAATACAAGGGCGTTTGAAAATGAGGAGAGGTCCATACTTCAGGTCAAAGAGACCCTGATTTGCACTCAATCTTTTTGGTGTTCGGAATAACAGGAAACTCTATGTACTAGCTATTGTTTTGTAGAATTTGTCAATAGTTTTCATGTTGATTAGTGAGTGTACTTCTAGTGTACATAGGACGCGTCTCATGCTTTGACGCTTTTGGTATATATATATATATATATATATATATACTCCCTCCGTCCCAAAATAATTGTCTTGTTTGAAACTTTCTTCTTTAGGACAACACTTTTACCACTTTACCCTTACTTTTTCATCTTACTTTAATTATGGACCACATACACATGGACTTTAAAGTAAACTACATATCAAACTAATATTAATAATCCAGTAAAATGTGTTTTTCTTAAGCCATGCGCCAAGTCAACCCAGACGATAATTTTGGGACGGAGGGAGTATATAATTATTTACTTATCAAAAAAAAAAAAAAACTAGTATAACTTAAGGGGGAGGGGGGGGGGGAAGGCTCCCTGTACCATATGGCTTTAGTTAGACTTTCTTTCGCTCATCTTAGGAGGTGGTTAAGGATGATAAGTAGAGATAAAACAGAAGTGGTTTTTCCGGCCTAAATGGGTAAACAGAATCTCCGAGCCTGACAGTCACCGAAATCTTTTGCTACAATCAGTTGAAGTGAGTGATTACAGGCTCATTGGTCTAGTGACTAGTGTTTATAAGATTATAATCAAGGTTATGCCTACGACCTTGAGTAAGGTATTGGTCTTGAAGCTTGACTCTGAGAAGTCATAAGATTGAATAAACTGGGGCTTTCTTGACCATGTGATGGAACAGGAAGGTGTGATATGCTCCAAAAGTGAAGGCCTAAGAAGATGATTCTCTAGACAGGAGTGCGATGTGTAAGTCTGCTGCGGAGTCTCATGATCATCCGTTCGTTCATTGTAGTGGAGCTAGATATTAATGGAATCAGTTGTTCGAGTTTGGGGGGTCCGGTAAAGCTTGGGTAGTTCCCAAATCTAGTTCCTCTTTTCTTTCTTTTTTATAATGGTAAATGTATAGATAGCAAAGCATCAAAACAGGTGACGCGTCCTTGTACACTAGAAGTATACTCTACCAAACATTCTAACTAATATATAGAGAAGTTATGCACAAAATCTACAAAAGAGGCTAACGAGGGGATCTGTGATTGCTCAGCCCCTGCACACCATGCGAGCAGGAAATGGAGCAGAAAACTCTTCAAATCTGAAATGGACCCTTCCTCGTTGTTGAAAGCCCTACGGTTTCTTTCCTTCCAAATCGTCCACCACACCCCCAAGGGAACAACTTCCCAAATTGTATGTCTGTTCTTCCCCTGCCGAAAATATCTCCAGCTCCATAATTAGTCTTTGGAGGTCTTCGGAAGCACCCATGCCACATTGAACAACCCAAAGATTAACACTTTCCACACTCTCCTTGCACATAAAACATCTATTAACATATATCATTCCTCTTTTCCTCAGATTATCATCGGTTAGAATAGCCTCATTCGCCACTTCCCACGCAAAAAAAGTCACTCGGTTTGGAGCTACCGTCTTCCATACTGATTTCCATGGGACTCTTTCTGACAACTTGGAATAGTAACCTTTGACCGAGAACTTGTTGTCCTTTGACCCATCCCAAATCACCCCATCACGCTCACAACCAACTTTTTGGTCGTAATGAAGCTCAAAAAATCTTGCCACCGTTTCCATCTCCTAATCTTGGAAATTTCTTCTAAAGAATGGGCTCCAAATCACCCGCCCATTCTCCAATGATAACACCGAGCTTATCAAACTATCCTTTTCCCTAGCCATAGAGAAAAGCTCGGGAATGGATCTAAGCAACTCCGCACCTCCACACCATTCGAACTCAAAAGATATGTTTCTACCAAAAGCATTCCAACCTTTTCTAATACCTTTCCACACACCTACCCCAAATGACTCAGTAACCTTTACCAGAAACCACAAATGATTCCATGTGCCGTACTTACTCTCCACCACTTTCCTCCAAAAGGCTCCCTTATCCAACAAATACCTCCAAAACCACTTCCCTAGCAGTGCTTCATTAAACACCTTCAGATTCTTAATTCCTAAACCCCCTTTCCCTAAACCTGATCAAACCGTAGCCCATTTGACAAGGTGATATTTCCGCTCTAGTTCCTCTTTTCTTCAATTGCAAGTTTGAGGTTTTGGGAGCGATGGAGATGCTGCCTTGCTTTGGCAGAAATGGGCATTTGCCAACTTATCGTGCTTGTGGATGGAGCAGAATTCCAAAACTTCAGAGATCAGACCTAATCATTAACGCTTTTGTGAGTTGGAGTGGTTTTTATGGCCTCTGTTTCAGCTTCAGCTAGGGGCGCGTTCCATGGGATTCCGCTTTCTGTTATTCAGAATGCGATTGGCATGCACTTCTCTTTTAGTTGCTCTTATTCTATTTTCTTTTGTTTTTTTCTGTTTGCTATGATGGACTTCTTGTCCATCCTTGCGTATTCTCCCTCTTTTTAATCTTACTTCTTTTCTTATTAATAATAAAAAACTCTTTCTCTTCTCAATAGGTTGATCGATTTCAGTAAAGCCTCCACAGAGATCCCCAGTCTGTGTAAAAACTTCTGTTCCACAATGGTGGAGAGGCAGATCCAACGCCTGAATCCAAGCATTCTGGCGTGCACCCAACCTATGGCAACACCCTACCATATCTCTTCGATCTAAAAGAACTAGTTCTTGACCGAACATCCAATTCATTAGGAATAAAATTCATTGAACTTCATCACACCAAGATGGCAATTAGTTGGAGCGTTTGGGAAACTCTTGAAAATAGGAAAAAGGTTCAGGTAGGAAAGAGAACAGTATGAACTGTCTAATCAGACCTTACTTCAGGTGGTAAATTGCCAAAGATGGAAAACACAATTAGATCCTAAAGTTCTATGTAGATGCTCTTCCAGTTCCCCAACCATAAATATTCATCCTAATATATTACTAAAATATAGTTAAAGATAAAATGATATAAATGATTCTTCTTCTCAATGGCACTAGGCCAAATATATCCAAAGCATGAACGTCTCTCTTCCACTCTTCAGTAATTTAAAAGAAGGGCTAAATGCACCATTAGTCCCTGAACTTTGGCCAAACCCATCAACAGTCCCCTAACTTCAAAGTGATCACCATTGACCAAACATCGCCCTTTTTGTTCACCGCTAATCCCTAGCCCTAACGCCGTTAGTGTATTGCCATTAAGTGAGCATGTGCCACTCACATGCACAAAAATTGAGGGCAAAACAAACTTTTTCATTTGAAATAAGGGGTCAATTTGTAATCATCATCAAAACAGGGGGTCATGGATAACATCATCAAAATAAGGGGGCCAATTGAAAATTTTAATACTGAATTCATCTTTACCCAGACTCCCTCCCGATCTCGGCCGTCGGCCTCACCCCTCCCGATCTCTGCCGCGCCATCTCCATGTACCCCCAAGTCCTCTCCTCCCCTCTCCCTAACATCATCTTCATCTTCACTTTCCTCCTCCGCGAAGCCCATGTCTCCGGCCACCAACTCCGCCGCATCATCCATGCATGTCCTCCACAGCACAGATTAAGTTCAAGGCTTTCGCGATGAGTAACCCGCCCATTAGAAGATGGATCCTGTGTACGGATCCCGATCACATTCGATAACTTTGCAGGCACATGTAACCCCAGAAACCTAGAAATACAATGTAAGCGAGAAACGTGGTAAAGAAAATCGTTGGAAGTTGAGTCAACCCGGCGGGAAGGTAATCCTTGACGCCGCCGGTGTTTAGGTAGTATAATTCAGTGTGGACGTCCATGGTGGTGTGCAGTTGGCGAAGAAGAGGGAGTATTCATTGGGGAGGGTGACCGGGAAGGATTTGCTCGCAGAGGAGAGCAGTGACAAGGGTAGATCGTGGAAGCTGAAGAGGAAGGTGATGAAGTGGGAGTCGAATTTTTCACATTGCCCCCTTATTTTTATGATGCTATCCATAGCCCCCTGTTTTGATGATGATAACAAACTGACCCCTTATTTGAATGAAAAAGACTATTTTGCCCTCAATTTTTGTGCATGTGAGTGGCACATGCTCACTTAATGGCAATACACTAACGACGTTAGGACTAGGGACTAACGGTGAACAAAAAGGGCGATGTTTGGTCAATGGTGATCACTTTTAAAGTTAGGGGACTGATGATGGGTTTGGCCAAAGTTCAAGGACTAATGGTGCATTTAGCCCTTAAAAGAATTATACCTGTGGGATGCATGAAAATTGTAAACATTGAATTCAGTTACTGTTGCTTGTAACAATATTCAGTAAAATCTGTCAACAGCAGTTCACAATGAAAGAGATAGTTGATACCTATTATTTATGTACGAGGATAGCATGGTTATATTTTTAAGGTCTTAACAAAATAAGATGGATAATTACTCATTCAGAAAGATATTATTTCTATGGGTAGTAATCCAAAATCTAAGAATTAATGGATCTTTACTTTTCATCAAGATTTTCAGTCCAATCATGTGTGTGAGATCTCACATATTAAAATAACAGTTAGACAATTGGAAGAGGGATTTAAAGCTCATTGAGAACAAATTACTCTGTTGTAGTTTATGTAAAAGACACTTTCTTGTGATACAGCCAGCAGTTAGATTGTGATCTGGCTATATCTAAAATGGCCCTGAACCTTTCCCGCAGATGTTTATACCAAGGGTAATGTGAAGTATTATGTATTCAATCAAAGTAAATCGTAGCGGCAGATGCGCTTAGATTGCTCAATTCAGAATAAATAGTAGGACTACCTCCTTTTTAAGATACACAAACTTTTAAAAAATAAATTGCACTTTAAGGCATACTACAGAATGCTAATTTGGGCAAGTGTAGCTTGCCTAGTAGCCAAACAGGGGAAGCATGATCGGGTATGAGAATTTGGTTCTCAGAGCTTACCTTGTAAACATGTGGTGCTCCATGAATCTGAATGTGGCTAGAGGTTCTTTGACCAGGAAAGAAGTACATCTTAAGTATGGAGCCCTTCCCCAGAACCGAACCGTTGCGATCTTTCACAATAGCCTCCATTACTGCATCCCCATGTTGGGACTCCTGTGGCGCTCTCAGCTCCTCCTGAAAAGCAGCAGGGATGCAATCAAATTGATACGAAAAGGAAATCTACAAGTCTGCAAACTTAAGAAAAGGTGTGTAAGAGAGATAAGTTTACAGGGATAGTAAAGAAACGTCCAGGCCTTAATCTGATCGACCATTTCATAGCTTGGACCTCAGGTCTCTGATGTAACCAATTCTTAAATGTCATCCTAAATCCTCCTCGACTACAGAACCCATCAAATGCTTCACTTCCAAGATATGCGGCAAAAGCAATTAAGCGAAAATAGCGCTCTAAGTACTCCGCGCCACGGTTCAATGCAACTCTCCTTTCCCTTGGCTCAACATGTTGTTGATTGAATAGCTTTCTGTAATGCAAGACGGCTTGACGTATATTCTGCAGAGCTGAACATCGATCAATAATAGCATCTAAGGCTTCTCGGCATTCTACCCCATTATCAAACAATCTTGTTATTTTCCACAACAAAAGGATGTCATTTATCCCAAACGCACGACTTGATTCTTTAATTGCTCTGCCTTTAGCAGTAGTTAATACAGACTCTGTACAATGACCTCCACTTTCTTCACCACTGGATGAGCCACCATCTATCTCTTCACATGATAAATCCTCAAGCAAAAGCCTAATAGGTCTCCCGTAGTCAATTCGAAGTTTCAGAAGACAAGCAATTACAGTACCAGTTGTTGTCCTTCCTCTACCCATCTGAAAATAATGAAGCATAAGGAATGGAAGAAAGAGAGTGAAATCCTTCACAATTGGCTCAGTGAAGGTCATAGACCTTCATGCAAAATATGACACTACAACGTGATCATGCAGAAATAAGTTTACCTGGCAATTGAAAACAAAAGCTGTATCCTTGGAAGCCGATGAAATATTCAGAGCCAATGTGTCAAAATCAGAACTTTTGGGAGCTTTACCATCAGTAATAGGCACACGAGCATACTTGATAGGGAAGCCATCATTCTCTAAGCATCTGAAAACCTCCAGCGGGGTCTGAACTACATCTAAGCTCACATGTTCCCAGGCATCAAATATTTGCCCATCATCAGTTTCATGAATAACCATTATCGCACCTTGATAACGTTCAGATTCTCGCAGAATATCTTCTTTCAGTCGACCTTCCATTCTTTCAACTCTTTCACGATCAATTCCCTAGATGCAGATAACCCACAATCAGCTTCACCGTGTATGTAACAAATAAAACAACTGACGACGAGAAACAAAAAAACACAAATTTGAGCAAAAGGAGAAATACTTCTTTAAGATTACGTCGAGATACTCTCTGTCTGGTTGAAAAGGTATTAGTTGTTTTAAGACGACCAATCACATGATGATATTTAGGAAAGAAAAAGTACAGGTTAACAAAGAAATAGAGTATTCGCTGAATGGATATATTTTAATTTTCACAAGTGGACAAACCTAACTCCTAAACTATATCTTTAGAAAGAACACAGTGGACATATTTAACAATTAATGAGTACTTCCAGTACAAAAAATGGAACTTAATTAAAGATATTATTAATGATTTTTAGAATTTAGCAGGTATGTTGACACTAAATATGCGTAACGGCTGAATGGTGTATTGGTGTTAGATTCCGCGTATTGTTTATACAAAGAGGGGATGAAATACCATCATTAAGTTCATCAGAGCAATCAATTCATGCCTTACATATTCGTCCCAAATGGAGGGATTTATCTAAGAAGATCTGTGTGCCTTCGCAGTATCTCATCCCAAAAGATAAATGCCATTCTTGCCAGCTTTCCAACATTGCAATCGAGAAATGCTAATAGTCAAAGGTCTGCCTTAACTTGTTTAGATTCTTGCTGACATACATGGATCATATTTTATAGACACTCGCTAACTTCTAGTTTTAGATTTTCATGGAAATGATTATGCTTTCAGATTATTATTATTAATATTATTGGATAGAAGGCTACACAAAGAGGGTAGCTTCCCCTTTTCCCAAACCCTCCCAACCCTAATAAACCATATCAACTGCCTCGCTTCTAGCTAGACTCAAACTCCGAACCTCTGATAGCGGAGAGTTGGTACAAGACCGATTGAGATTATGCTTTGAGAAATTAACTAACCATAGAGCTCCCAGTGCAGATTTTTAATTTCTTTAATACATTTCTCTTCCATATCTCATAATTAGTAAATTTTGCATAAATTTATCAAGAAACTATGGATAAGTGTAATGTACGAGTTCTAATCTATCTATTCTATTCATAAGCTTATCTCCCACTGAATATACAACAATCTAGAAAAATGGTCCTATTGACTTGTAAATGATGACAGCAGAAAATTAAGCATATCACTATATTTCTACTATATTTTCATAGTCATAAATAGCTTCTCTATTCAAGTGCATGTAACATATCCTTAAGTATGTGCCTCTGAATGTATCTTGTGCAACGCAACCACTATAAGTAATAATTTCAATCAATTTCCTTTTCTATTTTACTGAAAAAGGCAGTTGCAGTAAGAGGAGAAAAGCAGCAATATACAAGAAAAGACCAACAGAACAGTCCACCGGGAAAAAAATTACAAGTGACAAGGAAGGACAACAAACAGAAAAAAACTACAAGCAATTGGTTGCCAGTGTCTGCAAAGTTTACAAACTCCCTGAAATAACTCTTGACAGAACCTACAAGGATGCCCAAAAAAATTCACTCTGTTGCACAGGAGCTGCATAGAAAGGGCTTGATCATGAAAAACTCAATCACTCCTATCTAACCAAAGGATCCAATGTACAGAAAATACCCTGTAGTGCCAGAAGATGGTCCTTTGGCACTAGTGTAACCTCAAATCTGTATTGAATCTGCCTGATGCGGGATGCAAACAAGGACTTGATGGAGTTGGACTCGAATTATTATTATGTTACTTTGTTTTATTATTTAGGGATAAATTGATGAGATGTATATAGTAGTTTAATTGGGGATTATTAGTATTTAACTTATTCCAGTTCGATTAGGATTAGTATTAGAGTTCTCCAAGTTTAATTATATTATTAGTCCTTTAGTCCAACTAGGTTAGGAATTTACTTTTGCCTTATAAATATCGATGTAATCCCCATTGAAAAAACAGTTGATTAATATATTATTTCCCTTTGGAATCTTAAAGGTGAGAAGGAAGAATAATTTCCGTTTATCAGTTATTCCGTCCGCTCGAGCGTCACATCAAGCAAATGTCCGTTCGTACGTTAAGGAACTTGATTTCTTCCCCCTTTGTCCTACATCAAGTGGTATCAGAGCAAGGTTCGCCCAATCTTTCTATAAATTGAAGTCCTAATCACTAGCCCCATGGATCAATGCCTCATCACCATTGAATGGCGAGTTACCGCCATAGAGGACGCTGTACAGAAGACGCTCGCCGCAGTCAGGGAACTTTAGGCCGCCCGTCACCTTGGAGGACCACTGTGAGAAGAGTCAACTGCCACACCTGAACAACCAGCAACACCACTTCAATGCGAAGATGAAGTCAAGGAACTACAAGAACTTGAAGAAAGAAGCATTAGCTTAGGAACACTTTGAAGATGAAGTCAAGTATTGGATAATCAAGCTCAGGAATGCTTAGAAGTCAAGTGTTGAAGAATCACTTCGGAACATCACGCAGATGCTCGCTGCGTTGACAACCGAAACGACGACCGGACAACAAAGGGGTGGAGGACGAAGGCCTGACAACGTCGACGAAGTAGAACTCCGCAAGCAGCAGAACCCTAGAGTTAATGATCGAGTAGATATAGACGCTGCAAACAGGGCTGCAAATTGACCAGCACAGAACCTTGAACAAAGAAATCAGGTCATGGGTATGGGCGAACTGCGAGATGAACTCCAACCTAGGGCTCCAGTTAACGTTGACTATGGTTTCCCACATGCTCGCCAACAACAGCGTGGGAATAATCCTCTGTACTTCCAGCGTGGGAGGGACTCCTCGACAAGATGTCTTCCAAGTTGACCATCGAGGTAACAACAGGGGGTTTGATAACCGTGACTACAGGGGACATAATAACCATGATTTCAAAATGAAGATGGACCTACCAAATTTTGACGGATGTTTACATGTGGAGGACTACCTTGACTGGGTTCATAACGTCGAAAATTTCTTGAATTATTTGGATATTCTGGAAGACCGACAAGTAAAATTAGTTGCATAGAAATTGAAAGGGGGAGCTTCTGCTTAGTGGGAACAACTTCAGAATAATGGGTACAGGCGGGGGAAGCAACGTGTTCACACTTGGGCAAAGATGAAAAAATTATTACAACAATGTTTTCTCCATCCAGATTACGAACAATTCCTATATCAACAGTACCAGAATTGCAAACAATCAAATCGTACTGTAAGCAACTACACGGAAGAATTCTACTGACTAAACACTCGAGTTAATTTGCCAGAAACAGAGAATCAATTAATTGCTCGGTATATCGGGGGGTTTAACTTTAGCTATTCAAGACTGAGTAGCTCTTCAAGGGGTATGGACTATGACGGAGGCAGTCAACTTGGCGATGAAAGTAGAAAACCAAGTAAATCGGTCCACTCCTCGATCACCAAATAATTTTCGGCGAGCAGCACCAGACTTTTCCTCTTCCAAAGGTCCCACACCTTCAGTTGGTCGCGATACTAGCAACAACGATATTCAAAGCACTCCCAACTAAACATAGGGCCGAAGTGTAGCAGCTCCAACAAAACCAGATATTTTGGGACGAAAACAGCAGGCGCAACAATCTACTAACCCTTACACCCGACCAAACATTGGCAAGTGTTTTCGATGCGGCCAACCTGGGCACCTCTCCAACGCTTGTACCAAACCAAGATACACGATCAACCTTGCGGAGGACACTGGCAAAGAAGATCGGTCTCTTGACGAAGATTACATGTATGACCAAGTTTGAAGTGGGGGATCAAGGAGAACCAGTAGCATGTATAGTTCTCTTGCTAGCTCCGAAAAAACAAGAGGATTCTCAGCAACATAAGATATTTCGGACTCGATGCACTATTCAAAATAAAGTATGCAATGTGATTGTTGATAGTGGCAGTAGTGAAAACGTAGTCTCTAAAGCATTGGCCAAAACGCTCAAGTTAAAAACAGAGCCACACCCCACGCCATATAAAATTGCGTGGATCAAGCGAGGACCCGAGGTCAAGGTACTGGAAGCTTGCCGCGTGCCTTTATCCATTGGGAAGTATTACCAAGATGAGATCTTGTGTGATGTGGTGGATATGGATGCCTGTCATGTTTTATTAGGGCGGCCGTGGTATTACAACGTCGACGCAACTTATAAGGGTCGCGACAACACTTTTATGTTTTGGTGGCTCAATAAGAAAATTGTCTTCCTCCCAAAGTCAAATTCATCAGGTACTGAAATTAAGGAAGACAAACCAATATTTTCCAGCATTCAAGGTCCTATTTTCCTCACTGAAGCTAAGAAACAAGGACACATTATAGCATTGATGGTTAAAGGCGATTTTGAAGCAGCATCGACGATTCCTCCACTAGCTCAAAAGGTAATGACTGAATTTGCTGATTAAACACCTGTTGATGAATTACCACCTATGAGAAACATACAACATCATATTGATTTAGTGCCCGGAGCTAGTTTACCCAATTTGCCACGTTATCGTATGAATCCAGCCGAACATTCTGAATTGCAAAGACAGGTTTCTGAGTTGTTAGGAAAGGGTTTAATTCGAGATACCATGAGTCCATGCGCGGTCCCAGCCCTATACTTACTCCGGAAAGGATGGCACTTGGAGGATGTGCGTTGACAGTCGTGCCATTAACAAAATCACTGTTAAATATCAATTCCCTATACCTCGACTTAATGATATGCTTGATAACTTAGAGGGAGCCATAGTATACACAAAGCTCGATTTGCGAAGTGGTAATCACCAGATTCGCATTCGACCTGGCGATGAATGGAAAACGGCCTTCAAGACCAAGGATGGCCTATATGAATGGTTAGTGATGCCGTTTGGGCTGTCTAACGGCCCAAGCACTTTTATGCGATTAATAAATCAAACTCTTCGACCATTCATTGGGAAATTTGTGGTAGTCTACTTTGATGACATCCTCATCTATAGTCGCAGCGAGGAAGAGCACCTTGACCACCTCAAGCAGGTTTTACTCGGCGTACGTGCTAGCAAGCTGTACCTTAATCTCAAAAATTGTAACTTCATGACACCACAACTTCTGTTTCTCGGGTTCATAATAGGCAAGAATGGAATTAGGTGGATGAATCTGAAGTTAGAGCAATTAGAGAATGGCCAGTTCCGAAGACAGTACATGAAGTTCAAAGTTTTCATGGGTTAGCTACTTTTTATCGGCGCTTTATTTGCAGATTCAGCACCATCATGTCACCTATTACAGATTGTTTGAAGAAGGGCCAATTCAAATGGGAAAAACATCAGGATGACAGTTTCGCGGAGATCAAGAGAAAGTTGTGTTCTGCCCAGTTCTAACACTTCCCAGTTTTGAGAAAATATTTGAAGTCGCTTGTGATGCTTCGATTATGGGGTATTGGGGCGGTGTTGTCCCAAGAAGGCAGGCCAGTAGAGTACTTTAGCGAGAAGATTACCAAATCTCGACGCAAGTGGACCACCTATGAGCTCGAATTTTATGTTGTTTTTCGAACCCTTAAACATTGGGAGCATTATTTATTCCAGCGCGACTTTGTCTTATTTACTGAAAGATTGTTGAATCTCGACGCAAGTGGACCACCTATGAGGTCGAATTTTATGTTGTTTTTCGAGCCCTTAAACATTGGGAGCATTATTTATTCCAGCGCAACTTTGTCTTATTTACTGATCATCAAGCCTTATGCTATATTGACTCCCAGAAAACTACAAACAGGATGCATGCACGATGGGTTACCTTTTTACGGAAATTTAATTATGTACTCAAGCATTGTTCAAGACAGACCAACTGAGTGGCGGATGCCTTAAGTCGACGAGCCACTTTGCTAGCAGCAATCAGCACCCAACTAGTTGGGTTTGAGTCTTTAAAGGAAACTTATGCAGGCAATGAAGATTTCGGTAGTATATGGAACAAATGCTGCAATGATGAGTTTGTGGCAGATTTTCTAATTCATGATGGGTTTTTGTTCTATAATACACGGCTCTGCATTCCTCGATCTTCGTTATGTGCATATTTAATTCATGAGTTGCATGCTGGGGGTTTAGGTTGTCATGTCGGCAGAGACAAGACTATCAGTTTGGTTGAAGAACGGTTTTATTGGCCTCAACTAAAAAGGGATGTCGGGCGATTTATTCAGCATACAGGTCAAGGGACACGCTCAAAATACAGGTCTTTACGCGCCATTACCCATTCCCGAGACGATTTGGCAGGATTTATCAATGGACTTTGTTCGTGGCCTTCCCAGAACTCAGCCGGGGTAATGATTCTGTTTTTGTCATGGTCGATCGGTTTTCTAAAATGGTTCACTTTCTCCCTTGTAAAAAGGCCTCCGATGCATCATACGTGGCTCATTTATTTTTTCGAGAAGTGGTTCTGCATGGGGTTCCTCGCTCCATAACTTCTGATAGGGATGTGAAGTTTCTTAGCCATTTTTGGCGAACATTGTGGAAATTGTTTGACACATTGTTAAAATTCAGTAGCACTAGTCACCCTCAAACCGATGGCCAAACGGAGGTCGCTAATCATTCTCTTGGAAACATGATTCATGCAATGTCCGGTGATAAACCAAAGCAATGCGATGCAGCCCTGCCATAGATTTAATTTGCTTTCAATAGTGTCCCTAATCGCTCTACGAAGAAAGCACCTTTTGAGGTCGTTTATACTAGTCCCCCGAAACATACACTGGCCGCTTACCCTCCGGTGCCGATATCAATGGTGATGCTGAAGAGTTTGCAGAACGTATCCAACGCATTCACAGGGAGGTCATACAGAATCTTGAGGACGCGAATTCTCGCTATAAGGCAGCTGCGGACAAACATAGGCACGAGAAACTATTCGAAGTCGGAGACTTGGTGATGGTGCATCTACGCAAGCATAGATTTCCTGTTGGCACGTATAGCAAGCTCAAAGACAAGAAGATAGGTCCTTACTGCATCCTTCAAAAGATTGGGGATAATGCATACAAAGTTGAACTTCCCGGTCATATGAGCATTTCCAACACTTTCAATGTTGCTGACATTTTTGAATATCACCCTCCCAATGAATTTACATTGGGTCCACCAAACTCGAGGACTAATTTTTTTCAAGCGGAGGAGATTGATACAGCACAACAGGATTAATACTCTACTTATTTGCTTTTATCTTTTATTTAATTGCTTTTCCTTATTCTAGTAGGTTTATTTTAAAGTTCCCTAGTCCTATTATTTTAAGGTTTCCTAAATCCTAGTTAGTTTCCTGTTAGGAGAGGTTAGTCTATTTAAGCCTTTGGTTTTCTGTTTGTAAGGACACAACTTAATTACAATTTATTTCTCTCAGATTTATTACAGGTTCTTTTTTTTTTTGATAAGTAAAGTATAAGTATTATTAACAGGCATCAAAAAAGGAGACGCTACCTTGTACACTGGAAGTATACATACACTAAACTACCAACCAAAAGACCCAAACCTAGTTACAAAAAGGATCCTCTAAAGTTGGATCAGCAGTTAAGCACCAGAATCTCAAATACATATGAAAAGACTTTTTGATTCCTGCAAAATCAGCTTCAATGTTCTCAAAAGCCCTTTTGTTCCTCTCTTTCCAGATGGTCCACCAAATAGCTGAAGGGGCATACTTCCAAAAAGCACTCCTTCTATTCCGGGTAAAAGAAGGCCATCCCCTAAGCGTATCAATAACAGTCCTGGGCATAACCCACGGAACATCAGCAGAGAGGAAAAGGGAGTTCCATAACTCCCTAGCCATAGAGCAATGGAGCAGCAAATGATTTACATCCTCCTCTTCACTTTTGCACATGTAGCAGCGATTAACATAAATCAAACCCCGAGATCTCAAATTTTCTCCCGTCAATATGACGCCCCTGGCTGCTTCCCAAACAAAAAAAGCTACCCTATCGGGGATTTTATGTTTCCATATTTCCTTCCATGGGAATAAACTTTTTTCCTTCTCCATCAACTTAGAGTAGAAAGATCTAACTGAACAATCTGTTATTAGAAGCCTCCCAGATAATTTTATCTTCACTCGAAACCTGCCTTTTGCAACCCTGGAGCAAATCCATGAACTGCACTGCTTCGTCAATCTCCCAATCATGCAGATTTCTGCGAAAAACAGGACTCCAAAGGTCTGTACCCCCTTGATTGACCACCAACGAACTCACCATTTCCTCCTTATTGACTGCAATGTTGTAAAGGTTAGGAAACATCAGTTGCAAGGTATTAGTACCGCACCAAAAATCCTTCCAGAACCTGACTTGATTTCCCAGTCCTACCTCGAATTTGATGAACCTGTTGATAGCATTCCATACTCCCATAATACCTTTCCAAACACTAGATCCATGAGAGGACAGAACTTTCTTTGGGAACCAAAGATGATCACCCGCTCCATATTTGCTCACCACTAACCTCCTCCATAGCGACTCTTTATCCACTAAAAACTTCCAAAGCCACTTGCCCAACAGAGCCTTGTTGAAGAATCTGAGGTTTTTAACTCCAAGGCCCCCACTCTCCTTGTTAGAGCACACTGAGTCCCACTCGACTAAATGATAATTCCTCTTCTCTTTGTCTCCTTCCCAAAGGAAATCTCTTTCTAACTTCTCAAGTCTTTTTAAAACTGAGACAGGGGCCATAAATAACGATAGAAAATAAGTGGGAAGATTAGAAAGAGTACTCTTAATAAGAGTAAGTCTGCTCAATTGTTTTTTTCCCTAAAACTAGGGTCTGCTCTTGTTTGGTTTGAACAAGACGTCCGCTGCACCAGGATGGCCAAGTACAGGGATACAGAGAATCATACACCACCATTCTTCGCCATAGGGCACCCAAAAAATTTCAAAAGTCAAAACATATAGCACGATTTGCCTCTGGTAGGTTACAAAAGAAAGGAACAATTATCAGTCTCACCTTCATTACTACACACATATGCCAGGGGAGAGACGAGAGATGGAGAGAGAGAGAGTTATTAGGTCTGTGCCTTCAACTTTATCATTAGCATTTTTCACCTAAGCCAGAACTATGAAAGGGAAAATAAGGGAAATTAACAGAAGAAATAAGGCCAAGAAGGATCAACCAATATACAAGTAATAAATGCCAGAAGAATCAAGGTACCAGTATCTCATATCAGGGAAGAACCAAAAAGGGAGTCAAGATTTAAGCAGATAAATTAAGATTAGATAAATTTTCATTCCACTGAGAAATTAGAGACTGTGGCCTCTCGCAAATAAGAAAGGCTATGAAGCAGAGGAAAAAGCAGAAAAATTAGAGACCATAGCCTCTCCCAATCAACAATCTTCCTGAGAAATCGTCCTAAACTACCCAATATAGAAGGAGACGGAAGATAATTTTTTTTTTGATAAGGTATATATTTAAAATCAAAAGCGGCAAATAAGGAGCCGCAGCCTATTTACACAGGAGGAAAACTCCAATAATTACAGATTACAAAAATTCCCTACAAAGTCAGCAAAAGAGTTGACCTCAGACCTAACACCGTCACTACACCAAAAAAACAGCAGCTGAAGCAGCTCATTCTTCAGCAACGACAAAGACCTTTCCACGTTATCAAAAACTCTCCTATTCCTTTCTTTCCAAATCACCCAGCATACTCCCAAAGGAATAGTCTGCCAAATAAAATCTCTCCGTTTCCTCTTGTGCAAGGACCAACAAAGGAAGAGATCTTTAATGGATTCCGGCATGGCCCAAGACAAGTTAAAAATGTGAAAAATGTAGTCCCACAAGGCACCTGCTACCGGACAGTGAAGCAAAAGATTATTATTATTAGACGGAAGATAATTTTAACCATGGAAATAAATATCCAAGGGATGGGCATGAGGGACAAAAGTACCGCGAATTGCATTCCAACCATTCTGATAATTCCAACTTTATTTTGAATCACTCCGTGCCGGGAATGAGGTTCCAAAGAAAGCACATGAAAGATACTCTTGAAAGCCAAATAATAAACTCTTTTTGCCCCCTCTGCTCTTTAGACTAACAAATCAACTCTGAGACAGCCACTTGGTCCTTACTGTCATTGCCCCCACTAGCCCAAAAGAGTCCTTATTTAGCTTCTCAATCCAGCTGACACATTAACAGCGTATAAAATATGTATACTTCCACCTATCTAACTGCATTGAAATTTGCTCACCCATAGGATCCACAAACAGACATTGACCTAGATTGCTCCCCACAGGTACCTTTAAATAGAACAAAAAACAACTCAAAACCTCACCCCAACCAAGGAAGCATACCCTACTAAGTCTAGATTAGGTATTTCACCACCATATTTGAATCCCATCATAGCTTCACATTAAAAATATCAAAAATAAAAATAAAAAATCATTCTATTTGATTTATATACCTACTACTTTCTCTCTTTTTTGAGGTCATTAAGCACCAAAAGGCAAGTGGAACCCATTTATGGAGTAGGTATTCAAGAAGAAGCCAAGAGGCAAGAGAGAAAGAAATACAAAATGGAACACAAGAAATCTCTGTCATTCCAGGATGCAACAAAAACTAGAGACAATGAGCTTCCTATGTAAATCCACCTCAAAGAAATCGATCAGTGAAGCTTCATCTCCAAGAGGTTCTCCCTATACAGATTCAGAAAAGTTGAAACACAAAAGGAACCAAATTTTGTGCAATGGTAGCTCAACTTTTTCAAAAGAAAATCAATTTTTCTCTTTCCAAATCAACCACATCGCCAGCAGTAATCAACCTTCCCTAAGAAATTTATTGCTATACTTTTGTAATATTGAAAGAATAGCAGGAACTTTGTGATCAATCTTTCAATTTCGTATAGAAACATAATGAAAGACTTCCTCAAAACACCTTCCATTTTTCTCTTTCCAAATCAACCACATGAACCAGCGGGTGATCAACCTTCCCAAAGAAACTTAATGCTATACTTTCATACTACTAAAAAAATAGCCAGAAATTTGTGATCAGTCTCTCAATTTTTGTATAGAAATATATGGTAAGATAATCTTTAATGTAATACCGTAATCCGACATTGGACATAAAAGAGTGGTCATACATGACCATTTAATACCAATGGGTACTAACAACATCCATGGACTTCTCTGTGATGAACCTGTTGTACCTGGGTTCTCATTGAGTCAGTGCGTGAGCATACGTGGCGAGATGTTCAAATTGGAGCTTACCTAGAAGCATCATCTTCCAGAAGTTGCTAGCCAAGCGGTCTTTGTACAAGCGGAGAAGAAGGAATAGCTTTTGGCACGCAGTCCCTCTAGGCATTTGGTGGACTATATGGAGGGAAAGGAATAGACGAGTGTTTGAGGATGAGGAGAGGACGGTGGACAAGTTGAAGGATGAGCTGCTTCGCACGTTGTTCTTTTGGGGGGCTGAGGATACTAATACTTCCAATATTCATAACATTTCATGTATCGATTTTGTTAATAGTCTTTCTATAGATCAGTCCGATTGTGTATATGCTTATAGTGGACGCGTCTCCTGTTTAGACGCTTTGGTGTATAATACTTTACTTATCAAAAAAAAAAGAAGTTGCCAGCCAAAAATTATGCCACTTTCCAAACTCGTGCATTTGCCAATAAAGGTACATTCTAATTTCAGAAAATAAGTATTTGGCTGTCCTCGAGCTAGGACTGACACATTTTGCATGTCATTCTTCTGACATTGCTCAAAAGGAATGACCTAGCAGTGACCATTTCAGGCATTTTTTTATTTCACAATGTAACAGACAATCATAAAGAGCACAATTAATCATTTCACCCTTTTAATCACGCACTGCATGAATGGCCCATTCTGTCGCTTTGTTAATATAATATTTACTTATCAAAAAAAAAAGAAAGTCTGAACTAGATCCACAGCCAAATTAGCAAAGAGATATAAATGTCATTAGACAAGGATGTATACCGTATACTCCAGCATGTTCTTATATGGTCTTTCAACCTCACGAAGCACAAAAGGTTTCCCATTTATATAGATAACAGGCTCTTCTCTCATATTGTGCCAAAAGACTGGCCGGCCATCCTTAGAGCTACCTATCCTTTGAATGACAGACTGAATTCCTTCAACAGTTGGATTCGCAACTCCATAAACTGGAAAGCCAGGAATTTCTCTAAAATTTGGGGCACCCTCCACCCTCTCTGGCAAACTGGGATGTTGACAACCTGGACAGTGGTCACTTTTAAGAACAGTTTGACTTCCCAGAACCTCTCCATTTCTTGAGCCAGCAACTGTACCCATTTCACAAGGGCGACCATGACCAGATTCTGCGGTTTTGCTCAGAGAAGGTTTCAAGCCTGAGTAACCAAGCGCACCCATTGGGTCTCTCCTTAGCAACCTGCACCAAAGTACAAATTTAATGCGTGAAAATAGAAGTGCCTGAACTGTGTGCAAGATGTCACGTTGATTATCTTTTCTTCTGCTTTTTTCCGTGGACCTACGGTACCGCATGGATCAGATCAAGATATCTTTAATAAATCATAGAAACTTTCAATCTTGCGTACCACTCAATCAACTCTGAGATTGTTTTTCTTTTCCTTGAAAAGTTAAAGATTGCCTTGGGCTGTTTTCGTTCTTGGTCTATGATTCTTGACAGGTTAGACACCAATTATATGTTGCATTAACGGATGGCTTATAGGGCCTAATTTCCGGATAGCTGTGTTTTGTTTTAGATCTAGCAGGCATGACCAATTCTTTTATAATTTTGGGAAGCAACAATCCCCTCTGAATAAGCATTTTGTGCTATGATTTGAGGGGATATGACAAGTTATGTTCATTAGATGTGTCAACATGTGTGGACAAACAATTAGGGTTTCTAAAAAGACAGTAGGATTTTGCTTCATGGAAGGCAAACTAAATTACCAAATTCCCTCAAAGGTTCGGTTATTTATTCAAATCAAGATATGGTCAGAAAAGATGGTATGAAAGTAATCATTGGAGCTTCTAAAGTACTTAGAATCATTTATGGTCTAAGATATTATATATGGTGTCGTGCTCTCTTGTCTTGGATTTTGAAGGTCCCACTGCCCAACACATGTCTATGTTGAGATTTGATGCTCGTCATGCTGTCCACAAATCATAGATTTGTGTTAACTTTGGTTTTTTAGAGGCTTAAGTGAATGATACGTAGTAGGAGCATTGGATGTACAAAGCAAAGGCACTAAGTTCAGAATTTCCAGGGAATCGGAGCACTGTATCTTAATTTGTGAAGCATTGTGGAGAAAGGTAGTGGTGGGCAAGTATGGTGAAGGCAACCATTTGTGGTTTCCAAAGGAAGTCCACTGCTCTCATGGGGTAAATGTTTGGAAGGGCATCATGAAAGTTTGGGATCTATTTGAAAGTCAGATTTCCTTCATCATTGGAAATGGGGGAGAAGGTGAAATTTTGGAAGGATAAGTGGTGTGGAGAAGTTCCTCTTAAAAGGGCTTTTCCTCATTTATTTGAGATAGCCGTTTGGCGAGTGCAGTGGTTGAGTGTTCTAATGGGATTGATTCTTGGAATTCTTCGTTTCGCAGAAATTTGCATGATTGGGAGTTCGACAATATTTCTAGATTCTTCGGAATTCTTTATGATGTTCGGAGGGGTGCAGGGGAGGATAGAGTTGTTTGGGATGGATCGAAAAGGAACGCTTTCTCGGTGAAATGTTTTTACTCATTTTTTAAAAATGAGGACAGGAAGCACTATCCGTGGAAAGCCATTTGGAAGTCCAGGGCTCCTAGTAGAGTAATGTTCTTCGCTTGGGAAGTTTCGAGGGAGGCTATTTTGACCGGGGACAATTTGAGAGCCCAAGGAAGGGTTTATGTTAATCGGTGCTTTATGTGTAAAAAGGAAGAGGAGACAGAGAATCATTTGCTACTGCACTGTCCAGTTGTTAGGGAATTATGGGACTCCTTTATGGGTACAACGGGTGTTTCTTGGGTGATGCCAAGGAATTCTCTTCAGCTTCTTCAGGGGTGGGCTTCTTTAAGCGGTATTAGTAAAAACTGCAGATGGAATTCTATTCCTTTGGCGATTTGGTGGAGTGTCTGGAAGGAGAGGAATCATACGGTATTCGATAATGTGGAGTTAGACGTCGAACGGATTAAGATGGAAGTGCATAAGCTTCTTGATTTTTGGCACTCGGAAGCGGTGTAAGGGCCAGGGGATCCTATTGTTAACACCTTAGTTAGATTGTAGTTTCTCCTTCTTTAGATCTTGTATACCCCCTGTGTACACTGTACAAGGACGCGTCACCTGATTTGGCACTCTATTTTAATTTTACTTTTACTTATCAAAAAAAATTGTGACAACACGGAATTACAAAATTCCTTGGGACTTAATCACATTCTTCATACAAAACTGATATACTTTAATTTGTTTCTTTTTGTGATTGTCATTAACAATATGTTTGATTACTTATAGAATACATGAGGCATGCAATTAAAAGAATCTACCATCAGAGTTCAAAGAGTCGTCACACCTCTACTAATAGAGTATGTATTAGTATTACTATTTCAGAGGAGAAAAGAGGAGCGTAGACTATAATCATCACCTGCGAATAATTGTGTACAGTTCTGGCCTTGCTTTCATCCAATCAGTGAAACTGCAGTGCTCATGGGATCTAGAATGGCTTGCTGCTCTCTCTGTATGGAGATATACAGCAAAGCATATAAGGTAGTAATATCTTTCCAAATACTCCACAAAAAAGGAAAGCAGCGCTTCCCTCTTCATCTCATCAGGTTGACGCAATGTATTATTGCGATATGTTGCAATAGCTTCACGCAAGTTCTGTAAGTCATTTCGCAACCACACTTTAAAATAATGAATATCTGAGCATAAAAATGAAAATGCCAGAATTAAGGCTGTGACAAGGACAAGTTTTTTTTTTTTGCAAGTACTTTAGAATAAGCATTATAACAGATCTCTCTATAAGAAGATAAAATGAGGAAATAGATAGAGCAAATAACGGATTCACAGAAGAAAAACTTCGACGAGAACGAAAACAAGATGCAGTTGTCAAGATAGATGGATAGAGATAAATATACCTGCATGGAGGCACACTTGTCAATGACCTTGTCCACTTGTCTTTTGCCTTCAACACCACCCTAAAGGCATATCATTGATCAATACAAAATTCAAAACGTTCTACTTGAGGGAATCTTGGCCAACGATTTAAGAGACAGCTTCTTCAGAGTACCTCTAGAACCCGAATCAAGCTTCTAATGACAGCATATTCCCCTCTACGAAGTGCCTCCTCTGAGTTTGGCATATTGTCGGTTACATTTGAGCCACAATCAGAAATTCTTCCAATTGAGTTGGTCCTTGGGATACCTAATTTATTAAGACATCACATGTGATGCATCTGAAATGTAGAGAGAGAGAAAAGCACAAAGTGTAGCATGCAGAGACAGTCTACCATAAAAAAAAATATTTATTGGAAAGTAATAAAGGAAATAAAAAGATGGGGGGCAAGTGTTGAGCCTAATCAAGAAGAACTATAAGAAAAATTAAAATAGAGAAAGGAATCAGAGAAAGCAGACGAGTGTAGCACAATTCTCCAGTGTAGTAATGGGAAATGGATCAAAACGCCAAATGTTAAGCACTGGATGGAACCAAGAAACTATTTTTTTCACCAAAGTATTAAAAGGGGCTGTCTCTGTCCTATGAAACCATGTGTTCACTGCAATGCGAAAACTGACAATTAACCAACATGGTAGAAAACCAAATAACATTAACAGACATGTAACCATGAAATCCTTGTGTGTCCAACATGGATTTAAACCCCTCCTCATGACTTTGAACCGCTTACGGCATAGCAATGCAACAGTAAGTGCCAATGCGCCTCAGTCCTCTGAGAACTTCATAAATGTTTTGGACTCAAAGCTTCAGGGTGTAGGGGCTTTGGCCTCATTTTTTGGGTGCAAGGTTTCCTATCTTCCGGCTGTGTATCTTGGGTTGCCAATCGGAGCTCCGTTCAAGAGTAAAAATATGTGGAATACAGTGGTGGAAAATTTTGAACGACGCTTGGCGGGTTGGAAGAAGCGGTATCTGTCAAAAGGAGGGAGACTTATTTTGGTAAAAAATAAGCTCTCGAGCATGCCTACGTATTTCCTATCTCTGTTTGTAGTTCCTGCTTCGGTTCGGAAATGACTCAAGAAGTTGGAGAGGGATTTCTTGTGGGAAGGTCAGTCGTTAGTGAGGAAATATCATCTTCTCAAATGGGATACAGTCTACTTAGGTTTAGGGAGAGGAGGTTTAGGTATTAAGAACCTCAAGTTGTTTAATGAAGCCTTGCTTGGGAAGTGGCTTTGGAGGTATGTGTTGGATAAGGGGGCCTTTTGGAGGAGAGTGGTGGAGAGCAAGTACGGTATGGGGAATCATTTGTGGTTTCCGGCAGAGACCGCTGAGGCTTTTGGGGGTAGGAGTGTGATAAGGCATTAGAAAAGGATGGAATGCTTTTGGTAGAAACATATCTTTTGAGATCGGGTCGGGGGCGACGGTGAAGTTTTGGAAAGACTTATGGTGTGGAGATGTGGAGTTGTTTACATCCTTTCCTGAACTTTTCTCTATGGCTAGGGATAAGGATAGCTTGATTGTGATATCTTTAGAGGGTGGTCGGGTGATTTGGAACCCGACGTTTAGAAGAAACTTTCAGGATTGGGAGATGGATTCGGTGTCGAGATTTTTTGAGCTTCTTTACGCTCAAAAAGTAGGTTGTGAGAGTGACATGGTGATTTGGGTAAGGGTGAAGGACAACAAATTGTCAGTCAAAGGTTACTATTCAAAGCTGTTAGATAAAGAAGGGCTTCTGTTCCCATGGAAGTCAGTATGGAAGATGGTAGCTCCAAACCGAGTAGCCTTTTTTGCGTGGGAAGTGGCGAACGAAGCTATTCTAACCGGTGATAACCTAAGGAAAAGAGGGATTATATATGTTAACAGAGACTATCTGTGCAAGGAGTGTGAGGAGAGTGTAAATCACTGCTCGATGGTAGGGGAATTGTGGAATTTCATGTTTTGATTGTTCAACGTGGCGTGGGTGCTTCCGGAGACCCCCAAAGATCTATTGTGGAGCTGGAGATATTTCTGGTGGAGGAAGAACAGAAACACCATTTGGGAAGTTGCTCCCTTGGGGGTGTGGTGGACAATATGGAAGGAAAGAAACCGTATGGCTTTTGACAATGAGGAAGGGACCATATCAGATTTGAAGAGTGCCTTGCTTCACCTCCTGTTTTCATGTGTGTACAAAGGACGCGTCACCTGATTTGACGCCTTGGTTTATATACATTTACCTTTATCAAAAAAAAAAAGATCCTACAAAAATTTCTTTTATAATCATAAGATCTAAAGAGCGCACGAAAGCTTTGATTTTTTCGGTAATCCTTGCTTTCTATATGAGGTTGGCTAAATTATAGAAGTTGAGAATTTAAAACAAAACGTTAAGAGCCAAATCAGATGCCAAAAGAAAAAAAATGAAATTAAAAAGTCATCAGAGGTTTAGGAATAATCTACTGATTCAAAGTAGAGAGAAACAGAAGCGAAGAAAATGTTGCATGAGGTTAAGTCTATGGTGTTCATCATTGAGAATTTTACAAAAGCAAAATTCTCAAGAGATGGAATTCTACCCATGACGGAAAAATTTAGAAAGAGGGACTTTGATGAGAGATCAAAAATGAAAGGATCAAGGAAATATATAAAATAAAGATACCCCAATCAGATGGATCTTCCCAAAATTTAATCCAAACTCACTTGGGGGATGAGCTTCAAATAGCTCTACAAGTTATCATTAAACAAAGTTGGCATTCAATCCATTCTGCTAAATACCAAACTTTCTTTGAGTAATAGATTGCCACTGAAATTCAGGTTCACAAAAGAGATATTCGTAGAAACTGATTTACAGAGACCCCATCCCCCCAGACTCCTTTGGTAAACAAACAGTCTCCCAGTTAACTCTAAGTTCTCCAAGACCCAGAAAAAAAAAATCGGCCCCATCCATGCTGACCAATCAGCCATGCAAATAGGGATCCAGGAAGGATAAAATGGTACACTTAAAACTCCATGATTTAATCCCTTGAAAGAAAATAAGCACCCTTCTATATTACAACCTTATTCACTACCGGATCCCAAGCAGTGACAAAGCTAGAATCGCACACCAAAGGAACCCCATATATGTTTGGGCTGATCCTGAATAACACATCCCACAAAAGAGTCACAGAAGAACCATTAAATTGGCAATAATTTTGAACATTTGCAAGAGTCCACAGTCCATATGCATTTTATGCCCACAAAGATCGTTTTCATACATAAAGAAATGGTGTTTTCCATGAGATGCAGATTATGATACCCCAGGGCTTTCTCAACTAAATCACACAACCTGGACTAATCCAACTTCGTTGCCCCAGTAGATCCTAAGACAGATATGAGACCAGTGAGCTTAATAAGACTATTTCTAGTAAAGTAAAATGGACGTTCAGTTCTAGTACTAATTCAATACATTATTCTTAACAATAAATGATGCTTTAAGCATTAAAAACATATCAATAGCGCTTTCTACCATTTGCATTATCATGGGAGGAATCTTGGAAGGAAATTTAAAGAAAGAAAATAAAGGCAATAGTTCGTTTCCATTTAGAGAAAATGGCACGCATACAAATTCTATGCAAGCAATTATTTTAAATCAATCTGTGAACCAATGTTCTGGATCATTCAGCATCCATAAAAGAAATGCTATTTGCTGCCAACTCCTATTTCAACGAGCATTCTGTGTTTTCTCCAAGATACGGCTTAGGTAACTAATGAACATAAGAAATTATTAGATAACAAAGATGAAGATATCCTCAATACACGAGGCTTCCAACTTGTGGGGTCTCAGAAGGGCGTAACTCTAAGCAGAGTCACACATACAAGCTTGTAGGTTGTTTTAGTAGTTTAAACCCATGATCTCCAAGACATAGTGGAGCAACCTGATAGCAAAAACAAGGGGTGGGAGAGATGGCAAGGGCACACAGGCAAAGACCTTGAGGTCCTTGGTTCCAATCTCCATACCAATAAGGGGTCACACTTACCTATCAAAAAAAAAAAAAAAAGACAGTGGAACAACCTGATAGCAAAAACAGATAATAATATATACCAAAAAATTCATAAGCTCAAAATGTAGTTCGAACACATTAAAATGGACACCATACTGAATTTTGGAATAATCGTTGGAATTGGTGTCCAGGATATCTTAACAGTAATTTCTGGCTTTTTTTTGAATATTTTATGGCATTATGGTGTTAAACTTGAGTCCTCCCATGATTGGTATATGTTATATCTCTTAGTCATCTTACTTCTAGACTTTGTCAGAGAAGCTGATGCATATAAATGTTTTCCTTTCTTTACCAAAAGAACAAAAATAAATGTTTTCCTTGGTCTTCTCACTGGCCACAAATTAGCGAGTTCATAATTCTTCAGTTGGTGGGCTCCATGGCTGGTTAGCCATTTAAAGACAAAATGATTTCAAGATTTAAGTGGAGGTTACAAGTATGTGAATCACAAAGTCAAGGGGAACGGCAGTAAATGCTGGTTGGACCAAGCATCCAAATTTGCATCAAGCGCAATTAAATTTCATTTATCTGCTCCCTCCATCAATAGGTAAGAATTTGAGTGGCAAACTGCAATAACTTACTCGTGGCCTTCAGTGAGATGTAGTCTTATATTCTATAATTCTGCGATGGACCCCTTCCCACAAGATCAACAAGCATTGACACAGGTTCTAACAGTTTTTGTTAGTTATATCTACTATATGATGGAAATGACTTGACTAACTGTTAAGGATCCAACATAGATCACATCTCTCTCTCTCTCTCTCTCTCTCACACACACTCACACTCTTTCTTAGTATGTCTATCTAGCCTCAAATGAATTGACCGAAATAAGCACTTGTTAATATGTCTATTTAACCTCAAGTTTATTGACTAAAATAACCACTTGGTTTAGCACTTGTCCAATGCCTGAGAAAAGAGTAAAGCTACTATATTTGTATTCTTTATTTGTTGACAGAGAAAGAAGATATTATAGATTGGAAGAAAAGGCAAAGGTCCACGATACAAAAGACACTAACGACACGCACAACAAGAAGATCCTAAAGCCACTGTATTAAGCATGACACATTCAAAAGGATATTATATTTTACATCAAAATAACGAGGTCCGCAAAAGGAAGTTGGTGATTTGAATACTAACAAATTGAAAAGGTTACCTCAACTTGCTGTACTGTACCATACGAATTAACAAAAGTATATGAGATAGCATAAGATAAGAAGACACATTCTTTTACACTGTACATTAATAATAAGAATAAAGTACTACCAGAAGCTCCTATTCGATTAAGATAAATCAATGTAGCAATGACCATCCCGGTGGTAGTTCGCCCTCGCCCCATTTGGCAATTAAAAATTATCTCCATCTCTATATCAGCTTGAGAAATTCGATGAACCTATAAGAAGAAGTGTAAGAAAACAGACAGAAATGTGATGACATATCTTCAGATGATATAAAAGGATTTTGAAAGTTGAGAAAATTCCCTAAGTGCTTTTCAATGAAACTTATAGACAATCAAGCATTATGTATGACATATTGTCGTCATTAATTCAAGGTTGACAAATTAAGAAGGGGAAATCTTCTTTGTTAGTAACGGGGTATATTTATTTTTTGCTAATCATATCAAAGTTGTGTCTTCTCAATTTATGTGCTCTTCTATTCCCTACTTTCAGCTTTGTCCCACAATACCTATCAAAGCATAAGGCTCAAACTAGACTAGGCAGGGGTAGGAAGTGTTAACGAGGTAGTGCAGGAAAGTCTCGGAATTCGGAACTAGCAAGAAAGTCACAAACTGTTTTGGCAAGTACTTTTTCATAGTATTGAATATATATTTTTTGATAGGTAAGTATGACCCCTTGGTATAGGGATTAATATTGAACAAGACGATCATGATCCCTCGTCGGATCCTAATTCAACACACAGGAAAGCTTGGTTATGGGAGGATGAATCACTTTTTTTGTCCATCACGAAATCCATTAAGCTTTGAATCATCCCGAAGATGAACCACTAGGAGTTCCTAAACAAACTCATGGAGTAACTTGCTTTGCCATGGTAAAATGTTAAGCATGGATAAGAAAAGAATATATAAGATTAAAAAATATATTGACACAAGGAATAGACAATTGGTTCATCAAAACAAAAGAAACAAACATACAGCTAGAAAAAATAAGGACAAAACAACTAAGAAAACAGAACAACTCTTAGAAAGAGGCACTCCCCTAAAGGTATCCCTAGCCGAGGCCCATAGGGCAAACAAAAAAAGTCACTTAAGGGCTTGTTTGGTAACCATTTCGTTTCTAATATTTTTGTTTCTATTTCTAATTTTTTTGTGAAAAATAGAAATAGAAATACGTTTGACAATTATTTCTATTTCTGAGAAACTAGAAACGTTTCTCATTTTTCCTCAAAATTTAGAAATGAAAAAAAAATTGTTTCTCCTTTAAGAGAAATTATTCTTTTTCGAAACTTGGAAGGGTCAAGGTCGGTCAACTTAAATGAGGTCGGGCCTTTGAACTTTGACATGGTAAATTATCAACCCTAATTTCATATATATATATATATATATATATATATATATATGTATGTATGTATGTATGTATACATATGTATATATATATATACATATGCATATGTATATATATATATGTATGTATGTATGTAAACATATGTATATGTATATATATATATATATAAACGCCTTCAACAGTGACGTAATAAAGAACCACAACTGTCGAACTCCATTACACTAGGGGTGTCTCCCACCACTACTAGGCCTGACAATTACAACCCAGAACCCGTTAACCCACCCGACCAAAAAAACGGGTTGGGTCGGTGTCGGGTTAAAGCGGATCGGACACGTCACCCATTTTGACCTAGTAGTTTTTATTACTCTATAAATGTACGAGTTTTTGAGGAAAAATCTGTGTTAAGACGAGGTGACCCGTTTTAACCCAGCATAACCCGACCCGATTTAACCTTATCCATTTCGACCAGTGTCATAATCAAGTTCTAATGGGTTTCGACCGTTTCGAATTGGATATAATATACTACTATGGAAGTTGTGATGTGTGTATGAAAAAGAATATAACTTTGTGAAAGGAAATAAAAATGTTTGTCAAAAATGATTAGCTTTGGTTTCTTTTTCATAATAGAAATAGAAACAGCTATCAAATGTGTTTTTGTTTCTTATCCAAAATAAAAAAGAAATAGAAACAAAGTAAAACAGAAACATGTGAAACAAAAAGAAGAAATAAAAATGTTACCAAACACAACCCTACTTATCAAAACAAAAACAAAAAAGTCACTTTGTCCCAAAGAAGATTCTAATCTCGGGAGATAGATTCTTAGTTGAGATTTTTAGAGAGGTTAGATGCTCAGAAAGAGACAGAGTGATTAGGAATGGCTCCAAAGATAGTGTTTTTTCAGTGAAAGCTTTTTTTATAGGTAAAAATATGAGCGTCAAAACAGGTGACGCGTCCTTTGTACACTAGGAGTATACATACTACTCAACACTAAAACTATTCACAAAAGAATGACCGAGAGAATCATCTGTGGCAGACCACCACAAAAACAAAGTACGCAAAAGACAGTCTCTCAATTGATTCGGTAGAACCTCAATGTTATCAAAGATTCTTCTGTTCCTCTCTTTCCAAATGGTCCACCAAACACCCGCCGGAATAGAACCCCAAAGAATATTGCTCCTCATGCGATTGTACCACGACCAACTCAAAAGTATCCCCGAACAGTACTGGGCATTACCCACGAAATCCCAAAAAGCCCTGATACCATATACCATAAAGAACAAGCCACCGGACAATGCAGTAACAAAAGTGATCGACACACTCTTTGTTGTCTTTGCACATGTAGCACTGGTTCACATAAACCATCCCCCTCTTACGAATGTTTTCTCCTATAAGAATCGCCTCATGGCAGGCTTCCCAAACAAAAAATACAACACGATCGGGAGCAATACTTCTCCATATTCCTTTCCATGGAAATGAATACCCATCACTACCCGACATAGCAAGAAAATAAGATTTGACAGTAAACTTTTTGCTATTCGACGCAGCCCACCTCGCCTTATCATTTCTGCTCCCATCAATCTGATATGAATATAGCGAAGTGAAAAAATTACCACAAATCTCTATCTACCAGTCTTGAAGATCCCTACGAAACAAGGGGTTCCAAACCACTCTACCATGATCAATTTGAAGCACCGAACTAACATAACAATTTTTGTCCACAGCCAGATTGTACAAATCAGGATAGACTCTCCAAAGTTCATCCTCCCCACACCACTTATCATTCCAAAATCTAACTTTCGAACCATTACCGACCTCAAAAGAAACAAACCTTTCAAACTATGCCCACCCTTTGCAAATACATTTCCAAACTCCTGACCCAAAAGCACCGGTGACGATTTTAGGAAACTAATTATGATCACCCTCTTCGTATCTACAGATCACCACCCTCCTTCACAGCCCATGCTCCTCCTCCATATAACGACATAACCATTTTCCAAGTAGAGCTAAATTGAAACGACTTAATTTCTTCATACCTAGACCTCCCTCCCTGATGTTCATACATACATGCAGACCTTATCCCATTTAAGAAAATGGAACTTATGCTCCTCCCCTTGACCCTCCCACAAGAAGTCTCTCTCCATCTTCTCCAATATGTTACGCACTGAAACAGGAACCACAAACAGCAAAAAGAAATAAGTGGGCAGAGTGGATAAAGTATTTGTTATAAGCGTAAGTCTACCCGCTTTGGACAGCACCTGTTTCTTCCACCCCGTCAACTGCCGACAAATCTTTCAACAACCGGATTCCACATAGCTCTACTTTTGAAAGGCGCACCAATCGGCAAACCTAGATAAGTTGAAGGTAAATGAGATACCTTACACCCAAACACAAACGTTTTCAAACTTGGTGCGACATTTGTGTCCATGTCCGCAGGATGCGCTCGCACATGAGTTTGGTAGCCCGAAGGCTAATAGGACCATGATATGCAGTATGCACACACCCCCTCCTCCCCGGTGCAAGAGAGAGCTTTTACTCGAAGATCGGTAGTAGAGATCGAGGTTTGTATCCTTGGAAGCCTATTTGGAAGACTTTATCCCCCCTAACATAGCGGTGTTTGCGTGGGAAGCAGTCAATGAAGCTATCCTTACAGGGGATGATTTGCGAAGGCGAGGTAAAATACACACCGATAGGTGATATATGTGTAAGGAGTGTGGAGAAAGCGTTAATCATCTAATGCTTCATTGCCCGGTGGCTAGGGAGCTGAATTTTCTGTTTGGCCTCTTCAAGATATTGTGGGTGTTGCCAAGGGCAATTAAGGAGCTTTTTTGGTGGACTTACAATGGGAAGAGATGGAGCAGTAACTTAATTTGGGAAGTAGCCCCTTTGGGGTTTTCTGGTCTTTATGGAGGGAGAGAAATCGTAGAGTTTTTGACAACGAGAAGGGATCTATGGCTGATTTGAGATATTATTTGCTTAATTCCCTGTTTTTTTGGTGCTCGGGCAGATCATCCTCTTGCCCCTCCGGTTAGCTCTTTTGTAGATTTTGTGAATAACTTTAACATTAGTTAGTAGAACTTTGTTGATGTATACGTCTAGTGTACAAACGTGTCACCTGTTTTGACGCTTTGGTTACACATTTTATCTTTATCAAAAAAAAATTCTCAGAAACTTTTGAAATTCCAAAGTCCAAATACACCATAAAACTGCAAGCACCCTGAACCTAAATAACCAAGATGCATCACTTTCCCAACCAAAACCCCTAACTTGCATCTGAAGAAAATCAGAAATTTTGAGACTAACCTACATTTCTCCAAGCACCCCAAGTTTAGAGGTTGAAAATAGGCCTTCAAATCCTCGACCTTTGGAAAAAGAGTCTAGGGCGATTGAAAAGGGGTTCACCAGCCTACTCTTTTTTTTTTGATAAGTAAAAGTATTATTTACAAAGAGCGTCAAAACAGGTGACGCATCCTATGTACAATAGAGTGAAAATACAAGAGGTCTCGAGCTACTCGAGATGGAAGGGATTCACTATTTCTTCTAGAGAGGGAGTAGGAGTCTGGGATAGATCCACTGACCGAGGACACCAAGAAGAAATAGTGCGCAGCCAAGTATCTTTAAGCTTCTCCAAAGTTCCTTCCTCGTTATCAAAAGCCCTCCTGTTCCTTTCCTTCCAAATGATCCAACAAACCGCTAACGGGGCAACCTCCCAAAAGGAATTTCTCATGCTCCTTTTATGTAGGGACCAGCTCAAGAATAAATCCAAAACTGATCCGGGCATAGCCCAGGAAACTCCGAACAGACCAAAAATCCAATTCCATAATTCCATCGCCATGGGGCAGAGAATAAGCAAATGGTCCACACTTTCATCGCTCCTTTTGCACATATAACACCAATTAACGTAAATCTTGTGAAGCTTTAGATCTTGAGCCACCTTCTCTTTTCATGGTAGATGGGAATTACAAATCATCTCTCCACTAATCAGAGAAAATGCAGCAATGATTGAATCGATGGGAGACGAGAGAATTATTTTCCAGGTTGATAGGAAGACATTTGATGTTTACAGGAGTTTTGATTAGGATCGCGTGGTGTTTCGGCTGGTGGAGCGATCCAGAGGTAGACCTCATAAGGTCTTTCTCTTCCATTGTTCATTTAGGTCTGTGATTGGATGGGTAGATTTTCTTCAACCAGTGGTGTTTGCTGGAAGAAGAAGCAAGAGAGGTGGCGTGAAGTCACAGTGGCAAAGAAGAAGAATGCTTCAGGGCAGTTATCAGAATAATAGTGAACGGCACAGGGAGGGCACCGATGATTTGTATCCCTGAATTTGCAGTAGACTCAAGGTGGAAAATGGTGTTGGAGAAACTTCGAAGGTTTGCAAGAGATTGAAACTCCGATAAGATGAGCTCTCCCACGTCTTACACAGAGGTGGCGGAAGTTCCTTTTTGGCCTGACTTAGTTTCTAGTAGTAGTTCTTCTGCAAGAAGTTCAAGTTCAGGAGTGGATTTCTAGATGGAGGAAAGCTCTTGTACAACGGTCTTGTCGTTCTTGGAGAGATGTCTGGCGGGATGAGTTGTTGACCTCGACCGCCCAATCACCTCTAGGCTTGAGCTGCAAAGATGGGTGGATCTCACGTGGAAGACGACCGTAGGTGTACAAGTTGTGGACATGAACCAGAAATTTCCCTCAAAGGCGGGAGCTAATCAGTTCCTTGAGGAGAAAAACTAGGTGGTAAATCAAAAGCCATTATTGCTGGATCAATGGGATCCAGTGGGTTGCTACCAACGCGAAGATCGCAAACCTAGGGTTGCCTATGCATTTATGGGCAGGCGGGTGTTTTAGGAAATTGGAGATGTTTGTGGGGGTTTATTTGCGTCGATGAAAAGATGGAATCTAAAAGGGATTTGAGATGGGCGAGAAATTTAGTTCGTTATAGAAAGGGTATACCGGCCTCGGTTCGTATTGGAGTTGGCTGGAGAATCTTCATGGTTCCTATCTCTGTAGAGACAATTACTTTTTGCAAGCCTTGGAGGAGGTACGGTGGTGATGGTGGTGGCGGCGTTTTCTGTTAAGTCGAAGGTTGGTGGAGAGAAGGGTGAGCATCATGGGGCACGCGTTAAACACGCTGGGAAGGACTGGAAAGATATCAAATAATGAAGGACACAGTTATAAATTTGGAGAGGCATACAGTGTCGTTTTAAAGATGGGTAATAAGAAAGAAAAAATGGGATTCTATAGGAAGGTGGGTGACAGGATGAGAAGTGGGCCTTCTCGAGGCCCAAGAAGTTCTAAAGGGTCTCCGCTAGTTCAAATAAATGTAAGGGTGGGTTTTACGGCTACAAGCAGTGGTGGGCTGGATGTCCAACTGGGTGGTGTGAGTACTATTAGTGGGCGTTTCCTTCTGCTTGCTTGCAGGCGGACCTAGAATCCTTGAAGGAATAGTTGATGGTCTGGGGACTGGGGTGAGGCAGTAGAAGCGCCCTAGCGAAAGGGACCGGGATGTAGTGTTCACCGAGTTTGCAGAGTGGAAATCAGAGCTTTTTGGGGTTCTCAGCTTGTGAAGCAGTTTGCGACTCCATGGGAGGGATCGAAGTGCGCACATGCAAGGAGAAAAGGGGTGATCGACCAAGTTCAGCCAGCTAGAGTGTGATGAAGGATGTTGTACAGCGATGGGCCGATAACTTATAATGCATCCGAACAACTAGAAATTTGCAGGGGAACGCAAGTTTGAAGGCTCTTGCGACCCAAACAAAGTTTCCGGAAGTAGCTACAGAAGAAGCTCCGTGTGCTCGCCGTTGGTAGTAGGAAGACCAGAATTTCTCCATGGTAGTTATTGGGTTCAGAGAAGGAAGAAATTTCTATTTGGGTGAGGAGGGAAAAGGGTTTTGGGAGATTTTTTGGGGTGTCGTGCGCAGGGTATGAAGATAAAATCATGGATTTGCTAATGGATATAGAGAAGGGCCGAAAATCAGTCGGAAAGACAGCAGTAACAGAAAGAACAAGGCACGGGTTGGCAGTAACACGGAGTTGATAAAACTCAGCTGCATTTTGAACTTTGATCAAGTAGGTAGAAGGGGAGGGACAAGGAGAAATTGAAATCAGATTTAGCTATGCATATACGGATTATTTCTTGAAATGTGACAGTATAATTTACGTGACTAAAGGTCAGGTAATTAAAGCAGCTTTTAAGAGATAGAAGCCTCATGTGATCTATCTTTAAGAAACTAAAATGGAGAAGGTAGAAAGAAGGGTGGTAACGAGTGTGGGCGGTGACAGATACACTGATTAGGAACACTTAGATGTAGTAGGGGCAGTCGGAGGTATTCTAGTGATGTGGATAGCAGAGTTTTGTCTAGATTGGGGACAGTTTTAGGCACTTTTTTGAGGGATGGGTAATAATACGAGGTAGGACTTTTATGGTGGTTTATGAGCCTTGTGCAGATGCATCGCAAAAAGTGTTGTGGGATGAGCTGAAGTTAGTTTCCCTTGTAGGGGGGGGGAGGGATTTCAACGTTACCGCATGAACGAACTGGGGGTCTAGGGCTCTCTCCCGGGCTATGGTGGACTTTAATGAATTTGTCAACAAGTTGGAGCCGTTGAAAACAAAAGTAGGGGGCTATTTCACTTGGTCGAGAAATAGTGATTTGAAGCAATGTTCAAGGTTTAATAGATTTCTTGTGTCGACGGATTGGATAGAGCATTTTCGGGGTCTTCCCAATCTTGTCTCCCGAGGGTGGTTTCTGATCAAGTTCCCCTATGTCTTTGAATGTGGAGGATTGTTTTCTTTTTGATAAGTAAAGTTAGATTTATAAATTACGGCTTCAAAGAAGGTGAAGCATCCTATGTACACAGGGAATATACATCCAGACCCTTACTAACTACCAAAAATATTATCCACAAAATCAACAAAGGGGTTATGTGATATCATCTCCGCATCTGGATAATCTGATCTTTGATCTCTTCCAAGTTCTTCTCCTTGTTCTCGAAGGCTCTACGATTTCTTTCTACCCAAATGGACCAACAAACCTGCTAGCGGGGTAGCATCCCAAAAACTATTTTTTCTTCTTCGTTTATACAGGGTCCAGCACAAAAGAAGCTCCTTAATCGAGTTTGGCATCACCCAAGTAACCTGAAAAAGACTCAACACATAGCTCCAAATTTCCCTTGCGAAAGGGCAGTGAATCAGAAGGTGAGTCACACTTTCTTCATCCCTCTTGCACATATAAACCAGTTAGTATAGATCTTCTTCCGCCTCCTCAGATTATCTCCAGTTAAGATGGCTTCAAGAGCAGCTTCCCACATAAAAAACCCCACCCTAGAAGATGCCCTTGTCTTCCACACTCTTCCACGGAAAGAGCCCATCACTAGTCACCAGAAGATGGTACAGGGACTTGACCGAAAAGGCTTTATCATTCTTCCCATTCCACAAGACGGTATCTATAGAATTCTTGTCTACCTTTGCTTATACAGTAACTCAAGGAAGGCCCCAAGAGTGTCAACCTCCCAGTCCTGCATGTTCCTCCTGAAAGTAGGATTCCAAGTAACTGATCCACTGTCAACTAACACAACAGAGCTAACAAACTCCTCCTTATCAACAGCTAGCTGGAAAAGAGACGGGAAGGCCCGCTGCAACTCCAAATCCCCGCACCACTTATTATGCCTGAATTTGACCGAGTCCCTTTACCCACCTTGAAAGAGATGAAACGTTTTACCATCTCCTATCTTTTTTCTAAAAGATGGGAAATCTCTGTTTCGGTGTGAGAATATGTGGCTGGAAGAGCCGGGTTTTGTGAAGTGGATAAAGGGGAAGTGGCGATCCTAGCGAGAGGAGATCCTTGTTTTGGTTTTGCGAAGAAGTTGAAGCTGCTAAAGGAAGACCTTAAAGCGTGGAACAAGATACTTTTGGGGACATAAATTCAAGGTTGGATAATTCCCTAGAAGAAGTTAGAATTTTGGATGAGAAAGAAAGGGTGGAAAACTTGAGTTTAGAGGACTCTGTTCACCGGCAGTGTTAAGGGGTTAAAGGCAAAGATTCATAGGTTGCTTGTTAGCGAGGAAATCTGTTGGAGACAAAAGTCCCAAGTTCAATGGTTGAAAGAAGGGACAGACATACAAAGTTTTCTCACCAGATAGCAAATAAGCTGGTCAATCAGCTTCGTACGGTGAAGATTAACAGAACTCTTCTGGATGACACGGACAAAATTAAAGAGGGGATAGCAGTTTTTATGACCGTCTCTTTACAGAGAACAGAGAACAGTGGTTGGCATCCTAAACAGGAACGGGCTTGTTTCAATTCTCTTAATCTGGAAGACAACGATTTTCTAGAACTACCGTATTCAGAATAGGAGGTTCTGTCAAAGGCATGAGAGGTGATAAAGCACCGGGCCGGACGTATTTCCCATGGCTTTTTTTCAACATTGTTGGGAGGTGATTAAGGATGACCTAAAGGAGGTTTTTCATTACTTCTTCATGCATAAGCATTTTAAGAAGAGTCTTAATGCCTCTTTTATTGCGTTAATCCTGAAAAGGATAGGTGCGGTGGATATTAAAGACTTTTTTTTTTTGATAAGTAAGTATTATATAAAAAGCATCAAAAGAGGTGATGCGTCCTTTGTACACTAGAGGTATACCAAAGGGGTGTATAAGATTATTCCCGCAAGATTGGGAGCTTGACCCTCTTCGACAATTCCTATCACATGAACCAGTAATACTTGCCTTACATTCTCTCTTTTACACCCTTTGCTTTCTCTTCTGCCTTGTACTTACGTGACTTTCTTTTAAACTAACTATTTGATAGTAACATTGCACGTGCTCTAAGATGCGGTCTAAATTGTTCCTGATCATTGTGTATCACTAGGATTATTATGTCTAGATTGAAGTATCTTGAATTTCTCTCGAGCCACATAGACCACCGGATGGCAAACATCCATATTCCTACAAACTTGCATTCTTGTTCCCAAAAATCCATTTATCCGTGTAATTATTTATTCTTACCTTTAACACGCCCGGCTCACGATGGAGAATGGAACTCACATTTGGTTCTGGGAAGATGTGTGGGTTGAGAAGACTTCTTTCGGTAAAGATAAGACTCCCACATCAGGAAATGAGATCCGGGTCAGGGCGCATAACATATTCTAAAGGGAAAATATGGAAGTAAAAGGTCAAGGATTGAAATCAAGTCTGGTCGAACTAGCATGTATTCCCCGATGGGACAATTGAACAGTTTTTTTCTCTCTTATGTGATCAGACCCATATGGAGCACATAAGGTGAAGTTTCACCTGCCTTCAGTCACCAACCAACTCTCAATGTTCATAAGTTGGCATGTGAGCCACTGCACTTAACCATGGGTTTCTAGGAAATGTCCTAACCTAATATGGTGGGGACGAAGGTGCAGCATAAAGGTTCCCTTCATGGGAACTTAGAGAGGTGGAGAGCTAGAAACTTTGCTCCGTTGCAGTTTAGAGCTTTCCCCACTTGAATGGTAACTCTGAGTTTTTTCCGTTGGCCAGAAAACGGGGTAACTTGGAGCTTTCACGTGGTGACTTGGGAGAAACAATTGGCTAAACATATAAATATGGATTCCGAGATGAAGAAGTAAACAGTATCTGGAGAGATTTTTTATATAGGTAAGTTTGGCCTTGCACCTTGATATAGGGATTGAAACCAAGGACCTTAAGCAATTGCTCATCTTCACACTTCAATTTGGAGAGATTGCATAGTGAAGATGAGCAATTGCTAGTGTAGTACCGAAACACTTGGCTAAACATATAAATACAGATTCTGGGATGAAGTAAACAGTATCTGGAGAGATTGCATAGGGAAGACGAGCAATTGATTGTGTAGTGCCGAGGTGAAGCCCTATGTGATGACCAAAATGCCGCATCGAGCGATCTTGGGGTGAAGACGTGATTGCATGAACAAAAACGAAGTCGAAAGATCTTGGGGTCAAGACCTGCCTGTATAGAAGTGTGTAGCCCCCTGATGGCGCATCAAAGGACTAAACCAAGGGGGGTCATACCAGGAAGTATCGGAAAGTTGCCCCCTAGCATTCACACCAAGTTCAAAGTGCCAAGTGGGATCTTTATCAGTGTGAGTTGTTCCCAAGTTAGCAGGAGTGATTCCAATGGCATTGTCATAAGAGCTTCCAACTTGAGTTTTAAGTAGAAATGTACGTGGGGTGATGATATGGCATTGTCACATATCTGTACTACAAAAGATGTCAGCATGGGGGAATTTCTTTGTACAGGAAATCACCCATTAAATTGTACATGTGTAAACACTCGGAAGAAGTTTATATCCCCTCCACCATCGTACACCCTCAATAATTATTAAAATGTATAAAATGGAAATAGACATGGGAAACTTTTACATCCAGATGCCCAACATACAAGCTAAAACGGATATTTTATAATCGAAGACACTAAAAAAATCAAATATTAGTACCAATTACCAAAAGTGAATATTCATAGTAAAACTAACGATAGGACTAAGAACCATATGCTGAAAGATGGCCCTCACCAAAATATCAAAATCCTGCTCCTTGGGTGATTTTTCATCTGTTACAGGAACACGTTCATAGTCAACAAGGTATCGTTTCATTTGCAGTTCCAAGTAAACCTACAATGGAAACATAAAATGTATTACAGATGGAACTTGCTCCATAAACCATGTTTCACATACCATAAACCAGAAATAAGTCATTGGCAAACCTCTAGCGGTGTTTTTACAGAATCAGATGTTACTGGTTCCCACTGGTCCACCATCTGACCATCTGGCAGTTCATCAGTTACCAGAATCTTATTTCCATATCTGTTATGTCAAGGGTTTAAATTATTCTTGTGTTTAGTAAGAAAATTACCAATGGTAATGAGAAGGAAAAAAATATATATATATATATATATATATACATATATATCAAAGGGCATGCCTTGCAGCTTCTAGCAGGATATCTTCCTTCAATCGATCCTCCATTTGCTCTACTCTGGCCCTATTAATACCCTAATTTTAATATGAAAGTTAAATGTAAGAAAGGGCTAGCATCAATATTCTCTAAGAAGAATATGTGGACGACACCAAGGTGTGGCCTAAGTCTTGATGTCAATATCAAAACATTGAAGAGGATCTCATGGCATATCAACGGGTATGACATAAATATCACATTAAATTCAAGAAAAGTATAAACGTTAGATATTTCTACATCAAATAATGGCTCAGATTTCAAACTAAGCTACTGTCAATATTCATGCATAATGAACAGCTGATGCATAGTAGTGGTGGGTGGAAAGTATGGCCGTGTATAACCCAAAAACATATTTACTTAATAAGACTACTTGCACTTTCAAGTCCAAACGGAGTTCTTATGAGCACAAGACTAAAGAAAAACATTCTCCAATGCTAGAACATAGAAATGTTGATTCTCAATATCCTTCTACCGTTCCACTACATATCATCCACCAAGGTCTTCCGGTCTCCGTTAATGAGTGATACGCAGGAAACACCAACAGATACTCATTTCAGACGACGCAGCACCCTCTCAAATTCAAATCCTTCCAAAAAAATCTAATTTCTTTGCCCTTCAGACTTACAACAATATATTCCAGGTGGCCTAGGGCTTGTTTGTTGTGGCTGATGGCTTATTTGCTTATGGATGATAACTTAAACCGGTGGCTGAATGACTTGTGGCTGATTGCCTGATAGACTGTTTGTTACAGCTGTTGAAAAGCTGCTTGTGAATTGTTATAATTATTTGTTAAAAAAAAAAAACTTGAAAATTAGTATTCATATTTTTATGTATATTTCATAAAAGGATGAAATGAGGATAATCAAATATTTATTAATGAATAGTTGTCTTCATGTTTTCTTAAAATTTTGGCTTTCTGGCTTTAACTTTTCAATGCATAAAGGGTGTTGTACCTTACTTATTGGCTTTTGACTTATAAGCTGAAACAAGCACTCTAAATATGGCTTTTCAAAAGCCAAAAGCCGAAAGCCACTCCAAATAAGCTGCAACAAACGAGCACCTAGAACCTCAACCCCTTATTACCTCTCACTTCCTATGACCATTGCCACACTATCAGAATAATACTTCCGAACAAGGAAGTCATCACGTTCTTTGTGTACCACACATAGCAGAAAATCTCAAAGTTATTCACCAATGATTCTGGAATTTCACATAAGTTATTGTGAATTTGACATATTCACAACCGAGCTTAGGGTTTGAATCACGTCTAAGCAACTGGGAGAGTTGAGATGCTAATCAGATAGTATTCTGCTTTAGCATTTTGCAAATATTATGAGCGATTTCAGCTTTACCTCGTAAAGGACAAAAGTTTATTCAAATTCTATCTAGAGAAAGTTCTACTTTCCCAACTAGTTTTCAGATCATTTCTGAAACGCGCTTAGGGCCGCCTTTGAGCCAACTACTTGGGGTTTCACCTCTTTTAGGGGAAAAAAAATCAAACTCTATCTAGAACAAGTTTTACTTTATCAACTAGTTCACAGATCATTTCTGAATCTCGCTCAGGTCTGCCTTTGAGCCAACTTAATGGGGTTTCACCTTATAATTAATGTTCATTAGGGATATAATTTACACTGGTTACAACACTCCACCTTCATCCGAGCTTGAAGCAAGTTGTGTACTTGCGACTCTAAGCACCGCATTGACACAGTTTTACCTACCATTTGTTATAGTTCCTAATTTACCTATTCCAACTTTCCCTTTAAATTATTTTATCTCAAATAGACAGCTTAAGTTGCTTCAATGTATAGAACTTTACATCTTTGACAGTATATTTCAGTTCAGCACATTATTGTCTCAACTATTACTGGCAATGGGGGGAGAAGTGTTTGTCTATATTATGGAGCGGTACTTTTCGGTGCTTATATACAATGATGGTGCCTACACACAAAGAGGCAATGATCAAAATAGAAAAACGTCAGTAAATTGTTTTGCGAATAGTTTTTTTGTTGTAGTAAACTTTTTTTTTGATAAGTAAAGTGTATATAAATGAAAGCGTCAAAACTTATTTTTTTACTTCTTGTAGTAAACTTATTAGAAATTATCTTTCAAAAAAAAATTAAAAAAATTGGGCTCACAAAATCTCTATAGAACTTCTTTGACTTCAGCAAAGTTAAAGCAAAATTAACAACTAGCGATGTGCCAACTTTTGGTCAAGGCATAGTATAAGAAAGTTAATATTCGCCTAGTAATCAATTTGTGTGAATCCAATTCACCTGGAAGTGACACGCATTAGGATGAACAAAATTACTCAATAGTGACACTACTTTCAAGATGGAGATAGTATAGTTTTTAAAGTTGTTTAATAAACTATTACTTAAGCTAAATTAATTTCTTTTTTATATAAGTTATACCAAACAAGTGTTGATACAAAACAAGAATCAACCACTCGTCAATGTATAGCCTAATGCAGTAGGCCAGAAACCAAATATTTAACAAGGGCGTCAATCTCTAAAAGGTAAATTCTTTGTGCAATCACACACCGTATATTCAAGATTGGAGAAGGGGTTCTCCACCTCACGCAAAACAAAAGGCCGTCCATTGATATAAACCACCTGCTTCAATAATAGAGACAAACATTAGACATACTTAGATGCTTGACAACAATACATTTCATGATTCTTTAAAGAATTTAAGGATCGAAAATAGACAAGTCCACTTTCCCATGTTGATTTCATCAAGGCAAGCTCGAGGGGTGGACTAAGTACAGATATCACCTTCTGTTATTGCCGACTGTAACTGTAACATCATTATGAAACTAGAGGTACATCCAGGTTCATGTTGTTTTCCTTTCAAGTGATGTTAGAAAAGGCTGCATGGTCGTACCAAAAGAGAGCTAGTGACAAGATTAGTAATTACGAGTTCAATGTTTCTTGATCTTTCTCAATAAGAGAGGAAAGACATCTATTTATACTTGAATAGTGGGGACTCGTGATATGTCAAGCAAACAAGGAGAATCTTGGGTTATCACACACTTGCACCATGTCATTAACCAATGATTGGGCTCTCCATCTCGACTTCGAGAATGGGGACCGCCAACTCTCTCTCTCTCTCTCTCTCTCTCTCTCTCTCTCTCTATATATATATATATATATATATATATACTAGATTTCGTGCCCGTGCCTATGGCACGGTGTTAGTATGAACGTGATCAATGTATGAAGCGTGCATGATACAAACAATTAATATATGCCTAAAATTTTGTAGAGGTAAGATCAATGTATGCTACACACAAAAAAACGGCGTTCCAAAAACTAAAGAAATAACAAATTTTATTAGCTGTAAAATTTGTAACTCATCCAAAAAGTATAATTAAACATCCAAAAGCATTCTCTTTCACACACATCAACCCAACACATGTTAATTGAAATAAACTTAAATATAAAAATATCATCAAACAAAAACCATAAAATAAATTGAATGAGAAAATACTATTCGAAATCGAATTCACAAATATTTCAAACCAATAGCACAAATTTTACAAAAATAAAGAAATTAAAATACAAAGTATGACTTTTCGAATGAAATTAACTTTTTAATATTGAGGGAGATTAATTTAAAGGATACCATGATAAGATTTACCATTTGTGCTCTTATAAACAGTTTTGCAACCACTTTGTCGTAGTTCAGTTATTTCCTACTCCTCAACGGGTACTCATTTTCATGGGAAAGAAAAATATTTGGTAGACCAAACTTTCAAAGGATTGTGTACTATTTAGGAAGACTCCCACACACCTACACATGGCCAAAAATCACGTTAGACCAAAACCCCATTACCCATACTTTGGAAATCAAAAGTCGCATTGAATGTTTGAAATTGTGCAGAAGCAAACTGACTCAAAAGAATTTAAAAAACGTGGGAATACTTTTCTTCTGTGTTCACATCGTACTCCTAGTTTTCTTTTCTTTCTTCTTTCTTTTTTCTTTTCCCTTGTGTTTGGGATATTTGGAATTCACGTTCTCTCATTTTTACTCAAATTCTTTCTGTTGGATTTGAAGAAACCAAATATTTTGGTTTAGTAATTTTTGTGAGCAAACTGAGCGAAAGAATAAAAAGAAGAGGAGAAAATCATAGGCTCTACTTTGAAAGGAGAAAGTAAACCAAACAGGAAACTAATTGTTGAGATTGAGACTCGATTCCGGCAGGGAGGGCTGTATAAGAAAGTGGAGAGAATGAAAGCTTTGAAGGGTGGAGAAGAAATGGGATGGGTTTTGTAGAAGGGGAAAACGCTGTCCAAATAGCCGAGGGAATCGAAATTGAGGAAGAATTTGGATGAGTGCGCAATGGAAGAAAAGGCGGAAGTCAGTTTGAAGAAGGACAAAGTGACGCTGGAGAGAGGGATCAAGGAGAGAGAGAGGGGATTTGGTTTGAGAGAGATGGGGGATTTGGTTTGAGAGAGAGAGAGAGAGGAATTTGGTTTGAGTGCGGGAAGATAACCGAAGATGAGTCCAGAATAACCGCCCTTCGCACATGCGGACGTTGGAGGAATTACGGGCCGTTGGATCACCGTAAAACGGTAAATCTCAGCCACTTTTTATATCTAATCAATTGCACACGTATTTCCCAAGCCCTTTTATAATATAGATACTTGGAGTGTCGCATCATATCATTGCCCCTCTTTTGTCGATGCCTTCCCTAGGCAGCTTCCGTCCTCTTAACAATTGGTGTTCTCTGGATGGGTGGTGTCCTCTTAATGAATAATATCCCCTAAACATGAGATATTTTGAGTGTATTGGGTATATAAGTGGGTGATAGTGCATTGTGTTCGTCATACCATATAGCTCAAAATCAAATCTGAATTCCCAAAGGTAGAATCATAATTTTATTTGATAGTGGGCTTATGTCTCCACAACGTCTTCCCTTAAACTCCCTCATTTACTCATCTTTCATTCTATCCTTGCCTCATATCTCCTTTTCATGCTGTAACTTCTCTCCTTCATCTAAATTTAAAACATTAAAAAGGCTTCTTATCAAGTAAAAAGAAAAATCACAAAAAAATTCTCTCGAATGGGTTCTTTTCTTTCAGTCCATCTTAGTATCAAACAAATAATAACAGAAACAATAATGAAACTGTTGGTGAAATTATGCAATTCATGGGTGATACTGTAACGTGGAACCCATCTTTTAGAAGGAATCCTCAAGATTGGGAACTGGACACTCTTGGGCATTTCTTTGAGCAGTTGTATAACCAGAAGGTGGATAGAAATAAGGAGGGTGCAGTGGTGTGGGAGGGTGGAAAGAACAGAGTATTTCCAGTGAAAACCTTCTATCAAAATATTTTGGGAAGTAATGTCACGTTTCCTTGGAAGAGTGTGTGGAGGTCAAAGGCTCCTACAAGGGTGGGTTTCTTTGTATGGGAAGCTGCTAATGAAGCTTTATTTTTTTTGATAAGTAAAGTATAAGTATTATTAACATGCGTCAAAAAAGGAGACGCTATCTTGTACACTGGAAGTATACATGCACTAAACTACAAACCAAAGACCCCGACCTAATTACAAAGGATCCTCTAAAGTTTCGACAGGTTAAGCACCGAATCTCAAATACAAGTGAAAAGACTTTTTGATTCCTCAAGATCGATTCATTGTTCTCAAAGGCCCTTCTATTCCTCTCTTTCCGGATGGTCCACCAAATAAGGGGCAAACTTCCAAAAATTACTCTTCTATCTGGGTAAGGAAGGCTGACCCGGCGTATCAATAAGATCTGGGCATAACCAGACATCGGCAGAGAGAAAAAGGGAGTTCAAAGCTAGCCATAGAGCAATGAAGCGAAGTGATTTACATCTTCCTCTTCACTTTTGCAACATTAACATAAGTCAAACCCCAAGATCTCAAATTTTCCCCCGTCAATATTACACCCCTGGCTGCTAATGAAGCTTTATTAGCAGGCGATAATCTCCGGCGTCGAGGGAAAACTTATGTTAATAGATGTTATATGTGCAAGTGCGACTCGGAAAGTGTTAATCATCTATGGCTGCATTGTTTAGTAGCCAGGGAACTATGGGGCTTCATCTTTAATTTGTTTCATGTGGCTTGGGTGATGCCTAACTCAGTTAAGGAGAAGCTCAGATGTTGGTCTTTGTATTACCGCAAGAGGAGGAGTTCTCTTTGGGTTACTGCCCCGTTGGTGATATGTTGGAGTATATGGAAGGAAAAGAATGATAGAATTTTTTAGAATATAGAGAGGAGCATAGAGAAGATTAAAGAGCTACTCTTTTGTGGATAGTATAGCTAGTAGTTAGTTCTTACTTTGTATACTCCCGGTGTCCAGAGGTCGCGTCACCTTTTTTGACGTTTTTTATTATATATTATTCTTACTTATAAAAAGACAATAATAATAATGACGATGATGATGATGATAAAGACAACAACGTTAAATATAACAAAACACATGCATATCATATGCCCAGCTACTATCATGAATATCAATACAATCAATAGTCCGTACCATAAACCATTATGTGTGAGGTTGACATTAAAAACAGAGCACAGCACTTTAGTGAGACAACATACGAGCTTCCAGTTCCATTCACAAAGCAGGCATAATAAATAATACTATAAATTGCTTTTATCATGTCACCAACATGTCATAATTGATGAGTTCCACTTGTATGCAATTATCATATATAATTATCACAAATTGAAATATTCAACCAGAACCAGAAGTGGCAGGCATCTAAGCTCTCCTGTTTTATCCATAGAATACGAGTTGACCAGAGAAGCCAAAGAATATATTGGCATAAACAAGTGAAGTGATTGTTACCGGTTCTTCACGGAGGTTAATCCAAAGAACTTTTGTTTGCTTCCCATCTACTTGAGCCCCGATGTGTTTGAGAACATTCCGGATACCCTCAATGGTAGGAATTGCAACACCGTGAACATGCAATGAGTCAGCCTATTAAATACAAGAAGAAATAAAAAGGAAATTAAGTGGAACCGAAAAGAAAAAAATCAAAAAAGTCCTTGTTGTGATCAAATAATTACATGAAGAAGATGTTTGCTAAAAAGAACAGCCCATAACAAGCGAAGAAGAAGAAGAAAGTAGGACAGCTGTTTTTGAAGTAAAGGACACTGAATTACTTGCAGCACAGTATGGTTAATTATACAAGTATAATAAGAAGCACAAAAAGTAGAAAGTAGGATTTTTTTTTGGCAGCACAGCACGGTTAATTATCATCAAGAAGTGATAAGGAAAGAAATAGTGGTAGAAAAGGAGTAAAATGAAGGAAGGAATACCTGACGATAATTGGGGGCGCCGTCTATGTGGGGAGACAAACGTTTGTTGTGGCAGCCAGGAAAATGATCGCTCTTGAGAATGGTCTTCTTCCCAAGCACGGATCCATCTCTTTGTTTCATCACCTGTTCTGGTTCTTTCGGAATCGACATGGTCAGCTCTCTCTCTCTTTCTCTATCTATCTATCTATCTATGAATCAATCAATCAATCAAATCATCATATAACCTTCAATTCCTTTTTCCCTCAAAAGAAGAAGAAGAAGAAGAAAGCCAATCTCAATCTCACAGGCAGTTCCTGGGGGTGGTGTTGGGCTAGGCCTAAATTAGAGCCCGGGAGGGAGGGAGAGAGAGAGGGAGAGCATCATCAATCTATCATTCTTGGCTACTAGTGCGTGAAGTGCGTGAGTAGTCCAGCTCTCTCAACAACTGATTCCGGATATCAATGCCCAAGACGCAAAAGAAAACAAAACAAACCCAAAACAGACTTGGATTGAATGTACAAGGAAGGAATTTAAGAAGAAACAAACCGAGTTGTGGGTGCTGCTGCGCGCGGGTGGTGTACTATAGGTGTTGTTAGAATGCAAGGACGAAAACAACTTATCTGGCAGCAATGGCAGACGTTAGCGGTTTAGGCGTGCGACTGAAAATTTATCTCCCCCAAGACCCCAACCCCCATTCCATTCGTTAGCTATACAAATATTATACATACAAGATACAACAATCCCCAAATCCCCAATCTTCTCCAGTTCCGGATTTGTATTTGTTGGTATTTTATTTTTGTCTTCCATTTTTATTTTTATTGTTTATTTAGCCCGTGCTTTGTACGGGTATAATATGAGATATATATTTTTTATAATAATAATATAAATTTTGAATATTATAATTAGATTATTAATCTCTTTCATAGTTATAATTTTTTTTCTATTGTTACTAATATTAAATAATTTTTTACCTTAAATATTTTTAAAATTAATATAAGTTTCTAGCTAATGTGAGATACATATTTTGTATTAATAATAATAGTAATTTTTTATCTAAATACTTTTAAAATTAACATTTAACTTGATAATAATATTATAAGTTATTTTGTTAAAAACTTTTAAAATCATAATTCATTTTTAAATAATGTGAGATACTTATTTTATATTTTTATTGGTTATGAAAGTTTAAGTCTTTTATCTAAAGACTTTAAAACCAACACCACATTCTAACCATGTAGTATACATATTTTCTATTAGTAATAATAGTAGTAGATAAAAGGTTTTTTAACCAACATTTATTTCTAAACAATGTGGATACATATTTTCTATTGGTAATAACAAAAGATGTCTTTATCTAATGACTTTTATAACCAATACTCATTTCTAAATAATGTGAGATACATTTTTTTATAACAAATGTGAGACATATCATCTAAAAACTTTTTAAATCAATATCACTTTTATAACCAATGTGAAATACTTCTTTTCTATTGTTAATAATTGTAAACTTTTAAAATCAACATCATTCCCTAACCAATGTGTAATACATATCCTCATTTGGTAGTAATAGTAGAAGTCTTTTATTTTAAAAAATTTATAACCAACATCTCTACCTAAATAATGTGGGATACATCTATTCAATTATATTGATGATAAAAGTAAATAAAAGACTTTTAAAATCAACGTCATTTTTTAACAAATGTAGGATATATATCTCTTCTATTAGTAATAATAGTAAAAGTCTTTTATCTAAAATTAAAATCAACATCACTTTCTAACCAAAGTGAGATATACATATTCTATTGATAATTATATCTAAAGACTTTAAGAACAAACATTACCCTCTACCAAATGTATGATACATCTATTCTATTGGTAATAATAGTATTTTTAAAACCAATATTAATTTATAACCAATGTGTGATACATCTTTTCTATTGATAATAATAGTAGAATACTTTGTAACCAATGTGAAATACATGTATCTATTCTATTTGTAACAAAAAATCTTTAATCTAAAGACTTTTTAAACCAACATTTATTTTTAAACAATGTGAGATACATATCTTTTATTGGTAATAAGAGTAAAAGTATTTAATATAAGACTTTGAAAACTAACATTTTTTTCTAAACAATGTAAGATACACTTTTTTCATATTCTAACAATGTGAGATACTTCTTTTCTATTTCTATTGGTAATAAAAGTTTAAGGGCTTGTTTGGTAGTATAAGTATTATTACTGTATTAGCCATTAATCTTCACTTGTATATCGGGAGTAATTTTGAGATTACAAATGTTAATCCCAATTTTTTTTAGTGAGGGCGCTAATAATACCACCCTCCTCCTTGGTATTAATAGTAAGGCAATAATGACTTAATTCGGATAACTCGTGTTATTAGTCCCGACCACCTATTACGTACCAAACATTAGGCAACTCGGCTTATTAATCCTATCTGCCTTTAACCCTGGCTACCAAACGGCACCTAAAACTTTTATCTAAAGACTTTTAAAACAAACATCTCTTTCTAACCATGTGGTATACATATTTTCTATTGGTAATAATAGTATTTTAAAACCAACATTAATTTCTAATAAATGTGAGATATATTCTTCTATAGTAATAATAATAGTTTTTTATATAAAAACTTTTAAAATCAACATCTCTTTCTAAACAATGTGGGATACATATCTTCTATTGCTATAACATAAAAATAATAATACCAGTAGTATTTTATCTAAATAATTTTGAAACCAACATCTCTTTGTAAACAATGTGTAATACATCTCTTGTATTGATAATAACATAAAAAATCGTTTATCTATGAATTTTATAATCAATATATGTTTCTAAATAATGTGGATCTCTTTGTAACCAATGCGATGTACATTATCTAAAAACATTTTAAACTAATATCACTTTCCTAACTAATGTGAAATACATATTTTTTTCTATTGGTATTAAGTCTTTTATAGAAAGACTTTTAATACATACATCACTCTCTAACAAATGTGTAATACATCTCATCATTTGGTAATAGTGGTAGAAGTTTTCTATCTAAAAAAATATCTAAAACCAACATCTCTTTCTATATAATGGGATATATCTCTTCTCTTCTCTTTTATTAATGATAAAAGTAGAAGTCTTTTTATTTAAATACATTTAAAATCAAACATCAAACCAATATAAGATTTATCTTTTTTATTGGTAATAATAGTAATTTAAAACCAACATCAATTTATAACAAATGTGTGGTATATATCTTCTATTGCTAATAATAGTAAGTCTTTTATATAATCTAAAATAATTCAAAATCAACATCATTTTTTAACCAATGTGAAATATACATCTTCTATTGGTAATAATGGTAGAAGTATTTTATCAATAAACTTTGAAACCCAACATCACTTCTAACCAATGTATGATACATCTTTTCAATTAGTAATTAATAATAATATTTTTAATACAAACATCAATTTCTAACAAATGTGTGATACATCTCTTCTATTGGTAATAATAGTAGAATATTTTGTAACCACGTGAGATACATCTTTTGTAAAAGTGAAAGTCTTTAGTCTAAAAACTTTAAAATCTAACATTTTTTAAACAATGTGTTATACATCTTTTTATTGGTAATAATATAAAATAATTTAAACTCAACATCATTTTCTAACCAATGTGAGATATACATCTTCTATTGGTAATAATGGTAAAAGTCTTTTATCATATATATATAAAGTTTGTGAGGAGCACTATGGTTGTGTCACCTCATCACCCTTTGATAAATCTTCATTCTAAAGCATCCATGTGGAAGCTTTAAAAACTTTTGGTTTTCTTGTGACTTTGAAAATCAACATCACTTTCCAACATATGTATGATGCATTTCTTCTATTGGTATTTAATAATAGTATTTTTAAAACCAACATCAATTTCTAACCAATGTGGGATACATATCTTCTATTGTTGAAAAATTAGTGTTTTTAGTGAAAGAAATTGTGTAACTTGAAGCACGAATTTATTTACGTGTCATTTGTTTGTTGGCGAAGGTAATTGCGCAAATGTGTTCTACTCGGTGAGAGCATCAAAATGATATATTTATTTGTTCAAATTGAGTTTTGGATAATAAGATATCAAGACTTAAAGTATAATATTCGTTAAAAAAATTAGTGTTTTTAGTGAGAGAAATTGTGAAACTTGAGGCACGAATTTCTTTACGTGTCATTTGTTTGTTAGCAAAGGTAATTGCGCAAATGTGTTCTACTCGATGAGAGAATCAAAATGATATATTTATTTATCAAAATCGAGTTTTGGATGAATAATATATCAAGACTTAAAGTATAATACTTATTAAAAAAAATTGGTGTTTTTAGTGAAAGAAATTGTGCAACTTAAGACACAAATTTCTTTACGTGTCATTTGTTTGTTGACAAAAGTAACTGTGAAAATGTGTTCTACTCGGCAAGAATATCGAAATGATATATTTATTTGTCCAAATCAAGTTTTAGATGAATAAGATATCAAAGCTTAAAGTATGATGTTAAAAGTGAGTCATTAGAAGTAATATCTAACATTGAAGAGTTTTATCTCACATTAGTTATAAGTAATGTTAGTTGTAAATTTTTTTAAATATAAGTCTTCTACTATTAACAATATAAGAAGTTTATATACTAATACTAATACCCCTTATCATATTGATTTTTATTATGTATTATTATTAGCTAATAGCTAAAAAACCAAAAGTTTTTAAAGCTTCCACATGGATGCTTTAGAATGAAGATTTATCAAAAAGTGGTGAGGTGGCACAACCATAGTGCTCCTCATATATATATATATATATATATATATATATATATATATATATATATATATATATATATATATATATATATATATATATTTATTTATTTATTTATTAATTTATTTATTTATTTATTTATTTTTATCTTCGCCCAGGGACTGGAATAGTCCGTCACTCCATCCCTGGAGCCCCCTTTGACTTGCTTGACACTTGAAAACGAGAATACCAAACAAACCACTCACCTCTCACCACCACCCGTTGGGACCGCCATATGTGGATGGATATCTATATATATATAATAACAAGCGTGATTTTCCCGCCTAAATGTTTTCCATAAATGAAAACATAAGTATGCATTGGAAGTTGAAACACGTTATTTTATTACATTTTTCTTAGTTTTTATTCTAAACATTTAATTAACAATGCATTGTAAATTGGAACACTTTGTTTTGTTACATTTTCTTTATTTATATAATGACAAATGTGATTAGCACATCCAAATATAGCAAGATCCATTCAAAATGTACTTGCCAAAAATAGGAAGATATATATAATGACAAATATAATTTGCTTATCTTAAGATTGCTAGATAACCATTGTAATTACTTACCAAATAAGGATATTATTTACTAATGAACACATATACAAGTATTGATAAGTAAATAAAAAAACATAAGAAGCTTTTAAGAAATTAAGTATCATCAATCTAAGAGGGAATGTTTTTTCTTTTCTTACCAATATGCAAGGGAAACGAGACTAACAATCTAAAAACTCAAAAAACATTACTTACTCAGCCATAAATGTACTTCCTCTTTGAATATTAATTTACTTGTAAGTTTTGTCAAGATAAATTATACCCATAGGAGTTAAAGAACAAGTACATAGTGAAATATAATTTGATGAACAACTATGAATCCTTAAAGTTTGTCATGTCTAATTTGATACTCAACAAATATTGTTTACTCGGTCATAAATGTGCTTTATCCTTGAATATAAATGATTTGTGCCGCTTTTGTTCTCTATAACCACGTAATTTCACCAGCATAAGTAGTAGCATCAGTTATGACATACTGTATGAGTGGATTTTTAAAGATCAACAAGATCATGGTGATAGGTGACAATATCATCATTACCGGATTACATTTTCGTTCATTGACATTGGAAGATAAATATGAGCGAGTAAATCGTAGTCTAATTGCTCTAGGAACATGTACGATGACTGTAGAGGGGTGTGATTATGTATATGGGCGAGTAGCCGAGTATATCATACTCTGTGAGAAGTACAATGAATTGAGAACAATCATAGTCTAAATGTCTATTTTATTGTCTATTGAATTGGACTTAAATATTTGTAGATATAGTTGTAATAATTAAGTACACATATTATCAGTGTCACATCATTTGGGTGACACTATTAATGAAAGGGTTTTTGAGTCAGGGACATTTTGGTCATTTCGGGGGAGGGATGACTGTAGGAAGTATGTAATTTGAATTGTTTTTCTTTGGTTTATCATCATTTGAATTTTTTATACAATTTTTATTATCTAACAAATATATATTCGTTTAAAGACATATTCTAAAATATATATGAATTTTTCATTCATGTAATAAGGAATAATTAAATTCACTTATATTTTTATCCTTACATTTTAATTATGTTTTTAATTTTCATAACACACTAACTAAAAGATAAAAGAACATTATATATTAATATTGATTAATATAGATTACGTGAATTTTGTTATGCGATAGTGATAGTAGTAGTAATTATACATATTTAATCATAGTGATAGTAGTAGTAATTGCACATATTAAATGACAAATGTTGCATTTAAAAAAATATTCTAAAATTTATAAGAGATTTTATTTATTTATTGTACTCTCTATTAATAATTTTACTTTTTCTTAATCGCCGCGTTATAATAATTTGTCCAGTTTATGTACTTATCGAACTCACAATCTTTACGGTACAATTATTTATTTATTATCATTAAAGTTTTTAATCATGATATTAGTTTTACAATAATTTATTCTTTTAATTTTATTTTTTCACTTCATGTTGCTTATGTATAATTTGATTGAAAAAGATATATGGCGTGCGTTTAACGCACGGGTGTAAAGCTAGTTCTTAAGTAATGCTAGTTCACTCTCATTTTGCACCAAAATATGGGTACTCTATGAAGTGGCATACTCTCATTGGTTGGACATTTTGTGGGTGGTCCCAGCACTCCAGCCAATGAGAGTATGTCATGTCATAGAATACTCATATTTTGGTTCAAAATGAGAGTGGCCCAAGTATTACCATATTCTTAATTACCACTCATTACTTCGTTAGTACATTCCTCCGTCTATGCTCCTCTTTTCCAAGAGCCACTTGATATTTTTTGGGGAGGTTTCTTCATAGAGTAGGTCTCCTGTAACACTATCTTACGGATCTTAATTTGTAATATAGAGTCTCACTTTTTCACAGCTCAACCCACCAATACACGGTGAGTCGGGTAAAGATGATCCGCCTAACAACAAATATCCATCAGACTGTTTTACACAAGTTTTTGCCTTCTTCATAAATGGTCAGGTCAAACATGATGTTTACACAAATGACCTAAATTATGAAAAAATATCTTATATGCTCATATTTGAATTGAAAACTCTGAAATACCCTTACTGAGTCGATTAAACGACTCAATGATTGATTAATCAACCCATGATCGACTCAAGAGTCGATTAATCGACTCATGATCAACTAAAGGGTCGATTAATCAACTCATGATCGACTCAAGGGTCGATTAATCGACTCATGAGTATGGGTAGATTAATCGACTCAAGGGTCAATCATGAGTTGATTAATCGACTCATGAGATTATCACTGGGTAGAAAAGAGAGAAGGACGAGAAATGTTATGGTTTAGGGCTTTGATCGGAAATGGAGCTCGTGGCGCTACAACAGAAAGAGTGGGAGTAGCTGGAGATAGAGCTTGATTTTCGATGATGGAGAGGACGCAGATGTTGGTGTTGTGAGGGTGGTAGACGAGAGAGATAAAGGGATGAGGGAAAACGCAGAGATGAGTAAGACTAAGATAGGATGCATAGAGTAAGTATGTGAGAGGAGAGAGAGTTACATAAGATTGTGGGGGTATTTTGGGTAGTTTATAAGAGGAATTGGTCAAAGGTTACAAAGATAAAACTATGGATTGTCTGGTCATACTTGACCAATTTCTTTTTTTTCCCCCTAAATCCGACCCGATCCATAAAACCGAACTAAATCAATAAAAATTGCACCGAACCAATTGGCGATCAATTAAGTAATACTTTTTAGGGTGAAAATATGGCTGGTCACTTCTAAAAGTTTGTAACCCCTCCACTCCTCTTTAAAAAAAAAATCCGCTAAAATTCATTTTTCGAAATATTGTTCCGAAAATGTCGTTGTCTCCTTCAACAGCTCTGACAAATACATTAGATTCAAAAATTATAATTGTTGCACAATGAAATGGGGATCAACCTGCCTGGTCAGATCGAGGGGATAGCGCCCCTTCATGGGGGTTCAGGGGCAACGCCCAGAAAGGTAAACGATTTTTCCGAACCATTAAGTACGATACTGGAATAGATTTGGAATGAGTTGGATGATTGTTAGTAACGACGAAGGCAGAGGATGAAGAAGATGACTTAGGATAGAGGAGGAGGAAGAAGAAGGCATGAGAGATACATTCGAACCCAGTTTGCTAGGGATCGTGGAAGCTCGCCAGCAAGGTCCTGAGTTCTCTGAGAACTCTGTTTTCGACAGAGAAACAAGTCTACTCGATTAAAAATTTGACTTGAAACCAATTGACATGAGTGAGTTACGAGACACAACACATACATGCCCTCAACGTGACATACACCGCCGGTAGGAACAATTGCAGCTGACTTTGCTGCGCATTTCTGCGTTGTGGTGTTGCCCAGCTTGAGTTTCCATCACAAGGGTTAAGACTGAAATCCCAGTCTGTTTTCCCCAATTGTTCTGCTATTTCATACAGATCATTCACTACAAGTATCAAATTTTCATATTAACTTCCAAAACAAGCAAGTATGTTAGGTACCAAACGAGCACTAATTAAGGATATAGAAATTAGGAAGGAACCATACATTCCTCCATAGGAAGCGTCCCGACAGCTTGTGCTTCAATCCCTGTGACTACAAAACATACAATTGCCGTCATGAAGACAATAAATAGAATTTCCAAGTTTTTTGAAGTACCGAAAACCATTTTTATCTCCTTATTTTGTTGTTTTAATTATATTTTAAATTTTGAAATTTAGAAAAATCATCGGTGTATTTATAAAGGTGTGTGTGTTTTCTAACTACATCACTTGATTTTTTGATTTAAGGAAGGTGGGGGTTTGGGGGGGGGGGAGGTGGATTGATTTTTACTCCAACATAAATGGAGAACATTATTGGTTCATTATTATGAAAATTATACTCCATCCGTCCATAAATTATCGTCCTCCTTTCCTTTTTCGTCCGTCCCAAAATAATTGTCCAGTTTGAAACTTACATTTTTAGAACATCACTTTTACCACTTTACCCTTACTTTTTCACTCTACTTTAATTATGAGCCACATACACATGGGCTTTAAAGGAAACTACACATTAAGCCAACATAAATAATCAAGTCAATTGTTTGACGATTATTTAGGGAGGGATGGAGTAGGTACTATGGGTCCATGATCGATGTTTATTAAAAATACTGAAAAAAAGAAAAAGAAAAGTAGGACAAAAGGGTTGGTTTCAGAAAGTGATAAAAGAATTCAAGAATTGGTGGCTAATGTGGAGAGAGGAAAGCTAGCGGAATCCAAAATGTTCGAGTCTGTGGTGTCTCAAACAAAACAGCTTGAGCAAACCAAGATTGAACTTGAAGAGTCCAAGCTTGAAATAACTTCCTCCGTCAACAAATGGCCAAGCTTGGACATCACATCACCCAAGCAAAGTAGTGGAGACTTTATTGATAAATTTTCAAGTCTCAAGTCTGAGCTCGAATTGGTGAAAGAGAATTTGGCTCTGGGCTGAAGAGGGTAAGAAGCTTGCCTCTATGAAGGCCAAGATTGCTCGATGAGATGGAATTGTTAAAAAACGAACTGAAATTAGCAATTGAAGCAGAAAAGAAAAGCAAGAAGGCCATGGATGATTTAGCATTAGCACTAAAAGAAGTTGCAACCGAAGCTAATCAGGCAAAGGAAAAACTTGGTTTTACAGAAGTGGAATTCGAACATGTAAAAGAGGAAGCAGAAAAACTGAAGGAGATGGTACGTAGTACCGAGGATAAGTATCAAAAGCTCTTAGACGAAACAAAGAAAGAACTCGAGTTGCATAAGAATACTGCCGCACGATTAAGAGTAGAAGCCGAGGAATCAATTTTAGCATGGAATGAGAAATAAATGGGATTCGTGAGTTGTATAAAGAAGACTGAAGAGGAAAATGTTGTTGTACTGCACGAGAATGTTCGACTGACCGAAAGCCTAAAAGCAGTTGAGAACATGACAAGAACAGCTAGGGAAGAAAGTTACAAATTGAGGGATATACTAAAGCAAGCCCTTAATGAATCTAACATTCCGAAAGAAGTCGCTAACATTGCTGTAGCTGAAAATTCCGAGCTCAAGGATAATCTAACAGAAAAAGATGAAGCACCCGGTCTAAACGGTCGAGTTAATCAAGCGCGAGACTGCTTGCATCAGCTACTAATTGCGGAATCACTCTAGGCAACCAAGTCAATCGCTTGTTATGGAGGAATCACTCACTCCTAAAGCAAGCACGCCTGCAGAAGATAATTTTTTCTGAATCAAATTCACTAAATACCCCTTTTCCCTACACATATAAGGGTATGAATAAGTTCGAATGGAACTTGTTACACAAATATACATGAATCATGAACCTATAAATGAGGATTAGCAATCCAAATTTAATTTGGTGTCGAAAAATTCAACGACGAATGTTGGCAATAAAGGAATCCAACTCCTTGCAAGCGACTCCACCTTCTGCCATTGAACTTCTAACAGATCCACCCAATTCAACGGCCCTTTTCCTCAACTCTTCTCCTTCTATCGATGCCATCAATTTTCTAACAATTTTCACTATCGTTGTCGATGTTACCAGTTTGTCTCTATGGGTCCAATCTCTTGCAACCATGCCGATTTTGATTACAGGGCTCATAAAATAAATTAAAATTAAAATTAAAAAACAAGGCTCAAAACAATTATTTACCAATGAGGACAAATAATCACAAAACCAACAATTGCAGCCCTAAGAAAGTTTCATTCATGATGGGAGAGTTCATATTCAGGCATATAAGCATATTAATTAAGGTTATCAATGAAGTACCTTGTTCAATTCGGCAGAGAGGGAATAAGATGTATTTGGGCGTCGAAGGAGAAGCCGGCACCTCGAATTTCGCCCGAAGTAGACGCAACAGTAGAGAGCAGACGCAATGGTCGGAGGAGAAGCTGGCACCTCGAATTTCACCTGAAGTAGACGTAGCAATGGAGAGTAGACAAGACGCAGAAGACACAATGGAGAGAGAGCGAGGGCAAGAAGAGAAGGGGAAAATGGATGATGTTTGTCTAGGTTATTAAATAGGTTGATTATAAGTAAAACATAAGTCGTAGGTTTAGACTTATTTTTACAATTTAATAAAATAAAAATTACTTAGGATTAATTGTAACTAAAATTGAATGGAGAATTTGAAACGAAAATTTATCTGTTTCAAAATCCCTTGCAAAATTAGGCGGGCTTCCCTCCAAGCTTTTTGCCCAAAACATAACCCCAATTTTTTTAAGTTTTAAATATAAAAATCTGATATTAATAAATGCAACTGAAATTGAAATAGAAAATTGAAACAGAAGTTCATCTGTTTCAAAAACTATTGCATAATTAGGCGACATTCTTCCCTCCAACTTTTCCCCCGAAACATGATGCAACAAAATAGTTTTCCATTGCAATATGAGTTGCAAAATTAATTGTGCACGTCAATTTCCCTTGACAACTTTTTATATTGAAACTGATTTTAATTCGGTTGCAAACTTCTGTTTCAGTTGCCCTGTTTTCTTGTAGTGGCAAAAGAATAATGCGATCACACACAAGTGATAAAGACCAGATCAAAGGATGTAGTTTCTGATGCAACTGCATTGGGAGATGCATTCATCAATAATAAAATTTTGTGCAATTTTTGCATCTTTTCTTTTCTCAACCAGATTTCTCTCCCAAGATCATATTTTTTTCATAACAAAAATCCATAGGTACTTTATTTCCCTAGGAATATAGCTCTATTTTATTTCAAGCTATAAAAACATGCCACTTGGAACCTTTCACACTATTTACCAAGGGAAGCCACTTTGCTTTTGATCAACCCATGAAATCCAAGGATTCATAGTCCCAAAAGAAAATTGCCACGCACAGACCTTGTTCATAGGTAGCTCTTTTCCGTTAGGTAGCTTTCACACTTTTTCTTTCAAGGGTATCCAATTTTCTCAAGATCAACCTATGAGAACCTAAGTTCCATAGTACCAAGATAAAGTGCTACAACCCTTGATTGTTTTAAGGTAGCTCTTTCCTTTGTGGACTTAAAACATACTCAAAAACTGGAGAGAGAGAGAGAATCATAACACAAAATCACAATTGATTTTGAATGCAATTCTCAAGCAACTACAAAAGGCACAAACATGTGAGTCAATGATCTAGAGTGCCCACTAAATACAAAATGCAAGTATGCCTTTTTTTTTTTTAACTAAGTGTAAAATCATATGGCACACAAAACACAAGAGATTTCCAAATATTGAAAAATCTATCAAAATCAAGACACTTGGTAAATATACCAGCAAGATGATTTTCAGTCCCAACATGTTCAATGCAAACAATTCCTTATTCAACCATGTCTCTAATAAAGTGGTGTCTTATATCAATGTGTTTTGTTCAAGAATGTTGAACTGAATTTTTGTGCTATACAAATTGCATTGGTGTTATCACAATACATGGTTAACACATCAATGTGTAGCCCATAATCTTTGATCATTTGGAGCATCCATAAAAGTTGTAGAGTCATATCTAAAAAGCAAGCAATAAAAGCAACAAGGCTTCTCTCAAAAATATTTTGATAAGCATGCTAATTTGTGAGAATCAACCTTACCTCTTCTCCTTGTGTATATGTGATAGACATATTTTATACGTCTTTACCGGGTGCTTTTATGACTTAAAATGAGCAATTCCACGAGGCTTTTGGCTACTGATATGTGTTTTTGAGCTATACTATGAGTTTCAGGGTTTTAGGTGAATTTATGAGATTTATGAAGCTTTTAGTGAAGATTTTGAGGAAGGGTGCAAAGTGCAACATTGGGAAAGAAGCAAAAGAAACATTTTGGCCACCTTGCGGTCGCAAGGTCAAAAGACCTTGCCTTTGCAAGGTAGGCATAAACATGAAGAGCCAGAACAAGACCCTTGCGGACGCAAGGTGAAGACCCAATGCGGCCGCAAGGTCCCCAGAACCGACTTTACGGGGTTTTTGACTTGGATTGAACCTCCTATTCCCCTACAACACCCTGGTATAAATAAAAGACGGTAACCAAAGCCTAAGGACGTCCAAGAAGTGTTAGAAAACAGCTTTAGCTTAGGAATTAGATTGTATTATGTAGATTAGTTGTTGTAATTACAGTTTTGAAGATCGATTCATGCATTCATTCATCTCGTTGTGCAGTTCATCTTCAAGGATGAACTAAATGTCCATTAATCTAGGAGTTGGGAGGTAACTTGTATCGAATCTATGACTTAATATATATTCTTATTCATTCAATTCTTGTTGATCATGGTGTTTATCAACCCCTTTATTATCTAGCTTTGACCAAATGAATGCAATCGCAAGTAATAAAGGCCTAGAGGTGCGAATACCTGCACGACCATATGCATATGTCATACACTGGCTCACCATCATGATAAATTGAACCTATTGATGCACGAGAGTGATAAGTTAGGGTCAGGTTCTATATATGACCTAAGTGACAGTTAGGTTCCATATGTTCTTGTGCCTAGGATATAGAATTGATGAATTATTTGGAGATGGAGACTGAACAGTAATTTGACAGGCTATATCTATCTTTCGTGAACGAACTCAAGTTATGGAATGATACTTTATCTAAATAAGCTATAGAATAGATACAAGTGAAACCCTAATCCTAGACTTCCCTCCTCCATCAGATCTCTACAAACTGTGATTACTGCTTAGTTTAATTAGATTTACTGTTTTAGTAGAATAATTAATTTAAATAAAATCAATAAACAACCCCCTTTAGTTTAAATTGCTACCGATATTCTTGCCATTCATATTCTTCTTGTCTTTGTGGTTCGACCCTTGCTTCCCAAGCTGTCCTACGATAGTCTTGTCCACTTGCAAGGAAATAATTAAAATAAGGCACGATCAAGTTTTTGGAGTCGTTGCTGGGGACAAGCTAGTTTGCGTAGTTAGTTTGTTGGTAGCGTAAGTTTTAAATTCAGTTTTTATAAAAATAAAAATACAAAAAAGATTTTATTTTATTCTTAGTTGTTAGTTTTTATTTGTTTTATTTGCTTTTATTATTTTATGCATGGTCGTAGATCTCTAAATCCTAAGCTGGTAGAATTAAATCAAAATATAAACAATCTTGGAGAGAATCAGGAAGACCCTGATAATTTGGAAGACTATACTGTCAATCAAGAACAGTTGAATCGAGTCACCACAACAAATTATGTCTTACGAGGCTCTTAAAAGTGCCTCAATAGGTACCTTATTGAGGCTTTTTGAACCTTGAGGCACTTGGACTAAGTGTCGCTTGTTTTGAAGCCTCAATAGACTATTGAGGTTATTTCAAGTGTCTCAACAGGCTACCACTTTACGAGGCTCATATAAATGCCTTAATATATTTTCTGTAGTGTCATTTACAAGTGCCCCGTAAAGCATTTTGAAATGTGGAAAATTAACTATTGCGACTCTTGCAAGTGTCGCTTTAGAAAATTCAAACTGTTTTAACTACCATAAAATGCCTTAATAGAACTATTGAAACAACACCTAGAAGTGTCTCAATAACTACTCTGTGGAGACTGTTCAATAATTTTCTGTTAAGGCACTTCAAAACGCCTCAATATGTAATCTATAAATGTTGTTTTACCACTTGCTATTGGGGCACGTCAAAAGGCCCTAAGTAGTGTTATTAAGGCAATCAAAAAGAGCCCCCCCAATAACATCAACCTGTTTAATATATTTAATTTCATGCTATTGTTGTTTTATCTATAAACAAGATAAGAAAAAAATAGTTAAAGGTATGAAAAATTAAAAGCAAAAACATATAATCATTAAAAAAAGTATCATAAAATTAATCACCAACACTTTAATTACATTATCTCAGACCAAGTACTTCGATAATTTACGCATATATAAAAAAAAAAAACTAACCATGCGTAGGCATTGTATCATACTAGCAAAAATAATCTAACACACTAATAAAACATAAGTCGTTCATCGCAACTAATATATGAAGTTCTCCATCTACACTATTTTGAGGTTGCAACTAGATTAAGTCAAAATCCAACAGTGTTACCTACAAAATATATAAATTTAAATTAGTAGAACTAAAACAAATGACATACAGACACATATTATAATAATTAATAGACTTAAATAATACAAACATACCAATGATAAAGGCCAAGCTATAGGTGTTCCAATTGCATCTCCAATTGTTGTAAAAAGTCCATATGGCCTAAGTAACTCTTCGTCCCATTCCACATGAACTTGAACCTATACTTAACACCAATTACAACATAAATCTGCAACCCCCACTTGTGTTTTTGGATCAATACTAGAAATGATTCCCTAGGCAACAACATGGTCTGCATTTACAATGCTCTTGATAGAGACTATTGCACCGGCCTAAAACATAAATAAAATAAACCCAACATTAATTTGGAGGTAAATCCACTAGTCAAATTGAAACCTGTTCTAATGTGGCAGAAATTACCTGTATGGCAGGATCTCTCCAGATCGCTTTAATATCTTGTGCGAGCTCTTCAGTGAGGTGAGGGTGATCAAACCTACCTCCAATTTCTGACAATTTCTCCCCAATTGCCTGGCACATAGAAAAATTCAGCCCCAGTTTGCTTCACAAATACAGAAGGCAGAAGGTATCGATAACAAGAAATTGGGTTCCATGGTTGGACATGCTAATATCCATTATCTTGCTTTGTAAAGCAGAAATCTTCTAGAAACAATGTGAATTCTTATTCAGAGATGCTAATATCCATTATCTTGCTTTGTAAAGCAGAGATCTTCTTTGTGGAAACAATGAATTGTAAGCTGTCAAAATGGTAATACAAAAAAAAAATCATTTTGAGGTATTTATTGATTTAATCTCATGTACAAGGAAGATGAAATGTAGAAGATGATAGAAAGAAGATAATGATGTATCATCTACAATGTACCCAACAAAACTCAAGTTTTTGCCCATCTTCATGGGGTATCAACTACTACTATGTACTCGACATTTAACATTAGAATTGAAAATAAACAAAAAGAAGGAACAAGTTGATTGGAGAAAAGATTAAGTACTCTGGACTGACCAGACAGACAAGTGGGGTGAAGCAGAAAACGGTAATGGTAACTTGTCAACAAGTTTAAGGTTTTTCTGCAATAGGTTTGGAAGGACTCATGTAGGTAACTCCAAGTAGTTGGACCTTGAGTACTTCAGGAATCCATAACAACTCTAGAAATATATTCCTAAACATTTGGGAATTGGCAAAAGTAATCCAATTCTACAATCCAAGCGCGGCTAAGAGTACCAAACATGAACATGGAAGGAGTATTTATTTGGCTAAATGGGTCTACACTTGTCATAAAAAAACAAATAATGAAAGAAGTAAAATAGATACTTGAATTTATATAATTGGGCATTCCAATAATAGGGGAAGACCATAGGACCAGAAGATCGAAGCAGAGATTCAGACCTTATTTTCGATGGACAAGGCATACTTTGAGGAACCTGCTTCAGTGGTAGCCAACTCCTTGGCCCCATCATGCAATATCTACTCAAAATGTCAATCCATTAAGCACATCTATTATGACCAAACTTAATTGAATTGCATTACAAAGATAAAATTATTGATCTAATCCAGATTATATATATCTACCTCTATTAAGCAAGTAAAACTACTCTATTTCGCCAAAAAGGAAACAACCAACACACCCTTTCAAGTATTGCATACTTTTATGGTCTGGTAGACATTTGCATGGATGACTGAAGTATAGCTCTTTAGTTCCGACTCGTCAAAACCTGTTTGAAACAACAACTTTATCTGCATACAAAATAAAGCTTTAGAAGTTTTCGGGGGGGACACGAGAGAGAGAGAGAGAGAGAGAGAGAGAGAGAGAGAGAGAGAGAGAGAGTTATTTGATGTCTTGCCTGCTTAAAAATAGTAGATTTCCCCAACTCTCCAGCACCTTAACAATGAAAAAGAGTTAAATAATCAATATTAACCTGGTCAACTCCTGTGATAGAAAAGAAAAGGACTAATGTACAGAAAAATTCAAAAGATATAGAGAAGAGAAAAGATAAAAGTATTAATAAAAACAAGTTCACACAGGCCTTTTCATTTTATCGCATATCATCCTTAAAGGTTTTTTTAGAGCTGCATTGGGCCATCATAATCAGATGGAGGCCTAAAGAGAGACATGTCAAAATGAACTTTCACGAAATTCATTAATACCAAGCAATCTTTCACAGGGCCCCTATCTCTGCTTTTCTCGTTGGCGAAGGGTTTCCACTTTCTTGGAATTTCCACTTCTTTCATGATCTTCATGATAGGAAGGCTGCAGAATACCCAATTCAGATTGATTTGATATCCAATGCGCGTCTCTTCCATGTTCATGTCTCTTGATCTTGGACTTTGAGGGCTCTAGGTTACTCACTTCTTAATCTTTATTATTCCACTTGATTCGTTCACCTAGCCTGAATATTATTATTTGTTGCTTTCTTCAGTCATTTGGAAAGCTAAAGCTCCCTACAAAATTAGAGCCTTTGTTTGTAGTCTTTGGACCCTGATTTTTAGTAAACTCAACACTAACGATCTGTTGCGAATGCTTGTACAAGGATTTGCCCAGATTATAGTATTATGTCTTACTGTGCCTCTGAATCTCATGATCATTTGTCCCTTCACATGGGGGGGTGCCAATTTTTTGTGAAATAACTTGTTCGAGGTGTTGGGGAAACTTGGGCCAGTCCTATATCTATTGCAGCCTTTCTTAGATGCAAGTGAGAGGTTTTGACAAGGGAAGGCATACTAGTTTGTTCTGGCAATGTGGTGTGTTTGGTGTTTGTGGACCGAGAGGAATTCCATAATTTTACGGGAGCAATAAATTTCTTGGTCTCTGCTCTGTGAAAGAGTAGTTGTCATGGCCTCTCTATGAGCTTCAGCTAGGGGTGTCTTCCGAATGGTGCCCATTTTAGATTTACAATGGGCGTGTGCAGTGTTTAAAGCTTTTTCGCATATTTTAACTTTGATAAACTTCTTGTTTGTCTTTTGTATCCTTCCTTGTGCTCTATTTATATATTTTCTCTTTTTCTATTCCCAAAACAAAGGAGTTAATTCCAAGCATCGCCGCAATCCACAAGTCAACGTTGACCTAAATCTGGATCCTCACAAGATATACGGCCGAAGGTCAATCAGCCAAGTAACCCTATAGTTTTCCACCTATATTGAACTTTATCAAGTATTCCCACAATTCTCCACCGGTGGTTTTTCCAATATCAAGCTTACCCTTTAACTTAGTTAGGATCAGCTTTCCAATTTCCTGTCTTGGTCTCCTCTATTCGCTACGGACTTTTTTGTCGGGTTGACGAGGGAAGTTTATGTTCACTTTTCCACACAAGACACAAATCAAATAAAGATCTTATACGTGATTCGGAGGAAGGTCAAATTCGACAAACCCGATAAATCAACCAAGAAAAACAAGCCTATACAATCTAACTAACAAATAACAAGAAATTTTGACTTTTACGGCCTTGATCTGCCATAAAAGGGTCTTGATAATTTAGAAATGTCACGAACACAAAACAAACTCTCGCCTTTCACCTAATTAAGGCCTTTGTAGAGCAATAGAATGAATTAAATCCCCAAGTGATCACCGGAATATGTAAAATGATCATAATATGGGAAGAAGAAGAAGAAGAAGAACAACAACAACAACAACAACAAACAGGTCTCTACAGGCTATAGACAAGCAACCTTGGCAGTTGGGATCTAGAGAAACCTAAGGAGAAGTAAGAAGTAGGAGAAAACAACCAGTTTCTAGTTACAAGCAAGCTTCTTCTTTTTTTGCTTGCACGCTAGAAGCAAGCTTGATTACGCACTGCTACGTTATTTAATTTCTCAAGTACAAGCGCTCAATATGAAGCAGAAATACGGTAAGATGGATGTCTTCAATCTCGAGTTTCCATCAAATATCTCACGTGACTGGGAAAACACAATAGTCAAGCGACTTAATCACTTGCCCATCCTCCATTACCGATCGAATGCATGAAACTGACAAAAGCATGTGTACCAAACAATAGTAGTACAAAAGAAGTACAATTAAAGTGATATATACCAAGTAGAAGAAGTTTCTGAATATGACCCAACAACACAATAGCTCACCTTCTTGTCTAAGAGCACCGAAGTCAACACAATTAACCCTTAGCTTTTAAAAAGACACTAGATTTGACGAAATATGCAAGAAATACACAAAAATGATTAGATTATTCAGAGGGCTTCCCTTTCTAGTCGATCTCTACAAACTGAATACCCTAAATGCCCAATAAAAGTTGAAATTGAAACAATCTCTACAAACTAAATAGCCCAAATGCCCAATAAAAGTTGAAATTGAAACAAGCCAATGACTGGTATGTAGGAAAATAAATTAGGGTTAATAGTTAATAAGTAGTTAGAGATCAATATTACCAAATCAGAAAAAAAAAATTGCAGTTTGCCAGTAGTTGGGGTGAGGCTAAGAGGCTTGAGATTACGGGAGACATAGAATTACGTCTTGTTCCTTAACAGACGCAAAGAGCGGGGTGTATTATGGGAGCGGCTGAGGGAGCCAAACGCAGACAGCGGGGTTTGTTATGCGAGTGAGCGAGCGGCTGAGAGAGTTTGGGGATTAGTACCATGAGTGCTTGCAGGTGGCTATGACGGCAACTTGCGGCGATGGCAAAGACGATAGTGAGCGTAAGTGCTATCTTAGTGGTTGAGGGCGTGAGCCTAAGTGCAGAATACAGTGGCTGGGAATACAGGGAGAAAATAACTAGTGCGGGAAAGGAAAAAGTGGAGAAAAAAACGCGCCTATTCCTGAATTGTGAGGGCGGTAAATTTTTTTGGGTTGATTGTCAAGTACCTCAACATCCTAATGAATTATACAATACTTAAAAAAGCCCTAATAGATACTTTATGAGACCTTTAAAAAATAATTAGTTTTTTTAGTAAAATGACACTTATAAAAGCCCTAATAAATCACTTTATGAGGCCTTACAAAATAAAATTGGTCATTTGTAAAATGACACTTATAAAAGCCTTAACACATAGCTTTAGGAGGCTTTTTGAAAAGTGCCTCTAGCAAGGTGTCACAAAATCTTATTTTTCTTGTAGTGAGTGGATCCTCTGGTTGATCCTCCAATGAAAAACAATAATCAAAATCCTGAAAATATGGTTCCTCCGGTAAATGTGAATCAAAGAATGGAAGAACCTGCTGATAGAAATATGGAAGTAGTAATCAATCAAAGAACTATAAGTGATTATGGTCGTCCCATGTTGAATGCAACACCATTATGTTTAGTCTTGCCAGAAGCGGTAAGAAATTTCGAACTTAAAGGTCATTATTATAATATGATGCCTTCATTTCACGGACTGCCATCTGAAGATCCAGTACATTTTGTTAAAGAATACGAATTCATGATTGAAAATTTTCCGTTAGGCGTGTTGATTCTTATTATGTAAGATTTATATCTGTTCATACATTACCCTAGTTTTATACTTCAGTGGCTAATCGGGCTGTGTATCGATTAGCGTGGCAACTGTGTGTAGAACTTTGCCCAAGTATAGCTTTTATAGGACTTCACAGGTTCATCGGAAGACCTCTTCAAAGCTTCATAGGAGGACCTCCCACTCTGTCGGCCGGACCTTGTCTACACTCGGTCAAGATCATGGCGTGTCTAGTCAAGCATTCCATTATGAATCAATTTAAATTTATCCTTATCAGTTTGAATTTAAATTGAGACATTCCCTGACACCTCTATCTCGCAAGGCGGCTTTTAGAAAAGTAGGAAGACTTTTCGCGGTAAGTGATGAAAGCAGGGAGGGAAGCGGTGTCACCCTCTTGTTTGTAACAACTCTCAGATCTGACACCCAGATTGCCCCACTTCCAGAAGATCTCATAAATCATTCCCTGCTCTAGATATTTGTGAAGACGAATTTCTTGATAGTGACCCCATGCATTTAATGCATTCATAATAGAGCTGTTAAAGTCTTCGTCTTCTCCAACGGCTCTCAAGATTGCACCTGCTATAAATGCTGTCATTAAAGACTGAAGAACAAATCAATCGATCGATCATTTGTCGAATTGCTCTGAAAATCTACAACGACTCAATCTTAATACTCAGTGCATTCAAGAGATCCTAAACAGATCTAGAAGTCCTCGTCAACAACAAGAAGTTGTTCATCAACACTCATTGTTTTACTTCTTGTTGTTTTCTTTCTTAAAGCTATTCTTCTGCACGAATTAAATATCTTGTTTACACAGATATTTAATACCTTAGACCCCAAACACAAGTCAATATTTTGTACACGATCCATTGGGAATATTCTTTGTAATAGATCTAGTGGAAAACATAGTGCACTATTTAAATCCAAGGTTGACTGCCTTGGTGGTGGACGTAGCACTCTTTATAGTGTAAACCATCTCAAATTACTTGTGTTATTTCTTTGCTATTTGTCTACTATTTGAACTGTTTATTACTTTAGTTATCTTTATCCTTTATCTGTGAGAACTTAAGTAACATCAAGGTCTCTAGGTAGTCCTTATCGGCGGACTTGAAAGCTTTACTTTGAAAGTCTTCATTACTTCAATCTTTTCAATAGATTGTAAGTACCTTTCAAAGAACTTACTTAAAAGTTTTTAAGTGTACAATAAGCTATTCAACCCCCCTTCTAGCTTATTATTGTGCCCGTTGGGACCCACAAGGCAGTTTAACTGAAGATCAAATAAAAATGAAATATTTTCAATGTGCATTAAAAGATGTGGCGAAAATATGGTTTATGAATCTAACACCTAGAAGTGTTTATACTTTGGCTCAATTATATGATTTGTTTATGGGTAAATTTTATCAACATGCATCTCTTTCAGAGTACAGAAAACAAATTATGTCTTTTCAAAATGAACCAGGAGAGACTTTCCACGATGCATGGGATAGATTTAAAAATTTACTTATCATGTGTCCTCATCATAATCTATATCAAGATGTGCTAGTAACTCAATTTTATCATACTCTTTCACCTGCATTACAAACTATGGTTGATAGTGCAGCTGGTGGTTCTATTAATAGAATGGCACCAGCTGCATTAGAAAACTTGCTTGAAATGTTAAGTGCAAATTCTCAACAGAAAAGTACAAGAGGTAAAAGTAGAAGTTTATTTCAAGTTCAAGAAAAACCAGATATTCAAGCTCAATTTGAACGTTGGCAAATCCAAGAAGCATGTTCTATTTGTGGATTAAATTCTCATGCTACTAAGGGCCCGTTTGATTTAGCTTATTGATAAGTGCTGATGACTGATGACTTATGACTGATGGGCTGATGAATGATGCTGTTTGATTTAGTTTTTTCAAAGTGTTGATTAGTTGTTATAAGTAAGTGTGACTGTTTGATTAATAAGTTGAAAAAGTGCTGAATAAAACTATAAAGGCTAAAATAACCTCGTCTTTTCCTTGTTAAAATAAATTGTGATAACTGTCAAAAGGAAAGAAAGGGAAAAGGCGGCAGGACCTTTCTCTCTCACACCCATCTCATCTTCCCCAAACCAAAGCCGCTGTCTTTATCTCCGGCGGATCCTCTCGACACTCCCACCCGTCTTCGGATCGGCCCGACCCCGTAATCACGCTACCATCTTAAATCATCACCAAGGCCGCCATCGTCAATCATCTCTGCCCTAGGCCGCCGTCTTCGCTCATGCCACCATTCAGTAGGATCTCGCTTTTAAAATGACCCAGCGGTTCATCCCGGTCAAGCATGGCAAATACCCCCAGCTTCATCTTCATCCCGTCTCCATCCCATCTTTCTGCTCCTACCAGCCCTTGTCCGGCAACGTCATCTCATCCTCCACTCTGCCAGCCCTCCTTCATCTTCATCACCAAGGCCGCCATCGTCAATCATCTGCACTTACTGGGCGCGTCTTCGCTCATCACCACCATTTAGCCGGATCCTCCTTCAATTAAAAGCGACCCAGCGGTTCATCCACGGTCAATTGCGGCTCACCTCAAGCTTCATCTTCATCCCGTCTCCATCCCATCTTTACGCTCTACCGGCCCTTCTCAAACGCGTCATCTTATCCTCCACTTGCCCGACCCTCCTTCATCTTCATCACAGGCGCCATCGTCAATCATCTACGCCCTGGCGCGTCTTCGCTCATGCCACCATTCCAGCCGGACCCGCCTTCAATTAAAACGGGGGCAGTTTTGGAATTTGAAAAATTCATTAAAAACACTGTTCATCCACTTTTTTTTGAGATAAGCCATCAACACTTGCCTTGGTGCTTATGACTTATTTTGTAAATTGTGCTTCTATACCCTTGTACCCTACTTATGGCTTATTTGAAAAAAATTGAAATCAAACATTCTTTTTTTGACTTATGGGAAGTCATAAGTAAAAAGCACTCTCCCATAAGCCCCATCAAACAGGGCCTAATCTATGCCCCTCTAGTGCTGTGTATCCTGAACAGGTTAATGCAATGAACATGTACCCTCAAAGACCAAGGAATGATCCCTACTCCAACACATATAATCCTGGTTGGAGGAATCATCCTAACTTTTCATGGGGAGGAAATAAGCCATCATAGCCCCAACAATTTCCTAAGCAAGGACAATTGCAGATTGAAGAAGTTCCAAAGTCAGAAGGATCGAACAGTGGTCAAGCTGCTATTAACAAATATTTGCTAGAAACTGTGGAGAATTTAAGGAATGAACTCACACAATTTAAAGAAAAGGAAAGAGAAGAAGGGAAGTTCCCTAGTCAGACAGAACAAGCGAAATCTATCACTACTCTGCGAAGTGGTAGAATAATTAGAGAAGAGGTAAGTAACACTACTCAATCTATTGATGTGCCTGATAAAATAGATTATTCTGGCAAAGAAGATGAAAAGGATAAAATTGACAATATTTAAGCAAAAGATAAAGAAGTTTTAAATAAAGATAGTCAAGAAGAAGTTACTCAATAAAAGAAACAAGAGGCAGAACCTCTTGAGGAACCTTATGTGGCACCACCACCATATATTCCTCCAATACCATTCCCTAGTAGACTTATGAAAAACATAATGGATAAGCAATTTACGAAAATTTATAATATGTTATCCAAAGTGAACATTAATCTCCCTTTGCTTAATGTTATTAAAAATATTACTTCCTATGCTAAGTTTTTCAAAGACCTTCACTCTAGAAAACACAAATTTGATAAGAATGAAAAAATTATTGTTTCTGAAACGTGAGTGCAGTATTACAACATGAACTTCCTCCTAAATTAAAAAATCCTGGTAGTTTCAATATCCAAGTCTCCTTGGGTAGTTCTAAAAAGATGAAAGATATGCTAGATCTAGGAGCAAGCATTAATTTGATGCCTTTCGCTGTCTATAAACAATTAGGGTTGGGTGAACTGAAACCTACTACTATGTCTTTACAGTTAGCTGACCGCTCGGTTAAACATCCTTTAGGTATTGTAGAGGACATTCTAGTACAAGTAGATAAGTTAATCATCCCAGTCGATTTTGTGGTTCTAGAGATGGAAAGAAAGATATGCACTAACAATGAAGTCCTGATACATTAGGAAGACCTTTTATGGCCATTGCCAACACAATGATTAATGTTAAGAATGGTAAACTTTCAATGTCAGTTATGGGTGAAACTATAGAAATTTCAGTTTTTGATGCGTTAAATAGACCGAGTGACATAAATGTATGTTTCTCGATTGATGAAATTGAAAATCTGACAGCCCAAACTTTTGAAGAAATTTTTGAAGATGATGACTATGAAAAAGATACGTATGTAGGATTTGACGATAGAACCTTCTATCATCTAAAAGCCGACATAGAAGAGAAGGAAAGACTAGAAGCTCTTAAGAGTAAAAGTGAAGACAAGAACAAAGTGGAAGATTCCAAATCAGAAATTAGTTATGATAATACAGAAATAGATGAAAATGACAAAGAAGATGTAGAAAATCAACAATCTGATTTTGATGAAATAAAAACATATAAAGAAAAAGAAGAGAACTCTAAGGAGGAAGATAAATAAGAGGAAGTAAACTCTGAAATTCCTAAGTTTATTTCGTCTATCAAATCCCCTCCTGAAGTAGAATTAAAATCATTATTGTCCCACTTAAAATATGCATTTTTAGGGGAAGGTAAAACTTTACCTGTTATAATTGCTGCGGATTTAACAGAAGAACAAGAATCAAGCCTGTTAAAAGTTCTATGGACACATAGAGAAGCTATAGGTTAGTCTTTAGCAGATTTGAAAGGAATTAGTCATTATATGTGTATGCATAAAATTCATTTAGAAGAAGGTAGTAAACCTTCTGGAGAAAGACAAAAAAGACTTAATCCTCACATGGAAGAAGTGGTTAGAAAAGAAGTGCTTAAGCTTCTTGATACGGGTATAATTTACCCGATATCCGATAGTAAATGGGTTAGTCCAGTCCAAGTAGTTCCTAAGAAATCAGTAATCATAGTCGTTAAGAATGAGAAGGATGAGTTAGTTCCCACACGAACTATTACTGGTTATAGGATGTGCATAGATTTGAGGAAATTAAATGCGGCAACAAAGAAAGATCACTTTCCCTTGCCCTTTATTGACCAAATCCTTGAAAGATTAGCTGGTCATAAAAATTATTATTTTCTTGATGGTTTTTCTGGTTATAATCAAATCCCAGTAGCACCAGAAGACCAAGAGAAAACCACTTTTACATGTCCCTTTGGTACCTTTGCGTTTAGGAGAATGCCCTTTGGACTTTGTAATGCCCCAGCTACTTTTCAAAGATGCATGATATCTATATTTTCTGATCTAGTGGAAAGATGTGTAGAAGTATTTATGGATGATTTCTCAGTATTCAGAAATTCTTTTGATCATTGCCTAGAAAATCTAACATCGGTTTTGAAGAGATGTTGCGAAACTAATTTGACCCTAAGTTGGGAGAAAAGCCACTTCATGGTTAAACATGGAATAGTCTGAGGTCATGTTGTGTCTAACAAAGGAATTGAGGTTGATAAAGCAAAAATTGAAATTATATCACAACTATCTCCTCCAACTTCAGTCATAGGTGTTAGAAGTTTTCTAGGACATGCGGGTTTTTACAGAAGATTTATAAAAGAATTTTCAAAAATCTGTAAACCTTTATGCAATCTGTTGGCAAAAGTTACCGAATTCATTTTTGACCAAAAATGCTTGAATGCATTTAATTTATTAAAAGAACAATTGACATCAGCCCCAATTTTAACCAGCCCTGATTGGTCTCTCCCTTTCGAGATCATGTGCGATGCTTCGGATTTCGCAATTGGAGCAGTGTTAGGACAAAGAATAGATAAGAAATCGCATGTGATTCATTATGCAAGTAGGACATTGAATGATGCACAAATAAATTATACAACCACAGAAAAAGAATTTTTAGCAGTTGTGTATGCATTAGAAAAATTTAGATCATACTTGTTAGGATCAAAAGTTATCATATTCTCTGAACATGCAGCCCTAAAATATCTTTTGAGTAAGAAGGAGGCAAAACCTAGACTCATAAAATGGATGTTATTATTGCAAGAATTTGACATTACTATTAAAGATAAAAAGGGAACGGAAAACGTTGTAGCTGACCATTTGTCTAGATTGGAATTTTTACCTTTACTTGAACATCAATTTCTTGATAATAAAATCCCTATGAATGAAGATTTTCCCGATGAACAATTATTAGCATTTAAAAATTTTGAACCTTGGTATGCTGATTTTGTTAATTACTATATATTTGACATTATCAATCCTGACTTTGATTTGTATCAAAGAAAGAAATTTTTAGTTGATGCAAAACATTATTTTTGGGAAGAACCACATTTATTCAAAATATGTTCCGACTCTATAATTAGGAGATGCGTTCCAAAACAAGACCAACAAAGTATTATGACATTCTGTCATGAATACTCTTGTGGTGGTCATTTTAGTAGTAACAAAACTGCTAGGAAAATCATGCAATCTGAATTATATTGACCTACTGTTTTTAGAGACTCTGACATATTTTGCAAAACATGTGATAAATGTCAAAGAACTGGTGGAATAAGTAAAAGGAATGAAATGCCCTTGCATGTCAATATAGTTGTCGAAATCTTCGATGTTTGGGGTATTGCCTTCATGGGTCCTTTTCCAATTTCTAATGGTTGTGAATATATTTTAGTTGCTGTTGATTATGTGTCCAAATGGATAGAATCCGTTGCTACTAGACATAATGATGGCCAAACTATTGTCAAGTTTTTGGAAGATATTTTTGCGCGGTATGGAGTACCGAAGGCTATAATTAGTGATCAAGGAACACACTTCACTAATAAATTGTTAAATTCGAGCCTTAGAAAATATGGTGTAGCTCACAAGTTAGCTACACCATATCATCCTCAGACTTCTGGCCAAGTAGAAATTAGTAACAGACAGATAAAAACAGTCTTAGAAAAGACCGTGAGACCAAATCATAAGGATTGGGAACAAAAACTTAAAGATGTTCTTTGGGCATATTGAATTGCATATAAAACCCCAATAGGTATGAGTCCTTATCGGATGGTGTATGACAAAGTTTGTCATTTGCCAGTAGAGATTGAACACAAGGCCTATTGGGCCATTAAAGCTCTTAACCTTAACTTAACTTTGGTTGGTGAAGAAAGACTTTTCCAGTTAAATGAATTAGAAGAGCATAGGCTAAATTCGTATGAAAATGCAAAAAAACTTATAAAGAAAAGACCAAGAAATACCATGATATGAGACTGGCTAACAAGATGTTTCGTCCAGGATTAAAGATACTTCTTTTTAATTCTAGACGTGATTATTTCCGGAAAATTAAAATCAAAATGGTCGATCCCTTCATTATAGTTTGAATTTATCCACATGGAGCTATTGATATCAAGAACCCAAAGACCAATGAGATATTTAAAGTCAAAGTTGGAGGACGAACAACATTCTCATATTGAGAATCCATCACGGCTACAATCAGAATCAACTCTTAGTGACGTCAAGAGAAGGCTCTGATACCAATTGTAAGATCAATAGTAGCTAGGATTCTCAGCGCCAATCTGGTTTCAATGTAGCTGAATTCTTTGTAGCTTCTGATGGAAGATACATTAGAGAAAAAATCTAAACGAAGAAGACTTTCGTTTTTAGAGCAGAAAAATACACAAGCATTACCAAACAATCTACAAGCCTAGCTTGTAGCTCTAACCTCATGGCCAAAAGATTTCACTAAATAATATGATTTGTTTTACAAAAGAATGTGAAATCACCAAAACAAACACTCTCACAAGACAACAAGTCTTGGAAACAAAAACCACGTAAAAACAGTACAGGCGTGAGAAGAAAAAATAAGCTTCTAGAACGACTGGGAAGACAAGCAGTTTTTCAATGTAGCTTGATGTAGGCGCATCGGAAGCTTCATTCAAATCTGCACAAGCTGGAACAATGATCGACACTCTCTAAAATTTTTCGCCTCACGACATATTACTCTCTCTCTCTCTGCATGCGTGTCTCTTAGCCTCGCCCCCAAGCCCTCTATTTATAATGTGAAGGAGACCTACACATAAAGAAAGAAACAAACTCCAATATGGAAAAGGATTAGAATTAGAAATCAAATCAACTTCCTCATTTACTAGATTCTCTTATCATATTGACAAGGACTTTAAGGCACGACATTAGGAAGAATTTTTGCATAGATTTTGTTTCCAAACTCTAAGATTTAGGGCCAAGAAACCTAAAATATAATGAATATTTTGTTTCCAAAATTGCACCTAAACTTTAGGACCAAGAGTGAGATCTCTCTACCAAGAGAGGGTGTACATCGATTGAGTTTGGAATTTTGTCCAGATATTTGTCACCTAATTTGCATCTTCACAAGGTTGGAAACAATAAGTCGAGAATAGAAAAAACTTATTTAAGATGGGTAGAAAAAACTTCGAGAGTTTGTTTGAAAACCTTTATTTCAGAGCATTTTGAAAAGTATAAAGTGTTCGAGATTGTCTAGTCATAAACTAACACTTAAAGTTGAATTCTGATACTCTTGTTAAGAAGCATTGACCATGCTGCAGTGGTTGTGCAATGGAACAAGACTAATCATTACAAAGCTTGGGCATTACGTTGTTGAAGCTAAAATTTTAAATAAAAGCAATGTTGGAGAAAACATTTTTATCCCAAGAATATCATTGACTCCATCAAATCGAGGTTGACTTTCAAGTTTCAAGAAAGACAATTTTCATTGGTGGTATCATATGCAATGACGCTTAACAAGAGTCAAGGTCAATCATTATCGCATGCATGTACGG
>CM028382.1:5488742-5534887 GCA_013146195.2 Codonopsis lanceolata
GTGACTATCATATCCTACTTGTATATGATTTACTGCACTATGTGAATAAGGTGCTAAGTGTTAAATGATGATAATATGCCATAATTGTGATAAATGTCATGCTATAACATGAACATGCATATTTTGTAACTTCTTAGTCTTTCGACTTACCTATTGTTTGCTTTGTTTTCCTTAGATCAAAGCCGGAGAGCCGTCCAATTCAGGTACCGCTTGGGCGTTGTGGCGAGTTGCTCTTGGACTTTAAATTGATTAATCTTTTATTTTGGAAAGGGCGTTGGGAAGCAAGTCATGTAGACTTGGCTTGGGGTTTTTGTATGTTGTAGTAACTTAAATATTTGATATTTGTAATCTTTTGGTATCTTGAGCTTATATGTCGAGCTTGTTTATATGTGTATGGTTCATCACGGTTTCTTCATTAAAGCTTGTTAAAATGTTATTATTGTTCTTGTTGTCTCAGGCATGTTGTGGCCGTTGAGTTTTTATAAGCATGTGTTAATTGTAGGAGTAGTTGTTGGGTTCAATTTGCTTGTCCGATGACTTGTTTAAATTAAGTTGTTTTTTAAGGCCAAGTGTAGGAGTTGTTATTCGTATGCAATGTTGCGCCACATGAATTTTATAATCCTACTTGTGCATGCTTATGTGTTTAACTTGATTATTTGGGCGGCGCGATTCGGGATCTCGCATTGGGGTCAGAATTGGTCGTCCATGAGTTGAAGTATCGAGAAGTTAGGCTGTCGGCCGGATAGGTTCCATGGCCTAGGTGGGTTGGTTATTTGTGTGATGATTCTAACGTCGGTGAATTCTTGTAGGAGTTCGATGGATAATCTAGGAATGGAAATGGCGCGGTAGAGGTAGGAGAGAGGTCGTGGAACTTGAAGTTAGAATGCGCAGCCGCGAGGTCAGGTGGAATGGGATATGGCAGTGCAAGTAGGTTGATGGCTTTACGGCGGGCCGGAGTCAGGCGGGGAGTACCACCACCTCGGAAGGAGGAAGTTGCACCACCACCAGAGGCCAGAGGGTGACAAGCACTCTCCTAGAGAGATTCCTTAAGTTGAAGCCTAGTGCATTTCTTGGGAGCCAACCCAGGGAGGCTGAGGTTGTGGATGGAAGAGATGATCAAAATCTTATCTATGTTGTCTTGATGAGGAGAGAAAGTCGGACTAGCAACGTTTAAGTTTAAAGGGAGCCGCAGAACATTGGTGGAATGTCTTTGAAGGAAAGTTGGGAGATCTGACAAGTCAATCACTTGGGCTAACTTTGAGAGGAATTTAAGGAGGAATACGTCCGGATGTGGTTATGACGAAAGGAAAGAATTCTATAATCTTGAGCAAGGTACCATGGCGTGGCGGAGTATACCAGCGAAGTTCACCGAGTTGAGCCGATGTGCCGCGTATTTGATTCCTACGGAGGCTCGGAGGACACACAAGTTTGTTAAGGGTTGAGGACTGAATTTAGGAGCGAGATTCTAGCACTTAAGCTCAACGATTATCGGACTGCGGTTGATAGAGCTTATGAGGTTGAGCAAGATATTGAGGAACGAGTCAAGAGTAATTCGGTAATGCACGGACATACTCGAGAACACTAATCGGGGAAATAATTCAGGGTAGCGAGAAGGGGATACCAAGGAAGCCGGGATAGGAGGTGGAGGCCAGGTAGGCAGAGGAGAGCAATTAACAACACTTGCTTGCTCGAGGCGTGAGGTCTCGCAATGAGACTATGATTTGTTAGGATTACGCGGAAGTCACGGCACGGTGATAGGTCTTGGGCAAAGGGAAGTGTTACATTTGTGGAGGCAGGGACTCAGCGTGAAGAGATTGTCCAAGTTTAAGGCAATCGGTCGGGTGGCGCCAAGGCGGCGATGCAGGGCTAAGAGATGTGGGATGGTAAACCGAAGGTTCGAGGGGCCGTGTGTTTGCGCTTGATCGTGAGGTTCGAGGGTTCTGGCGGTGATAGGAGGTACTCTTTCTATATTCGATCATAAGGCTCGATTCTCATAGATCCGGGGTCTTCGCATTCTTATGTTGCTTCGCGCTTTGTTGAGAATCTTTGCGTATTGCCTCATCTTTGCCATACTTGCTTGAAGTGTCTACTCCTACGGGGAATATATGCACTCGTCAAGTGTTTAGATCTTATGATGTTTTCTGGGTGACCACACTTTGCATGCGACTTGGTAGTTCTACCCATACGTGATTTTGATGTGATTCTTGGCATGGACCGGTTATGCTTATCATGCTATAGTTGGATCACCACAGAAGAGGGTTACTTTTTTATATGCCTGGGGTGTGCCTAATTTACTTTTGTGGGTGATCATGCTCGAGTGACGCACTTTATTTCGCATCGAAAGGAAAATTGTTATCTCAAGTGGTGTACGGGTTATCTTGCTCGCGTTTGTTGATAGAGAGGTCTTCGCCGAATTTAGAGGAGGTTCCTAGATATGAGTTTCCCGATGTGTTTTCTACCGATCATAGCCGCCCGAGAGAACTAGAATTTTGTATTGAGCTTATTCCTGGACTTCACCGATTTCTAAGGCACCAGATAGGATGATGCCTCATGAGCTTAGAGAGTTGAAAACTCGCATAGAACTCCTAGAGATTGTTTTATTAAACCGGCTGTCGCCTGGGGCGCACCTGTCTTATTCGTGAGGAAGAAAGATGGAGTTTAAGTTATGATAGATTATCGCGAATTGAATAAGGTGACCATTAGAATAAGTATCCTCTACCCCACATCAATCTTTTTTGACCAATCGTGCGGTCTATCGCCTATTCTAAGCTTGATGGCGATGGGTTACTATCAATCGAAGGTTAGAGAGGAAGACATTCCAAGATGCCGCACTAGATACGGGCATTTTGAATTCGTGGTGATGCCGTTGACGACGGCCGGTGTTTATGGACTTGATGAACCGTGTCTTTCATCAGCTATCTCGATTGTTTCGTGGTAGTCTTCATCGATGATATCTTAGTGTATTCGAAATCTCAAGGAGCATGAGAAACACTCTCGAGGATTGTCTTGTCTTTCTTCTTGAGAAATTTTGTTTTAAGTTTAGCAAATGTGCCTTGGCTTGAGGGTGTCCTTTGGGGCATATCATTTCTAGCCCGAGTAGCCGTTGATCCTTCTAAGGTCAAGCTTGACGACTGGAAGAGACTCCAGTTCCCAAGCACGAGATTCTGAGTTTCGTCTAGCGGGTTATTACCTGAGGTTTATTGAGGGATTTTCTGATTGTGACTTTATGCATTTAAATTGACGCAAAAGAATGTGCCTTTTGTTTGGAGCGAAACGTGAAGTTAGTTTCCAAGAGCTTAGAAGTTTGCTGACATCGGCACCTATTTTGGCTTCGCTTAGTGGAGGAGATAATTTTGTGATTTATAGTGATGCTTCTAAGGAAGGCTCGGGGTTGTGTGTTGATGCAGAATGGTAGAGTTATCGCATACGCCGAGGAAGTTGTCTATTCACGAGCGTAATTACCCGACACACGATATGGAGTTGGTCATGATTATTTTCGCTGCATAAGTGGAAACATTACTTGTATGGGTCTAAATTGAGATCTTCACCCACCACAAAAGCTCAAGTACTTGTTTTCCCAAAAGGAGTGAACATGAGGCAAAGAAGATGGATGGAGAAACTAAAGACCACGATTGTACTATTTTATATCATCCAGGCGAATGTAGTAGCGGATGCCTTGAGCAGAAAGTTCACATGTCATGTATGATGGTTGAGAATGGAAGATGTCGAGGACTTAAGTGATCGGAGTCCTAGTGTTTTTGATAAAGGTGTGATTTTCGCATGTTCGTGCTACGCCTCGCTTTATTTGGGAAGATTAAAGAAGCGCAGCGAATGATCCGGAATGAAGAAAATTATCGACGGGTTGGTCGAGAATGTATCGCCTCGATTTTGGGTTAATAGCGTGGGGGTGCTTTGACATTTCGAGGCCCATGTGTTCCTTCTAATGATGACTCAAGAGGTCAAGTTCTTGATGAGGCTCATAAATCGAGGTATACCATTCACCCTGGAGCACGAAGATGTACTAGACTTGAAAAGACAATTTTGGTGGAAAGGTATGAAGAGGGAAATTCATGAGTATGTGTCAAGTGTTTGACTTGTCACAGGTTAAAGCCGAAAGCATCGAGGACTCAAGGACTTCTACAACCACTGAGATTCCCGGAAATGGGAGTTCATTACCATGGATTTTGTGACAGGTTATCAAGACGCGAGAGGTTTTAATGCACTGGGGTTATAGCTCGACGTATTGACTAAGTCCGCAGACACTTCATTCCGATAGCTATCACTTATTCGCTGACTCGCTTAGCGCTTCAGATATCCGTGAGATCGGAGACTTCATGGCACTCAAGGAGTATTGTGTCCGATGAGATCCGAGGTTCACATCTAGATTTTGGCAACGTTGCAGAAGCTTGGGGGACCAAATTAGACTTCAAGATGCTTTTCATCCTCAAACGGATGGCTACCGGAACGATTGATTCAGATTTTGGAGGACATGCTCGCGAGCCAGGCCGCTGGATTTCAAGCGGAAGCCGATTCTCACTTACCTTTAGCCGAAGTTTCATGATAATAACAGCTACTACCGAGTATCAAGATGGCGCCAGATGAAGCTTTGTATGGGCGTAAGTGTAGATCGCCAATTTGTTGGGATGAAGTCGAGAGCGAAACTGGGGTTCCGAGTTAGTGCAATGATTGGCTGAGAGCGAAGTTGATTAGAGATCGCTTACGCACCGCTCAAAGTCGACAAAAGAGTTACGCGACAATCGGAAGACGGATCTTGAGTTCCAAGTGGGTGACTACGTGTTCTCAAGGTGACACCGAGGAGAGGTACGAAGAGATTTGGCAAGAAAGTGGAAGCTTACACCGAGGTACATTGGCCCATTCGAGATTCTCGAGAGAAGTTGGGTCTTTAGCGATCGCATTATTGCCACCGCCACTTTCGGAGACTCATAATGTATTCCATGTTTCCATGTTGCGAAAGTATTTGAAAGATGATGATACCTATGTATTGAGTATGAAGAGATCACGTTGAGCCGGATATGTCATACGCCTAAAAGCCAGTGAAGATTTTGGATACCAAAGAGCAAGTTTTACGAACCAAGAAGATTCCCTTAGTTAAAGTTCTTTGGAGAAACCACAACATTGAAGAAGCGACTTGGGAAACCGAAGCGGAGATGCGCGAGAAGCATCCACATTTGTTTGATGAACTTGGTAAGAATTTAGGGACTAAATTCCTAAAGGAGGGGAGAGTGTAACGCCCCATAATCTTGCATGTGCATTCTATGCTTGTTTTTATACTTTCTTGGTTGATTGTGAGCTTGTTTACTTGGATATATAAACGTCTTAGAATCATTCATAGATCATTCTAGAAGTCCATAACATGCTTAGAATCATATAAACTTGTTTGTAGAATCGCCGGTTTAATCGCGTTGTAGTTGGCCTTAGCGATTCCTCTCGTTGCTCGTATTTGCTTCTATTTCGACGTACGAAGTGTTCGTTGAGTTCTTGGCTTTATATTCAGGTCTTAATCATGTTGAAACAAGTCTCTTTCATGTCCAAGTTATCCTAGTTTGAATGGTGTTTGATTGTAGTTTGATTCGTTGATCATTCGTCGCGTGGTTCGCGCCATGTTCTACCTTGTTCCGGTTGTTGTTCGGGTGTGTTTCCGACTCGTTTTGAGTAGGGTTAGACCTTAGAATGGTTGCCCAAAAGTTTGGGACCATTTAGATCAAGTTTAGATCAAGTTTTAGAGATTCTCGAGCCGAGGCGTCAAGATGGTGAGGCGCCCGCCTCAAGCAGAGCAATTTCAAAATGAACTTGGGAGTAGTCTCGTGAGGTCGAGGCGGCCAGATGGGACTAGGTGAGGCGCCCGCCACCCTGCAGCTACGGGATTTTTCTTCCCTGCTTTTGAGTTAGGTCGTGAAATGCCTATCCTACCCCCATTAAACCCCTCCAAACCCCTTCCTAAATACCCACACTTAGTCCTAATCAAGTCCTAACACTAAATTGAAGTTAATCTAATATGGATTAGTGGTTGTTAACTCCCTAAGTTTCACTAATTGCACTTGAGAAATACCCCTTGTACCCTTCTCTTGATTGGAGGTATAAATACCCAAGTCTTGACCAAATTTTCAGTAAGTCTTTCATTTTGTTCATCCTATTTCTACAAGTTAGAGAGAGAGAGAGTTGGGGGCTTGAGTTTTGAGCCCTAGCTTCATCTTCTTCCTTCGATCTTCAAGGATTCCACCGTTCGATCGCCGCCAAACTTCGGATTCTCGACGGGTGTGACGAAAGGAACGACTTCACCGTTTAGATTTGGATTCTCTTGAGTTTTCACTCAAGCTAGGTAAGTTACTCTTCTTCATTTTAGTTCTCATTGACCCTAAGGAAACAAAGTTTATGATGTGTGAGGTCAATGAGGACACATAATTGCTTCCTATGCTTTTCATTTGAATTTTAAATGTATGATTTTGCTAGGAGCATGTTTAGGTGAATTTCTTGCCTTTGGGAGTTTAAATTACTCTTTTATCATGTTAATTGAGGACTTAAACATGTTAGAAATATGTGGTATGTTTGTTGATGAAAGTGAAATTATTTAGGAATACCCTAAATTATGCCTATGTGGTATGTGTGAAATTTGTTATGTGTTGTATCCTCAATATTGGACTACATGAAGAGCATGAATTGCGCTAAAATGTTTTAGGTGAATTTATACCTTGTTGAACCTAGAATTGACCTAGGTTGGGATATGAAGCACATAGCTTCAATTTCTCCAAATTTGGGAATTTAGAGCAAAGACTCAACGGAGTCGACTCTAGGGAATATTTGAACGTGTTGAACTCTAATTTCAATCCCTACGAAGTTCGAACGCCGTTTGTCTTGGTTTACTCAAGTATGAGCTTGGTTGATTGTTTATAACAAATTGTTATGAAAGATTGGTTTTGAGCAATTAATTGCCTTGATATGTTTACGGTAGAGATTAACCCCTACTTGGTTGGTCGAGTTCGCTCTTGTCGAATTCGGTCCTTAATTGGTTTAAGTCAAGTAAATATCTACTTGTGCATTGCATTGAGTCCAGCTGGCATAATTTGGTTTGTTTATCAAGTCAGGGTGGGACGATGCATCGCCTTCACGAATTATGGGATTCGTGCTTGCTATGGATCGCACCGGGACTTCACACACCCCTCCAACGTGGGCCGCGGTGGGGAAGTAGCCCTTTGCCGTGACGGTTAAGTGCCGCATTGGCTTGCTATTGAGATCGAGTAAGACTCGACGATAGTCGATGAATTCACATAACATCGATGGCACGAACTAGTAACAGAATGTTTTGCAGGAGCTACTGGCGGCCGTGACTATCATATCCTACTTGTATGATTTACTTTACGCACTTATGTGAATAAGGTGCTAAGTGTTAAATGATGATAATATGCCATAATTGTGATAATTGTCATGCTATAACATGAACATGCATATTTTGGTAACTTACTAAGTCTTTCGACTTACCCTATTTGTTTGCTTTGTTTTCCTTGGATCAAAGCCGATGAGACGTCCCACGCTAGATTCCCGTGCTCGCTTGGACGTTGTGAGCGAGGTTGCTCTTTTGGACTTTAATTGATTAATCTTTTATTTTGGAAAGGACGTTGGGAAGCAAGTCATGTAGACTTGGCTTGGGGTTTTGTATGTTGTAGTAACTTAAATATTTGGTATTTGTAATCTTTTGGTATGCCGACTTATATGTCCTTCATTATGCATCAACAGTTTGTACACTGCGCGAACAGAATTGGACATTACGACGACTGTTGAAGAACCTGGGAGCCAGGAAGGCCATTTTGTGCGCCACCAAGCCCAAACTTGGCGCCATGCCAAGAGTTGGCATGGGTGGTGCCAGCACTATTCCCACTTTCGATTTTTGACGTTTTGAACCCTGCATTTCATTCTTTTGCGCATCCTGATTTGTCCTTTTGCACTTTTGACCCTGTAACTTGACATTTGTTAATGTTTTAACAGGTCTTGATATTTTATGTCATGTCACATACCAGGGGTACGAAATTGGGGTGTCTACAGACGCTATTTTTTTAAAAAAGTTATTCTTTAAATCCGGCCCAATGTAACAAATATAAGCCGTTGTGCTGCCCGGATTTAGCTAGGAAATATTATGTAAAAGAGCCGTTATAATGGCCAAATATTTTTAAATATATTTGTAATTATTGTAAGGAAATGGCTGCAAGTCCGTAAATAATGTAACCACGGATGTGTTTGCTTTTATTTTCCTGTCTTTAAATACTTTATTTATTTGCTAGATAAGTATAACAAAAAGCATACTTTAGCCAAAAACCATTTTTGAGACCGAAAGGGCGAGTTGGGTGTCTAGCACCTTCCCAACTCGTAACTTAGCCTCCGAACCCGTTTTCTATCTCTGGTTTTTCTTTTCTTTTTTTGGTTTTGCTTCATTTTTGCCTTAAAATAAAATGGCGACTCTAAAACATTTTGGATCCAGTGGGGCCTCGCAACACTCATTCCTTACACTTTTCTATTTTCCCCTAAAAAAGGGAGAATGGGAATGGAAGGGTGATGTATTCCCATATCCTGGTATCCCCTAAACAAGGGATAACTCGATGCGGGAAACCAAAAGCTCCCATAGTGACCCGAAATAGGCCATAAGGCTATTTTTATAAAATCCATAGTGGGGGCGCCGCAACATCATTTTTTGCACTTTTCCGTTCTCTCCTAAAAAAGGGAAGATGGGAATGAAAGGGTGATGCATTCTCATATCCTGATATCCCCTAAAAAAGGGATAACTTGATGCGGGAAACCCAAAAGTTCTCATATTGGATCAAAAATCCACTATTGGCAACCGAGGCGCATTCCCACTCGCTATCTTAGACAGCACTCCTCTCGCGCTTTTAATTTCGTCAAAAAGGGAGGATGAAATGAGAGCAGTGGTGTCCCGCATCCGCACGTACGCGTACCCCTATCGAAGGGCGCGCGGGGCGCGGGCGCACGTTCCTGGGAACCCACACATATGGACCCAAGAAGTTATAACCAGCCAGGCTAAGTAACGACCTATTTACCTTTTAATGATCTTGGCCGCCAAACTGAAACCGCCAATAACCCACCTACCCAAAATCCTTATCAAACCCAAAATCCTTACCAAATGCCTACCCAAAATCCTTATCAAATACCACAGCCAGAAATAAGGTCAGCCTTTCCCAATCCTACCAGCATATACCAAAACCCAACTCCCCCTCCCACCAAAATGTAGGTTGACATGAAAATTTTGAAAAATATGATGCTCAAAGTTCTGAACAAAGGAGAATTTTCTACGTGGGCATTAGCATTGCAACCATTAGCAATATTACCTTCAAAATTCAAAATGTCCGATATAGAAAAATTCGATGGGACTGGATTCCCTATATCTCACTTAAAATCCTATTCCTCCAGCATGTAGTCGAGAAGGGCTAGCTTTGAAGCTATGGCTTCCAATTTCCATCTTACCTTGATAGGGGCTGCCAAGCAATGGCTAATGTTGGCAGACAACAGCATCATGGGTACTTGGGACCAAATAGCCGAGAGGTTCCTAGAAAGGTACAAAGACAATACTACCCCCGAAAATAAAAGAGATCTTGAATCGTGCACCCAAAGGAAAAAAGAAACTTGTGATAAGTTTGCAGCAAGGTGGAAAAGAAAATTAGCTCATACATTCGACAGACCTGATCCGGCTGAATCATGCAGAATGTTCATCAAAAACCTACAGCTCATTAACCTGGAGCACATGCGGTATCTCCCCTTCAACAATTTCAAAGAGGTAGTGGAAATAGGAGTCCGTATTGACGAAGATATACGAACTGGGCATTTAAAAGTCAACACGCCCTCCAACTCTTTCCGCTACTCAAAAGGAAAAGCAGCCGCATCAGGATCAGCCATCAATATGGTAGGGAATGCATCTGCCAACTTTCCTACCCATAATGGGATATTTTCCGGGGCACTCACAGTGGCGACTCTGCTGGAAATGTCGTTTTTATTTTAAAGAACATAAAAATGGAGGGCTAGACTCAGTTCTCACAAAAAAAAGAAAGAGAAAAAATCAGTTTTCTTTAGTTTCTGGCTAAAATATGCTTATTATATTTCTTTAACATTTTAAATATTGCATTCTTATATATCTGTGTATATATTTGTGGATACGATCCTCCATCTTGCAGCAATTTCGTTCCAGTTATCATTACATGTATATTTACAAACAAAAACAAAACAAAAAAATATATAATAAAGTAGATTTCCGGGCAGCATAACAAAAGGGTTGGGGATTTATTTTATTATTGCTTTATTCTGCTTTATATTTTTATTCTGCGTGCTTTATTTTTATTGCACAAAATATGTACATATTCTCTCATTCTGTCATTTTATTTTGGGAACTAGGACCAATATGTAATTATTAGGAATAGATAGATTCCCCACTTTTCTTTCTATTTCTTGATCTGAATGGTTGCTTGCTCGCGCTCAAACTAAAAAAGCCGAGAAAATCCACAAAGAACAGCAAGACATGCCATATCTGCTTTATTTCTCGCTTTTATCTCCGAAAAAAGGATTTTCTCGCTCTAGATACCTCACATACGTAGAAATATTCCGAACTACTACCCTACACCATGGCCAGCTTACCCCCTGCATCAGCCAACGTTAAATTGCATATAGATTCTCATGACACTTCATGGACCGATCGATTTTTACATCTTTGAATTATTGACCAATTCCTGTGCAAACAAAAAAAAAGCAAAGAAAAAAAAAGAAGCAAAGCAAAAAAAAAAAAAAGGGATATGAATAATTGTATACACAGGGGCTGACTAATAATTTTCTGATGTTCGACCTAGACCATTTTGAATGGTAGATCCTGGAAAGAGTATAGGCCCTTCGTCTGAGATCAGTCCAATCTTGGGAAGTCGAAAGGCAGGTGGAATACGAATGCCCTATACTCTGGAGAAAGAATCCACTATTCCAAGAATAGTCCTGAGACTGTCAAAACAAAGCGGGTGCTTGTCCGATCAATTGTAGGGAAAACGAATAATAATAAAAAAAATATTGATAAAGGCACGCTGTACTCCAAACCCAGAAAGCCTTTAGCCAACCCTTTTTGATACCTTCAACCCTTTTCCTCATAAACCTTGCCCGAGTTTAGAAAGGCAGAGATAATACTGGTCAGTTGATACGGGATACATGCACAGAAATCAGCTCAAAAAGTGTCGGGTTCAGATCAGAAAAAGATAGAATCAGTACAAAGGGTACAGATTTGAGCAGAATGGCAGCTGAAAATGAGTAGTCCGTAGTGGATACAGATACAGGGGCTCCAGGGTATGCTCCGACTCGCTATGCAAGCAATGGCTAGATCAAAATTTGGGTGCACAGCCGATCACCTAATGAGCCAAATGGCCAATCTCGTACAAAGTTTAAAACCCAGTGGTGAGGGAACCTCTTTCCCTGCGGCCCCTCAAGAAGCGTCAACTTCCCATGTTCTTCTAAACCCAAACCCTCAGCTAAACACCAACCCACCAAATACCGCTAGTACCCCAATTTTGTACCCCTGGTATGTGACATGACATGCAATATCAAGACTTGTTAAAACTTAACAAATGTTAAATTACAGGGTTTAAAAATGCAAAAGGAAAAGCAGGATGCGCAAAACAGTGAAATACAAGGGCCAAAGTGTCAAAAAGAGACCTAAGTTTGGAACCTGGCACCCTCCATAGGGGAACTAGGCGCGGCGCCCATTTCATATGTGGGTGGCGCCAGCATAGTGCTAGAGCACTATAACACACTCGTACATTCTCTCAAGCCAGCACAAGCCGATGAAGCACAGAAAGAAGACTCAAAATACCAACGGGATCCCTATTCCCAGCTATAAATAGAGGTACTCGGCCTCAGTGAAAGAAAAACAATTTCACTCCGCCGCACACGCTCATGCAAGAAAGAAATGTTGTTCGCCTTTTGAGAGAGAGAGAGAGAGAGAGTACCCCTCCTCCTATAAGCCTCGAAGCTCCGTCAAATCTCCTCCAAACATAAATCCAACATGTCAAAGTGAACCTTAGCCTTCCAGCTAGAGTTCCACCTAATTTCTCCGGTCCAAAAATCCAAAAAAGAGCAGTTACTGCGCGAATCCGAGGCCAAATCCGCTGAAGCAAGCCTTGAGATTCCGCCAAATAGAAGCAAACAACCGCAAAAATGCAAGGAGTTCCTCCGCCCGTTTCACGGTGCTCGAAAGAGCTTTGAAGCTTACTCGCCTGCCGAATCACAACAGTAGCAAAAGACTCCCTCTACCGGAAGGACAGAGCGAGCACACCCGAATTTCTAAAAAAGGCCATTATTATGACCAAATATTTATAAATGTATTTGTAATTACTGGAAGGAGGCGACTGCAAGTTTGTAAATAATATAGATACATGTATATCTGCTTTAATGCTTTTATTTTATTTGCTAAATAAATAAAATAAAATCATATTTTAGCCAAAAACTATTTTAAAGACCGAAAGGGCGAGTTGGGTGCCTAATACCTTCTCAACTCGTAACTTAGCCCCCGAACCCTTTTTTTATAAACTCTGGTTATTTTTTGGTTTTTCTTTATTTCTCCTTATAATAAAGATGGTGACTCTGTTACAACATTTTGGATCACAGTGAGGCCCGCAACATCTTTTTTTTGCACTTTACCGTTTTTCCCTAAACAAGGGACGATGACAATGAAAAGGGTGATGCATTTTATGTATTTTGTTTTCCCCTAAACAAAGGAGGATGGGATACGGATAAACCCAATGCACTCATAGCGATCCCAAATAAACCTAGATCACAGTGAGGCTCGCAATATCTTTTTTTTGCACTTTTCCGTTTTTCCCTAAACAAGGGACGATGAGAATGAAAAGGGTGATGCATTTTATGTATCTTGTTTTCCCTTAAACAAGGGAGAATGAGATACGGAGAAATCCAATGCACTCATAGTGACCTAGGACGATTTTCAAGTCCACAGTGAGGCAGGGTGTGTTCCCACGCGCCTTCGCAACATCCTTTTTTTACACTTTTCCGTTTTCCCCTAAATAAGGGACGATGAGAATGAAAAGGGTGATTCGTTTTCTGTATCTTGTTTTCCCCTAAACAAGGGAGGATGAGATACGGATAAATCCAAAGCTCTCATAATGGACTAAAAGCACACTCAAGTGACCGAGGCGTATTCAACGCGCTTTTCGACAACACTCTTTTTGCATTTTTAATTTCGTCTTCCCCTAAACAAGGGAGGATGAAATTAAAAGAGTGATGTCTTCCCCGAGCCGTGGGTTCCCCTAAAAAATGGAGCGCGCGATTCGGGGGATATTTTTCGGGGCACTCACAACCATTGGCATACCCTTTTTCCTTTATTTAAAAAAGAGATTGGGAGCTAGAGGGACATATGACTGCGTTAGTCAAGACAATGCTAAAGTTTCTTATTTTATTCGCCAGAATCAAATTTAGTGGCCTTATCCCATGTGGACTGATAATCCACTTATGAGATTCCAATAATTGTAGGAGGAAACATCATTTTTCTGATATTAGTAAGTATATATTATTATATAGATAAGCAAGAACTTATTTCACTTGCATATCATAAGGAATTTAAACAAGTTAAGTAGGGTTAAGGGTTTTAGGGTTTAGGGTTTAAGATTTAAGGTTTAGGGTTTAGGAGTTTATGGTTTGGGGTTTAAGGTTTATGATTTAGGAGTTTATGGCTTAGGTTGAAGGTTTAGGGTTGAGGGTTTAGGGTCGAGGACTTAAAAACACAAAAACAAAATGTAGTTTTCTATTTCCTTTTTAGAGGTTCGGCTCCTTTGTCTCCCCTAATTCGGGTAAGGCTAGTTGTCCTCCTCACGTTTGTATCTTTTTTTTCATATTAATAAAATGTTGCATGTTGTCATCTTTGTTTGCTAAAAAAAGAGAGAAGAGATTCAAGCTACTGATTTCCATTAATGGAGAGTGTTGTTGGCCGAATGGCTTTTCTGGGAATTTTTTTATTATCAGATATCATAGGCCAATTTTTTAAGGAATTTCACCCCATCATCACTCATTGTAACTTTTTTAATAAAGTAATCTCGAAGATTCTTGTACCCACCCGTGTTCTTCCTCATTCAATTTTAGATAACCAACAATTTTGTCAATGGGTGAGTCATACATGATAACATTCTTATCTTGGTAAGAAAGTCTTTGGATCTAATATTGTTATCAAGCTGGATATGGCTAAAGCTTTTGAAAGAATATTTTTGTTTTTTCTAATTAAAGTTCTTCGGAAATCTGGATTCCATGAGATAATTATTGACATGATTTGGAGGATTATTTCAAACAATTGGTCTTCCATCCTTGTGAATGGTGAAACATTTGGTTTTTTTTTCCTTCCCCTAGAAGGCTTCGCCAAGGTGATTTGTTATCTCCAAGTCTATATACTATTGCAGCAGAGGTGCTTAGTCGAAGTCTCGATATTCTCCACCATGAGCAACCTCATCTCTCTTTCTCATCTTCTAGTGGGTGTCTTGAGATATTCTCATTTTTTTTATAATGGGAATAGTCACTCCATCCATAAACACAAATAGTTGCTCTCCCTTTACGAGTCTTGTTATGGCCAAAAGATTAATGCAAGAAAAAGTTGCTTTATTACAAGTCCATCATTGCCTTAAAGTAGAAACATCAATATAGTTGCCCATTTTGGATATTCTTGGAAGACTCTTCCTCTTATCTACTTGGGCTGCCCCTTGTATACGGGCAAGAGACTTAAATATACATTTGACCTACTTCTCCTCAAAATTCGTAATAGAATTGAATCGTGGATGGGTTCCCTTCTTAACCCGGCTAGAAAAAATTACTGTAATTAAACACGTTTTACACTTCATAGATATATACTAGCTGGACATTTCTACCTTCAGTCGTGGTGGTTAAGACAATAGAAAGAATTTTTGCTAATTTCGTTTGGGGCCAGATTGAGGATATGCAGAAGACTCATTGGATTACTTGGGTTAAATGTTGTCTCCCTACTTCAGAAGGTGGCCTTGGCATTTACTCATTGGTTGACACTATTCGTGCTCACTCTTTAAACCTTTGGTGGAGGTTTCACTCATGTAATAATATTTGAGCTTCTTTTATGTGCAAGAAATATTACAGTCAGTCTCATCTTAGTCTTACTCCATTTCATGGCTCGCATACTTGGAAACGATTGATCCAAGCCCGAGCTATAGTTTTTTTTTTGTTTTTTGGAAAGCAGGGTGGTACCTACACATGGATTTTATAAATAGGAAAACAAAGATTCAAACTTAAGGGGGACAATCAACCTTATCCGATTTAGGGGGACAAAGGAGTCTTACCTGAAAACGGAATACAATAAGGTAACAAACTAAATTACAAAGACTAGCAAAGACAAAACAAAAGCTAAGTAATACGAATATAAGGGGTACTGCACTTGTAAAGATTGATAAATCCATGAATGCGACTAGGAAGATCGGAGAGAGAGGAAAAATAAGAATCATAACATTGATCGCAACCCTAGTTAACTAACGCATCCGCCACGGAGTTAGCTTCCCTATAGTAGTGAGAAAAATTGAATTGCATGGAGCCTTGAATAGAAATGATAGCTCGAATCATATAAATATTGGCCAAAGGAGGAGCAGCTTTACCCATTACACAATCAAATAAAACCTTAGAATCAATTTCAATAATAGCTCCCTCCATACTTTGAGATTGAAGCCATTTGACTCTGAGAAAAAGGCCCTGAATACGAACTTGAGTGGGACAAGCAGCCTTACCCTTAAAGATGGGAGGACAAAGGAGCCTTACCTTGAAAAAGGGAAAAAACATACCGACTAAGCATGAAAAACAAATTAAGAAATTTTAATCCTAGTCAAACCATCAGCATCAAGAATCACATTGCCTTTTATGACACCAGGAAGATCCCATGCGACGACCCGACCTCCAATCTCTATACGAGCCTCGGGTCGAGCGTCGAACAAACATATAAAACAACAAAACACGTGTAAAGCCCCCACTAATAATAGGCTAATAAAATCACCTGATAAAACATAGTAACTCCTGTATTTAATATAAACACCACAACCAACCAACTAGTGTAATATAATACTCATGTACGAAGTTAAACTTCGGCATCAAAAGATAGTACAAGACCAGTAATGTCAAAGTACCCAAAGTAGAGCTTATATAACTCTACATAACAACAACCCGTCCTCACACTATACAAATACAAACTCCTATGGAGCTGGATAGCAAAAGACAACCTGCTGTACACGTGTTCCTCGCCGGCCTCACCTTGAACTCCCTGTCTGGCTGTGATCTAAGGAAAACAAATAAAGGGAACGGGGTGAGTGATAACTCAATAAGTTACTATATGTAACTACATGGCATGCTGTTATGCACATGTTATACACATATTTGTAAATCAAGTATAGTTGTACATATACTTGCACACATCACATTGATCATGCTATAATGCATATTGACTCAACATAATTAACCACATAATCAAGATATACAACTATAGGCGAGCTTTACATCTCGGCTTGTATCTCAAATACCATAGTTATGTTGCTATTGTTGTACACACGTTGATACATGTCTGATCACATGCTGAACCATGTTTGAACTCAATAGTATCGATAACCAATGACCTTAGGACTTAACCAGGAGTCTCATTACCCCGAGTTTTACCCAAGGGTCTAGACTTCTATTTGTCATGCAAATTGCTCTAACAAGGCTACATCTTTGTCACGACCAATAACAAGGGAGAGACCCATGCAACAACCCGTAGCGATCACATGATTTAACTCTCGTAAAGACTAGTGTAGTCCCATTGTCGACACAACCATATATGTCAGCTGGACTTAATGCGATGCACAAGTAGATGTTTACTTGCTAATAAACACAACCGTCGAGTCCCAAAAGAGGGGAGCTCAACACACGTAACAAGCATGCTTATTTGTTTGTAAATAAACACTTAAGCACTTATTTGCTTACACAAAAATACCAAGGTATGTAATATTTTACATATAATAAACTACACCAAAGCATTCCCCATTATCGTAGGAATCGAGCATGTCACTCGTTATATTTTATTGTCCATAAATCGACTTCGTTGAGTCATTCGTTTAATATTTATAAATTTCGGACATCACCGCGGTTTGCAGGATTCATCCCAACACAATCTCACCGACGTATTAGTCGGCATAATAATGGTTTAAAACCATTTAACACATTAACAATTTACAATTAATAATAATTCATAATTAAATTATTCATACTATGTATTCAAAACCAATCATATGGGAGTAGCCCACAGTTCAGGTATGCTATTATTACATACAAAGGGAAGGGGATAGTAACTTACATCGGCCGAAAAATATTCGATGAAAACACAAAATATTCGGGTGTAAATGTAGCCCTCAACACATAGAACACCCCTGCGGAGTCGGAATTAAAAACATGTAATATTTCGTTAATAAACCAAGCCTGGAATCTAAACCCTCGTAGTATCGCTTATGAAGGTACTAGGCTAAACAGAGGAAAGAAAATACAGTCTCTTGTTCTTTGTTGGCGTTAAGAAGGATGAAAGGGTCCTCCACCGACCAAGGTTTAATTAAAAACAAGGGAAAAAGAGGAAGAATTATATATACGATTTGAAGATAAAGCCCCCAGCCAAAGCAACAAGCTAATAGTCACATTGAAAAGAATAAAATAACCAATATAAGGTAAGATTACTTTGACGTATCAACCTCATTGATGGGTCAATGGTCAACATTGTCGAAATCAATTAATCTCCAATTTGATCCAATTAAACACTAATTAATCATTATTAATTAGCCAATGTTAAAATAAAAATATATTTTAACAATATAAAAAGAAACACATAATGTACGATACACTTCGGGTCAACCTAGTTGAAAATATATATTTTCTAACTTTAGCATGTCATTTTCTATTCCAACGTTATAAATCATAACTAACGTAACCAAAGTCTAATATGGACTTTAAAGACATCACATATCAAGCCCAACATATCTTGAGCTCAAATGAGCTCTCGTAAGGCAATTACCCAAGTCCACAACACAAAACATATAAGCACATTAAATATAATACGTAGCACGTAATTAATCATGCTAATGCACCCTAATGCATAATTAATAAAACATGCAATTTCCGGGTGTTACACCCTCTCCCCCTAAAAAGAATTTAGTCCCTAAATTCTCTTACCAAAGCCATTGAAGAGGTGAAGGCATCGTTCCCGCATATACAATTCAGTCTCCCAAGTGGCTTCCTCAATCTCGTGATTCCGCCATAACACTTTAACCAAAGGAATTCGTTTAGTACACATGATCTGTTCCTTAGTATCTAGAATCTCCACTGGTATCTCATCACAGGACAAATCTAGCTGAAATGTGATATATTCATACTCGAGCACATGAGATTCATCCATCAAATACTTCCGTAACATGGAGACATGAAACACATCATGAATATCTGCCAAAGATGGTGGCAACGCAAGTCTGTATGCCACATTCCCGACCCTTTCAAGAATCTCAAACGGCCCAATGTATCTCGGTGATATTTACCTTTCTTCTTGAATCTCTTAGTACCCCGACGAGGTGATACCTTCAAGAACACATGATCGCCAACGCCTTATGATAACTCGTCAATAATATGTCTCGATCGCATAACACTCGATTGTTGAACCATCTCTGGGCCCCAAAGCTTGGCTTCACCAACTTTGTCCCAGCAAATAGGAGACCTGCACTTCCTCCCATACAGAGCTTCATAAGGAGCCATATCAATACTGGACTGGAAGTTATTATTATAAGCAAACTCAGCAAGAGGCAAATGAGTGTCTCAACTGCCCTTGAAATCAACTGCATGAGCACGTAACATATCCTCGAGAATCTGAATCAATCTCTCGGACTGTCCATCTGTCTGTGGATGAAAGGCTGTGCTAAAGCTCAATTGAGTCCCCATAGCACTCTATAAAGCTTGTTAGAAATAAGAAGTAAACCTCGGATCTCTGCCAGATACAATACTAATTGGCACACCATGCAATCTAATAATCTCCCGAACATAAAGAGATGCTAGTTGACTCAAAGTATAAGTCATCACAACTGGTAAAAAGTGAGCAAACTTGGGCAGTCTGTCAATAACAACCCATACTGCATCATGACCCTGTCGAGTACGAGGCAACCCAGTCACATGATCCCATTTCCACTCAAGTATCTCAAGTGGCTGCAACAAGCCTGCAGGTCGCTGATGCTTGGCCTTCACTTGTTGACAAGTTAGACACTTCGCAACAAACTCGATAATTTCACGCTTCATATTATTCCACCAGAAATGCTGCTTAAAATACTTGTACATCTTGTACTCCCTGGGTGAATAGTGTACTTAGCCTTGTGGGCTTCTTCAAGTACATGCTGTTTCACTCCATCACAAGAAGGCACACACAATCTACCTTTGAAGGTTAAGATTCCATCGCTATTAATCACAAAGTCATGTGTCTTGCTTTCTTTCAGGCCATCCACTATCTTTAGCAGTCATAAATCATTCTTTTGAGCTTCCTTAATCTGCTGAAATAACAAAGACGTAGCTCTAACACTAGCAAACAATACCCCACGGGCAGACTCACGAGGATCCCAATCCCTCAAGACTTGAAGCATCTTCCATTCTCGAGCCAACAAGCAAGATAGATAAGTCTTCCTGCTCAATGCGTCAGCTACCACATTGGCTTTACCAGGATGGTACAAGATAGAACAATCGTGGTCTTTAAGCTTTTCCATCCATTTACGTTGTCACATAGTTAGTTCCTTCTGCGAGAATAGATACTTTAAACTCTTGTGATTAGTATAGACTTCAAACTTGGCTCCATAAACTCTTGTGATCAATAGAGGTAGTTTGTATTCCCCACACAATGCGAACCTAGATCTTACTCCTTAGCCTACGGTCGGGAATCAGAGAGACCTATTTATTAATTAGGTTGGCCAGTGTATGACTTATGCATTTGGGCGTGCAGTTCATCATACCCAAGAGTCTACACATTCACTAACGCAACCATTATGCAATAGTTTCAATGTAAACCGATTATAATCTAATATGATAAACAATAATATGATAGAATGAAATTATATTAACACATAAAAATCGATACAAAGTTACCTCCAATACCTAGAATAGAATGGTTAGTTCATCACAGATGATGAACACAACATTTGAATGGAATGAAACATCTTCAATCTTCAACAATTGAATATAAAAATGAAATACAAAATATTTCTCCTCTTGAGAGTGCTTAAGAGCAGCCTAAAATTGACCTAAAATTTGGATCCCTAAAGCTGTAGAGGTAGGGTTTTATTTATACTAGCTAGTGTTTGAAAAGAAAAGACAAAACTGCCCAGGTCAGAAGCGGTCGCTCAACCCATACACTGAGCGATCACTCAGTGCCTTTCCTCCGGATTCTTGCTACTGCAATTTGCGCACTCGCCCAGCCTCCAGCTGAGCGAGCGCTCAGCCTTCATTTCAGCAATTGGCCTTCTTCTTTCAGCATTTTACACCAAGGACCCTGGAAACTTCATAATGGTGCATAAAAGCCCGAAATTCATCATTTTCCTCATTTTTAGCCTGAAACTCATAAAACACTAAAACCCATGTTAATATCTTTAGAAACTCACTTAAAAGCATAATCTAAGTAGGAATATATACACAATAGATGCGTATAAAACACATCTATCAGACTTCAAACTTGGCTCCATAAAGATAATGCTTCCACTTATGCAAAACAAAAATAATCGCAGCCAATTCCAAGTCATGGGTAGGATAGTTCTGCTCGTAAGGAGTTAACTTCCTCGAAGGATATGCAATAACTTTCCCGTTCTGCATCAACACACAACCCAAACCTTCTTTGGAGGCATCAATATACACAGTAAAGTTATCACCACCACTGGGTAGAGCAAGAACTGAGCTGTAGTTAGTCGCCGTTTCAATTCTTGGAAACCGTTCTCACATTTTTCGCTCCATATAAACGGTGCCTTTTTCTGTGTCAAAGAAGTCATAGGTGTGGCTATCTTCGAAAATCCCTCAATAAATCTTCGATAGTAACTAGCTAACCCCAAGAAACTCGCACCTCTGTCACTGTCTCGGGTCTTTTCCAGTTTACCACAACTTCTACTTTAGAAGGATCAACTGAAATACTGACACCCGATATTACGTGTCCCAGAAATGCAACTTCTTCAAGACAGAATGCACATTTACTGAACTTAGCAAACAATTGCTTCTCCCGAAGTAATTCCAGTATAATTCGTAAATGAAAGGCATGCTCCTCCTAGGATTTAAAATATACCAGGATATCATCGATGAACACTACAACACATCAATCAATATATTTTCTGAAAATTATGTTCATCAAATCCATAAATACAGCAGGAGCATTAGTCAACCCAAAAGGCATAACCACAAATTCATAATGGCCATACCTCGTACGGAAGGCTGTCTTCGGAACATCTTCAGCCCGAACTTTCAACTGACGGTAACCGCCACGCAGATCTAGTTTAGAGAACACAACTGATCCCTGCAACTGATCAAACAAATCCTTAATATGCGGTAGTGGATACTTATTCTTGATAGTCACCTGATTCAGCTGACGGTAGTCAATACATAACCATAGCATGCCATCCTTCTTCTTCACAAATAACACAGGTGCACTCGATTTAATAAACCCACAGTCCAATAGCTCTTGTAACTGTACCTTCAATTCTTTCAACTTTGTTGGTGCTTTTGATATCGGTGCTGTACCTGGCAATAGCTCAATACATAACTCAACCTCTCTATCAGGTGGCATACTGCACTCAGTAGAAAACACATCTGTAAATTTAGAAACCACATGAATATCTTCTAGTTTCGGTGCTGCTATACTCACATTCAAAACAGAAGCCAGATAACTAGTATAACCCTGTGATAACAATTTTCTAGCCCGAATAGCAGAAATAAAAGACAGGCCACCCATGGCCCTTTTGCCCATAAACATAAACTCAGGTATGTCAAGCACATAAAATGTTACCACCTTACGATGGCAATCAACCACAACATGATGCACACATAACTAGTCCATGCCTAAAATAACATCAAAACCACGTATGGTTAGGACTACTAGATCATCATGTAAAGTGTGACTATCTATACATATATCACATGCCCGATACACATCATTAGCAATCATACACTCCTCCATTGGGGTAGACACCTCCAGCACATAAGGTAACAACTGGGGAAGAACACATAAATTCCCCACAAAATAAGATGCAATAGATGAATGTGATGAACCAGGATCTATAAGAACACGTGCTTTCACACTGAATACAGTATGTGTACCTTCTATTACGGTGGTAGACTCTGGAACACCCCTCTAATCTAAGGCAAATACGCGACCCTGAACTTTAGGTTTCCAATCGTTATCCCTCTTAGACCCAGACAACTGTATCACCATACCCATAGACTGACAACCCTAAGGTTTAGGGCAATCTTTCCTCATGTGACCCTTCACACCACAATTATAGCACTCTCGCTGCTTCGAGTAACACTTATCCTCTGTATGCCCTGGTTTTGAGTAGAAAGTATAAACTAACCCTGAATTCGGGCGGTTCTGGATAGTAGAGGAAGAAGTACCTCCTTTATCTCTAGAATGGGATTTTCTCTGTCCACCTGTACCCTGTCTGCGGTAGCTACCAGAACTCTGTCCACGCCACTGACTTTGGCCCTGTGGCTTGACATCAAAAGTGGCCTTACCACGGTGCTCCTCAATATCATGTTCAATACCATAGGTCCTGTCAACTGCCTCCCTGCAGTCCATAAGTCGCAAGGATAACAATTGCCTACGATATTACGTCTTCAGTCCTTTCACAAACTTTTATGTCTTCATTTCTTCATCAGGTACAAGATAAGCACAATATCGAGCCAATTCTGTAAACTTGGTTGAATACTGCCATTGTCAGATTACCCTGCTCCAGTGCAATAAAATCTGCCTCACGTTTACCCTAAACAGCTCTCGGAATATATATAATGAGCCTTAAACTCATACAAGAAAGTAGCCCAAGTCTGTAGCTCCCTGTCTCACCAGCTCTCCAATACTACCTGCCACCAATGATCAACATCACCCTCAAGCTTGTACACCGTACAGTTCAGCTTGTCTTCATCACTACACTTTAGTGCTCTAAATATCTTAACCATGCTTTCAACCCATCTTTCAACTTTTTTGGCATCTGGTTCACCATCAAAACTGCGAGGTTTCATCTTCAGAAATCTATCAAGTATAATAGTTACATGTCTCTCAGGCTGCTGTATCATAATCCCAGGTTGCGGTGCTCTTTTAGGGGCCTGTAGTGCATGATCCTTAGGTACCTGTGCATTACCTTGCTGTTGGCCCATATAAGCTACCATTCTGGTTAGTAACTGAATGCTGAAGCACATTTATTAGATACCCTTGCTGATTATTCAGGGCTGGCTGTGATTGTTCATTGCCCAACATCTGCTTAGGTTGTTCATCACGCACATGGTTATTACTTTCGACGCCCTCATCGCCATCATTCACACTCGGATCAACCCTATCAATGTTAGCACCTTGCCTAGTGTGCACCATTCTTACACCTACACATAAATACCCGACGTTAGAAAATCAGAAAACATACTAACCTACACTCAACCAAACTAGGCCAAGGATCCTATCCTGGCCGACAGCTAACCACGCTCTGATACCAATTGCGACGACTTGGCCCCCAATCTCTATACGAGCCTCGGGTCGAGCGTCGAACAAACATATAAAACAACAAAACACATGTAAAACCCCCACTAATAATAGGCTAATAAAATTACCTGATAAAACATAGTCACTCTTGTGATTGAAATAAACACCACAACCAACCAACTAGTGTAATATAACTCTACATAACAACAAACCGTCCTCACACTATACAAATACAAACTCCTATGGAGCTGCATAACAAAAGACAACTTGCTGTACACGTGTGCCTTGCCGGCCTCATCTCGAACTCCCTGCCTGGCTAGGATCTAAGTAAAACAAATAAAGGGAATGGGGTGAGTGATAACTCAATAAGTTACTATATGCAATTACATGGCATACTGTTATGCACATGTGATGTGTTAAAATTTTACCTTGCAAGTGCACATGACTATTGTAGAATAGATAAATGGTAGCAAGGGTCGAACCACAGAGAGAAAGAAATTAAAACGAATTTAATCAGAAAACGAATTAAAATGCAATTAAGTAAAAATATGTTTTTGGTTGAAATAATTTAAACTACTAAATTTAACTTTTAAACTAGCTAATAAAATACTAATTGCAGAAAACAAAAATAAATCGAAGCTTTATGGATGAGAAGGATCTAGGAATTGAGATTCACTTATATCGCCTTTTATGTGTATCAATTCTAATGTATCTATCAATTACGGGTTCGTTCACTAGGGTAAAGGATTGAGACTTAATGACCAAGGCTTGCAATCCTTAGTACTCCACTTTAACTGTGCTTTCTTGACACATCCACACAGTAATTAAGAGTCCTTTATGCATTCTAAGAACTAAGTAATTATGAAGCCAATAAGTCCTCCTAAAAACGGGTGTGAACCTAGATCTAATCCTTAGCCAGACCAGGAATCAGAAGAAATCTATTTATCAATCAGGTTGGCCTACGTATAATTCATGCACAAACCATGCGACTCCTTATACCCACGAGCCTACAAATTCACTAACGCAACCATTATGCGATAGTTTCAATATAGACCAATGATAATCTAATTTGATAAACAATAATTTGATAGATAGAAGTTATAATTTACACATAAAATTTGATACAAAGTTACCTTCAATCCCAAGAATGAGATGGTTAGTTCATCACAAGCGATGAACACATCATCAGAATGGAAGAAATCATCATTTGTCTTCAACAATCGGTAATAAAATATAAATTACAAAGTGTTTTCTGTCTTGAGAGTGCTCAAGAACGGCCTAAAACTCCTAAAACTTTGATCCCTAAAGCTGTGAGACTAGGGTTTTATTTATACTAGGTTAGAGATTTTGAGAGTTGACAAAACTGCCCAGGGCTGAAAACAGGGCTAAATGGTCACCCAACATTTGCACTGAGCAATCGCTCAGTGACTTTTTCCGGAGTGATGCTACTGGATTTTGTGCGCTCGCCCAGGCCTCAAGCTGAGCGAGCGCCCAGTCTTCAAATCAACTTTTCTGCCTTTGACTTTTAGCAGTTTGTATCCAGGTCCCTGGAATCTTCATTTTGTTGATTTATTGCCCGAAATTCATCATTTTTCTCAAATTTAATCTGAAACTCATAAAACACTAAAACCCATATCAATAGCATTAGAAAACTCGCAAAAAAAACACAATCTAAGTTGGAATATATACACAATAGATGCGTATAAAACACATCTATCAACATGTTATAAACACATCTGTAAATCAAGTATAGTTGTACATATACTTGCACACATCACGTTGATCATGCTATAATGCACATTGACTCAATGTAATTAAACACATAATCAAGATATACAACTGTAGGCGAGCTTTCCGTCTCGACTTATATCTCAAATACCATAGTTATGTTGCTGCTGCTATACACATGTTGATACATATCTGATCATATGCTGAACCATGTCTGAACCTAAGAGTCTAGCCTTCTGTTTGTCATGCGAATTGCTCTAACAAGGCCACATCATTGTCACGGCCAATAACAAGGGAGAGACCCATGCAACGACCGTAGCGATCACGAGATTTAACTATCGTAAAGACTACTGTCGTCCCATTGTCAACACAACCACATATGCCAGTTGGATTCAATACGATGCACAAGTAGATGTTTACTTGCTAATAAACACAACCGTCGAGTCCCAAAAGAGGGGAGCTCAACACACATAACAAGCATGCTTATTTGCCTGTAAATAAACACTTAAGCATTTATTTGCATACACACAAATATCAAGGTATGTAATATTTTACATATAATAAGCTACACCAAAGTATTCCCCATTATCGTAGGAATGGAGCATGTTACTCGTTATATTTTATTGTTCCTAAATTGACTCCGTTGGGTCATTCGTTTAATATTTATAAATTTCGGGCATCACTGCGATTTACAGGATTCATCCCAACACAATCTCACCAACGTATTACTCGGACATAATAATGGTTTAAAACCATTTAATACATTAACCATTTACAATTAATAATAATTCGTAATTAAATTATTCATACTACATATTCAAAACAAATCATATGGGAGTAGCCCACAGTTCAGGTATGCTATTATTACATACAAAGGGAAGGAGATAGTAACTTACCTCTATCAAAAAATATTGAAGAAAACACAAAATATTCGGGTGTAAATGTAGCCCTCAACACATAGAACACCCCTGCAGAGTCGGAATTAAAAACATGTAATATTTCGTTAATAAACCAAGCTTGGAATCTAAAACCTTGTAGTATCGCTTATGAAGGTACTAGGCTGAACAGAGGAAAGAAAATACAGTCTCTTGCTCTCTATTGGCGTTAAGAAGGGTGAAGGGGTCCTCCACTGACCAAGGTTTAATTAAAAACAAAGGAAAAAAAAGGAAGAATTATATATAAGATTTGAAGATAAAGTCCCCAGCCGAAGCAACAAGCTAATAGTCACATTGAAAAGAATAAAATAACAAATATAAGGTAAGATTACTTTGAGGTATCAATCTCATTGGTGGGTCAATGGTCAACGTTGTCAAAATCAATCAATCTCCAATTTGACCCAATTAAACACTAATTAATCATTATTAATTAGCCAATGTTAAAATAAAAATATATTTTAACAATAGAAAAAGAAACACATAATGTACGATACACTTCGGGTCAACCTAGCTGAAAATATATATTTTCTAGCTTTAACATGTCATTTTCTATTCCAACATTATAAATCATATCTAACGTAACCAAAGTCCAATATGGACTTTAAATACGTCACACATCAAGCCCAACATATCTTAAGCTCAAATGGACTCTCGTAGGGCAATTACCCAAGTCCACAACACAAAACATATAAGCACATTAAATATAACACGTAGCACATAATTAATCATGCTAATGCACCCTAATGCATTATTAATAAAATATGCAATTCCCGGGTGTTACATCCCGACAATCTCGCATGGAAGATTACTCAGAATCAGATCCAATATCCAGAGATATGTTGGAAAGACCATCAACAACACTATTAGCCTCACGGAAACAGTGACCAAAAGAGAAATTAAAATTGAGCTTCATCTCCAAAATAGAGCGGACATAAAAAATGAGATGCCAAGGAGGCCGATGGCCAAGGTTGAACCAATCACAAATAATTTTGGAATCCATTTCAATAATGGCATTGGGGTGATTGTGAGTAGCAAGCCATTTGACACCATGGAAAAGAGCACGGACCTCAGCTTCAACACTGGAAGCTATGCCAAAGACACCAAGAAGGCATGCATTAAGTTACCTTTAACATCACGAATAATACCCCCCCACTACTCGACAGGATACAATGAGGGATATACTTAATTGAAAGCCAACCAGCCACATCTTTATTGTAGATAATTTCATGTAATTGGCAGCTCATGTGAGGCATTAAAATCTTTCCAAACTAAGGAAGCAGCTTCACTCTGAATGAAAAGGTGATCGAAAGTTTCTTCACTTGGTTGTGTACAACAGAAGAATCTGTAAACTATGTTGAAGCCTTTTGTTCGAAGACCCTCATCAGTAGGGAGCTTGTATTTGAGTAATTTCCACATGAAGATGCCAATGTGAGGAGGAAGCAATCTGTGCCAGATAAACTTTGACGACTAAGGAATAACACCATTATTAGAAAGCATATTCATGGTCAAAGAGAGGGAGAAAGAGCCATTAGGGGAACGAATCTAGCAAGGCATATCACAAGTATCACTAGGTGTGGGTGCCCTAGAGCGCGCCCGCGCCCTGCACTCCCTTGGATAGGGGAACGCGGCGTGCGGCGCCGACACCACTCTTCCCATTCCACCCTCCCTTGTCTAGGGGAGGACGAAATTAAAAATGCGGAAAGGGTGCTGTCAAGAAGCGTGTTGAATATGCCTCGGTCACTTGAGTGATTTTTGGTCCGTTATGGGAGCTATGAATTTTCTGTATCAGGTTATCCTTCTTTTAGGGGATAACAGGATGCAGGAAAGCATCACCCTTTCATTCGCATCTTCCCTTGTGTAGGTGAAAATGGAAAGTGCAAGAAAGGATGTTGCGGGCCCCACTATGGGCTTTATAAAAATTGCCTTATGACCTATTTCGGATCGCTATGAGTGTTTTAGGTTTTCTATATCAAGTTATCCGTTGTTTAGGGGATACCAGGATACATGAATACATCACTCTTTCATTCCCATTCTCCCTTTTTTAGGGAAAACATAAAAGTGCAAGAAAGGATGTTGCGATGCCTCATTGTGATCCAAAATTTTTTGACAGAGTCGCCATCTTTATTTTAAGGAGAAAATAAAGAAAAAACCAAAAATAAAACCAGAGAATGCAAAAAACGGGTTCGGAGGCTAAGTTACGAGTTGGGAAGGTGCTAGGCACCCAACTCGCCCTTTCGGTCTCAAAAACAGTTTTTGGCTAAAGTATGCTTTTTGTTATATTTATTTAGCATATAAATAAAGCATTAAAAGACATAAAAGAAAACAAATAGATTCATGTCTACATTATTTACAGACTTGCAGCTGTCTCTTTCTAATAATTACAAATATATTTAAAAATATTTGGCCATAATAATGGCATTTTTTAATGCTATTTTCTAAATAAATCCGGGCAGCACAACGACTTATATTTTTACATTGGGTCGGATGGAAAATAACTTTTTTTATAAAATAACGCTCTTAAAGGCTCACCTTTTAGACCGACCGTAGCATTTTTTTTAGTATCAGCTTGCTTTCCTTATTTGATTGAACTAATACTTGTACTGACACTTTCTTACATGTATGTTTTTGGTAGATATTCTGCTAGATATTCTTTCACAGGATCTTTTGTGATCTTGTATCTGCCAAACACATTTTCAAATTCAAAATGTGTTCCTAACGGGTTACTCTTGAAGTTCATCTATAAATACCAACTGGAAGCATTCTTGAAGATATAGAAGTCTGAAGCCTCATACTTTCAAGAAATTCTCTGCGTTTTAGTCTTCTTAAACCATGGCTAGATAATCTTTCTTGTATACATCTTTCTAGTTATTGTTTAGGCAAACACTGAGTGATCCCTTTTCATATCTTTCGAATTCAGTCAGTTTTGCCTCACGAGTTTGATTGTTTCTCAATCATTATCCACAAACACCGGTCTTTTGTTGTACACTGATCCATTAGAGATCAATCAAATTTTTAATAAAATTAGTGCACTTCAAAAATCGAAGCCTGACCAGCTTGGTAGTGGACGTAGCAGTTTATCTGTGAACCACTTCAACTATTTTGTCAGCCATTATTCACATTCTTGCAAACTGACATAACACTTAAGAAGTTTTACAACTTGTTAAGTGTCAACCAGTTACTAACGATTGTTTGCTAAGTTGTTCAGATAGTTTGTTCTTCAATTTCTTCTTCATATTCAGCAATCAACTTTGAAAGTCTATTTTTGTAAACTGTTGTGTCAGCTAGCTGACCAACTTTTATCAGCTTAAGGCATTTTTAAAGTGTCGACCGGTGACCAATTTTCACCGACCGACCAAACCGTTTTCCGTTTTCATTGCCAACTTTACAAGTTTCTCAAATCTACCCTCAAAGTTTATAAAGGCTATTCACCCCCCCTCTAGCCTTAATTGTTGCCCACTGGACTTACAATTGGTATCAGAGCCTGCTTTCTGAAAAACTATTTTTCCAAGCCTAACAGCTTGAAAGCTCGATCATGGCAACTCTAAAAGCTTTTCAATCAAACAATGTTACTCAAGTACCCATTTTTGATGAAGATCACTTTGATATTTGGAAGGAAAGGATTACAAGATATATGAACAACATAGATAAACGATTAATGGAATGTGTGAGAGGTGGTCCTATGCAGCCTATGAAAATTAATACTAAAGTTGGTAAATCTTCTACTGCAGATGATGATACCATAAACCCTCTTGCTCCTGTAGATGAAGAATACATCCTCAAACCTCAATCTGAATGGACCGAGGAAGATAAAATCACTGATGGACTAGATGCCAGAGCTGTACACATTCTATCAAGTGCTGTACCTGATGAAAACTACAAACAAATATAGGACTGTGTAACTGCCAAGGAAATATGGGATGCTCTTGTTGAATATGTAGAAGGAGACCAAAACACCAAGGACAACAAACTCTATGATTGCATACAAGAGTTTGATGCCTTCAAGAAGGACCCAAAAGAATCTTTAAAGAATGCCTACGACAGATTTCTCGAGGTAAGTAACATATGTTCTTCTCTTGGTAAAGTCTATAGTATGAAAGATTTGAATATGCGTTTTCTTAGTAGCTTGGGAAGTAGATGGCATGTTAAGGTCACTGCCATTAAGAAAGCAAGAGACTTGAGCAAAACTCATATACGTAGTCTTGTTGCAAGTCTAAAAATCTATGAAAAGGAAGTTCTCAAAACTCAAGAAATTGAGAAATTTTTTAAGGGTATATCTCTTCAAGCTGAAGAAGAGACATCCAAAACTTCTACATCTCTGTCAGATGATGACTTTGATGAAGATGAATTTGCTGATTTTGCTAGACAATTTAGAAAGTATAAATCTTTAAAAAAGAACTTTCAAAAATCTTCAGCAAACTTTCAAAAGTCTTCATCAAATTCTCAAAAACCTTTCCCAAGCTTCCAAAAACCATATACTTCAAACTTTCAAAAGCCTTACTTCAAAACTAATGAAGACAAGGTTGAGAAAGAAAAACTGTTGTGCTTTAATTGTAGAAAGCCTGGTCACTTTGCTTCAAATTGTCCATTTACAAAAATGAGTATTATAAAAGAGCTCCCGAAATTTTGAAAAACAAAAGGGTTTAGTTGTCTGAAGATCAAAATCTTGCAACATGGATTGAAACAGATTCTGAAGATGAATCTGCTGATTTTGAGCAAGAAGCAAATCTGTGTCTTGTTGCAGAATCAGCAATATATGATTCAGAAAATGAGTTTCCTAGTCCAAAATATTCAAAAGAGTCTGAAAATGAGCTGCCAAGCTCACCTATTACAAACTCCAAGCTGACCAAGGTCATCAAACCTGATCAGTTTGTGGTTAAGAAAATAGGAAATGGATTTTATGGACAAGGAATCATAAGTCATCCAGAAAAAAAAGTCAAGTCAACTTCTCCAAGGACTGCTAGCACCAAAGTAAGCAATGAGTCAAAAAGGCAGGAGGAGAAGGTTACTGACTCAAGTGTTGATGATTTGCTGGAACAAATGCAAGAAATGTATTCCAAGTTTGAAACACTTAAAAGAATCCATGTTTCTTTATACGGACATTTTAAAAGAATTTAGAAGAAAGCGTGAGCTTCAAAGATCAATGAGCTTTACAAAGTTCGACAAAAGAATTCTTTGCAACTTAAAAGTCTCAATGAAAAACATGAGATTCAAGCAAAAATCTCGGATGCCCGATTCCGACCTTGTTGAAAGAAATCTTCGGCCGACAAATGTTGTTGATACTTACTCAAAGTCAAAAGCTGCTGTAGAAACCATCATCAGTCAACAGAAAAGTCATGAAGACCAACATGGTCTTGGATACACAAAGAATGATGAAGACTGTGAGATCAGACAGTCAAAAGGTGAACCTAAGATTCTACTGAAAAAGGACAAGGGATCAGTTTATAATGTTGTGCCTTTCACATATCCCAAAAACATGAATCGGCTCAAGAGGTCCATTAACAAAAGGATAAATTTGAACAATGACGGTTGTCGGTCTTACAGTCCAAACCTCAAAATCGGTCGACTAACTTAACAAGTCCGACAAATGTCGGCTACTAGGCGACAAAAGAGGAGGATTCGGAAGAAAGGCAACTAACAAGTTCAAGCCAATAAATTTTGTTGTTGCTAAGACCTCTAAGTGAGTCATAAGGAATCAAAGAATTCACCTCAAATGGTGATAAACTGGTTATCACAAGTGTAATATTTGTTCTACTTTTGGTCATCAGATCACATGAATGCTTGTATAGATTTAAACCTCTTGACGAGAATCAAGATGCCTAATTTCGAGGCGGGGTTTGGTTACCTAAGAAAACTAACCCTTTGGACCCAAAGTATAAAGGGTACCATGATTTAAATATTCATATTTCGGGTATGCTTAATGGCGGATGATCAATCAAGCGACATATGGATATTAGGCGTGGATGCTCGGACACATGGTGGATCGGTGAACTCCTTACTAACATTATTGCGACAAAGGACCTTACGTCATTTTTGGAGACAACTCAAAGGAAAGACTATTAGGCTATGGATCCATTATCGGAGGATCTATAATAATTGAAAATGTCTCATTGGTACAAGGTTTGAAACACAATCTTTTAAGTATCTCACAATGCGTGATAAAGGTATGAATTGCTCTTTTCTCCACACCTTGTTTTATCAAAAATAGCATCACAAATGAAATTTTGCTCACTTGGTTCGAGAAAAAGAAATGTTTTTGCTATTGATTTACTCTCTTTAAATAACGATTACTCAAATTTGTTTGGTAGCAAATAATACTTCAAAAATTCGTATGGCTTTGGCACAAAGACTTTCACACTTGAACTTTAATATCTTTCAAAACTTTCAAAAGGAGATTTGGTGAAAGGTGCGCCATCCATAAATTTTCCTCTTGACAAAAATGTGATGCTTGTATTTTAGGAAAAATAACAAAAACCACTTTCAAACCAAAACCATGTCTTTCAACCAAAAGAATTCTTGAACTTTTACATATGGATTTATTTGGTCCCATTACAAGCTGCAAGTTTAGGAGGAAACATGTATACCTTGGTTGTTGTGGATGATTACTCGGTATACATGGGTTGAAATGATGCAATCAAGGATGAAACTTACAACATTCTCACTTCCCTATTCGAGAAATCTTCAAACTCAAAGGAATGTGAGATTATAAGTGTTAGATCGACAATGTAAATTCAAGAATCTTGGCATGGATACCTCTTGTGATGATCATGGAATTGATCATAATTTTTCGGCGATTAGAACACCTCGGCAAAATGGTATAGGCTGAAAGAAAGAAAGAACGATTGTAAAACAACAAAATGATAGATCTCTCATAAACAATTTTTGAAGGCGAAGGTAGCAGATCTCTCATAAAAAGTTTCATGGTAAATGAAATGAAATGGAGAGGTGGAGAGGAAGAACCCCTAACATTGCTTTCTTTAAAATCTTTGGGTGCAAATGCTTCATTCACTACAATGGTGGTGATTACGAGGTAAATTTGATGAAAAAGGCGATGAAGGTATTTTTGTTGGTTATGTTAAGCATAGTAGAGCTTATAGAGTTTATAATAGAAAAACTCAAGTAATTGTTGAATCTATGCATATTACTTTTGATGAATCAAATTTATTTGAGTCTTAAGACTCTGATGTTACTAACAATTTTGAGATATTTGAGGACGAGGAAAGCATGTTGGTTCACTCAAAATAATCCTCATCTTCAACCCTCCTGCGGTAACCTTAGATATTCAGAATGAACTTCGGTGACAACCTTTAGCCAGCTGACAATCCTAACCCTGTCACAATTGATCGGTCGGTGACACACGATTATGAAACTAAGCGATCGGCCGGTGACATTCATCCATCTCCACCTTTACAAAGCTGAACCTCTTGCGAGATCTTCTAAAGAAATTAGGGAAGCTAGACATCATCCAGTTTCAAACATCATTGGAGATCCCTTTGCTGGCTTAAGAACCAGAAGTAGCTCCAGAAATGAAACTCTTGATTCACATGCCTTTGTCTCTTCCATTGAACCCAAAAAGATTGATGAAGCTTTGGAAGACCCTCGGTGGATTGAGGCCATGCAAGAAGAACTAAGCAGTTTGAAAGATGTAAAGTGTGGGAACTTGTGCCTAGACCCTCAGATCAACAAGTCATTGGAACTAAATGGGTGTTCAGAAACAAGCTGGATGAAGATGGAAATGTTACAAGAAACAAAGCAAGATTAGTAGCCCAAGGATATAGACAGGAGGAGGGCATTGACTATGATCAAACATTTGCTCCTGTGGCAAGACTGGAAGCCATCAGACTATTTCTTGCTTATGCAACCTTCAAGGACTTCAAGGTATATCAAATGGATGTAAAAAGTGCATTTTTGAATGGAGATCTACAAGAACAAGTATTTGTTGAGCAACCTCCTGGTTTTCTTGATCTCAAAAAGAAGGACCATGTTTACAAGCTTAGAAAGGCTCTCTATGGTCTTAAGCAAGCCCCAAGAGCATGGTATGAAACTCTATCCAAATTCCTTATGGAAAAAGGGTTTCAAAGAGGTAAAATCGATACTACTCTTTTCTCTTTGAAGCATAAAGGTAACATATTACTAGTTCAAATCTATGTTGATGATATTATTTTTGGATCTACTAATGAAATTTTGTGTAAGAGATTTGAACATCTTATGAAAGGAAAATTTGAGATGAGCATGATGGGAGAACTAACTTACTTTCTAGGTTTGCAAATTAAGCAAGCGAGGAAGGAAATTTTTATCCATCAATCTAAATACACAAGAGAGCGATCAAGAAATACAATCTTCAAGAAGCAAATTCAGCAAACACTCAATGGGAGTTGAATGTCACTTGGTCAGCGATGAAAAGGGTAAGCCGGTCAATACAAGCGAGATGCAGAGGTATAGTTGGATCTCTTCTTTATTTAGCGCTAGCGGACCAGATATCATGTTTGCTGTGTGTATATGTGCTCGTTTTCAAGCTAATCCAAAGGAATCTCATATGATTGCAGCAAAAAGAATCATTAGATATTTGATTGATACTGAAAAAATTTGGCATTTGGTATCCCAGAGATTCTTCTTTTAATTTGACTGGATATTGAATCTTGACCTTGCGGCTTGCGAGTAAGCGAAAAAGCACCGGTGGAACATGTCGGTTCCTTGGAAAGCAGGCGATATCATGGGCATGCAAAAAGCAAGCTTGTTTCCACTTCAACTCTTGAATATATTCTTCTTGGAATTGTTGCTCTCGAATTCTTTGGATGAAACAACAACTATTGGATTATGAAATGCCTATGGGAACTTGTCCCATTTATTGTGATAATACTTCTGCTATATCAGTTTCTAAAAATCCTGTCATGCATTCTAAAACCAAACACATAGACATTAGATATCACTTCTTGAAAGATCATGTTGAAAAAGGCAATGTTCAGCTAGAATATGTTCCTACTGAATTTCAATTAGGCGACATTTTTACAAAAGCCTTAAAATCGACGAGGTTTGAATTCTTAAGAGGAGAATTAGGAATGCTTATTATGTCATAGAAAGATATTTTGGATTGTCTAATCTTTGCGGGGTATACTTGGTTTGTCAGTCAATACTCATCTAGTGACAAATTATATCGGTGATATTATGTTATAGCATAGCAAAAATCTTGTCGGCCGATTAGGCGACATATGAAACTCTTAACCTTCAACGAAATTTCACGGTGATAGCCTTCGGTGACAAAATTATTGGAACCGGGTAAATCTAAATTAGGCGACACACATTTATCTAGTGACATCTTCTTAGGCGACAATTGTTCGGTGACATATCCTTATCTCTATATTTATCGGTGACAACTCGGTGATTAACGATCCATTTTGTCAGGTAGTCTCTCGAGCCTTAAGTCAAAGGCGATCGTATCTCGGCTAAGACTTACTCTATAATTTATTAAAAATTCTTCATTTATTTCCGCCTTTTATTTTCCTTGGAACTTCATGAAGCTTTTTGAAAAGCCAAAATGACCTTTCCACTATCCCACCAACTCTGGCGGTTGAAATGACGTGTTTTCACAAAAAACGGCTCATCATTATGATAATAACTCTCTGTCATAAAGTGTTATTTTTATCACAAAAACCAAAATTCACATTGTACTTTATCACTACACTCCATATCTTCACTTTTAAAACCCACTAACTCATATAAGCTTCTATTTAAAACACTTCACTTCACTTCTTCACTAAATCCTTTCTCTCTCACTAAAAATCCTTCTCTCTCTCAAACCCTCTCTTCTTCAAAACCCTAACCCTAGATTTTCTAGTATTCTCTTTCCTTCACTCCTTCTTCTCTCTCTCTTTCTTCATCTTCTAACTTATCTGTTGCTATTTCAGGAAAATGGCTTCGAACACAGCAGTTGGATGTCTTCTGGACATTGTTTCTCTGAATGAAGAACCGTTAGGGCTTGAGCTCATTCACTTAGTCACTGCGTCTGGGTTAATGCCTCTACTTTCCTTCAACATTCGGACCTTCGGTTGCCTAAGCGAAGAATTTTTCATGGGTATGGAGGAAAACCCGGTAGACCCATTCTCTTATTGGTAATATCGAGAGGAGTTCCCATCGTTTTGACTCGAAACCATCACTTTGCTTTTCCCAACCTCTATGACGATGGCTCAACAACCTACACCATTCCCGACTGACAAAACCCAGCGAGATGGGTGGATTACTATGAGAGGAGAAGTCAGTAGAACTTGCCTTTGATGAGCACAAGCATCGGTTTGCTCCACTTCACATGCTATGCCTGGCCACGGTGTTGGACAAGTGCCTCATTATTAAATCAGGGGACATGACAAGATTACGAGGCAGTTGTTGTTTCTCATGGAAGGCATTGTGGAAAATTGCGAGATGAGCTGGGAGGGCTGTTTTAGTAGAGTGCATAAAAGTCAACATTGCCAAGTACAAGGAAAACATGGCTCTTGAAACCCAAGACTCACCCATCATCGATTATAAATCGGTTTCTCCGATCAATTCCTACTCTTCAACATCTACTCATTAAGGTTGGTGACCTTGAAGGCTGTCAAGGTCAAGAAATATGTTGCGGTACCGACATCGAAGCAAGTGTGTCAAGCAGATTTGGTCGAAAGTTCCCCGGTCAGTCAAGCGAGCCAAGAAGAACAAGAAACAAGGACCCAAGCTCTTACCGGTTGTTTCCTCACCTAGTCGGACCGATGATGATCAGTGATCGGCAATTTGAAATTGATCGACCAAGAGTTCGGAACAAGTGTTCGACCAACGGCCAGGAGGTCGGTCGGCCACCGGAGGTCGGCCGGTGAAGATGCACCTCCAGGCTGGTCGGCACCGGTGATGTGCAGAGTGAAGTTCCCGAAAGGAGGCAAACTAGAAGGAGGAGGCCGACATTGGCGGTGACACTCTGCAAAAAAGGCAGAGAAGAAATCCGAACTTAATCAGGTACCTTTGTTCCTTTCTCCCTACTCCATCACCGATCGGCTCCCAACTCTCCCCCTCAATCCTAGGTCTCCAAACCTTTGCTCCAATCAAATTTTTCCCACCGATTAGGAATCCCACTTTCCATCCTAGGCATTCCTACTACTGTGCCAATCCAGCTTTATTCCCCCTAACTGGTCTTCCTATAGATCATCTTCCTTATTTTGTTCAGCTTTCTTCTTTCTTTCCATGAGGAGAAGAAAGCTAAAACCCTCTCAACCCACTAAGTACATTGACCACAACCCGAAAAGACGCCTTATGTGTTATATCCTGTCACACCCAATCTCACCAAGAAGACTTAGGGGCCAATTATGGCAAGTACTTTGATCTTCTCCCTTTGCTCTGGAACAAATTCTATCTCTCCAATGATAGATTTGTTCAGATGAGCTTGTCTTTTAGCCTGAAAATTTACAATAAAGTACATGACCTACCAAATTCTTCCATCAAATGATCCCTTCCTCGCGCAGACTTGCTCGCTCGAGGATGATGACATAAACCAGACTGAACAACCTTCGCCGAGCCATCCAAATTAGCCCGAATCCAAAGAGTCGCAAACAAATATGTCCAGATGCAATTAATACGCGAACCAAGCCTATATCGAACTCCATTGCATGTGATGGTCTCCATGCCGGAGGAGCTTCTATGAGTACCGCCTTTCCGATGCAATGTCTAGTCAACCACAGCCCATTGATTATAGAGTCCATTCCCACTGTTCCTCATATCACTCCTTCCCCTGCTCCTTGTTGTCAGACAACCTTACAAGTTTCTCGCCCACCGAGCCCACAACTCTTTCAACCTGCACTTTTCAACCCATCTCTACCTTCCTTCAGCCCTACTATTGATGCATCCACTTCCATACTTCCTCATCGCTCTCTCCCTACACTACCTATACCAAGCCAGCCTCAACCATCAACTCTACATACCACACTACCACCGTCCCACTGTGTCGCCCACCCCTCTCTCGCTCAAGATATGTCAGCCATACCCCTACCAGCAACACTTGTGTTAGTCACTCCATCCATTCCCATTCCTCCCTTGACTGATACTATTCCTGCACCTATCCTCACCGCAATGACTCTCTACCGATGTCTCAACCGCTATCCTTATCTCATCACCGACACCTAGCTACTTCTCCCCTCTTCCAAGAAATGACATACCCTCTCATCCAAATCAAGCCCCCTTCTGCTTGTTCTAATTCGACCTATCCCTTCACACCTCTCTCTCTCACCCTATCGCCGCCTCCTCATTTCACCAGAAGCCTACTCAACCTGAGCCTACTTCACAAGATGCTTCTGATTCCTCTTCTTCTGAAAAATCTGTGGACCAATCCCCCTTAGACTCTTCATCTGATTCCTCCAAGTCAACCTCTGAGGATGAGTCCCTTCTTAGCCCTTCTCAGCTAGCCTGTAAGAGAGCCAAAAAACAAAGGGAGATTGTCTCCAAAGCCTTGCTTCATCCTACAGGCACCAAAATTGTCTTTCCCGAAGACATGCCTCTACCTCGAACTCCGCACTGAGCCGAGCACAAATCCCATTCTACCCCATAGATGTCTTTTTTCGACCTCGAGGATGCCGATATCCATACCTTTTAGCTATTCTCTAATGAGCTCGACCCTCTCACCACCTACCCTTAACCTACAACCTTGTTCTCTCTCTTTGTCGCCTAAGCCGATCTTCCGTATGTCCACCATCTCCAAATGAAGTCGCCTTTTATACACCACACCAACCAAATTACACTTCAATAGTAGCCTCCCGCTCCAAACCTTACCCAGACATTACCACCGAGGCGCAAGCCGCCATCGCCAGCCGGGTGCCCCTCGTGAAACCAACATGGATGATCGAGGACCATCTTGCTCTACCAAAGAAGAATGGGCTAATCGAGCTTCAATGTCAAGCAACGCTTCAAACCATTCAGAGGAGTAAGAAACGTAGCACTGGCCGATACTTTACCGGCCGAAAACAAGATTCTCGTGCAAATGGTCAAACTTATGCCGATCACCAAGAAATAAAGCCGATTAATCGATAAAGAAACCGGTTTAAAAGGAAACCAAGTCGAACAAGTAATGGAAGTAAGTCGCCAGAACTTGTGTAGACACCCCAATTTTCTGTATGTAACTCGACATAAAATATCAAACTCGTTAAAACTTAACAAATGTCAAGTTGCGTAAGTCAAAATGCGAAAGGAAAAGCAGATGCGCGAAAAGTTGAACCGCAGGGGGGAAAGTGTCAAAATTTGAAACTTCAAAACATTGTGCCTCAATTGCTCTTGGTGCCGCACTAAGCATAAGCTGGTGGCACCAAGCATCTTTTCATGCGTCTCTCTCTACAAAGAATTAGTACAAGTCTTTATGCACAAGGTACAACTCATCGATGCAGAGAAGAAATGAAAGAATTGCGTGTCCCTAAATGCAAGTATAAATAGACATGCCCGGCCCCATTTCAACACAATTTTCATCCGAGATTGGACAAGCTCGGCTCCTCGATACATTTAGTACGAGAGGTGCGAGATGTGAGCGAAGCCCCTAAAATCTCCAAACCCCACCAAACTCGCCAAACCAAAAACCCATAGGTTATAAGTGATCCCTAGCCTAGTTGTTAGGTATCCACCTAAAACCCCATTCAAAAATCCCAAAATAAGCCGCTACTCCGCCTCTAACGAGCTAAAAAGTCAAAACTTAAGTCTAGGTTCCGCCTAACCGAAAACCTACCCAAATAAAGCCGTCACTGCCCGAGTCGACTAGCCCCCAGCCTCAAATCCGCTCAAATCCGCTCAAATCCACTCAATTCCAAATCCAGCTCAATTCAAAAAAAAGACTCCTCTCCCAGGACAGAAGAAGACACCACCGCTTCTAAAAGGTAATACCTTTTATGTATTATTTTATTTATATTTTTTTTTTTATTTATTTTCAAAAGTTGTATTTTAAATCCGACAATGTAGCCAATATAAGCCGTTGTGCCGCCTTGATTAGATTAGGAAAATTATGTAAAAGAGCCGTTATAATGGCCAAATATTCTTAAATGTGTTTGTAATTATTGGAAGGAGGCGGTCATGAGTCCAGAATAATGTAGCCACGAATGTATCTGCTTAATTTTCCCTTGTCAAAATAAGACCTTATTTATTTGCTAGATTAATATAACAATGAGCATATTTCACCTAAAAACGCTTTGAGATCGAAGGGCGAGTTGGGTGCCTAGCACCTTCCCAACTCGTAACTTAGCCCCCGAACCCGTTTTCTAAAATCTCGGTTTTCTTCTGGTTTTCCTTTATTTTTGCCTTAAAATAAAGGTGGCGATTTAAAACTTTCAGATCCAAAGGGGGCCACGCAACATTCTCTTTGCACTTTCCCTGTTTCTCCCTAAAAAAGGGAGATACTGAATGGAGGTGATGTATTCCCATATCCCGGTATCCCCTAAACAAGGGATAACTTGATGCTGGAAACCCATAGCTCCCATAGCGATCCTGGGCCATAAGGCCATTTTAATAAATCCATAAGTGGGGGCGCAATATCTTTTTCTTGCACTTCTATTATCCCCGACGTAAAAAGGAGAATGAGAATGGAAAGGTAATGCATTCCCATATCCTCGTTATCCACGAAATAAGTGGATAACCTCGACATGGAAACCTTTAGTTCCCATTTTGGATACAAAATCCACTCAAGGCAACCGAGGCACATTCCAACGTGCTAATATAGACAGCTCCTCTCGCACTTTGATTTCGCCTTCCCTAAACAAGGGAGGGTGGAACGAGAGCAAGGGTGTCCCGATTCGCACGCACGCCGCACCCTAAACAAGGGCGCTGGCGCGGTCGCACCCCTGAACCTCACAAGGGCGACTCATTGGGAGTTGTTTTATTTTTAATAAAATGGAGGGCTAGACTCATAAAATAAAACCTTTTTGGCTTTTCTTTGTTTTTGGCCGCAATATGCTCGTTATATTAATTCGATTTCAATAAAGTGTTCCCATTACTGCCGTGGCTATATTTGTGGATATGATCCTCCATCCGGCAGCCAGCCTGCTCCGATATCCATATGTGCATGTTCGAGATATTAAAAAAAATCAAATCAAAAAAAAAATTAAAAATATATATATATATATGCATATATATAAGGCGGTCTAAGTATATTGGCGGAAACTCCATTGATACCCTTAAACATTCTCAATAGGTGTGGTATCGCCGAGCATACAACGCCGCTGCATTTGGCCGATCAAAAGCCTTCAAACACTATTATATATATATACATAAAAAAAAATTTCGAAAAATCAAAAAAAAGAAAATATATATTATATATTTTACAAATAAATTCCGGCAAAGACAACAAAAGGGTCGGCTTTACTTCCCTTTATTTTCTTTCATTTATTTCTTTCAAGACATTTTTTTTTCACTTTATTCTCAGAATCTCGATATTTGTACATCTCAAAGATTCATTATGTCATTTTATTTTGGGGGCATAGGACCAAAATTTGTAATTAATAGGATAGATAGTTTCCCCACTTTTCTTTCTATTTCTTAATGTGATGTGCTTATTGCTCGCGCCAAACTAAAAAGCCGAAAATCCACACAAACAAAGAAGACAGCCAAATTTGTTTTATTTTCTATATCTCAGAAATAAATAAATTTTATCGCTTAGATACCGCATACACGTGCACGCATGTAAATATATTCGAACTGTTATCCCTACACCATGGCCACTCTACCCCCGCATAAGCCAACGTTAGAATGCATATAGTTTTTCAGACACTTCAGATCGACCGGTTTTGCATTTTGAATTATGGGTCGCCCTCGTCAAAAAAAAAAAATCATCAAAAAAAAATCGAAAAATATATATATGTCAAAAAAAAACGCAAGTTCAAAAAAAATAATAAGTAAAACAAAAAAATATATATAGACAATAAATAACAAACATGGGCCGATTTATAATTCTCGATGCTCGACCTAGACCATTTCGAATGGTGGATCCCGAAAGAGTATAGGCCCTTCGCCTCGGGACCACCACCTTGGAGTCGAAAGTGGAATACGTTGGTCCTATACTGGAGAAAGAATCCACTATTCGAGGAAAAGTCACGAGGCTGTCAAAATAAAGCAGTGCTTATCCCAGGTCAATTGTAGGGAACATGAAAATAAATAATAATAAAATATTAATAAAAGGCACTTGTACTTCAAGCCCATATAGCCTCCATCCAAATCTTCGATACCTACCAAACCCCGTTTTCCTAAACGAAACTCTTGGCCCCGGTGGAATTTGGAAACGCTTAATTCGAGGAAGCGATCTGTAAATCGAATCAAAAGGTATCGGTTCGAGATCGCACGAGGCGAGAATCGGCCTCACCAAAAGTAACACAGATCCAAGCGGTATGGCGGCAAAGAACAAACAAAAAGTCGTGACGGAGATAGTAGCAACAGGCAATGGGAACTAAAAGGGAAACTCCTGCGTATGCACCTCCTCCTCGCGGCTTGAGGCTTGGTTAAAAAGGCTGGACACCCATGCAAAGAAAATAATGGATCAGGTGGTAAGTGACCTTTTGGCGGATTTTTGAAACCACTTGCCATTTTCTCACAAAAAGCCAAACTCCACAGGTATGCTCTAATACTTCCCCTCTCTGAAAATAAACTCCCACGATACCACCGAAAATATCCTCTTCCAAGCTTCCAAAACCATCAAGTGCGCCTACCAACCCAGGTGATGACCTCCTTGGTCAAAACATGATTTCAATACCCACGACTCTAGCCCAAACTCTCGTAAATCAACCTTGATCCTTCCCACTGAATGCCTATTACCACAACCGGAAAATCATCCCTTTTCGATCCATCGGATGCCTATTTCCACATGATCGGGAAACTTAAAAGTATCATTTGCATACCGAAGGAATCCCTCTTGGCCCAGGCCCAGTCGACAAAGCCAATCTCGCCCCAACCTTATCCGAAAAGAAAACCCCATTTCATTGCCCACCAAAACCCGACCTAGCTATATATGCAAAGCCACGAAATCGAGAAAGACATTCGATGACTTGCTCGCCTCTAACAATCGAAATACTCAAACATCAGGTGCCCATGGGATCTTGAAACCCATGGATAACTACAATCCACCCAAGCCATTGCCCGAGGAACTTGGAACCATGCCCGTTTGTAGTATCATAAAATCGGCCATCTTACCGATCGATGCTATACACTCAAAGCGCCATTCGGGACCTCATCGACAACAAAGAAATTTCATCGGGCAGCGAGGACGAAAATCTTTGAAACAAGTCAAGCCCGGGAAGTTTAAGTGGAGGCAAGTTAGCATATTTAAGTATGAATAAAGGTCTTTGTAAAATCGTTGATCAATAAAGGAGTTTCCCCAACAAGTGTTCTGAGAAGACGACTTCGGGTATGATAGAAGGAGACTTCACCGATTATGAAGCGGCTCCTGTTGAGATTGGGGCTACTTCTAATAAACCTCTGAGAACTAGTATACTACGACCGGCCCACTTTTGACGCCGCGGATCGGTGGACCGCTTCGGATATATTACCCTATTCCTTTCCACCTAGCCTTACGGACTTGGTCATCTACCAATCCGATCCCTAAAATTAGTACCCTATTCCTTTCCTTAGCCTTACAGATTTGGTCATCTACCAATCCGCTCCCCCTAATGATGAGGATCTCAAACCCCTGTGTCCTCAATAATGTAATTAACCCTCAGTAATTAACCACATGCGTTGTGCTTTTAATAATAATCTAACGTCTTTGCTTATTTCTTAGTTACTTTGCATTAAAGACACATTAAATAATTATAATAATGAGTCATTTAAAGGACCCAAAAGAAAAAAAAAGAAAATTTCTTGAGCTTATAAAGTCGGTAGAGCCAGAGACATCATCAACAAGAATCGAAGACCGATCCACCATCAATCTCAGAGGCCGGAGCAAGGAAATCAAAAGAAGTCAAAATCGGCAACTCCCGCGAGGCTCGAAAAGAACACCACTCATGGATCTCCTCAAAGGTTCGTGGACATGCTCCTTAGTCTATAAAGATATGTCGAGTAGACCCGACCATGGTTGAACACCTGATCCCACATATCAGGATGCTCATTAATCGGACAAAAGCTCCATGCATCAAGCGAGCGGTTTACTACAAGTTAAAAAAAAAAAAAAACGACCACTCGTCAACTTCATTCGGGTAAAAAAAAAAAATAAATAAATAAAAATAAAAAAAGAAAGAAAAAAAGAAAAAAAAAAAAAATAAAAAAAATATATATATACCCGACGTCATTTGTCCAAAATAGTGACCATTCCCAAAATCCAACAACAAAGACATCTTGGGCTATAGTCAAATCAAAAGCGAGCTAGGAAACCAAGAAAAAGACCTCATCCCTCGGGGACCCTACGCTATCATGTCATGCCTTTGCCTGGCTAAAAAAAATCTTTGGGGGCTACTTATCAAAGGTTGCTACCCCTCTCTTCCACAACATGTAGCCGTATATTGTCAATGGGATCCGTCGGGAAATGTCGTACTCCCTACAAGCCAAGAAAGAAGACCTTGTTCGACCTCAATCTCAACAAGTCCAAAAGGTATGATGCTCGATCCACTCTCTATCCAACAAGTGCTTCCCTCTCGGCCGCTTCTTTGAAAACCGAAAAGAGGCGGTCTAGGCAAAAGTTAGGGCAAAAGAAAAAAAAAGGAAAAAAAAAGCCCTAAGAGGCTGAAAACCCGAAAGGCGGCCTAGGCAAAAGTTAGGGCATTCAAAAAAATGAAAATAAAAAGGAGAAATAAGGGCTCGCTGAGGTGAAAACCGAAATGGCCGCCTAGGCAAAAAAATTAGAGCATAAAAAAAGAAATAAAAGGCTCGCTAGGTTGAAAACCGAAAGAGCGACCTAGTGCAAAAGTTAGAGCCAAACAAATAAAAAATATATATCGAGAGAATAAGGAGAGGGAAGCACTCTTTGAAACCTCGGCATCTATCTCAAATCTTCGGCAGCTGCAAGGGTTCGCTCGCGAGAAGAAAAAAAAGAAAAACCACGACATAAGCTCACAATAAAATACTAAAATATAATATTACGGTCCTAGGTGCAACTTAGGAATAATTGCAAAAAATTTAGATTATGCATTAATGGCATGTACATATCTATTATTGCCTGTATTCCCCTTTTGTTTTCCCGAAACAATCCTTTTCTTGCGACCATAGCCGGCTGAGGTCCATCGATTACTGCGGCGTCCATCCAGAGGTCTGCCCATATACTCCTCCTCTGCGAGGCGAAGAAGAAACCCTAGACTCATCGGCATGAGAGCCCCGAAGTGTCCTCATCCTCATCATCAATGTCTCAATTATCCCGGATAGGAGTACCGCTTTGCTGGTACCATGATAATTCGGCTCCGACCATCGTCTCTCTTCTGCGTCGATCGCGAAAAAAATTTACCAAAAGTACGACGCGACTCTTGACCACAATGCACCCGAAGTTCAGCCAGACCATTCGATATCACTCAAAAAAATATAAAAAAGAAAGAAGCAGCTCTTATCAAGGTCTCAAAAATCCCTTTCCTCAAAATCTGACGATGCCATTACATTTAGATGTTTGGCATAGTTTATTTTACGTGTGAATTTATTTTTTGCATGTTGTATCTTGCGCTATACATTATATTGCATTATTTCATAATGTTTATGCAGATTTCTTTCACGAAAAATCGTAAAAAAAGGAAAACCCAAAAATAAAAGGAATCTAAAAATAATAGCTT